>JACATO010000312.1:1775000-2447119 GCA_018389105.1 Nautilus pompilius | reverse complement strand
GAATAGAAAGCCATCACGATTCGTCTCTCACCCGGTGATTAACCCTTACAATTCCGCTGACGAATAAAACAATCTATCCCATCTACATTCGAAACCTCCTAATTGTCATCTTCCTAAACGTCCAAGATCCAGACCTGGCAGGTCCGGATGCCGAACACCAGCCGGAAACATTGAAGTAAATCTGCGCTGGACCTCAATAGATGAAGAGTTTATTTCTGAAGTCGTCGGATGAGGGAGGGCTCCGTGTGATCTCGAAACATCTACTTTTACTTTATCTATTCGGAGAACAGCGCCCACGGCGAGATCCGGTCGCTCACTCAACACGTGCACTAACCCCCACCTCCACGACGGGATTTAAAAAAAAAAAAAAAAAAAAAAAACAGAAAGAAAGAAACCGTAGAGGAAGAGAGGAGGAAGAGGAGGAATTCGGACGGAACGCGACAAACCCGGACCCGGATCCGGACCCGGACTCGGACGACCGACCGCTCGGGCCTCTCCGTCCTCCGCCGAGTTCCGCTTCGGCCCAGCGGTCACGTGACGCGCTCTAATTGCCGAGTTTCTCGCCAGTTTTGTTTCGAATCGCAGTAAGGGGGGGGGGTGGTTAAACCATCACGTGGCGGTGTTTTTCTCCATTGAAATTAACACGGAGCGAGCGAAACCCAATACAGCGCTCGCCCTCTGCTTCGTGGGCTGCGGTGGAGGCGCCGTCGAGTGGTCCGGTGGTTAGCTTACCGATGCGGGATCCCAGTCTCCGCTAGCCGCTGCCGCGCACGAGCTTCTTTAATTTTTTTTTGTGTTTTTGTTGTCGTCGTCCCTCCGGCCATGGACGAACCTCGGAGTCTACCCCGGACCGTCCTGCTTCTGTTCTACCGGCTGACGCTCGCCTACTCGACGTATACGGGTGAGTCCACACTGCTTTCTACTCTCTCTCTCTCTCGCCTCAGCAGCCCCGGTCGGCCTCGCTCTGCTAACTTTTCATAGTATCACCCACCCGCTCTAAGATGTTGAAAACTTGTTTTCGGGTATCTCAAGCCTCCAGCGCGCCATCTCTCGCTCTACAAGCTTTCAAGGCGCTCCCTCGGATCTCCCGCTAGCTCTCTCAAATCTTCAAGGAGCCCCGCTCTCCGCCCGATATCTCGAGAAAAGAGGAAAGGAGAGATAGACCTCCTCCATTCGAGCCATAGGCAAGCTCTCCTCTCGCCTCCCTCTTCTATCGTCCATAGTCACGTCGCTATCTTTCTCCCTCACTGGCTTCCATATCGCTCTCTCTGTCTCCCGAATCTCTCTTCTCTCTCTAGCTCTCGCTACCCACATCTCGCATCTCGCTCCCTCTCTCTCTCTCTCTCGGTTTCCACATTCTCTCGGTCTCCCATCTCGCTCTCGCCTCGCTCTCTCTCTCTCGCTTCTCTCTCTCCTATCTCTCTCCATCTTCAAGTCTCTCTCTCCCCCCTCCCTGTCTCCATCTTCAAGCCTCTCCCTCTCTCCTCCCTCTATCTCTCTCCATCTTCACGTCTCTCTCTTCTCCCTCCCTGTCTCCATCTCTCTCTCTGTCTCCCCATCTCTCTCTCTCTCTCTCCCCCCTCTCTCTCTGTTCTCCCCATCTCTCTCTGTCTCCCCATCCCTCTCTCCCCCCTCCCCTCTCTCTCGTCTCCCCATCTCTCTCTCTCTCCCCATCTCTCTCTCCCCCCCTTCCCTCCCCCCTTCTCCGTGCGTTAATGCCTGCATACCAAACGCTTTATTTTTAGATTTTACTGACATTTAAACTATCCAGCAGGCACAAATTTGTAACTTATTTAGAGTGCGTTAAATTGTAAGTATCAACACTTGATAGCTTAAGGTGTAGCTGGCTACAAGAATAGCTGTTCCAACCTGATGATCAGGAATCAGGATAATTTCTCGAAATAAAATCTTTAATTCACTTCACTTTGATTAAATAACACGATACGTCCATAAGATCCCCACTAGTTAATTCTAGCTATCGGAGTAACCTAGAGAACTGCTGCAGTCCCATCTTTAAGTCGCTCAGGATAACCTATTCCTGAAGTCACGGCCCTGACTGAGACCAACAAAGACCACTGCTTCTAGATTACACCAAAAATCTGTAAATTAAAAGAAAAAGAGTGAAGTGGATCAAGTTAAAATCCATTGCGTATTTTTTATATATATATATATTTTCCTCATTGTCATTTTTATGGAAGTGAAACCGAAATCTACAGCGTAAGTCAAAAAATACCGCTGGAATGCAAGAAATAGTAGAGGAGTCTGTCAACATCGATGGATGCACTGGGAGAAGGTTGTGCATTCTTCCGCCTAAGGTCTGCGAAGCGGTGGCGTTGTTAGACAGATAGCCTATTTTCTCACTTCATTCGAGTAAAATCCGGTGTAATATTTCCATCCTTAGTCATTTTCCCCCTACCACTTAGGCACCTACCTACACGTATTTACAAATTAGCAATTATGGAGCATTCGGCAGGGGGGGGGGCTTGAAAATCTCTGAACACCATCCTGGAAGGTCACTTCTTGTTGTTGGTGTCGTAACACAGCCCTCATCTTAAGAATTCGCCGTCGCCATCTTCCCCTCCCCTCTCTGTCATTTCGCCCGGTACTCTTCTGTTCTGGGGACAGCACTCGGTACAGATTAGTACGTGTCTAGGCCAGAGACACCCACCCAGACACGTAGCCGGCCACAGGAAGAATTAACCCGACATGGAAAAGTTATACCGCTGTTTGTATTATTCCACACAAACAACGTAATTAGTATACACGGGTAGGTAGGTCTCTTCATATAAATGTCAGCAGGCTGAACACGAATTTAGGCAAATTTCCTGTTCCACTCGACCCCGAAATATGCTGCTTACAGATCTCAAATCGTAATTTGCTCCGCCTGCTCCTGCTGCTGCTACTACTACACGCAAGGCGTAAGACAAGCTGTCGCTCTGATTTAACAGTTCTCTTCGTAAGCTGTCACTCTGGCGCTGCTGGACTCGGTAATACCAAATCAGCCTACGGTTTTAGCAATGTAGGTTAATAAGCCAGTGACTGCGAGGTTCTTTCCTGCTCGAAACTACACATGAATCGAAATATAGGTGCCAACAATGGCTTAGAGATTAAAAGATGCAAAAAGATATTTATAATGGAGCGGTCGGTTTGAGATAAATTAAAGATAACTGTTAAAAAAAAGAAAAGAAATAACAATACGGAGCTTCAGAGAGGCTACAAAATCTTCTGTAGTTTCTATGGTAACATACACACAGACACACAGCATATTTTTTAATGCAATTTTGAGGAAAAAGTATTATATACAAAAAAAATGGCAGAATCTTATGCACCTGTTACGTATCTTCATCATTGACACTAAGAGAAGACAACTCTGAAACCCTGATCATATTCTAATATAAAGCAGTGATCCGAATTTCGGCACCGGGTCTAAAACGCAGAAAGATCTGTATTCAAATATTTGTTTTATCTACTGTTGCTAGCCACTGGACTACCACGCCGCCCGTTCAAATACTTCAGCCCTATTAATAAAACCTGAATGAAGTCGTATAAAGTCACTTATTTCTTTTGGTTTTTTTTTTTTAAAAAAAAAATAGCAGAAGGTAGACGAAGCTCCGTTTCCCCTCTCGCCGATAACCGCCTTGCGGTGTTTTGAAGAACTACCGAACGATCGGATAGCCGGGTCCTTCGGGTTGACACGGTGACGTGTTGACAGACATGAGAGAATACAGTCCCCTGCGCTACGTCTGTCGCGCTATCGCTCTCTTTCGAGTCTGAAAACTGACTCTTCTGGCTTTTTTTCCCCAGAAGTTTCAGCTCTGAACAAAACTCTCGATGATATTTTTTTTTTTTTTGCAAATTAATAAAAAGTCCGGACCGGTTTCAGCCAAGAAGTGATCAGCTCGGATTCCTGGTGTTTCGTGGCGGGTCACGGTGTGTAACGAACGGCTCAGGAGGGCTCGACAAAATAGAGTTAATTAGCCACGCTTCATTAACCTGTACTGTACTAACATTCTTCAATGTAGCTGATACAAATAGTCATATTGTCTCTACGAATAGTTTAACCCTCAACCTGCAGTATCACCCCCGTCATTATTTGAGGGGGAGGCGTCATGGGGAAGTCTGTAGGCGTTTCCTTTAGATACGTTGCATAGAGGGGCCTTCCAAGAGTTGGAGAAAGGATCGAATCTGGCCAACCCTTGTTGCGAGACGCCATCAGGGCTGACCGACAGACACACGTCCGCGTCATCCACCTGGTGGCTACTTTTGACAGAGACAGTTCGTTTAGTCGCCGTCATGAGGAATTTGAGTGAAGTACAAGACGGGGAATGGTGCATCACGATGTAATCTGTTGACTGCTGACGTTACGGCCCCTTATTAATGGCGACGTCTCACTGTAATGGTTTGTTTATATTACACACGTTTTTGTGCGCTCTCTGTCTAAAGGATATACTCGTATATATGTAACTTATATGTCGACTTCCCTACACGAGGAAGCTATTCGAGGCAGTACTAAATTTTAGGCATAAAATTATGAATAAAAGAAGAAATCTAGATTTTACCAGTAGGAGCACGGCGGCGACGCCGTAAGGTGGCGCTCTTGTCAATCCTATCGGAGACCGCGCAAACCAAAACCAGGCAAGAATGTGGATTCGCAGTAATTTGAAAAGATAAGTGCGAAGTTTCCGTGCCCGGACTTTCTAATTAATTTTTGGCCCTCTTTAAGGTTTGTAACACCATTAAAAGTCATTTAATACAACCACCTTCCGGAAAATGGGAGATTTTAAGGATCGTTCTCAGGGGATACTGGGCCAAAATGGACAGCGCTAGAAAGGGCTCCCCGTGTAATGCTAGATCTTCTTCAGCCTCGACAATGTGCCAGGACGGTCGGTCGGTCGATTCAGCGGGGTAACTGATATTATTTTCATTTTTAATACCTAAAAATTACATGACTCCCGAGGGAGGAAGAAAAAATCGAGACATTTTGCGTAATTATCGATCTTTATCAGCTCTGGAATGTTAGTGCCTAAATCAAATGCCTGGTTGGATTGCACGATGGCACCACATTGGAAACCACTTGCTGACCAGAATGTCTACGATCAAATAGTAACATGTGGACGCACTGTTTGTACACTCAAACTGGTGTCGTATTATATCTAATATCTCGCCTTCTTTTTGCAACGTTCGCATTTCACGATTACAGAGGAGAAAAAAACAACGTTGGTAGTAGGAGAGGTATGTTACAACCCGTATTTATGGATGTTCGGCGAAAGTTCAGAAAGCCTAGAAAGTTTTATCGGATTATGACTTCTGCTATTTTCACTTAATTATCTTGTTTACAAATCTATAAATTCATTGGCTATTAGGCATCAGATAGGAAACAAAAGCGATTTATTAATAAAATAAAAATTATTCCATAAATAATAAAACAAATACAAATATAAGCAAATCCTCGCACACGCTCGCCTTTTCAGTAACAATATAAAATACCTGTATGTATTTTATTTTTACCAGTGAAGTGCTTAATATTAGAACAAAGTAAAGGCAAAAAGATGCTGGGACTTTTAGAGTATTTAAACCTTTCTTACAGGAAATAATATAAGAAGCAAACTAAAGAAGCACGAAGCCTTTTAATATCTGTAGTACAGTGTACTGGTTGGCAGTTGATCGAAAAACATGAGGGAACTCTTCACCTTCTTGCTTGACGATGGCTTTTGCATTATACGGTAGAGTTCAACACGCTAAAAGTAGGGTTCTGTCGAGAAAAAGGGGCCATCAGACTTGTTTCTGCTTCAGTCAGAGCGAAAAGGTCTTTTCTCTATACTGTTATTTTATATGTAAACAACCCTCATTTTCTCAACAATGTATTAACACGTTGTACTGAGCGCTGCAATTCTGGATCACAGTCTAATAAATGAAGGTTTTAACTTAGCGCTGGTTCTCCGAACCCATCACATTTTCCATAGTTCTCAGAATAAAATTCAAGAGTAGCTAAGCTTTTCTTCAGAGCAGGGTTAGGGTTCGTTACATCATGTCTCGGAAGGTACTAATCTGATCCGATGATGTAATAAAGATCGCTTCTCAATTACCTGCCTTGGTCATTACCAACTGCTGTTCCTCACTTCCGGTCGGTCGTCTCACGGGGTCATGCCGACCTACTGAGTTGCGTTGTACGACCAACTTCTCAGCCTGTGAGGAAGTTTTTACTAGAACTCTTCATCTTCAGATGTGGGAGCACGGAGTGGCTGGAGGAAACTCCCGTAGTCGGTGGGTGGGGGGGGGTGTTTACGCCAACAAAGCGGGTCTTAAACGGGATTCGAACCCGGTCTCCTAACCTTGAAAGAAAAGAATGTGGGCAGCCCTGTCGTCCGGTGGTCAGCCTACTGAGCTGCTGAGGTCGAAGGCCTGAGCGACCGCGAAACCGGCTGCGCTTGTCTTGGCGTAACTCGCCGGCATGGCTCCCTCTCTTCACCAACCATCTTTGAAAGAGCCTGGCCCCCACATGGCACAGGTTTGGCAACGCTACCTAGCGGACAACCGCGGCACTACGCTTTCTCGCTAGGTTATCTTCCTTGTAGGCATAAGAAGGTTTATTTAAAATATTTTGCGTAACATTTTACAGTTGTTATGCAGTTATTTTGTAAATTGTCAGATTGTTTTAAATAATTGTAACCTTTTAAACTTTATTGCTTAACAGAAAATACACGTTACTCTATTAATCAGATAAGGTAAAGCACATCTTGGCTCAGAGGCTGTTTAAAAGATTTCATGACCGATTTCCTACTTTCCTAGTTGATGGATAAAACGCAGTAAGATGTCGTCTACATATCGGTTGTTAGCTCTTTTCATTTATTTAATATTCACCTGTCGAAACCCGAATCTCATTAATCTAGTAGATTAAGTTAATAGTTAATCTAGTTAGCAAAATCGACCGCTATCATAGAATATTAATGAAACTACTTGGAAGTGAGCAAACGTTTATTTCAAATTGTTTCCATTTCTCTTCAAAGAAAACTCTGCCAAAACCAACAACTTTCAGCGCACAGGTCAGCTTAGTTTGTTGATTTGTCTATAAAGGGGCTGGAAACACATTAGGGTTTATGGAAATTTTCCAATTCCTCCGAGAAAAAGATGCACATCGATTTGACTGTACGTTTTCTCTGATGTCGGCATAAATAAAACCGAACAAAGATATTTTCCCATCGCCACAACGTACCGCTCTGTTTTCCTCCCAACTCTTCTTTTTGTGAGTTTAAATCTATTATTCTAGAGCTGCTTTATTTTTCTCGTTACTATGCAAACTCTTCCACATCTTGGCTGCTATGTGAAAATACAGAGGAAATAATAGGAATGATACAGTACTGTTTTAATGTTTCTAATGGGATAGTTAATTATAAAACTGATATTAGTGCATCTTTTCCAAAATAGATGACCAATATATTTCTGTTATTCATGAACAAAGCGTTTACTACCAACATGTTTGTTATACATCACGTTCAGCTCTCTTGCATTTCAAATAATAAATGTTTTACTATAAAAGTATATAGAAGATAAAATAGATGAAATGGAAGCAGGATTTTCAGAAATGTAATCTCGGCTAATTAGTTCAACTTTGGAGTTTTTATTGACATATATTCTAAAACATCGGCCACCAGGTGGAGTTATTCGTTCTTTCTGTTGTTGTATACACGACAGCTCATTTCTTGCAGCAGTGAGCATCCATTTCTGAGAGAGAGAGAGAGAGAGAGAGAGGATATACGTCAGTACAGAGAGAGATGGAGAGAGAGGATATGACGTCAGAGAGAGAGGAGAGAGAGAGAGAGGATATGACGTCAGTACAGAGAGAGATGGAGAGAGAGGATATGACGTCAGAGAGAGAGATGGAGAGAGAGAGAGGATATGACGTCAGTACAGAGAGAGAGAGATGTAGAGAGAGGATATGACGTCAGTACAGAGAGAGAAAGAGAGGATATGACGTCAGTACAGAGAGAGAGATGGAGAGAGAGGATATGACGTCAGTACAGAGAGAGAGATGGAGAGAGAGGATATGACGTCAGTACAGAGAGAGATGTAGAGAGAGGATATGACGTCAGTACAGAGAGAGATGGAGAGAGAGGATATGACGTCAGTACAGAGAGAGAGATGGAGAGAGAGGATATGACGTCAGTACAGAGAGAGAGAATCTCCACAAGGATTTATATCGACGCTACCTCTTCACCCCAGAATTAACAGCGACAGTAAAAAATTCCCACATTATGAACCAGTTTTATGATCCGAATCGATTCCGATTCGCTGACTCTGGAAAACTAGTAAAAGTTAATATTTTCCTCTTCTCACTGGAATACCTAAGCCATAAATTCCAGCACATAAGGAAAAACTGGTTTTAAAAGAAGCAGAAAAAGTTAGCAACAAGACTGTATTCTTTTGAAAGAATGACAGCAGACAGAGATACCTGAACACAGTCAGGTAACAGAGACTAAAGTAGAATTAACCCTCCCCAGCTGAATGTAAAACTAAGACGGAGGAAAAGAAAAATGAAAACCGCAATGGCACTGAAATTTCTCAGACTTTGCTGTTTGGAGTATCGGGTTCTATAAAAAAGAGCCGTCGGTGTGGAGCTTGCTTCCGCTATCGTCACAAGTCCGTACACCGAAAACTACAATGAAGAAAAGAACCACATGAAAAAACTCTTGGGAGAAAACCGGAGTAACCCGGATAAACTGGCGCAGAAGAACGAGAGAAAGCGCACCATTGGTTAGTCACCTGATTACGGATAAAACAGAAGTGCGTACAGTTCGTTTATTAAAGCATATAATATTACACGATATTCTCACTCGTCGTAAAATTCGCAATGGATCGGTTTGAAGAAACCTAATCTTTGTTATTTGCTATGGACATTGGCCCTAGAATTAAAAGGAAGGAATAGACTTATGTACACAGGTGGCCACTATTACAGCGTCGCCCTGTTTTTAAAAAGAAAACATTGAGTGTTCACTGCCTGTTAGTGATAAATGCACATTAGTTTAACGTAATATAGTCAATTAAGCCTCGTTTTCATATCCATGAGACCACTGGGCTAAACATCGTTGACTTAGTCATTTCTAGCGGAGAGACAACCATCGAGTAATGAAGCAACGAACTTTAAGAAATCCACACTTTGTTCGGACTAAAGACAATTATGTATATAAACCATGGTTATTGCTGAATGGGAAGAAAACAAAACGCTTAAGCGTCATGGTAACTGCATTCGTGGCACCTCACTCCTCTCACCCAGTGGGTAAGGGAGCGATCCTTGTCTCGTTACCAAGATCCGGCGTAGTACGGTTTCTCACGAGTGCTTTGTGTTAAGGCGAGGAAGCGTGCAGAGTTGGAAAAGACAGGAGGTTATTTTAATGCGCCATCGGAGCAATCGTGAACCCAAGGATAAGAGAAATCGGTCGTCGGCCTTTGCGCACAAGACGAGAAGAAAACAGATGCCTCAGGTAAACCGGGATAAAGATGGAAGGCCGGAGAGACGTCCACGTGTTGACCGCTTAATCTTCAATTCCACTGTTTGATTTTTTACTGTCGTGGATGACTTGAGAAATCGCAAGAACTTGAACCTGAATGCTGCCAGTTCTTGAGTAGCTCTGCACCTGCAACCCTTCCCCGACCGGAAGCCGCTACAGTTGAGCAGGGGCGACTGCGCGCCATCTTTTCTGTTTTATTGTAAACTCTAGAGGAACATCGATGAGTTGATGGAATAAAATAAAATCCTCTGTAAAAGGATATAGAATATTTCAGATTACTGTATATAACTTACCTTGATGCTCACCTGACTTACGCTGCGTGCAGGTGCGGAGGAGGCTCTAGATGAACGGAGAGAGAGAGAGAGAGAGAGAGAGAGAGAGAGAGCGAGAGAGAGAGAGAGAGAGAGAGAGAGAGAGAGAGAGAGAGAGAGAGAGTAGAGAGAGGAGGGAGGGAGGAGAGAGAGAGAGAGAGAGAGAGAGAGAGAGGAGAGAGAGAGACTTGAAGATGGCGAGAGAGAGAGAGAGAGAGAGAGAGGAGAGAGAGAGAGCGACGAGAGAGAGAGTGAGAGAGAGACTTGAGCGAGGGAGAGAGAGGGAAGAGAGAGAGGAGAGAGAGAGAGAGAGTGAGAGAGATTGAAGATGGCGAGAGAGAGAGAGAGAGAGAGAGAGAGAGAGAGAGAGAGAGGAGAGAGAGAGAGAGAGAGAGAGAGAGTGTCACGGGGAATGGTTCTATACAACAGACTGCGCGACTTCTAAGGAGACGATTACACGAGTAAATAAACTGGTGGGGTTCGTTTTTATAAAATCCGGAGAGAATATTTTAATAAAGATGTTTGGAAACAATCAGGGGTTTGAGTGGGTAGTTGAAACAATAGTATAATACTAGAGAACATTTATGTTAATTAACTAAATCGCGTGCAACAAGTCTCAAAATAGACAAATCCGTGAGTGGTATAAACAGCCAGATCACACCGGTGGTACCCGTGTACAGCGAAGCCTCACTTAACACGAATTCGCTTCACACGGTGATGTTTCATTATAACACGATCCCGCCGCGAGACAAAGTAGTCCGCGAGAGGGACGGCGGTGGATATTCTTCCGCGATAGTAGCCAGTGAGCCATTTTTATCCTTTAATAACAATGGCCCCCCCAAAAGAAAAAGTGAGGATATTAGCGCTTCAGCAACGAAAAAGTCCCTCTTTGGAAGTAAAATTAAGAGTCATCGAGCGATTTGAGAAAGGTGAAAGGCTAACGGATATTTCACGTGCGATGGGGCTGAGCGCAGCAACATGGCGGATAAGGGAGTGCCACCAAAATCGGTCGTGATTGGCCGGACGTTATGGAAAGGCTTCTGGGTACATGGATTGAGCACAGAACGAAGCAAAACGCTCCGTTAGATTTGCATGTTATCTAGTGCAAAGCATCGAGTTCGGATGGATCTTTGAAGGAGGGTGAAAGTGAAAGTGACGTGAATCCTTTCCGCTCGAGTCAGGGACGGGTTTTTTTTCCGTTTTAAGAAGCGGTTGAGTACACAACGTAAACGTGACGGGAGAAGCAGCCAAGGCCGACAGGAATGCAGTCTAAAGTTTCCGAAGTTCGCCGGTACACACTACAGCAGGTGGTCGGTGTAGATGAAAAACGGGATTATAGTGGAAGAAGATGCCAAACAGAACTTATATTTCCCAAGACGGAAAAAAAAAACGCCGCCGGTTTTAAAGCCGTGAAAGATCGGTGCACTCTTCTATTAGGAGGCTTAAAACTTAGACCCTTAATGGTGTATCATGTGCGGACCCCTAGAGCTTATGACACGTAATTTCTTTCGCTCTCTTCCCATCCACCGGCAAGCATCACTACTACCTATTTACATGTATTCCTACCGGGAATTATATGTCACTTAAAACGGTGTTTTTCAGGCGCGGATTAACCATGTTAAGGGAGGCTTTACCCTATTTATCTCCCCTTCCCAGGGAGATGGACGATCGCCAATACGTCTAAGTCATTGTTTTACCCGAAGACACCGATACTTGGAACACAATTACGAAAATGCAGTCTATTTTTGGTCGGTAGTGTTAAAAATGTACCCCCGGGCCCCATTTTTTTTATTTATTAATGCCATGTTTGAAGATGATGAACGCCAGCATGCACAGTTACCTCGATGTGGAGTTACTACTTCAGTTCCGGTGTCCAGATTCTCGCTGCAAGCTTCGAATTTTAATGTCGGTTTTATTCTTTCTCCTTCTATTGAATTTAAAACAAACAAACCATGTTCGGCTTCTGATAAACAGCGAGAGGGATGGTTAAGCGGGTTAGTGATTCTTTGTTTTCTGCTTCCGGTTCCCCCTTTTTGGCTAATGCTGATGTGGATACCGGGTTAATGAATCGGATGAACTAGCAGCACCACCCGACATTCTTTGCCTAGGTTAGTTAGTTGGGCGGAAATATCGCACTTCAGGGCTCGTTCGCACAGATACGGCACAGACTTTACCGGAAGTAGAACTATTTCAACTTCCAGATAAGTTGTCCCCCCCTTTTCTTTTTTCTTCTTTTCTCTCATCGTTTTCGGAAACTGCAAATTAAATGTTTTTCAAAGACTGTTTATTTAAGTGTTTGATTTTACTCCAGCAATCTAGCTAAGTGTCCTGTAAACTGATACAACTCGGTCTTATTCCAAACCAGGCTACTTTCTGGTAAAAGACTTAGGTGAAGAGAGCTACCCTCTATTTTCAGCGTGTGGCGTGGGGTTCAACCGGAGCATGAACACCGAATCAAAGACATTTGTGAAGGAAACCACCGGGGTTAGTTGTTACAGAACCAGTAATTTCTAATTAACCAAAGCCGAAAGCCCCGAGACGTTCATTATAGCCGTATCTATAGGTACCCTGTGGCCCTTGGTGGTCTCCCCTTCACACGTAAAATTGAAAGGACCGTTAATATTGTTTCGTTCAATAAAATATACCATTCGACCTAGAAATAGTAAAACAAGACAAAAAAAAATAGTTTTCTGAGTTATTTTAGGCAAACCAGCCGGCCTGTGAAATGTTTTCTCCTGTGTAAGCTAAAAGAAAGGTTTTGCATTTACCAATTATTAAATTTATATAGAGTTCATCTATGAGTGACATTTACTGGCATTTCCAACTGCCTTGTACTCATAAGACTGGACCTTACATATTAAGATTACCAATATCCCCTGTTACAATGAAGGAACGTCGCTTATGAAGATTAACTTTTTATAATATTGCTATCACTTAGTTACAATGACATTGCATGACATTTACCAGCAATTAGTCATGACTTTTACTGATAAAGTCAGATTTTGACATTCAGCTATAATGTCAGATATTACGCGGAATATACTTATAAAAATGGACATCACGACATTTACTCTCATTTAAAGATGGACTTTACAGACAAAAAATGGACCTTGCATGATATATGAATAACTCAAAAGAACATGGTTTTGTCCAGTAAAGAATAGATTTTTAGGCGGATCACATCGGTTAATTATCACGGTTTACTGAAATATTACAATGTTAGAACAACGGCTAACATATATGGCTGGCTGTTGTTGAGATATAACTACACTAGTCTCGGAAAGTGAAGCAAAAAGAAAAGAAAATTATTTCCAAATATTTATAGTTTTATTCTATAAATGTTCAACGCAAACTCTTCTTCAGGCAGCACAACTTTTATCAAAGAAATATGTAAATAAATTTTAGAAAAAACGTAAATTATTCTTAGCATAAAGACACGAAAAGCACCTGTCTTGTGTTCATATCAATTTCGACTCTGTTAGGATTTCTGAAAGGCAACGTTAGAAATGAGTGTTGGCAAATTCTTTAAGACGGAGAGCTGTTGGTAGATTGGAGGCTGGCGAGTGACGGTTCAAGGTTGCAGACTGGCTAATGAACAGTAATGTGGTTTTTCAGCTATGGAGACAATTCCAACCGCTTAGAGACATTGTTCGAAGACCAGTTCAAGGTCGCGCACGGGTCACTGGCGACTCCGACCCAAATGACACCTTATTCCTCTGTGGTCAAATGGAGGTTGCATCATCCTCAACCATAGGCACGAGGCTGGATCGGTTAACCCGGTTCTGTAACCGTGCCGCCTGGGCACCACGTGACTGGTGCCATGTTCTCTTCGCCGATGATCCAAGATCTAGGGCTTAATGTGCTTCAGCGTGCACTCGTCCGGAGGAAGGTCGAGGTGTGACGATCTGTGCGAGAATTCCATTGGATAGGCTCGCAGATCGGCACATATCCGGGAAGTGCGGAGAGGAGATTCTGGCTCTCTACGTCAGACCATACGCAGGCACAATTTGCGATAACTTCATTTGGATGGACGACGAGGCTCGTTCACACAGGGCCCGTGTAATCGACCGATATCTCCAAGACCAAACCATCACTCGCACTATGGCTATCAGGTTCTCTTGAGCTAACTTTTAGAATGATCTTGGAAGCCGTGAAGTCTCCTTCCAGGGTCACTCCAGGAAGTAAAAACCTCTTTAATAAAATAATGGACTTTATTGCCCATCGCTTTCGTGGTGACGGATATAAGCCGCCCTGACTCATGTATTGCCATCAGTGGGGACCGCATCCCCTATTATCTGACTGTAATTTAATTTTGCCTGCATTACTTATGATAGATTTTTCCGCCGTTTCCCCTCTATACCCCTAAAAAAAGCTATTTGTAATTTACATATTTCTTTGATAAAAGCTGGCGTTCTGTATCTCGCGAGTCTGTTTGTTACCATGTGACAGGAAGACCCTTTTTGAGTTGGCTGTTCCACTTCCCGGCTTTTCTCCGGTTGTATTCCGCAATCAGCCACGAGATATTCACGGAGACCAAAATCGTTGTCTACGTTCGTGGCGGGATATTGTTTTCCATCTTGTTTCGGTGCCAAACGCGAATCTACAGCAGCGGCCGTTGGCTTTCTGTACCCAAACGACTCCGTGATAGACTTACATAATGTTTGCTTCTGCGAAAAAATAATAAAAAAAAGGTTTTTTATTACTTTAAAGTAAAAGCCACGGTTCTGTAATTCGCTTTTCATGCAGAATTTGGCATTTGGCCCCCTTATTACGGACCGAGCCATTCCAGAAGCCAGTCATTCTATAAAACCCTGACCACACCCACGAATTAACAGATTGCTCTCCCTGATATCATGTAATAAAGTATAGCGTCTCTCTTTCCCTAGCCTAACAACTGCACGGAGTGAGGTAATTGCACAAGAGCTGTACCAGCTGCACTGGATGTTTTAATACCAGAACTGTAAACAATCCGCGCTGGTTCTGGGTAATAAGGGTAAAGAACTATAACAAACAATTTGGTTTTTTCCCCCGACAGAGCAGAGAATTAGCGCGGCTTATGTTAGAAAACGAGATGGCTGTTGGCTAGATTTCTGAACTGGTTGGCTCCGTTGGTATTCCATTTATTCACACCCTGACCGTTCTTAAAGACAGGTCTCCCCGATACTTACCCAAATGTACAATTACTGTTTAGCACTGCAACCGCGGGCGGTCTGACCAAATTCTTTAAATCGTTAATTCGAAAACCACCGGCAGATTACTCCTCGTTTTTTTTAAAATGTCAGACAGGATAAAATTCATTTTCCGATCGATCTGCATATTCTAAAAGACGTGGAAACAGGACACGTGTTAGCGAGTCTTATGGACTCGATGTCTGTAGGGAAAACCATTCTTTAGCAAGAGAACTATCAGAAAGTGGAATAGATGGGGAGACTGTTTGCGTGAGCCCGCAGTGGCTACGTTCCTTCCTCGATAACTGACTTACCTACCTGGTTGTTATTGGTGGATACTTTTATAGCCGAGTGTGAACTTTTTGGATGCCAGAATCACCCTTTTATAGTTAGATATATAAATTTAGGGGCTGGGCAGTGGCTGACGTTCTGGGATGCCGAGGTCGAGTGCCTGAGTTTGATTCCCGCAGGGGACTGGCTCGGCTTGATGTACTTTTCCGGCATGATATCTTCTCAGTTTTCTTTATCAGGCGGCTGCGTGAGCTTTCTCCGCGTACTCCGGTTTCCTTCGTAGGACTTCCGGTAGGTTCGTTTCTGATTTTAAACTCGCGCTGAAGGATTATGGGAATCCGCCATCCTGCAAGGATTAGAATGGTGATTCAGAACTGTCAGTTCCCACATCAGGGATGGCTCATGATGACGAAACCGTATGATAGATATACTTTTATGTTATTAAACTCGAACAAATTTGAGTCACTTTTTTGCGTTTACTGATGCAAAACTTCCTCAGAACTAAACATTAAAGCAACCGGCAGAAAAAATATATTGAAAGTAGATTCGTGAAATGCAGACGAGATCTTTGTTGCTTTGATATTCAGAGTCTTCCTTTTAAAATAAAATAAAAAAGATACTTAAAAAGAGTAGGGCGGACGAGCATCGGTATTAACCTGACCTCCCGCATAAAAATTAGCTTGAAAATCTTTTGTTAAACACCAAGGTGTTTCCTCTTCGCAGAGCATTTGCGCAATTGCAAGAATCTTTTCGAGTTACGAGGCGACATGACAACCACAAAGAGCCGACTGGTGAAGTAAAACCAAAGACAAGAATGAAACGAAAACAAAGTTATTTTTGAGATTGTGCGGAACATAGCAATTCTGATTATCCACATCAGAAGACTTTCATCCTGTTTACATCGAGGTAAACGTTTTGGCAGTGTTTCTGTTTACTCGGAACAGCAGCAACAACAAAAACTGCTTCTTTTTGCTTTGTAAGAGAAAGAAGCACTTCGAATGGCACCGACGTTCTAATCACCAATATAGATGAGTAAGCACATATAATTACATCACTGATTTGAACATCACGTCTCTCTCTCTCTCTCTCTCTCTCCTCTCTCTCTCTCTCTCTCTTCTCTCTCTCTCTCTCTCTTCTCTCTCCATCTCTCTCTCTGTGTCTGTCTCTCTCTCTTCATAACTCTTTCTCTCTGTCCTGTCTGTTGTCTCTCTTCAGAACTCTCTCTCTTCTCTCTCTCTCTCTCCATCTCTCTGTCTGTCTGTCTCTCTCTTTCCCTCTGTCTCTCTCTCTCTCTGTCTGTCTCGCTCCTCTTCATAACTCTCTCTCTCTCTTTCCCTGTCTCTCTCCCTCTGTCTGTCTCTCTCTGTCTGTCTGTCTCGCTCTCTTCATAACTCTCTCTCTCTCTTTCCCTCTGTCTCTCTCTCTGTCTGTCTGTCTCGCTCTCTTCATAACTCTCTCTCTCTCTTTCCCTCTGTCTCTCTCTCTCCCTCTGTCTCTCTCCCTCTGTCTGTCTCTCTCTGTCTGTCTGTCTCGCTCTCTTCATAACTCTCTCTCTCTCTCTTTCCCTCTGTCTCTCTCTCTGTCTGTCTGTCTCTCTCTCTTCATAACTCTCTCTCTCTTTCCCTCTGTCTCTCTCTCCTCTCTGTGCGCGCGTTTTTTGTGTAAGAAAGAGAAAAATGAATGTCTTACATTCTTGAACTATAAATGTGTTAGAAGAAAAAACCACTTGCATCATATTTTTCTAGTGCTTCATTATTTTTTTACAGAAATTGTAAACAAAAATAGAAAAATAAGTTAAAAGTTCGTCGCCTTATTCGAGAATCTAATGTTTAAAAGATCTCGCAATCAATCTTCTTTGAATTCAACTGAAAACGTTAGTTTTAAGAAATCTCATAGTCACTAATAGAAAATTATCGCTTTAGCGGCCCCTTTTCAGATTTATCTAAAAAATCAACTTTTCTACTTCCAGAAAGCTGGCCTAGACTGGGATTCGGTGTGGGTAAATCGGCAGTTATAAACGTTTGGAGGGTTAATTCGGGGAACGAAACATGCACTCACAACTATATAAGCATAAATCGCTGGTTAATATTACCTCTTTAAGGTGTGTATTTGGTTGAGGCCTGTAGCGAATACTATGTCAAGAATATGGATATCGTAGAAAGGGCCCAGAAAAGATTTATTAGGATAATTAGTAATATACCTGATCTCAGTCACTTAGTTTGGCTCACAGACGTCTCCGTGGTGATGTGATTAAAGTTTAGAAAATCTTTTCTGGAAAGGAGGAATGCATGAAGATAAATATGTTCTTCAAGACCAGTGACACTTAATCTATAATTAGAGGTCATATGAATAAGATATCCGAGCAATGTTCTTCTTTAGATATTGGGATCTTACGCCCCCCTTTTCTAGTCTGCCTCCGGGAATGTTTAACCAAAGCACGAAGTAGAAATAGAGAGGGAAAATATTTTTTAGAAAATATATATATAGCTTGCAGAAGTTTCACACCCCACTGACTTTCTCGACCTGTATCTATATCAGCTGGATCGTGACATTCGAAACAATCATGCAGATTAGTCTAGCGAAATTTCCCCTTTTAAATGGTATCTTTGCACATATCAGGTAATTGCTGCACTTGCTTGGAAACATTTTGCGTTGAGACATCTGCAACTCGCAGATCCTCTTGGCGAACCCCTGTCTTTGAGGTCTAAGAACATCTTACAGCGGTCAGCTATGGACCCCGATCGGACACCCCCTGTGTTTGAGAATATATACTGGTGGCTTTAATAGTCGATTACTAATAAAATAATCCATTAAGCGAAAGGGGAATGGAAAGAAATCTTAGTGACAAGAGTTAAAAAAATGATATGTTCCGTGTATGAAATTTGAAAAAAAAACAATAACAAAAACACACGCTTATGCATATGCAAATATATGGACTAATAAATTGATTTAATTGCGAAACATTGGATATTTTATTGTTTGATTGACAATTATACAAAAGGAAGGTCAAGTATCTCAGGGTATGTACTGTACCTGGGCGACCCAGCAGAAGTATTGCGAATGAACTGGCTGCAAGTGCGGGTGTTAACGTTTCTTCGAGAACAGTAAGACACATTAACTCGAGGTGGTCTCATTGGATACGTACGTGGCTGCCCGAAAACCTTTGCTGAAGAGAAGCAGCCAAGGGGAAAGGGTGAAATGGGTAGCAGAGAGGAAGCAGTGGGGTGTGACCAAATCCGAAACATGGTACTTTTTACAGATGAATTCAAGTTTTAACCGTCCAGTTTTGTGGGTCAGTCTCATCATCACATTAGCCGCGGGCTATACTATGTTAGGAACACTGGCACCACGTGATTCCAGCTTCTCTCGCTGGCATAAATACGTGAATGCAAAGACAATTTAAGTGGTGGTTCCTAGTTTGACTTCAACGGCTATTTACATAATTTTATAAAACTTCTTGTTTCTTTGATTCTCTGTATCTGTCTGATTTGTTTATACTAAAATGGGCGGAATAAACTACTGCCGACTGCGGTTAATAGAGAGAGGAGTATTAATAAATGTAAGAGACGTACTGATGACCCTTTCTCTGTTTTAATTTTTCTATATAAAATTACAAAGTTTTATCCGGTTAAAAGGTTTTACCAGAATATCTACTTGGGGTAAGTCTCTTGCTATTTTATACCAGTTTACCGCTTTGTTACTCGTTAACTGTACCTTGACACGAAATTCTTGCTTAAAGTTGTTTGTTTAGTACAGCGGCTCCCTTAACATTAAAACTGCGATTTACTTTTGCACGGTATCACACATAACGGAGGTGGAAAAATTGGTTTAAAAGGCAGATGGTGCAATAATTTTGGCCACCAGTGTATTTCAGAATATATGGTTATTTACTATCTTGATAGCGTACCGCGGACGGTTGGTTGGCTCCGAGATGTGATGAGTTTTACCTGCATCAGTCAGATTTATGCTGGTGTCACCAAGAGAAACAAATGTGATAAACTGACCGTGGCAGCTCAAAAAATGTCTGACGCTCAATATTTAGTATGCACAATCTTACTAACTTATTGATGTTTCCAGTTTATACTTTATTAGTTTACTATATTTTAAAATACATTTTAACCCTGTGTCATCCACAAAGGCAGTTGAATAATCGTTGCAGCCAGATCCTCTATTACAGTTGGATTCATGTAGTTAGATACTTTAATGCATTCTTCTCCATGTAGGCAGATCTCTGCTACAGTTCGATCCACTGTAGACACATCCATATCTTAGTTTGATCGTAATCAGATCCTTCACCCGAGATGGATCGATCCAGTGATATTTCTTAAAATCCTATTCTAAACCTTACTATCGGACAAATGGTTGGCGGAGAGATCAATCCTTTCATTAAATCGTTCGTTTACAGTAAAATGTGCTTAGTGTATCGATGTGGTTCAATCAGCTGATTGATTTGGAAGTGGCGCATGCCCGCACGAGGCCTCAAACCTTAGCTGTACCTCTGATGTCGAGTTAAACTGGGAATTCAATCGACTTTCCTCGCGCGATCTTCTCCTCTCACTGGCGACTGGTCTGAAAAATAAAACGGAATAAATTATAATAAGAATAACAAAAAGCAAACAGATTCCAGGCAGCAACTTCTTGCTATCAGCATCAGTTTTATTTAGTGATTACGAGGTTGCAAGTGATGGCCTCTAACAGAGCTAAACATATCTCCGCAATGGCTCGGCGCCGGAAACTGTCCCGCACTCCGACTTGCATCGATTTCCGTCCATGACATCAGCTGCGGAAGCGCCACTTAGGTGAGAAGTCGTTACTCGTGTTGCCACGGAGCCAAAGGGAAACTGCCTATTCACAGTGTGGTTTTAATTTTTATTTATTTAAAAAAAAAATATTTCCGGGATCATCAGCGATAATTTAAATTTAAAAAAAAAAATTGTAAGATCTGTCATCTCTAAAAGCTGACGCTAATAACTTGAGCCTGGATGGTCTCCCTTGCCACATCTGGAAGCTGAATGGCCGCCAGAATCCCACGCTGACTTCGCTTTCTAAATCTGTCCGTATTTTCGTACATGAAGACGATTCCACACCTATATATATATATATATTTTTTTTTTCCTGAAGATATTTAATTACACGTGTATACATTTTATTTTTTAGCTAAATGGAGCGGGTGCTTGGTGGAGATCTGTCGGGAGTCCACTCGCCCGAGCGTTATCGCGTGCGAAAAGTCCGCCATACTGATTCACAACGTGACGACGTATAACAACTCCCTGAACGAGGTGATGTTTCGCGATGTCAGGCGAACGTGCATGGGGAAGAGTAAGTGCTTCACCAACCAGCTGTGTCTCCGACACTGGGGGTCGCCATTTATGGTCAACTTCACCTGCATTAAAGGTAAGAGACTCTGCTTGTAAGGGCAGGGAGGTAACTCTGCAGACCGTTCGATTTTAAACTTTAAATACCCTTACGCCAAGTGAGTCATAAAGGGAACTATTTTACTTAGTTGGTGTCGCCTTTCCCCAGCTCCTGGTGGTCTCAGCGCAGCTGAGATGCTTCACAAAAACGTTAAAAGCAACGATACAAATTCAAAGGTGGAGTCGCTGTCACTTGGAACCACTGAGCGAAATATTATGATGTCGGAAAATGACAGAGGCTACGCTGTTTAATATAACCGAGTATAGTGTAATGATTAGAGAGGAAGAGAGACTTCAAAGCCCCATGGTTTGAGATGTATCCATAGATAGTGCAAGAACACACCCCCTTCTCCAACACTGGGATGCGCACATAGACAGTAGACTATAGAGGTTACAATGAAGCGGAACTCCTCACAGCTCGCACAGGCCCTGGACTCAAATTTGAGGGGTTCCATAAACAGTACACGACAGTCGATCTTGATGACCAAGCAAGTTACCTGAGTGGGGTTAGGGCCTCTTGGGTAACGGTGAAGATGCCAGCCAGTCAACCTCCGCCACAAAATACCCGGAAGTCCTTACTAGAATTCTTCTGTTTAGCTGCAGGAGCAAACCAGAGCGCCAAACCGAGTAGCTGCTGACGGGAACTAACCCGTGGACCCTCATCCACGGCAGGCCGACGTTCAGTTAATTGGTCAGGTGGAATTGAAAATCATTCAGATAGGCGACGACTGTCTCCATGGACCGATCAGGCTTTGTCACACCAATGAAGTGGGCCTCTAAAGGCGCTGACAATCCTGCAATTATTTGCGTCAGCATTGGTGTCTGCCGTTGTGTGTAAACGCTTTCCAAATCATATCAAATCTTGCACGAATTTTAACAGCCAATTGCGGCGGATAAAAGTCCTCTAGGTGCTCGTGTGTGTGTGTAAGCGACGGTGCTAATTTAAGAAATATTGTTTTTAATGTTTATTTGTTGCTAATTGAACAATTAAGCTTGATATATTCATTCACCTAGTTTTAGCTACATTTTCAATTGTTTATAACTATTAATATACGCAGAAGATCAGGTGTTCAGGTTAGTAATTACAGAGAAGCGGGGATGGTTCATAGAAGGGGCACAGGGAAGAGAAATGGTCATGGGTCTGATTCTTGAAAACGTTTAACACTGGTCATTAACCTGGTGCTAACCCTTTAACTACCCACCATCTCTAGTACCAATAACTGTGGATGATCTTGTTTTTGTTCAATGTCCACCTTCATTAGCGTCGTTAAAGTGCTTCAGGTTTAAGAACATTCTCTCATGCATTACTAATTTTTTTTCAAAAATTAAAAAAATTAATAAATTAAGACGCAAACCTTCACACAGTTTTTGATGTTCGAAAAACGTTGAGAAATAAATGCAGCTGATAACAGATGTTCACGATTTTAAGAGAAACGTCTATCAAGAAGGTGAATACTTTGAGAAAAGATGCACCAACAACAAATAATAATTTGATTATTAATGATCTTTTGTTAGTCACCGTTGTTTATAAAGAATCTTGAAAATTAATATGTATGTCAAGATTACTTGCATGTAGTATATACATATATTTATGGTAATTCCTGGTTTCCCCAAGACTTTTTGCGCAGCAGTGTATTAAATACAGACACGTATAAATTCGAATTATGTTTCATACTCAGAAATCAACATAGTTGTAGGGTACTCGTTGAAACTTAAAGGGAACGATGACAATGCATAGTTTAGCATACATTTCCTAAAGTAACATCTGCCATTTTGATTCCGGCTGTGAAGGAACTGGATGATGGAGCCGCAGAGACATCGATTGCGATTATTCTGGTGATCTGTTAAATTAAAGTTGCGTGACTTATCTTTTCTGTGTAGATGAGCTCTCTAGCACTCGCTGAAGTTCCCCTTTCGGCTCTTCTACTTGCCATCCCTGTTTCCGACCAGACCCCTTGGGGGGGGGCGATCATTAATATGTCGACTGAATCTATAAATAAATGTAGGAAACAAAACAAAACAATTGGGTCTATTTTATATTTAATTAAGTAGTTACAAGGAGACAGGAAACCTCACGGCTCCACCCTCAGGAACACAGGCAAATGCTGTCACTGCACCTGTCCCTAATTCGTTCTGTTAATTAGCATATATTAATAAAAACACGTCTAGCCGTGTTGGACTCCTGCTACTAGCGACAGTTGGAAGACCGAAAACAACGTCTCTGTCCCCACGCGTTCAGACCCCTTAATTACCCCGATAAGCTCTGCTGGCTGGGGATTCAAGCTCGATGTTTCCAATATTTTCAACTGTTGAATGTATTTAAAAAGCTTCAGACCCAGAAACATTCTGCCAACAATGGTGGACATCCCGCTTTAATAAATCAGTGTCCATTCTCGGTTAAGGACAAACTCAAGCTGTGGGAAAACAGGAATCGCCAGCGTCTGCGCTTTAACGTCTGACATTCTACTTGCGTTTTATGGAGGAATTACCCTTCTCCAGTTTAGGTTTAGTGTCGCCAGTCGGGGGTGTTTTAACCCTAACCCTCCCACCGTAAGTTTACCCACGATCCTGGGCGTGTCTCATTGCAGACTCCGAGATCAAGAAGAACTGCAGCAAGAGACGAGTGGAGACGTTGCGATCTCGTCGGAACTACATACAGAACCCGAACTACCCGGCCGCGTCTCGGGTGACCGCCTGCAAGTGGCGAATCCTGGTCCCGAAGAACGACTTCATCATCCTCACGTTGCATGAGGTGGAGACTGACTCGACGCCGGGTCGGTGTATGACCGGAGTGAGCTTCAAGACGGACAAGATGTGCTCAGGTTTAAATTTTACCAGTAAGTTGATCTGCTCCACATCCCTTGGTTCCCCAACCCAGCTGGTGGCTTGCGGAAGCGTCGACCTGATGTTGATCCCCGACAGTGAGAAACAGGGAGTGAGGTTTTGGATCTCATACGAAGGTAAAAAGTCATCTTCTTGGTTTACTGCTAACCCCCACGGCCACTTTTCATTATAAGCTTACCTTGTTATACAAGTTTAACGGTCCTAACCAATATGTATTGATTTCTGGTTAATAAGAGTTCTCACAAAGTATTGTCCGTAACGTTTTAGGTACCCATCTTGTAGTCATCAATGGGACAATGGTGGTCCAGACGTCGGTTTGTTATATAGGTAATGACACCTCTACAGGACCTAAACAGACAGGTGCTTCTCCAATAATTGAAAACATCTGTAACAGCTTTGCGCGTGTGTGTGTGTGTGTGTGTGCCACAGTCGTGTACTAAGTGACGTTGAGTTGTGTGTCATAGTTGTGTAACAGCTTTGCGTGTGGGTGTGTGTGTGTGGGTGTGTGCCACAGTCGTGTACTAAGTAACGTTGAGTTGTGTGTCATAGTTGTGTAACAGCTTTGCGTGTGCGTGTGTGCCACAGTCGTGTACTATGTGACGTTGAGTTGTGTGTCATAGTTGTGTAACAGCTTTGCGTGTGCGTGTGTGTGGTGTGTGTGGGTGTGTGCCACAGTCGTGTACTATGTGACGTTGAGTGTGTGTGTCATAGTTGTGTAACAGCTTTGCGTGTGGGTGTGTGTGTGTGTGTGTGCCACAGTCGTGTACTATGTGACGTTGAGTTGTGTCATAGTTGTGTAACAGCTTTGCGTGTGCGTGTGTGTGTGTGTGTGGGTGTGTGCCACAGTCGTGTACTATGTGACGTTGAGTTGTGCGTCATAGTTGTGTAACAGCTTTGCGTGTGTGTGTGTGTGTGTGCCACAGTCGTGTATTAAGTGACGTTGAGTTGTTCGTCATAGTTGTGTAATAGCTTTGCGTGTGTGTGTGTGTGTGTGTGTGCCACAGTCGTGTACTAATTGACGTTGAGTTGTGTGTCATAGTTGTGTAACAGCTTTGCGCGTGTGTGTGTGTGTGTGCCACAGTCGTGTATTAAGTGACGTTGAGTTGTTCGTCATAGTTGTGTAACAGCTTTGCGCGCGTGTGTGTGTGTGTGTGGTGTGGGTGTGCCACAGTCGTGTACTAAGTGACGTTGAGTTGTGCGTCATAGTTGTGCAAGACGGTGTTAGTATGAGTTTTGAAACCAGTAGTTTTTAATCTAGGTCGGAAAGATCTCAAACAACTTGATGTCAGTCACCGAACATCTGATTAATTAGTTGATAACTTGTAATTCATTTTCTTATTTCCTCTCCCTCAAAGTTACACAACAACAGCAGTATGGCTGCTGCTACAGTACTGATATACGAATTACTTCTTTCTAACGTGGTTTCTAGTCACAACGTTTAAGAATGAAGCCAAGCCATTCGTAGGGTTGCAACCTTTACCGTTTCTTTGGACTCCTTTGTCTACCAGCTTTTGCGCATTTGCATCCGATTAGTTTTCAAATGTACATCACTCAGCACAGATTGAACCGTAAGGGTCCGTGACGACAAACCTGTATCTCGCTCCAACCCCACTCGGCTGGTATACGGAGGGTACAATTTTCAGCTAGCAATTATCTCTCGCGATTTTTGTGTGCGTTTCCTGAAGAATTTTCGCTGTAACAGTGTTGTCTAAGAGCAGACCGGAAACTGTTTTATTTTTGTTGTTGTTTACAGTCATGTCTATGGCCGCCACCAGGTTATCTCCCTTTCCTCAGATGGCTTTCAGTTGCGCAGTGGGGCAACCCCAAAACTGGATTGTACAGTTTGAGAAAGTACCAAGCCAACCACCAGTAGAAACTACCCTCGAGGTCATGTACTTGAAGCCTCGGCAGACGACAGTGAGTGCTGCCAAATCATCACCAACATCGGCTACTGTTCTACCAAACTGTGAGTAGCTAAATAGGTGTAAAGAAGAGAAGAAGGTGGAAGGGGTAAAGTTTGTGCAATAAAGATAAAATATTATAATATACTTACTGTAGGAGCCCAATTACCTATAGTCTACATCTGGTTTATGTAGTTATGGGTTCTTTGCTGCTTTTAGCCGCCATTTCGTTACCATGCCAACATAACAGCTGCATTTCTTTCGACATCATCATGACTGGTAATTTCCGTTACCTTTTAGCATCACTAACTTAATACTACGATGATGACGCTTGTACTATCACTACCTCTGCTACTAATCACTGCTAGTGTCCCTTGTGGCACCACCGAGGTGTCTCGTCATTACCCTTGGCCGAAATGGCACTTGATGGGTAGGGAGGGAGCTCACGCACAAGACCGGAACTCCCCGTCGAGTCCTTGATCTCGACACTCCTCCAGGCCAGCCAGCCAGTCAGCGATGAAAGATGCAGTCCCGCTCGATAGAGCTTGGATTGTATAGTTAGCAGCGTATACATTTATACCGAGTTAAACGAGGGCAGAGCCACCGTCTACCACCGGCTGTGGCTAAAAACAGGAAGTATTCATTCGCGCAGCCAAGATGCGCATTTCCGGTATTCGCTCTCGACTGTTCTCGGAAGATGGCGCTGACCGCCGACCGGTCTCTTGATTGTACAAGATTTCGAAGAATCAGAAACAAACAAACAAGAAAAAAATAAAGAGAAATGAAATAGCAACAAGCAGCGAGATATTTTCAAAATAACATTTTTATTAACTTAATTTTGGTCGACAAGAGAACGAGCTAACCTGGTGTAAGGGTATAATTTTAAAATCTTATGTCTCGAACGATGGGAAATTATATCGGTGGATTATAATCGATAATGCTCTCGTTATCAGGTTTCTAAAATGTGCAGGCATTTCGACAAAAAAGTAACTCCCTACAGCCGTTTCCCTGACTAATGAGCAGATAAATACTCACAGATGTGGAACCACTTAGCGCATGGAAAGAAAAAGAAATACTTGAAACGGTCTTATCAGAAAAGCAACGATATTTTCTAACGACGATGTTTTTCCCCCATCTATTTTTTAAAGAAGCCGCGCATTTTTATCACAGTACTTGCCCGTGGCCTACTTGACTCTTTAAGAAGACAGTAAAATGCCAAAAGTTTAGAAATCTAGCTTTTACGTAATTACTGATGGTATCCCAGCTAAATCCACTTTCGTTTAGAAACAGAATAAGAAATTAATATACTACAGAGTCTGTAGAGAGGCAGTAAGTATGCAACCTACTTTTAGTTACTGTATAATTAATTACATATTCCTTTCAATTTACTTTTTCAGTATTATTATGAGATAATAGAAAGAAGAAAGTTGTAAAGAATAAGAACTCTGTGTAATAGAGTAATACCAACTTTCTGTTTTTTGTCTCTTTTTCCTTTCAGCAACAACAGTTCAGCCAACCGAGGTGAACACGATCACACCTGCAGTGAAAGACGACAAGACAGGTGAGAAGATTGAGAGGTCTTTCTCTTTGTGCAAGTGCAGCAGCCCTAGCCAGGTTTTTCGAGACCGAGTGACAAGTTCCCAATAACCGGGCAAAGGACAGGCTATCTAATGCATCTAGATGCAGGTCCATAATGTCGCCTTTTGTTTATGTCGTATTTATTTCCTAACCGTGATGGCGAATAGGCCGTCAGCCACCCTGGATGTTGGAATCCCGGAGACCGTATATCCAACAAGCATCGAAACTTCGTTACGTTTGTCTGCAGTAGAGTTTTCATTATCATCCTATTGTTTGGCATTATGCAGCAGGAATCCTAGAAATAACAGTATGAAAATATGACAAAACTATACTTATTAAAAATATATATAAAGAAATATTTAGGTTGCCAGTTCATGGAATATTCAAGACTTTTGCAGGATAATATAGTCGTTTCTAGTTTTAAAGAAATATGAAAGCAGAAGTACTTGGCACTAAGTGGACATTATTCTTCCACAGCTGAATATATAAAAAGAGAGAGTATACGTAAGTAAGGTTAGATTGCATATATCGTATTGGGATGGCTGAACGATAAATAAATACTGAGGGCATCATAGTTTTAAAGTTCAATTATGCAGGAAACGTTCTGTCTGTGTGGTTTACATCACTGGACAGCGTGATAAACGAAACATTCGTTGGGTTAGGGTTAAAGGAATATTGAAGCCTATCAAATAAGTGACTTAATTTATTCCATAACTATAAATATATTTTTATATTAATAACTTACTTTAACATTAATTTTTTCGAAGAAACTTTATTACATTTAGAATTTCTATACTTTTAAAATTTGTATGGGTTAAGATAGAGCTCTCCTGTCAAGAAGACTTTGCTGTAGGATGTTTGGCTGCACATCATAGTTGTGCATACTGCTGTATAGTATATATTCAAGCGTCGTAGTCGTGTATACTGCTGTATAGTATATAGTCAAGCGCCGTAGTCGTGTGTACTGCTGTATAGTATATAGTCAAGCGCCGTAGTCGTGTATACTGCTGTATAGTATATAGTCAAGCGCCTTAGTCGTGTATACTGCTGTATAGTATATAGTCAAGCGCCGTAGTCGTGTGTACTGCTGTATAGTATATAGTCAAGCGCCGTAGTCGTGTGTACTGCTGTATAGTATATAGTCAAGCGCCGTAGTCGTGTATACTGCTGTATAGTATATAGTCAAGCGCCTTAGTCGTGTGTACTGCTGTATAGTATATAGTCAAGCGCCGTAGTCGTGTATACTGCTGTATAGTATATAGTCAAGCGCCTTAGTCGTGTATACTGCTGTATAGTATATAGTCAAGCGCCGTAGTCGTGTATACTGCTGTATAGTATATAGTCAAGCGCCGTAGTCGTGTGTACTGCTGTATAGTATATAATCAAGCGCCGTAGTCGTGTATACTGCTGTATAGTATATAGTCAAGCGCCGTAGTCGTGTATACTGCTGTATAGTATATAGTCAAGCGCCGTAGTCGTGTATACTGCTGTATAGTATATAGTCAAGCGCCGTAGTCGTGTATACTGCTGTATAGTATATAGTCAAGCGCCTTAGTCGTGTATACTGCTGTATAGTATATAGTCAAGCGCCGTAGTCGTGTGTACTGCTGTATAGTATATAGTCAAGCGCCTTAGTCGTGCATACTGCTGTATAGTATTTGATCAAGCGCCGTAGTTGTGCACAGGGCTTCATGATGCTTGTTTGTGCGCCATTAGTATAATGTGATATGATCTTTTTGGGTCAAAGTAATCTTCACTACATCTTTAATGACTTGAAAAATCACATTGATATTTATATAACATTAAACATGAAATGTATTAAATATTAAATATGATGCAAATACTTTATAAAGATGGATTATTCCGACCTGACGTTAGCCATTAAGGTGGAAGCGAATATGAAATCTTGGTCTATTGACTGTAGCACTTTTCCATATACTGGTACAAAATGTTCCAGGGACTTTTCCCTGTAAAATTAGAGCACTTTATACTTTCACTTTATCTAGAATCTCTCCTATGAATGGCAACTAGAGTTTCTAATTACATTTTCAGACTTCTAAAACATGGAACGTTAATTTGTCAGATTTGTAGCTTGGGGCTAGAACACAGTGCACCCATTTTCGATCTGTGTGTGTACCCATAGATGGGCTGTGGATTCTCGTTAATAAGCCAGAACAGATGCAGCAGAGAACTGAAGTTTTCAACGTGAAAATATTTCGGAATAAGACGTAGTTAAGATCAGGCTACAGCGGAAAACGTCGACGATAGATGAATTAGGAATTATATTACGCAAATTCAAAATGCCAGCATCGCAAGCACCCGAGACAGTAAGATTATATTAGCATCTTAGTCCGGTCCATCAGCCTAGAAGTCCAGTAAGCGAGTTCTAATAGGTGCGCAAAGGGCTGGTCTGGGTATTTGTAAATTTTAACTTACCTAGACCCTGACCGAAACCCACTGCTGCACAGTCAAGAGACACGCAGATATTCAGGCTCACGAAGAGGCCCGAAATCTAAAAAGATAATCAAACCGGACGCAACGGGAAAGATGGTTAAACCGCGAGTGCTTGAAGTTCCGTTATGTTTCTTATCCATAAATTATTATTACGGTTCCAGAGATATTTCGAGAGTTGGCTTATTGTAGGTCGGGTCAGCTCAGTTATGAAGACAGATAACAAAGATTTTGGTCACCTGTCTGTGACTAACCTCGATATGCCAGACATCACCAGTTCTCACGAGGTCCAGTTATATATATTTTGTGATATTGGCTTAGAATATGCATAAAAACGATTTAATTATCGGCAGTCTTTGCGAATAGAAAGAATTTAGTTCAGTTTAGTTATTACACAGTGGCAAGAAGCTGCCATGATGGCCGCAGTTCGATTTTCGCTCATCTATAATTGGCGACATATTTGCAGTCCACTCATTTAGAGTGCAGTTGCTGAATTTCTTCGTTCCGATATCAAGCAAACCCCGCCGCTTTACCCGTGGCGGAGCGGGCGCGAGTTCGATTCCCGTCCCGGTCAGAGTTGGGCTCGGATTGGCGTATTTCCGTGACGTGGTTATTCATCTTTCGCCAGCCGGCCGATCGCGTGGGCTTTCTCCGGTTTCCTTCCACATCTAAAACCCGAAGGGGTTGTAATAGGGGGCTTTTACTAGACCACTCATTCTAGCGAGGCGAGGGTCCAGCCATCCGGCTCCAATGCTGTTCAAGACCGTGTCCAAATCGTTGCGTCGTTCTAAATAGTTGAAATCGGAAACCAATCTCTGCCGAACTCTTTCTGAAGACTGTCGTCCGCTCGCAACGTTCAAAGCGTATACAAACCGGGACATATGTTACAGTGCCATATATATATTCATCGGCAAACAAACAAAAGCTTGTCTAACTTGGGGAGGGGCAGCTGCTGGCAACTTCGCTGTGAATGTTGTCTGAAATTATTCCTCAGATGGAGCGGACTACGAATAAGTCCGGTGCAGTTATTCGAGTCGCAGACCTTACTAAGATAAACAAACAGGAGTCAAGCAAACAGGGTCTGGTGTCGCAGTCGGTACAGATTCTTCACCAGATTAACGACTATAGAAATATCGCTTTCTGTTGATGAGAAACAAATGCTGTAATTATGGATTTTAAGAACTCTTTTCCAAAAAGCCACAACGGAAGAAATGTTAATTAGCTCTTAAGCCGTTCGTATTTGTAGAGCAAAAATTAAATTACATATCTATAAATATAATTGATTGGCAATCGATATTGGCTTATTAGTAAGAGATACGTTAGGTAAAATACGAAACTGATGCCTACATTCAGTTCATTTTGGTATTTAAAGATAAACTAACTGGTACCATGAAGATAAACGTTATCTCCCCTTTAGTCCAATCTAAGCATGGGGTACTGATGCCACGAGTTATAGATTCCAGTTATTATTATTACAGAAGCTGGCATTTAATTTTGGACGTATTTCATCCGTACGCTATCGCTGAATAGTTCTAAGAAATAAGTCTGTAATTTTCAAGAGTTGGTTGACTGTCACATCTGCCGTGGGTAGAGGGCTCGCTTGTTAATCCCTGTGTTGCTGCGGGTTCGATCTCCGGTGAGATCGGAGGTACGTGTTGCTGATGAGGGCCGAAATAGTGAAATCCGTCTTTTACGTAACTAAGAGTAAACTTTAATGGGAATAAATTTCGCATTCCGATCATCATTTAAGCTGCTGAAGGTAATTATCATTCATTTTTTAGCATTAATCGGCGGCCTGGTGACTGCAGGGAGTTTGGCTTTCGTTCTCTTGCTCGTTCTGACGATCTGCTTCAGGTGAGTTTTTTACCTGCTCGTAAGAGAGAGAGAGAGAGGAGAGAGAGAGAGAGAGAGAGAGAGAGAGAGAGAGAGAGAGAGAGAGGATGGAGAGAGAGAGAGAGAGATGGAGAGAGAGAGAGAGAGAGAGAGAGAGAGAGAGGAGAGAGAGAGAGAGAGAGAGAGAAAGATGGATGAGAGAGAGAGATGGAGAGAGAGATGGAGAGAGAGAGAGAGAGAGAGAGAGAGTCTGCTCAGATTAACCCATTCAATTGCTGATGGGGGAAGTAGCGCCATTGCTAGACTTGTGCCGGTAAAAAGGAATCTTCCTGCCACATAATTTTTTTTTTTTTTTGATTTAAATTAGTCAGATATTTTAGTTTAATGGAGATGAAAAGAATCAACTGGCCGATGAGGAGGTAGATCCTCCAGTCTGTATCTCGATGAGGGGCCCCCCATCTAACACTAGGCGAAGAGCAAGGAACCAGTGAATCGTTGGCCGTGTTCAACGCTGACGCGCTGTGACGTCATGGACAAAGCTGTTGAGAGAAGGAACTTGGCTACAGAAAAAATGGTCAGCACAGAACCGGGGGAATGGGGCGACAGGGTAGCGGCGAAGACGTGAAGTACTTGCTCAGATCTAACGGGAAGGAGTCACTGGTTCCCGTTCTCGTTATTTATTTCGATTCGGTTTTGTTTCCGGTAGTCGTAAAAGAGCTGTTAAGCCCTCGTGCCGCTTTCTGATATCTTATTCACTTTCAGGAAGAAGCAGGTGGAAAAAACGAAGGTTGTGGCGAAAGATGCTTCGGTGCAAACCCCTCAACGGAAACCGGTGGAAAGTGTGTGCATCGCTGATTACACGGCGGCCGAACAGCAGCACTGCCCGACCATTCAGGAGAGCTACAGTCACGTGGCCGACGAGGTAACATTTCCCGAGGCAGCGAAGTTCCGGCCTGAGGCAATACCGCTCGGGTACACCGAAGTGGACGAGGGCCTCCTCAAGCGGAACTACTTCAACTGCCCTCTGCCGGCTCTTCCGGTTAAAGCGCCGCGGGACGCGGTTGGCAAAAGGAAGCGAACCGGAAGTCGATCGTCGGATATCAGCGAGTACGATTATCAGCGAGACATCTACGAAGAGATTCCCGACCACTTTCTGTCCTCCTGCCCCAGGGTCGGGGCCACTGGCGAAGAACCGCGCGAGCAAGTCTCGCTCCCCTCGTCGCGTTCCGAGCAAAGCCCACCCGACAGCGGTAAGGCGGGACGGGGTCGGGACCTCGGGCTCCCAGCGAGCTCTTGTGTGAAGCCGCACGAGCAGCCGAGTCGCGCCTACCTCGTGTCTCTCTCCAAGGAGGAACTGCAGAAGTTAAAGTCGTTTTCGCAGCTGAAGGGAACGGAACATTCGGAGTTTCAGCCGGAAGACAACGACGGGCTGATGTTGCTGGACAACGAAATCTACGAGGCATTCTACGAGACCGCGCAGTGAGGGTTTGTCCGGTGTTGTCCGTTTGCTTTAGGCCATCGGCGCGTGCAGTTCCCTCCCCTCTCTGTTGACCTTCTCGACGCATAAACAACAACCGTGTATCGTGAGAAAGTCGGTTTACTTATTTTCTAAATATCAGGGTCAACTATTTTCGCCCCTCGTCCAGGGAAGTAACGGTTTTGCTTAGAAAGCTGTGAGTGAGTCCATTAGGGAAGATCCACCGCGGGTAACGTAGACTTCGGACAGAACGATGCACGGTGGGCAACGAATGTTCTCACGTCCCCACCATCGGCAGGGACCCGAAACCCTACCCAGAGTCCCACTGTGCGGTGACATCCCGACCGAAATACGGTCCGTCCGCCGGAACCGTTTAGGCTCGGAAAGTCCGCGTTCGACTTCTAGATACCAGAGCAGGCTCGCGCGGACCGCCGTCTGGCGGAGAAAACCAGACCTAGGAGATAGGTACGCCAAACCAAGCCAGCCTCCACCGGGCCTCGAACTCAGGTCCACAACCTTAGCAATCCAGTATTAATCTTGGGATCACCTCGTCGCCCGGAACAAATGCTTAATCTCGACTTATTAAAACCCGGACGTAAAAACATTAAACTGTGATACGCACAATGGGAATCTATGCTTGAAAGCGAAAAATGGTATTTACAAAAGGATCGCATCTGTAGGACTTCGTTTCGTATTCGTGTTTTTATGCTTGCGGTTCTCTTGTTTAGAATCAGTAAATTGTTTCCTCACTCAGGTATATTTCGGTTTTTGAATACTTTACCAATGACCTTCACCGTGCGACATCTCTCTGTCGTTCTACCATTGGACTATAAGAATAAATGAGTGATTTCACTGACCCGAAACTATGAACCGTAAGGCGGCATTTATATGACACGCACTTTCTTTGATACTTACCGTCCCGCAAATACCACCTGAAGACGGTCTCCTGGTTCTTTGTATCGGTTCAGAGAACAAGCACCGATGGATTTTAACCACTTATGTCATTCACCTTTCCATCCTTTTATTCTCTTTTAGATCGACACAGATTTGTCACACCTAAAGTATTAAACAGCTAGGTATCAGTTTGTCCGGGGATCTAGACAGATAACTTACTATTAATCACGTAGAAAGAATGGATGCTTTCCATGAACTTTAATGTGACGTACATTTGCGAAAGCGTTTGAGTCTCTTTAATTTATTTCTCCCACGTGTAGAATCCAGATGGACCCACCACTTTACTGACCCCAGTTACATTTTCCCACCAAAATAAGAGAAAAGACGAAAGATCGGCTAAACCAGTTATCGCTTTAAGTTTATTAATTAAAATTTAATTATGAATATAAGCAGGTGGGTGTTCTCATAAAGCAACATCGGCATGAGAAAGTGCAGGCACCGGCCATCGCTATCGCTCTCTTGACAGCTGGATGGATACCTACAAAGATCTTGAAAGATTCTGGAATAACAATGTTATGTAACCATTTCTAGCGCCTGCTGATCCTACAATATATTTAGCTCGGTAACACGCTATTGCGGATTTAAAACAAGAAAAACCTAAAGCTCTGTAAGGTTACGTAATATTGGCGATGAACGGAGAGTTATTGGGGTTGTGATATCTAAAGGAAGCTCTGGATTCGTTGCGATTATAACTAATTTTCAAACCCGGGTTCTACGATCATTCCCCGGCGGCGAGGCGCTCGTCAACACAAGGAGAGAGATCAACAAGTGAACGTCTTAATGAAAATAACACCAGCGTCTGTACACCTGGGAAGTATTTCTAAGTAATCACTGATGATGACGAGAGAAAACGATGATGGCTGAAACGTAAACTGGTGGATTATTAGGGTGGAAGAAAAGCCAACTAAATCAATTTAGAAACCAGTATTTCAATAAGTCGATCGTATTACAGTTCCAAAACAGTCCCATTATTATGAGTATAAAATGTTCATTTAACTTTGATCCCAGGCCTGGTTTTCGACACTTCCAGTAATTCTGATATATTAACTGATCGATAGAATTAATAGTAATAACTTGGCTTCGATGGTGAATGATCTTAGCAGAAGAGAAGTTTTGACTCTTAACGTTTTGAATAACAGATCATTAAACGGGCGAACTGAGCTGTGGGCGACCCTGTCTGCCAGCTGTGACGGCATAATTCAGGCTTTTCCCCTCCCAGCGTGCTCCCTATAAGTCGTAAGACCTACCTGCCGCCTTACTGACCATCTACTCTAAAACAATTATTCAACTTTTGGAAACATTGTGCGCAGTTTTTTGTTTCAGTTCTGAGCAAAACCATTTACTTTCTTAACAGCTGAAAGCCCTTAGATACTTTCCTCGATATTTCCATAACAAACCAACTGGTATTTTATTGAAACTGAAGGTTAACTCTTTCCCGATCAAAAACACAAAACAGAAGGTGCTGTAGTTTTCAGCTCTCTTTTGAAATTATTTAAGCAAAACCAGAATCCGAAAATTTAATGTTTGTAAATATAATAGTTAGGGATGAACGTGGTTCCAGATGAAAATGTAAATTGATAATTTAGGCCAGGTTTTAAATCGGCTCGTGTGATTTTAGTGTACATTTGTCTGTTTGTATACATGTGCTACCAGTCGGACATTAACCGAAGACATTCCATGGAGCTGTTATTAGACGTAGACACTGTACAGAAAGAAGCTAGTTCGTCGCGTGCTATGTACTTCATCCATTCCCAGACTTCATTCTTGTGTCGAGTACATTTGGAAGGCTGAGACAAGTAGTAGGGACCCAGGTAGTAAAACTGTCACAGAGTGGATGTCTTCTATTTTTCGTTCTGGTCGAAAATGTACAGTTCTACAAGACTTATGTTCGCCTGTAAATAGAGAGCTGACAATAAAATCTGGTGATTGTGTGAATAATCAAAATGTATTTGACGGTAAATGTGCTGACGCTAAGGGAAGTTGCGTGTTGCTACATCCTTCCAGGTGGAAATTCTCCCTGATGTCACGATACCTTATTTCGACTCTTGAGGAGTCGGATCCCACGGCTTCACCAACATCACAAATAACGACGCGATGACGTCAGTCATCTCGATCGCTTGTCACGTGTTAATCACGTGTTTTCGTTTTTGTGCCGGCTTTTAAAAAAAAAAACACAAAAAGAAGAAAAATAACCATTAATCGAGTTTCTAATTTTCAATAGCCGCTAGATCACGACTCATTAACTTGGTTTTGGAATTAGTTTTCAGGTGTGAACTGGCTTCGGTAAAACGATTGCATTGTCGAGGTGTTGCTAGAGCCAGCAGACTGGCGGTCGGCATCTCTCGCTCTCTCCGCCAGCCACACTCTTTCCTTTGATAAAAGACACAGAGAGCTGGGCATCCATCCTCAAAAGTATTGTGGTACCTAAGTTTTGATAATTTATTCTTAAACAATTTGAGCTGTTCAAATTAAATTATAAAAGAAACCGACTTCCAGAAAGAAAATGGCCGACGTGCTTCTGACTTAATACTTTTTTTTATTTTGCACTGTGTTCTTTTAAATTATTGCTATTATTAATTTACTTCGCGTTTTTTAATATTATGCTGAATAATGTGCGTAATCAAGATGAATATTCTCCTCTTAGATCAATGAAGTAAATAAAACGTAGCGAACAGTTCACCGGAATGGGAAATTCATCTTCACGCATTATAGACGATGTCAGCTTCACTGTTCCTATTTTCACTAACAGAAGAATTCAAAGAAAAGGACAGATAACCGACAAGAAAACTAAGACCACAAACCGGCAAATAAGAGATCAAGTTTAAAAGACGAGAGGAGAAATAGCTGGACACAATGTCAGTTAAAAAGCAGAAGAAACCATAAAGCAGAGACTGTTGTCTGGCAACGTCGGCCTCGGTGAGCAGGCTCAAAACGTGCAGCCTGAGCTGTTCTTCAGCGAAACTTAGTTCCCCTGAGATTCCATCAATAATCCACAAAGTTGTATTTTTTCTAAATGTTCTTAACCTTCATCTCATCTTTTTCGACCCCTAATTACTCAACGATTAACTCCAGGCTTCACTTTCCATTGGAACCTTTAGATCGTCGGGAGAGATTCTCCCTCCGTACACTGGACCCGCCGGCAATAGCAATCATACTCTCTCACACCCCAGCTGTCTCAACGTATTATCTATTTCCCATCACTGGATTTTGTGATTGTTTCCAAATGGCAGTCATTCGGTTTTTCTGTTCATAAACCTCATCATCGTCGTCGTCGTGGTGTACCGTCTCCAAGTAAGGAGAGAATCCTGGTATGTTCTATAACCTCACAATATTTACAATATCAAGCTTGAGAAACAAAAACCTGAATAAAGTTCTTTTATTTTTTTCATATCTTACTGTTTTTTTAAAGCGAAATGCTATTTTAATTCAAAAAAATGTAACAAAGAGGAATACGAAGAATTTTGGAAGTCAGGATAGTGTGTTAGATAGGGGAGATAATTTCAGCTTTCTACATAAATTACGTTTAAAAACGCAAACTTTTAGAAATAATAACTGAAAAATATACTGGAATAAATTATGAGAATTACGAAGTCGATAAAAATGTGTTCATGTCCATATTGACTTCATACGGCCCCATGCCCTCCGCCAGTTTCCGTATTGTGAAAATGTATCATTAACATCATAAGCCGCCTATCGGCATGAAAACATCAGATGACAAGAAGAAACAAAAGATTCTAAATATGCTAATTATTCGCTGTGATAAAATACAACACAATCGCAAGCAACAGTTTTTAAGTCTCGGAACAAGATTCATTCGCATTATTAGGGGAATAATTATAATTGACCAGAGGAAAAAATGTACGGGCTGATTGATCCATGCCGTACGTTGCCATGGCAATTTAACAAAAGGGAGTAGCAAAGACAAAATCCTGACAGACAACCGTTTCCCCCTTCTCAGATCATCACTACTGTCATGAAAAAAGGGTAACCGGTAGCTACCATGCACAAAGGTAACAATCATATGCTCAATATTCCAGAAAAATATACGGTTTATTAAATTACACTTTAAATGAGTCACAATTTTCCACTGGGTACAGAATGCCTGATTTTTAACCATGGCCGATAGCGCAGTATTAAAGGCTGCCACACCCACAGACAAAACTTGCTCTCTGGTGTTCGCTTCCGCAGACTTAAAATAGCTAGCGGTTGGTTTGTCACGTGGCTCGGCCTGTATCCTGCCCAAGATGGAGACATCTAGAACGACCCGATAGCGTAATACGGGAGAAGCCGCCATGAGGGGGTTCGATGTTCACGTTCGCTGAAGACATCCATTAATCACGTATCTTCTTCGACTATTCGCAACTCGATTTCTGGGGACCCGACGGAGACATTCTGACTACAGATGCTAGCGAAGTTCCACTAACGCCTATCTCGAAACAGGGTTTCCATTAAAGACGAAGTTACTAGTTTATTTAAAATAAACAAAACAAAAACTAATAGGATTTGGGCCAGGAAATAAAAGAACGTATAGGGTTAATAGAAGAGGTTTTGTGAGTAAACAGTAGGTGTGTTCGAGAAACAAGGGAGGACAAGAGCGACGCTTGTGGGTTGGTTCGGCATTCGAAGCAAAATTTCTAAAATATATAAGTAAAGATTTTGGATGCAGAAGAATCGTTGGAGTCTGGGGAGATCTTTGCAGAAACTTCTTAAAAGTCGAGGTATTAATGTAGGATTTCTCTATAATAATAACGGATTATCTTGAATGCTGACGGGCTTACGGTGATTTTATATCGTACACCAACGTCTACAAAGAGGACATCTCTGATAAATAAGCGTAGTGCCGCAGTTATCCGCGAGGAGGCGTTGCCACCGCCGCCACTTCCGATTCTGGCACGCTAAACCCGTAATATTCGAGATGTGGAGGAAGCTGATGCGTGCGCTATGAAAAAATGCACGGGGCCGGAAGGGTCAAGAAGAAACCGTGGCAAGGAGATATGCCAAACCGATCGGGCTCTCAAACTTGGCAATCGATTAGGCCTACCACCAGATCACCACGCCACCTTACGGCAGGTTTGGAGTTAGAATATTAAGACATCTATAGTTAACAACTTATGGGTGATCTGGCACTAATTTTTAGTGTTTTAGGGAAACTAGATCTAAACTGCTAAAACGTTAAAAGATTTTTCTTTACTAAAAATTTGTAGAATCCAAAGCTTACTAACTAGAATATCACGGAAACCAGACTTATTGTTCTAGAATAATAAGAGATGTATACATTTAAAAAAAACTCAAGACACATATTTAATTTAATAAAGTCAAGAAGAAAGGTTGACAAACCAGCATAACGCAGCAACGGGTGATATTTACTTATTAATGCTTGGTAAGCTATTACAAAAGGATTAATTAGAGCTGATACATAACATAATACAACTACTGGTAATATTAACTTTTACTTAACGCGAACAGATTCCAAACCTTTTATTATCGTTTAGGGAATCCTTTTTTGGAAAAAGAAGATGGTGGCTATGTAGTCTCTAATTAATACAAAATACTTGCATAATATAAATTACTTTCGAAGTCCCATGTGGGAGCAATAAGTATACAATACATAATGTTGGTTTTCTAACATTTCTACAATACCTAACCTATGAACTATTTTCATTCAGACAAGTGACTTCGAAATGTTAGTAACTACTTTTAGTTAATTTCTAACGTCGAAATTCGCAGTAGATTTTCAAAACAATTAATATTAATATCATTATGTAATCAGAACGAAGAGGCGTTTTAAATTATTGGATATTACATGGTAGAGCTCGAGGAAGATAACTACATGGAATTTGTAAATTAACGAAAAACGTCTGAAGGACATTGTGATTCATCTTGCCTTGTGTTCCCATCCTTTTTTTACTTCATTAAAATACCCGACAGATAGAATACAAATACATCTTTAATACGTTGGTTGATCAGTAATGTCAGTCGCAATTAGAATATCTTTATTCGTAAATTTCAAACAGCATTAGAATTCTTTAATACCAGTCAATGCGATTCTTCAATTAAGTCCATCTTTGTCAGTGAAAGCCAAGTTGACTTCAAACAAGTGGCATTTCCGAATAGTCATTGTTTCAAACAAGAATCCATTCAGTTATCACTTCTCTCTGCCCGATGTTGTCAAATTCTAGAACGCACCGCAAATATGTACTTTATATTTGTGTATTCTGCTGGTGTTAGGTGTTTACCCTTGCGCTGAACTCTTCCCACGTTATCCGGGTTTGGGATCACCAACTGTAGGGAGATGGAATAAAAATTCCTGCTGTCACTCCTCCTGCTTCTCTGTGGAATGCAGTCGGGCCTCGGCTCGGAATCTATTCTAGGAGTGGTATACGTTACCAAGTAAATCCCCTACCCATACTGCACTCCGACTCTGCCGGCTGGTATGCAACAGCCACCTTCTCTCAAATCAGTACCAGTAATTTCGGAGTCAATAATTAACCGTTTCTCTCTCTTTCCTCGCTGAAGAATTTACCGACGCTGACGGCACTGAACAGACATTTTTCTCTACATTAAAGCTGAAAGTCTGTGACCGCTGACAGATTCTGGTCTCCACGTAGTTAACAGGACGAAGAAGTCTGAAGGCCTAATCATAGCAAGTGAGAAGAATGCTCTTTCCATACCTGTTTGTCGGATTAGCTGTCAGCGAAGGGACCATGTCGTAATTAGCCGGCCGACAGGTACCCCACCGAAGACGGCTGATGTTAACGGAATCCTGCCACTAAAGTTGAATCATTGTGTTTTGGAGGTGGACACTAAGAGTGAATCGAACGATCAAATACACGTATTCGAAATCATTCTATAAATTTCGGTTTGACTTCGTCTCTTTACGACGTAGAAGTTTCACTCTTCATCCTAAAGAAAAAACAAAAACTGGGTAGGAAAGAGGTTTTCAAGAATTCTTCTTCGTCCAAGAAATAAAATCATTCTTGAAAAACGAAGACTGACGATAATAGTCATCCAGGGAATTGGAGGAAAGTAACTGACTGTTTCCAGTGGTTGATACTTCTTTATTATTTTCTCTATCAGATCAACTAGATTCGACGCATCAGATGAATCGTCTACAAACTAGAGAGAGAATGGGGGGGGGAGAGATGGAGAGTGAGAGAGAGATGGGGGAGAGAGAGATGGGAGAGAGTGATGAGAGAGAGATGGGAAAGAAAGAGAGAGAGAGAGAGAGAGAGAGAGAGAGAGAGGAGAGAGAGGAAGATGAGTGAGAGATGGGGGAGAGAGAGTGAGAGGGGAGAGAGTGAGAGGGGAGAGTGAGAGAGCGAAGAGGGGGAGAGATGGAGAGTGAGATAGAGATGGAGTGTGAGAAAGAGATGTGGGAGAGAGAGTGAGAGAGGAGAAGAAAGGAGTGGTGAGAGAGAGATGTGGGAGCGCGAGTCGTGGAGAGGGAGAGCGTATGGAGAGCGCGAGGGGAGAGAGATGGAGTTTGAGAAAGCAATGTGGGAGAGCAGAGTGAGAGGGGAGAGAGAGGAGAGTGAGAGAGAGGTGGAGAGCGATGGGAGAGAGATGGAGAGCGCTATGGAGAGTGAGAGAGCGAAGGGGGAGAGAGATGGAGCGTTCGCGAGCGCTTGTGTGCGAGCGCGCGCTGTTGGGACGAGAGAGAGTGGCGAGAGAGTGAGAGAGAGTGAGAGGTGAGAGAGAGCGGGGGAGCGATGGAGCGTGCGCTCGCTCTGGCGTGTGCGAGAGAGCTGTGGGCGAGCCGCGTGCGAGGGGCGCTGGAGCGCGCGCGCGGGGGCGCGCGCTTGGCGTGTGAGTCAGCGCTGTGGGCGCGCGCGAGTGCGCTCGCGCTGGCGTGGCGCAGCGCTGTGGGAGCGCGCGTGCGCGGGAGCGCGCGCTGGAGTGTGCCGCGCTCGCGCGACGTTGCGCGCTATGGCGCGTGCGCGCGCGCTGGCGCGTGCGCGGGGCGCGCGCTGGGGGCGCGTGCTGGAGCTCGCGTGCGCGCGGCGCGCCCGCGCGCATCGCCTGGGGGCTCGCGCGGGGCGCGCGCGCGCGCCGCTGGTACCTCCGCTGCGACCGTCGTCTTGCCCCCATCGGACTTAAGGTTGTTTTATTTTTCATACTTGAAAGCTAACATAGAAAACAGTAAATATTTTCCGTCCTGTACGCGGATCTAGTTTAAAATGTCTGCCTTTCATGTTTTAATGGTCTGTTTACAATGGCTGATAAGTTAAAATGTATCCATTATTAGTATTGAACACTAACCCACTTATCGCCATGTATACATGCACTTGCCCTAGCTGTGTACTGGACGCCTGCGCATCAGCAGCCGGCCCCAAACAGGCGGGTCGCGAAGCCCTGTTACGGACGCTCGGAGTCACCGACCCCCCATCGCTATCGCCGCCAAGTTCCACGACGTGAACGCCACTGCTACGAAGAAAGCGACCCGCGGGTCTTCAGCAGAGGTCACGTGACCCGGAACTCGCCTACATCGCCCGAGCGGCTGAATCGAGACAAAATCGGAGCAACTTCATTTACGTCGACTGTGCCACGGAAGACGTAAGAAACCCGTTCCGGTAAACCCCATAAAGCCTGGCGCTCGTCCCCACGGGCCTGGGTTTTCAGAAATTCACACCGACCCCACTGTTTTCAGCTCATGGAAGACTATGAAGGTGAGCAGTTTTATGGTTCGAGATGCAATCTGGCATCGATTAAAAAAGGGCCAGAATTGGTGTTCGTCGGGTATAATAAGATCCGATGCCTATATTCCTCAGAAAGATGACGTTCCATGTTATACCTGTAGCGCGGCTAGAGATCAAAGAATTCAGATACCTTCCTGTCTACCACAAAATTCTCACAGTGAGAGCGTGCGGATCGTCTGCAGATTAAAGCCCTCAAGAGCCTGGACCAGTTACTGGTAAGCATCTTCCCGCTCCATTGTTATACCGCAAAAGGTGGCTTGACCATATACTACCAAGGAATTCCATTCTATTGCTTACCCCCAGTTGCTGCTTCAGCCGCCAGGGGGCCAGCTCACCAAGTGGAGCACTGCATGATAGCTCGAGCGAAGATAAACCGGACGTAAGTAACTTGGCGTCTCCACGCAGGAAAACCAGAAGCCTCATGCATAATTATAAGCATCATGGAATCAAGCAAAACTTTGTCCAAACTCTACCAAGAACGATTTTCCATCATTACACAGAGTTCTGATAGCTTGGAATTTGGAGAAATTCAGGTGAGTTATTAAAAGTTTACCAAATGTTTAGTTTAAAGTATCTCTCGCATAAAGGTGATCAAAACCATCCCTGTTGCTATTGGAGACAGTAGCTGGCTGATATTGTAATTTCTGTAGTTATGAAGAGTGGAAAAATTGGCTTGATTCACGCTACTTTAATAATTATTAAACCAAACTGATTCTGGAAGCACAGATTTTACTGGCACTGGTGAAAAGAACTGCTTGATACTTAATAGCAGTAGCAATCTTCATCAAGGAAATCGCCCTGCAGGTGCGCCTACCTGATCAGACAAAATCTACGTCCGCAATGAACCCGTTATTACCTTCATCCTTTTTCAGGCCTGCGGCGAGTCCTCAGAACTCTTCGTCGTCTGTGGAGTCTTCTCACTGCGAACAGATAGAAGAAACAGGATGTTGTAGCGTTTCAGCTGGAATGTGCTCTTGTTTCTCCGATAATTTACTAAATCGTGGAACACGAAGACTGAGGAGAATGGCTGCTTCACGATGAAATCCGGCGAACGCTGTCGGAAAGTGAGAGGGACAGAAAAGGACTTGACGACGTTGGTGCCATCTTTCTTCCGCTAAATAAGAACTTTCTTGCAGGAGTTTAATTGGTGGCTTCCCTTACATTTTATGGAATATCTCAAAACCACCAAAAAAAAAAAAAAAAAATACAAACGAAAGGAAAGAAATAAATTAAATAGAACTAGTAGCGACATGTGCTATGAGTTCGTCTACTCTTGGAATACTTTTGTGAATGTTTTACAAATCATGATAATCTGCCAAAGAGGAAAAACAGTAGGAATTCGACACCTCAAGCTTCACTAGGCCTCATATGTCGCCAACCGCAAAAATTAATCTTACGACGATTAATTGCTGATAATTTAATGTTTCTGCTTCGAAGAAAAAAAATCTTTCAGAATAACGAAAGAAAAGGAAAACACAACAACCAAGAACTTTATTTCAGAATGCTTATTTATTTCGAGTTAATTTTCAGTGATGTATGAGGCCTCCCGAACTTTCGAAACCTGGCAGCCAGCTTCAGCCACGGAAACGGTCAAATGCGAGTCGCTGTCGTTGGTTAGAAAGGCATTCTTGGTAAGTAACCTACTGACTGGTTTGTTTAACAAACTACTGCCTTCGTATTATATAAAGACATGAGAAAACTAAAAGGAAAGCAAAGTTTGAAAGAATATATATTCTGGAACTGTACCTACACTCATGGCCAGAAGTTTTGCGTCATCCTGGAATTTTCTATGTTTGCTTGATACAATTAAATTAAACCCGTTGGATTTGAATAATAATACTACGATAACGGATTAAGGTGCAAATCACTCTGTATTCTTCATATACTTAATGGTAGAATGACCAAAATTGAAAAGTGAGACAATTTGAAATCTAACGTGCAAATAGAAGGTTTCCAAAAAACACAAACAACGTATCAGTTATGACTCATTTAGAAGTAGTTACTGGTACTGTGTGAAGATGGATCTCGTCAAGTTTCATAGATGATGCAAAACGTTTGGAAAAATCACCGCAATGACATCATGTAGATTAAATCGGCAATCAGGGTCTGCTGCCTCATTGCAGATAATTCTTGGTTCAGTGGGTAACACCTCACACGTGTTTTAATGGTTAGGCCATGGAAGAATTCAGCTTCCTGATTGCGGCGCCATCTATAAGATACTGCCTTCTTTCGACAGATGAATATTGGCATTTAGAGGTAAAAGATGCGCTTCGGATAATTTCAATATCTTATTTTCGGAACAATATTCATGGCCAAAACAACTGTACCCTACATCACGACAGTCATACCGTCATATATTTTCATGCATTGCAGTTGGTTTACCAGAAATTGGTGTGCTTGACGGTGCCACGCCCAATATACCCACTTTCCGAGAACCGAAAACCTGTAGTAATAGAAAAATGAAAAGTGTTCCAAAAGGTAGAAGATTGTGTCAGCATCTTGCAGTCAACAACTGGTATTTGAGTAGTTTGACCAATAGTTTACATTTTCCGCCCCTTTGTTGTACCCCTAATATCTCATGTTTAGCCCTAAATGCTATTCTTCCGAGCATCGAATTTCCGTTATGTTGATTCTGGGCTTACAGGGTGCGCATGAATGGTTCTTCTATGGATTTTCTTGAACAGGGCAACATCTGACAACAGATATCGTATCCCTAGAAGATTTTCCACTGGCCTATAAAAACAACCTATTCTACTCCTATAAGTCCCCTTTAAAACCCCATCAGTTCCCGGGAACCGTTCCCTGTTCGTGGCATGTCTATCTGCAGAATGGAGTTCCCACTGGTCTGTACCCGATTTTAAAGCCCACAACCACGTGATCATCCAATACCGGATTTGCCTCAGTCTCCGAAAAAGTCTATTTACTCACGTGTCAAGTCTGTGAATGTTCCACTGACTGGAGAGTGACGAAAATAAAGCAAAACTACCAGATAAGAACAAGAACAACAACAACAACAAAAGGCCACTAATAGACGGCGTGGTGGTCCAGTGGTACACTCTTGGTCTGCTACACTTGAACTCTTCAATTCGAATCCCGATTTGAGATGGTTCGACTTTTGGGTTCTTCGCTCTTCACTAGCACGCCGCCGGTAGGGGTAAGGACTTTCTGCCGTAATCTTGAGCCTGTTCTCAGCGCTATCTTCATTCCCTTTGATTTTGGAAACTAAAACCACGGGGTTTTCTTCAGCGGGTCCCTTATGTTTTTGGGAAAAAAAAGGGTTTGAATCATTTTGTTAACGCCAGAACAAGGTGACCACGATATCCATACTACGTTCTATTTTGTTTTCATTTTTTAGATACCATCTTTAAATATTATCCGATGTTGAATAACAAGTTTAGCATTTACCTCGAAGACGAATTATCTCGAACTGTTTGGAGTTTCGCTTTGGGGCACGTGAAGAGCGATTGGTTGGTGTTCAGCATCTTTAACGTCACCAGACGGCCGGGCTTGCTGTATAGCAAAGTCGGTGTTAGCCAACAGAGATTCCTTCTGTAAATGAAGCCGAGCGCCGATTAAATATTCGAATTCTGTGTTCATACTGAGACAGTGTTAATGTATTTCCCGTTAGAAGTCCCAAACGTTTTGCATATTACCACCTATCTCTGCGCTAATTACTACCCAGCTTAGAAAACGTTTGCCCACAGAAGTCTAATGGAAAACCAGAAATTGCTTTCTCATGCGATGGCTACTAAGACGAAAGTAGAAGTTTTTGGTTGTTATGACCCAGAACTCATGGTACTTACACATGTCATCTTAAAGAGCATTTTCCGTGTCTTTAAAACAAGCAAAATAAAAACTGAGATAACTGAAAGGTCCCTGTTGATGGGAAGCAGCGATGAGACCACATGATTTCCCTTACAGTGTGACGACACAGGAAAGACGATCGGGACAACTGCATATTTCTCCAAAGGAATGAACTGTCTAAATAACCAAGTTAACGTTTGCACTAATATAGGGGCGTAGATCAGTGAATAGTTACCCTCGTTTGCGTTATACTTTCAATTTACCTCAGAAGTCGTTCTTTAATTTATGAATTTAGATACTGCTGCTTGTGGTTGCAGTGCTTAACTCAGAATACGACAACCTCGAGTACTTATACCTTTGTTGATGAATTAGATATTAATATAGCCGTAAAAAATGTGGTATTTTATGTCTCAAACCCCATAGGTTCTTCGATGTGCTGCATTGTATTATGAAAGTAAAACCTTCAGCGACTTCAAGGTCCTGTCTATAAATAATTAACTAGACCGCTTTTAGAATCTGTATGTATGTAAAATACGTAAAAGTTGGGTGATCAGTATAAAAAGTGTGGTTCTGGTTGAGTGATAAAGAGATAAATAATTGAAACAATTTATCCACTGAGAATGCGAATGTATCAATGGATGTGCAGTGTAATTTCACGATTACGTCATCTATAGAAACTGAGAGGTTACGTAGTTAAATCTTGGTAATTAATAGACAGTTTTCCTATCTTTATTATGAATTACTGCTCCACAATAATCTCATCAGTTCGTAGTTTCAGTCGAAATTTTTCTACATTTTTTGCGCCCACACGCACAACGTTGCTTCATTAGCGACAGCAAGATCTTTGTCCAACCGCCACTTAAATATCCTTTGTACAATTCAGATCACTGCTTTTTTCTTGCCCGACTACAAAACACCTGACTTACATACTTCTGGTCAAAAAGTCTGTACAAATTAGACCTGTTTCGATCCGCTGTCCTCTCGGCCCGCACAGTTCCTCGCCATCATTCTAAGCTGAGTATCATATCATCAGAAACGTTTTTGTCCGCTAGCCCATCTATCTAATTTAGGTTCCTGACCCTATCCTAGCAGACATAGCACAAGGCGATCCTCCACATTCGACAGAGAGGAAAAGCAGCTTCAGCTTTGTGTATCTCTTGCCTCTTCTTCACAAAAAAAACAACAAAACAAATGCCTTTATCTTGTTGCCAGAAGTCGGACCCGTCCACGAAGGTATCCCACAACTGGCCGGTTCGTTTTCTTTGCTGCTTGGCGTATTTAAATTTCAGTAGCACGCGATTTGTGTTATGAGGTAACTCTGATCCTCGAAGACTGCTGGCTACTGCTGACCAGAAATCTTTGCAGCCCATGAACCCGTTTCGGTAATCTGCGAAAGCTAGCGATGTCGAGCAATGGGAAACTGGGAAATTGCACTGTAGTTTTTTTTGTTTTACTTTGTCCATGTTGATTTCCAACTTTGCCAACTGATCGGAACTTTCCGATGGTCTGGGATACGTCTGGTCAACATTAATGCTTCCCTGCCTTCACCTGCTCCAGGCTTCATCCCTTTGGCAACAGCGAATGATTTTCGGCCTACCAAATTCGCATATTATCTAACAATTAGAAAAGGAAAATTGTTTCAATTCCTTTTAATTATAATTTGTAACTTATGAGTTATTTCAACCTTATTGTTTAAAATTGTACAGATACTGATATATGCTATCATTTTAATCCCAGTCTGAGGGATATTAAACTAAATCTATCTAAACATCTTTTAAGGTGGTCCTGGATAAAGTTTGGAGAACGTACGCTAGATCATCGGTCTCTGGTCTTCACACACAAACATAAATATAATAAGTTATAAAAAGATTAGAGTCTTTGGCTTTGTGTTAATGATGATAGTTTTGGTAGGATAGATACAAAATGGCAGTTATAATTAAGTCCATATCACTTAGAATTCTTTACGACTTAAGCGACACTAAACGTTTCTATTTGACACTAGTTACGATATCCTAAAGTGAAGTCAATATTTAGAGGTATAGAATTTGAAAAAAAAAACAACAATCAACAAACCAAAAAAATATTTATTATTTCTAAAAAGGATTTACAATTTGCAAGAATTTCAAGGTAGAAATAATGAATTTGCATCAAGAGTCGATGCTGTCAGCAAAAAACTGAAAGTCTAGGTCCAGCTCTTGAAACATCGACTCGTGTTTTTCCTTCACGTAGCACAGAAACTGCCATTCATCTTGCCTCAGTCCGTAAGCCAAAACGTGGAAGAAGGAGAGCTCTGAAAACGAAGATTTCCACAAAAATGTGTGAAACAAGAGGGTTAAGCAAACTCAAACACGCATTTATGAATTCTGATGTAAATGGAAAATTAAAGATTTACATACAATATTTATATCGTTAAAGAAGTTCTGAGTATATGAGGAGATTTTACTTCGAAACTGATGCCCCTGTGTACAGAAGCCTCGTTTTGTAATTTATCCAATAAAATAATTCAATATTTATAAAACTAAAGACAATTCTAAACGATTACGCTTAGATTAACATATGTATCTAAATCAGTAATATTGATATGATAAAAATTGTCCATTTTTTGGTCACGAGTTTTGTTTCACTAAATAAGCAAGCTAGTCCACCACTTAGCTCACGTGGTGTGCGCTGTCCGTCCTTATTCAGCTAGCTGACGACTAAGCATCAAGCTGATCGGTCTTACTTATTTTTTCTTCTTTCCTCATCTGACAAATCGCGTCGATGGTCGGTACCATGAGGATAGCGCTGATGTCCAGTTTCTTCAAAACCTTGCATTCGTTTAGGAGAAAGATCAGAGCATCGTCGATCATTTCATGGAAGTTGTAAAGTTCCAGCGATAAATCTTCTGTGAAGAAGGATACATGACATGAACTTAGAACGTCAATGATAAACAACAACGAACATAAGGAAATATTGAAGACTGATATTTATTCTTGTCTCGGTATTCCGTCTATTTTTTGTTTATTAGTTAGAACACGTTTAATACCTACATTCTTCTTGCCCAAGTTACATGTCACTGCAGTGGTGCAGTTGAAAATAATATTATCTGGACATTTTTTTGGTGGTTACTAAATAACATCAGAGAGAGAGAGAGAGAGAGAGAGAGAGAGAGAGAGAGAGAGGAGAGAGGAGAGAGAGAGAGAGAGAGGAGAGAGAGAGAGAGAGAGAGGAGAGAGAGAGAGAGAGAGAGAGATATGGAGAGTGAGAGAGAGATGGGGAGAGAGAGAGTGAGAGGGGAGAGAGATGGGGGAAAGTGATGGAGAGAGAGAGAGAGAGAGAGAGAGAGGAGAGAGAGAGAGTTATACATTGTATGAGATTTTGAAAACAATTTCTACATACTAAATTCGTTAGCAAAAAATTTAACACAACTATGTATACAATCTAATTCCGGTTTCTAACTGATGATAATTTATGAGAACCATTCAACAATTAAACGGTATACAAGCTTCTTATCAACGTTTAAAAGCTAAACCAAGACTAATTCTTTTGCTGTCGTTCTTGTATCGGATAGCTTTTTTATTGCGATTCTTTTAAGACTATTTTATTCTCTCACCTTTCCCAGAAAGCTTTAGTTTAGCAGAAAGTGATCAGCGATGGTCGGAAAATAATAAGTTTTCATCAGCTGAATTTCGAGGTTTTCTAAATTATCGGCAAACAGAAACAAGACAAAGACTGCGTACATTGCACAGCCACTTTGAGTTTTAAGGGAAAAAAAACAACACTTCCTGCTGTTTGTTTTATCATCTAGCTTAGTTTTAACAAGAAACCCCCAGATTATTGTTTTTAGATGGACTTTACTTTTCATTTCTCGGCAGTAAAATGCCCATCATCAACGCAATATTACTTCCAAGACTAACGTGAGCTTACCCAGAGTGCGTGAATACACGTCCGATATGTAGAACAGTATGTTAGTGATATCATTTCCAAAGTGCATATTATATCTGCAAAGGAATTCAATGCCATACAGTGGTATGTGGGAGTCAAGAATAGACATCATTTCATTGCATTCTATGTTTGTAAATATGATCTTTACTCTCAGGTCAGGACACGCTTTGCGGAGTAAAGTCCAGGTCGATTTAGGAATTTTGTGTTTGTGAGGTTCTTCTCGGTGGACTTTGATACTTAGATACCGCAGTTTTCCTGCAAGTTCTACGGTCCATTTACCGATGATGCGTTCCGAAAGATAGCAGTAGTTGGTAGAAAGTATCTTCAAGCTGACGAACGTCTCCATAATACGGGCAAAGCTTGGCGACAAGAAGATGTAAATTCTTCGAAAGAAGAGGTCTTGCATGAACAAGGTTTCTATAAAAGCTCCTGACGACTGCCCCATCACCCGGAGTACCTTGCAGCCGTTTTTCATTGATAACATGGACGTGTTAAGGTCCAAGACTTTCAGGCTCTTCTGATTCTGAAAGAAGTTGCACATGGTATTCACTACTTTGGTCTGGTTGTAGTCGTTGTCCCAGAACCGGTTGAATTCAGCTTTTGGCAGATGAAACTCAGTCAGATTTGCCGAGCTGAAAAGCTGCATGAAATTCGAAAATATATCAGAAAAATACTCGTATGTCAAAATCGGGTTGTGGCGCCAGGATATCGCCAGTTTTTTCACGTGTTTGCCGTACCTTTGCGCAAACTGAAACGACTTGGTCTCCTTGCTTTTCTCCACGGTCAGATAGCTCCCGCCGATGTCTAGCGTGCACTCCCTCCAAAGACTGGCGGTCTGAAACACTCTGCTCCAGTTTCTGCAAACCAAAGACATGAAGAAACGGTCTCGATTGGACAGCAGATCGTAAACAATCACCAAGGGTTCATCAGGTAGCCGACCCCAGCCAAGTTGAAATTCCATACTGCTTTATGTTTACAGTGTTTTTAGTTCTTTCGTTTCTTTTGTTTACAAAATATGGCGACTACCATCTGAACACCTGAACTGGAAGGGCTGTCAGTCGGAACGTGACGTAAGCCGGCTGTTTGTTGCATCACTAAAATAACTTTCTTGCGTCATGAGTTGAGGAATTGGTTAAGATATGAAATATGATGCTCTAAATGGCATTGATATCAGATAAGACGATAGTCACCATTAATTATCATGTAGAGTCTGTTTATATGGCGTTAAATGAAAGGTAAAGTTCATCTTTATCGTGCTAAACGCGTGATAACTGCAGATTTAGGTGAAGATGAATTTTACTTTTCTAAATCGGTATTTAAAATAATTTCATATTAAGAATAAAATACACGAAAGATTTTATTTTGAATGTTTCAAGTCAACTTTTGAAGCAATTTTTGTGTCAATCTGTAGATTTTTATCAGTCGATGCCATGGAAGATTCAGCATTCTTCAAAGAGTTTTCGTCCAAGGAACCCCCCCCCTTTAAAATCTCTGACCGCTAATCTGACTCCTGGAATGAAAAATGCACCTTTAGTTAAAAAAACCACACGTGACACAATCTCCTGGAGGTGCTTTTATCCGACTAAAACCATGGAGTTTTTGATGTTCTCATTTGCTAGCGAGATCTTGTTTGAAAGGAAGTCACGTGTTCATAACGATACATATTTTCTCCCAGCCAAAACCTTGCATATCTCTGCATTTCGGGGGTGAGGCAACGCTGAAGTTTTTTGATACACCATGGTTTTACTGACATTATAGATATTTGTAATTTTTCTTCTGGATGCTTCATCCTGCACAGGTGCACGACAATGGTGAAATCTCAAAAGGTGGTCCGAAGACAGTTTTCCTAGTGACAGGTTCGACAAACGTCGTCATCGTGGTTTTATTGTTATTGGAGACGTGGTCAGATCTTTGCAGAAGGGGCTAATGATGTAATGCTGCCATATTATATAAACGGTAGAAGACCCCGGGCACATAGATACATATCGGTAGAGAACCAAATCGATTTGGCGTAGTCGGCGGCGTGAACTTTTCAGGGTATTCCGGTTTACCACACAGAAAACCGTGGAGGCCTACCTTTAAAAGAACATTTCCTTAGTGGAAGGATTATCGAAGTCAGCTACGCAAGGATCCATTCTCCCTAGTCCATCTTGGATTATGGAAACGTCTGTCGACCTACAGAGCACATGATGATGCTGCTGAAGATAGCGATCACAAACTCGACACTAATGAACTGAAGTACCACATCTGATTATTTCTATTAACAAAAAACTGACACAGAAATGGGATAAGTTTTATCTGACAAAACGTTTTGTTAATTGTTACGTAAAATCCAATAAACTATTAAATCGAAGTTTTGTTTGTTCCTTCAGTAATCTCCTTCACTCATTTCCGTATAATCATTTCTACTTACAAATGCTACGTAAAAATTTCGGCTTAATTTAAATAAGCGAGTATTTGCTACTTTTCAAAGTTTACTTTCCTTTCCAAGACTGCATTTAAAAAAAAAACAGCTGTCATCAGAGATTTGCGCAGTCGGCTCTACACTGGTGACAAGTCTATAAGTGACGTCATACTGTTTAGAAGTATTCACCTTGGAGAGTGAATTACCACTGATGAGCACTTGCTAGACTGTCAAGACCGATATGGCCTCATTCGATACACTCTTCAACCATGACATACGGATCGTTCACAAACCTAAACTTTAATTTTTTTTCAACGCTTGTCATGCAATATTCCTTTCTCAGAAGCTATTCTATTCGCCACATATTTACCAGCAAGCGATCACGGTTTAGCAATATCAGCACTTGACTACTATGGAGCGTTTAATTTTTACACGAAATGCAATTCTACTATACCAAGGTTTCTTGCCCCCATGATTATTTGTAATACTGGATATTTCATGCATTAAAGTCTATTGGCTACACTGGAGAGTGGAAGAGAAAAATCAATGCTGTCCAGTATATAAACAATAATTTTATGTAATAATATTAAATCGATTAAAGAAATGCGAAAACGAGGTGTAGGGCGGGGTTAGGGTTAAAACAAAAGATTATACAATAAATATTCTAAAGTAGGCTTCTACTAAACTCGCTATTTTGTAATTGGAATCTTGCTATATCCAAGAGTTAATGCATTTATTATTCGTTCAAGCAAACGATTGTAAATCTAAAAGCTTTACCCATATAAACCTCTTAATTCGTTGCTGTATAGTTCAGAGAAATAGCCGATTACCTGGTTTATAAAAGTAATTGGCAAGCACGTAGCTTAAGGGAACAAAAATTGAATGTAAATACTTCTCCCAGAAATTGGATATCTGAAGCTTAATTACATACGAATGGTAAAGATTTTGGCGATGTTGAATTTTCTTCTCTTCTGATCTGATGTCCATCAGATGAAGATCAGGGTCAGAGATGTCGTAAACTTAGCCCAGGAGACCTTGTGGTTCGATAATTTGTAGCAAAAAAAGCGCAACCCCCAGTTGTGAGAATGAGGCCCTTTAAAGCTGTAAACAGCATTAAAGAAGACTAAAAAGCGTTAAAGAATTCATTATCCATATAATAGCTGATTTAATAAAATTCCAACATACAAATAATAGTAATGTGTTTCACCCACCCAGTAAATTCTAATATCGAGAAACCAAGCGACAGAAAGTAAATGCTTTATTGACATAATTCACGAAGAAATCACGTTATTTTACGATACAACACAGAAATCGAAAAAGTTAAGTGTTAACTTTAAGAAGTATTGTTAGGAATCACGTTAACGTAGACATGATTTTAAGTCACATCTCATTAAACAGAATTTAAGCGTAGGTAGGTGACATTCAACGACGTGTGACGTTCATGCTGCGGACCTGGTCGTCATCACCAGTCAGTTAATATCGTGCGACGCTATCGGGAAGGGGTTCAAACAACCAAAAGGTCGATCATGTTGCACGGATTCTCGATGGCTGGGAAAGTTTAACCAGCCATTATCGTTAAGAAACCGGTCGATTCTGACCTTCTGAGGACGTGCAATATCGTCTTAGACCAGGTGGAAGAGGCGAGACCTTCAAGGTGCCTCTTCATGCCCTCCGGATGAGCTCTAACAACTCCGTTCTATCGTTGAAGTCGGTAAAGACAACGTGGCACCATTCTTTAAAAAGGGTGTACTGAATACTACGGAAACGTTAGTGCTTCTTCAAAGGCGAATCGTTCGGCGTCGCATGCCATCTCTTCATCCTCTGGCCAGTTTGTACTCATCTTTAGTTGTCTAGTTATTTGCACGAGTTGTCTCCCCCTGTTAGTGCTTTATTACGACGGGGATGAACCGGGGCGTCGCGTTTTGTGGAAATATTCACAGGGAAAACTCCAAAAAACGGTAATATCTGCACTTGCCCAGGGTCTTTAATTCTCTTCTACTGGCAGAGCACACGATCGTACCGTCTAGTACCACGCAGTGACCGTTTAATGGACCGCGATGCCGACCTCGATTCCCCCTTTCCTTCTTTTTTAAAAATATTAAATATATAACTAACTGGAAAGTTATGAACCGTATCTATCATCAAAAATGCGGGCACCATCCCAGCTAATACACAGCAACGCGAACGTCACGAGTGCGCGTGCAACAGCACGAATCTAATTACCAATCGATGCATCATCAGAATCGGAAAAGATTTAAATTTAAGTAGCAAAAAATTGTTTGTCAAAGATCAGAAGAAGCGACTCCATTCGGAGAGCGAGTAATGGCATTTCCCGCGAATTATCAGAAGTGGCCGTGAGGATGCTAGATTTCTGACTTTTGTCTTAAAGTCGTATTATCGCTCACTCCCCCCCACTCACACACAGACACGCACTTATTCCAGCACATGCATGCGCACCCACACAAAACTTGTGTGTGTCAGTTAGGTACTACATCGTTTCCCTTGCCATCGTTCGCGACGAAGCAGATAACCTATATTTATGAGAAAAACACTTTAAGTAACCGAATGCGTTGGGCGATGATCTAAAAATAGTGTATTAAAAATTTTTTGGGTATTATAAGTCAAGTAAAGGAATTTTAAACATGCAATGAATTTATTTGATGAATATTTACCACTCGTTCGTACCACGTTCAGCTAATAAAAAAATCTCCGAATTATATTAAAATGTGCGCTACGTTAATCGGTATAGGAAAATTACAAACATATCGAAATCTAATGCTACATTATTAAGATAAGACGCCAATATTATCTAGAGCCTTAATCTCTAAACTTTTTGCAGCAGTAAGAATTAAAACCAAACTGAGCCAAGAGTACGATCCTCTATCCTCTTACTTTGCAAAGTTCTCCTCGTGTACGCCCAGTCACCTTTTAAATGAAACATTAAGGAGATGGGTTTCAAGCATCATGAACATATTACTAAAAATCGATATGGGATTTTGAAACTTTGAACTTGTTAAGAATGTATATACTTCCGCAGCCAAGGCAGATGTTTGCGGTATGTAACGTGTCTCGGGTCGCTGTTTTGCAAGAATATAAAACATATAACAGTTTGAGTATCTACTTGTACTTAACGTCCGTTTATACATCAGTTTCAGCCGAGTTCCCAACTCCATTCATAGATATACATCCATAAAACCGAAATTTCTAGTGCTTTACTGTTGTAGTCACAAACCTGTTCGAACATCTTTCGCCAACTGGTCTTTGAACAAATTCATCTTTTCTTGCACCTATACAAATAAGTTTGATTCAGATTTAAAACAGGAGTTCTTCCCAATATGATATCATAATATTTGAGAGCGTAGCTTGGAAACGTTACATTTAGTTGAAAAATCGTTATAAATAAAGCCATTACTTATTAGAGAAACTATTACTACTCTTCCTTGTGGTGATAGTTCTCTGCATGAGGCCTAGCAGCGAGGAAACTGGTGGTGTGATTAAGAATGATCGTCTCGTTAAATGTCCTACATTGGTTGGCTGTAGTACTCACGTTACTTTGACTGTACACCCAGTGGTGGGATTCAAATATCTTAACAACCGGTTCTCTCTCTCACAAACAGCATGTTGTCGGTTTGGCCCAATATAGGGCCAAAGATTGATCTTTGGGCTGCCGTGTTCTACAGGTTAGCAAATCAAATTATTAATTATAATTATTTCCCAAATTAAAAAAAAATGTCTAAACAATGGTTAAAGCATCACTATAATAACATCGAAGAGACTATATAGTTAATGAACTAAGTAATACGAAGATATGTCTATGTATATACATGTTTGATTGTTTGTACTTTTTGAATTATTATTACTATTATTATTAATTATACATATTGCTGTTTATAAATTTTATGATTTTATGTATTCTTCAGTTTTCTGAGCTAGGTAAAAATAAAAATACTTTACTATAGTGTTTGCTGCATTTCCATTGAATGTTACCATTTTGGCAAAAAATTAAAAACAAAAATTCTTTACCTGAGTCTTTTATTAATTTAACATTTGTAATCTTTTACTTTAAAAATTTCCAAATAGCCACTTGCGATTGTCATCAATGTCTTTAGCTTTCTTTTGTTTGACCCTGTTGTCATCAGCAGAGTGGTTTTTCCTAAGCCATGTTTTGACCGAAGGAGTGGCATCCCATGAGTCCAATGGGAGGCCAATCAGATTAATTGTCATAAAGTTTGCTACACTCTCAACTGTAAGGCGGCTTCTTTTATCTGAATATATAATAATCATTCTTGAAAAACCTTTCTGCCTCTGCAGAACTGACAGCAATAGTACTGACAATATTTTTAGCCTTTTGTACACTTTGAGGAATCGCAGGGTTGTGGGAATTTTGTAGGACATTTTCCACATAGTCACGGAAATCATTAATGCTGATTTCATGACCGAAAAACTTCACTGAATTCACTCAGTTTTTCTTCTGCAGCTTTCCAGGGTACAACAACTTCCTCACTGTTCCACAAATTTGGCTCAAGCAAGTTTATCAGTTCATGATTTTTGTTGTCATTTTCTTGTTTACTGTTCTTTGATGTTAAATGATCACAGTCCATCAACCTGTTTTTCATATTTTCTATCACTGCCTCCAGTATCTTTTGACGAGGAAGGCTAACAACTTTGTTGTTTTCAACGAACTGAATATCCTTAAAGGCATCTGAAGCAACTCTGACATCAATTTCTTTTTCAAAGGTTCCCTTACTTTCTTCGAGCATTTCAAATGCCTTAATGGACCTTTTTATTAGTTTTTCAGCTCTTGGCAAAGTTAAACTTCTAGCTTGAAGGGCATTAGAAAGTAAGGAAATTTCTTGCAGTATGTCTATCATCAGTGCCAAATCATCCAAGAAATGCTTGTTGCAAAGACGGGCACCTATCCCTGAATGTTTTGTCTCACTAGAGAAATATTTGTACAATGCTGGATAAGCACGCCACACAGCAAGTGCAGATCTTAGACTGCAAGCAGCCCATCTTGGTCCCAGAACTTTACCTATCTTCAGAATTTGTTGTCCAAGTTCTTCTGAAATTTTGAAGAGTTGCATTTGGTTTTTGTTTGATTGGTGAAAGATTGTGTAGATTTTATCCATGAATATTTTGAAGTGATTCACTTGTTTTATATCATTGACAGAATTGTCCAAAACAAGTTGCAAACGATGATTTAAACAATGCCAAATGACAATGTTAGGAAAATCATTTTTAAGTCTAATGCCTACCCCAGAATTGCAGCCAAGCATTACACTTGCCCCATATGAACAGAAAGAAATCAAATTATTTCTCAAATATTCATTATCAAATCCACCATCGTGCAAACTCTTTAACAAAGATGCGTATATTGTTTCTGCTCCCTGTCCTTCCAATTCAACCAAATTAAAAGAAAATTGTTGGTGATAGATCACGATCTTCAAAACAATTATAACCACAGGCTTACTAGATATGGTTGAAGCTTCCTCCACGATGACACAGAATTTTAAATTTTGTTCAATAATTTTGGTAAATATTTCATTTTTTATCTCCTTTGCAATGTGATCAACTATTTTCACAGCAGTTTTGTGAGAACGAAGTCCAACACCCATGTCAACTCCATTTGTTATTTGAAGGTCAATCTCATCTTCAACATCAGAAAATTTCCTGCTTCTTTTTGCTAAACTGTAGACTGCATTGAAAATTCTGCGTGTAGAGGCAAAATGTTTCTGGTTCGTTTTATCAATGCATTTTGTAATTGCATCGTCTGCACGATCCTGTAGTTGCTTTACACAAACACTATATGCCTTTGATGAAAAATGCTCTTTCATTTTTTTCATGAGAGATGCTTGCTGGATGGCTTTATCCTTCCCGGAGGCTTCAACACTGCAGCTTCCCCATTTAATTGACACGTGAATTCCTTTCATGTTTAAGGAATCAAATTTGGCACAGTGATCACATCCAAGTTTCTTTCTACGAACAATCAATCCATTATATATTTTTTTGGAACTCCTCATAGTGCTTCATACTCCAGCAGTCTGGAAGAGTTGATGCGGCATCCGCCTCATCTGTAGGTGGCACAGTATAAGAAGCAGAAGTTTCATCAGAATCATTCATCAAAGATGGCTGTGTTACTCTTACATCCTCACTGGTCACTTCCTTTGAACTTTCAGTTCTTGGGATTTTTCACATGAACTCTAGTATATTTTCTTGCCGCTTCATTTTAAGGGCTGAAGTCTGAAATGTAAAAACTTGCTTCACTAGGTACTGGGATTGCTACAATATTTTCACTGTGCAATGTAAAATACAGTGTTTTTCTTCAATGGTAATTACGAGAATAATTTTCATAATCAGAAGGTAGTAGCATAAAAACATCTACAACCATATCTAACAAATATTATCTTAGATACCTCTTGTAATAGGAGTAGGAATTACAAATTAAATGTGCAAAAATGAATATCTAAAAAATTATTATTAATGGCCTATAATGCGGTAATGAAAACATTTGTAAGTGTAACTGGTAGTGTTCACCAGTTCACGTAATTATTTCATAATTATATAACAATACTTTTTAACATTTAAAGTCTTGAAATTATAAGAATTAATAATTTCTTACAGGTTATCACGCAAGAACTGCTCAATCTGCAACATCGAAACAGCAGATACAGTGGCAAATTACAAGCTCAAAATGAATTTCTCCTTTGTTCAGCATTAAAATTACTAACTTTTAAAATAATAAAACTTTATATTTTTGAAAATTAAAAAAAAAATACTGTATGTTTTAAAATACTAAGTCAACTGTTTTAGCTCTAAGGGCTTTAAAAGTCCAATGTGCTCAAAGGTATCGGATATACTAACAGATTTTCTGCAGCAAACCAATGCTAAATATAATTAGCAGATGATAAACTCATTTGAAATGGCCCCTAGAAAGCAGCCGACCATTGATTATGTTGCCAAAATTTGATTATTTCATTTATTTTTCATTTCATATTCGAGGACTAATGTGGGGCTGCCCTCCCTTTATGGACCCATGAAGGGGGGGGCGAGCCCACCTGCCCCCCCGCTCAGGTAGAACATTTCACTTACTAATAAGGGATGTTTTATCTATTTTCTGCAGCCGTAGAAAGTTACCATAGCTATTTCTAAAACCAATATGAATCATGTGATACGTAGCAAGAATAATTGGATTCATGCCTTATACTTTGATAAAATAAGTTAAGGGTTGACAACCAGTTCGCGGAACTCATGAAATTCCGGCTGAATCCCACCACTGCGCACACCTGACTATTACTTTTGATTGTTTGAAAATAATATAGCAAGAGAAAGCGTATAAACTACAAGTATACCTTTAACGGGTTAAACTTCACTACATTTCATCCATAAGTAGTCTCACACCCGAGTAGCTATACTTTGCGTGGCGAAATACTTCTGCTAAAAATATCGTCTTTTAATTCTTTGTAACTAACTCTGACGCGTCATCTTCTTTGTTATCCAAATAAATTGTTACTACCGAGCCTTATAGTTCTAATTTGTTTCCATAATTTTTGTTGGTACTGTATATTATGTACGAGCTGAAAGTGCGTGCTTTTCTGTGGACAAGTCCTTTGTCTGCCAGAATTAAAGTATTATGTTGCTGCCAAAGATCTCGTAACAAGAAATCAATCGATTGAATTGCAGACAACTGTCGCAACATCATCTAGTTGCATGCTCAAGAGAAATTCCGTAAAGCCATTTCTTTCGGAGACAGCGGCTGGAAAGAGGGGGTGAAATATAAGATTTGGACCTAAAATTAATGGTCGCACAGAACAAGGGGTATAGTTATAGAAAGTCTCTAATACATCTTTAATAACTAATGATAAGAAATAACAACAAAAGAACTATACGTAATGTTTATTTACACAATCTTTACTCTCGTTTTTAATGTCAAGTGAATTCCACGTAAACATGGTAGTCTAATTGTTTTATCTGTCATTAAAGCTAAATTAAAGCTGATTTTTTGCTGTCCAGGGCAGTGTAAAATATTGGGACATAATGTAAACGATTGTTCTTTGTAGGAGACAGTGATATACAAAGTTTGCCAAAAATTCGGGCTCACTATCCAACACATGAAAGTATAATATATTTACTTGGGTAATTAGTTAAATGCATATAAGCAAATTAATGTTACGAGATATTCATATGATGACAGCATGTTTTACTAAGTTTGTTGGAACATTCATCTGATGTATTTTTCTTTTGGATGTATACAATCAGCCAGACCAGTTAACCAAGACGAGGGATAGCTTAATCAAAGATGGGAATTCGGAAAAAAAAAAACAGAATTAACCTAAACCTTCAAAGTTTTAAATTATAGATGACTGAGATAAAAATGTTGCACCAAATCAAATGCTATTTATTTTTTTTAGATGCATATTTTATTTTATTTTCACTTTTATATTTTAAAGCAATCAAAGATAAACAAAAATGTGCAGGTTAGCAAACAGCATAATTTATAAATAAATTTAAAAATATGTATTGAAAGATAACTTTAAATATTTCTTAGAAGTTATCTCAAGTGTTTGTAATTCTAAATTGATATAATTTGCATAACTATCAAACATTAATCGTTTTATAAATGGTTAGATATTAATGACTTCTTGTTTTTTCTGATATTCATTAGACAGGTGCTGCTTTCGTAATTTTGATTTATTAAAAAGTCAATTGTATCATTCTCCTTCTACATGTTGACAGAATCTATTTAATGACAGTAAGATACCAGAGCCCTAATTTCATTTGAGTATAAGTCAGGCTATATTTGATTATGAAAAGAAAATTATATTAATGATAGTAAAAACAGTAACAAAACTATCCTTTGGAGATTAGATTTGTTTCCAAATGCCAAAAATCAGTTTTATTTGATTAATTTATCTTTATTATAATAATTTTTTTAACCATCCTTAAAAATGGAACAAATACACATTTATTTTAGTGAATATTAATTGTTTGGAATCGATCTCACACAGACTTTCAAACCAACAAAGTAAGTTTACTTATCCGCCGAAATGGTGGCCTATTTAAGAGTATAAAGTGATAAACAAGAAAACGAGGCTGATATATACAATTCTTTTTACAGGTACGTAAAAATCTCGTCAACGTGACGTAAAACCCGCGTTAATGTGACGTAAAACTAACGTCAACGTGACGTAAAACTCGCGTTAATGTGACGTAAAATCCGCGTTAATATGACGTAAAACTAACGTCAGCGTGACGTCAAACTCGCGTCAACGTGACGTAAAACTCGCGTCAACGTGACGTAAAATCCGTGTTAATATGACGTAAAACTAACGTAAGCGTGACGTCAAACCCGCGTCAACGTGACGTAAAACCGCGCGTTAACGTGACGTAAAACTAACGTCACCGTGACGTCAAACTCGCGTCAACGTGACGTAAAACCCGCGTTAACGTGACGTAACACTCGCGTTAGCGTGAGGTGAACCCTCCCCCCCCACGCCGAAGTGACTGTTTCTCTTAGACTGATTCTTCCTGCTAGCTCACATCAGGAGAAAAAAAAACAACAACAAAGCAGTAACATCAAAAAGAGAGCATCAGCGCATTCAAATGATTTGTTTTATGATAACAATAAATATTTTCTTTTGTTATTTCGGAGATTTAAAACTCCCTTTGAGTCTCAGGAGTAGAGTAGCGGATTTACTTTTCAATGATCGTGTTCCTATGTCCTTAACCATTCCGTTACAAAGGAACAGCATAATAAAGGGAAAAGAAACAAGAATAAATCCATATTCTGCTACCTTGTAAAAGGTGCCGAGGTTCCATTTTTTTAACCTACCGCCAGCTTAATGTATCAAGTCATCCATACTGCTCTTTTCATCGTAAAAAAAAATGGAACGTAACTACAACTGGAAAACTGTTGAAATAATGTATGTCGTCTTAATTTGAAGAAGTGATTGATAGTTGTTTGATTAATTGATATCTCACCCCTGAGAATATATGCGGTAACGTTAGATTCACAGTGAGATACATTAAGTATTATTAAAAATAACAGGTGAGTGATTGAATTTAATGAAGCGACAAAAACGATGCGACGGCCGTAAGAAGCTCCGATCAACGTTCTGTAAAGGATGGAGATATATTCGCCATGCATGAAGAGAGACATGGATGGGTAGATGATTTCAGCACGTTGCCCTTTTGAACACAGAGCACCGCCCCTGACTAACGTCTTTCCTCGGTTTAAAGAATTTCGACAGAACAGCAAGAACGTCAAAGCCAAAATGTTTCTAACAAAAGCATCCATTATGCTGTAAAGCTCAGTAAAAGACTGCAGCGTAATATATATATATAGCGTTTAAAATGGCAGCATTTGTCCACTTTTAGAATAACGGATGTTAACAGCAAGATACTGTTAAAAAACTAATAATTAATATCTTTTAAAAGAAAAGATTTTGCGTCTGAAGCAAAGAGAAAAACAGGCAGCTATCGACAGTTACACGAATGTACCTTTTGTCGTTGAGGGAAACAGTTAAGCATTAGAACAATGCTCTCACTATTTTATGTCACAGAGAAGCTTCCACTCTGATAATCTTCCTTCAGATGTAATTCACTGGATAGAAGAATAACAGAGATGCATTTTACTTTGGAGTAAAAGACACCGGTGGCTCCCACCGCCACCTGACGCTGTCCACTGGTGGTTCGCGAGTCTGTCGCTGCGCCAGGTTTGTGGAATGGAGCCCGGATTCATGAATTACTTTGTTCACCGTCCGCTTGATGCGTTTCTTTAAGTGGTATTTTGTGAAGAGGGAACTAAGAAGCAAATCCGAATGGACGAACGTTGAAAATGTCGGTGGAGCTGCAGATCCTAACGAGACACGCGTGAGGGGTCAAAAAGGCTCTGCTGTGTGGTATAGGACGTCCAAGCCCATCGGGAGACCAAGCGGCTGTCTAAATCAGCAACTTCACTGGAAGAAAAGGGAGTAAAAAGAGGAGCGAATCAGCGCCGACTCCGAAATGAAGGAAACTTGTTTTTTTTGGTAGATGACCGGCTGATAAAAAACGGGTCGAGAATGTGAAAAAACTGGTTAAGTAAGAAGGCAAACGTAAGTTTTCGAAAGAAAAGGGGGGGGCAGTCAATAAACTAAGAATCTTGGCAGTAAGTGTAGGGTTACATAAGTTATACTATACATCCATACTTCTGATGTTTTACTATTCTTTAAGGAAGCCGTACATTTGTGTGTGTGTGTGTGTGTGTGCGCGTGCGTGTGTGTGTGTGTGTGCGTGTGTGTGTGCGTTTGTGTGTGCGTGTGTGTGTGCGTGTGTGTGTGCGTTTGTGTGTTGCGTGTGTGTGTGTGTGTGTGTGCGTGTGCGTGTGTGTGCGCCGGGGCGCTGTCCTTTTACAATGGAATTTTTCTGTACGACGTTTACCTGGTAGATTTGACTTCAAACCTTTGGAATTTGTCTTTTTGCTTTAAAAACCGACTAAAATAAATAGAACATTCAAGCTTTAGAAATTGTATTCCAACAATCAACTATAAAAAAAAAGAAAAGATAATTATTTTATTTTGTAACCCTAAATGATCCCCTTTTGATTTTGTACCTGGTAGGCAAGTTGAACTGATTATACTTAGTAATTAAAATGTCTCATAGTGCAAGCGACGAGAGCCACCCACTGAAGACGTCGACGGTGTAGATAATAGACAGGAAAAATCAGACTATTTTAGACAGAATGTCAGTTATACTTTTTCCTTTTCTTTTATTGGCTATTCTTTCGATTAGAGATAACCGAAACTGGTTTAGAAGATGTTTCCTTTTGTTTTCTTTATCTTGAACCTCTCGATGTGCGGCTTTGCTTTGAATGCATTAAGGTTTCTTGACTTTTTTCATTACTAAAATATGAAGCTTACATCGGTTTCTTTCCACAGTCGAACACCCCCACTATTTATTATTATTGTTATTGGATTAGCAGCCAACAGAGGACGAGATTTAAGAGTTCGCCTTTTTTGTTAAAACTTAATGTTGATTTAACTCACACGAGAAGATTTTCGAGAAAGAAGCAAAACAAAGCAGATTCCACAAGAAGCCGGTATTTATATACCTCTCGTTCTGATGTGAAGAGGGAGAAGGAGTTCCTCTCTCTGGGTATAAAAGTAAAGTAATGGTCAAGCCGGTGGACAAATTCTTGCATTTACTGGTTTAATAAGAATTACTAATGTCTGGTCTTACATGATATTTACTGACCATATCAATGCTTACATGGCATTTACTCGGACTTTCATGAAAACTACGTCCATATATGACATTTACTTGGCATTTAATGAAACGTAACATTTAACTGGTAAAATCCGTTTCTACATGAGCTTTATTCACAACTTATATATGACATTTACTTGGCATTTAATGAAACGTAACATTTAACTGGTAAAATCCGTTTCTATATGAGCTTTATTCACAACTTATATATGACATTTACTTGGCATTTAATGAAACGTAACATTTAACTAGTAAAATCCGTTTCTACATGAGCTTTATTCACAACTTATATATGACATTTACTTGGCATTTAATGAAACGTAACATTTAACTGGTAAAATCCGTTTCTACATGAGCTTTATTCACAACTTATATATGACATTTACTTGGCATTTAATGAAACGTAACATTTAATTGGTAAAATCCGTTTCTACATGAGCTTTATTCACAACTTATATATGACATTTACTTGGCATTTAATGAAACGTAACATTTAACTGGTAAAATCCGTTTCTACATGAGCTTTATTCACAACTTATATATGACATTTACTTGGCATTTAATGAAACGTAACATTTAACTAGTAAAATCCGTTTCTATATGAGCTTTATTCACAACTTATATATGACATTTACTTGGCATTTAATGAAACGTAACATTTAATTGGTAAAATCCGTTTCTACATGAGCTTTATTCACAACTTATATATGACATTTACTTGGCATTTAATGAAACGTAACATTTAACTGGTAAAATCCGTTTCTACATGAGCTTTATTCACAACTTATATATGACATTTACTTGGCATTTAATGAAACGTAACATTTAACTAGTAAAATCCGTTTCTACATGAGCTTTATTCACAACTTATATATGACATTTACTTGGCATTTAATGAAACGTAACATTTAACTGGTAAAATCCGTTTCTATATGAGCTTTATTCACAACTTATATATGACATTTACTTGGCATTTAATGAAACGTAACATTTAACTGGTAAAATCCGTTTCTATATGAGCTTTATTCACAACTTATATATGACATTTACTACCACAGTAAAGACGTACTTTACTCCGTTGATTTACAGTTTAGCAGAAGTTGTAACTGATTCTTAAAACTAAAGAACAGAAAAAATCGTTTAACAATAGCTTCCAGCCAGCTAAGTTTTATAATCTTTAAATTAAACATCTATTTTACGTTATTTAACATTCTCTGCTTGCCAATGGCACTGTCTGTTTGTGTTGTTTGTTTAAACAATTAACGAAATATTTGGTTATTTTTTAAGTACACGAAAACCCTTTAAAAAAAAATATTATAGAATTGTGTGGTGGACATTACTGGTAATCACGTCCTGCCGAACTCTCGTGTTCCGATGTCCTAGACTCTGAACAGTTATCAGATTACAACAGATTAAATGTGGGCCAGAAGTATTTATCATATTGAACGAGAGGGATAGTTTAAAGGCCGATGTTAAAATAATCGATTATTAACAACAAGCTCATTGGAGAATAAGAGTTACAGGAGACACAAATATAAGAATATGTAAAAAGAAAACAAAACCCTAAACCAATTACTGCCTAACTGTAGCCTTCTAAGGCGGTCAACGTTTTCCCTAAGTTTTGTACTACGTTCATAACTATTTAAAATGGCTAATTATTTCTTAATATTTGTTTGAAAAGTCTTTTGCATCATAATTCGCAACCCCTCTTTCGTAATGATGGAGAAACAACGCCGTGCCATCGTTACCATTTTCTTCCTTCATCGCTGTTACTAGGGACAGGGAACGCATCTGATCAGCATCAATTGCTCATAGCGACACCTTTAAATGGTTCACAAATCAATTCTCTACTTGTCCTGTTTTGCATATTTCCTAAAATGCCAGCGACCTTTAAGAGTTGTTAAACTATAGGGATAAAACGTTACCTGCGTCTGGATGCTCCCACATCAGTGGATCTCATGGTTTGATTTATTTCATGGAGCCGTGCCCGCAAGATTTCCCGCCAGAAAATGGCTTAGAGTTTTTAAAGACGCCAAGTTGTGTGTAAAGGAAGTGAGAGGAAAAAACCAACATGAAATTGGCTAAGGCGAAATGGAAAATGGGCAACAACATGTATTTACATTTACTGCACATATCCTCGAAAGCGGAGCGGGATGCAATCCAAAGTCTCTTGGAAAAAACCGGCAGAGATCCAGGTATCCAAACCAAAGGCTCCTCATTGAAATTCTACTTGCGCAACCCAAGCCGGTGCTAAAGAGATAAGTTAGTAGGCTTCGAGCTACTAAAGTTTCTTCTTCATCTAAGTTCTGCAGATTTACCCGTATAATAATAATAATTGTTATACACTTAAGTATTCAATGCAAAAAATTTAATATTATCCAAAAACACAAGAGAGATAATTATAATGTAGAAAATGCAGTTTAAAAAAGGATCAAGAGATCACTGTTAACCAAAATCTCAAAGGTGAAGAACAGAGATTCTTTAGCTCTGAGCAAAGCAAATAGAAAGTCAGGAATAATTGACAGGATTATCGAACATTAAGTTAGAGAAGCCTCCGATTCGTCATATACGTTCTTGGTTTATCTCAATTATGGATATGATGGGCGGGCGCCAAGATGAGCATCTGTAATATATTAAGCAAACAGAAATGTTACATCTAACGAGTTTGAATTCTAAACTTCTGAGAAGAGAGTTAACAGACTTTTTAAAAATCATGGTTTTGAGTAAATGAACGAGAATAACTTTTGTTGCTGTGTTTATTTACACAATAAAAATAAACTAGATACAAGAAAATGATTATTTGTGTAGGTATAATTCAAGTTTAGTAGATTGTACTTGTAAATGAATTCTAAGTCACGCACATGACGCATCGAGTAGAGTTTAGACATCACTTCAATGGGTTTTAAAGATGTTCTGAAAGTCCTGAAAATGGAGGGCTGAATCATATTTGATACTATACTTCGTTCTAATATAATATAAAATTCTGGAGTTCTAACGGAACATTAAAAAGTGTATTTAACAGAAGATTCCCAGAACTAGTTTAAACATAAACAGATATTCTATCCTTGATAAGATAAAATCTAAGAACAAAGACAAAAATATAGATAATGGATAGCGTAATATTGAATAATGGCTGTGAAAAGAGTAAGAAATCAGAAGAAGAATTTCAGACTTGCCATCATAGAACTGTCCGGAAATGATACTAATCAGCTCCTCTGTTACCACTACTAGTCCCTCGGTCTGGTCTCTAGTTAGGTAAAATATACTGAGCGGGAAAAATGTTTTTTTAAACTTTCCTGGCCTTAAACATTTAGAAATTCCAAAACGGCAGAAAACACCATAAAAAGCCAGTAATGAACACTGCTGCTTAAAGAGCAAATGTTTATTTCATTTACAATTACAACGTTTTTTTCTTTTCAAATAATAGACTGCAATTATATGAGAAGGAATCTACCAGATAGAGAAGCTGAATAAAAGTGAAAACGTAAAATTCCTCCATCAGTAGTAGATTCAATATGGATTTTATAGACTCTATCAAATACAGATCATCTTCCAAAATTTGCTTCTATTTTCCGTGATCTCTTCTGCCTTATAACAGATAGAGCGGATCATTCATGTGCAGGTAAACGTTGTAGAGTGTAAACGTCCGACAGTAAATATCAGAAATGTTTTTATCAAAAAATTGTCAGCAAAGATGTAAAAATCCATTTTATAAGAAAATATTGTGCAGACCCAACTTTATTATTTAATGTCTGTAAATTTATAAAGTCCATGTATATTTAAAAGTAAAGGTAAATATCATGAAATGTCGAGTAAACCCTATCGTCATCAATACATATCATTAAACGCTGTGTAAACTTCATCTTTATTTTAAAAAATCATTAATTTCGATAAACTCCACCTTCATCACTAAATATCATTAAACGCTGTGTAAACTTCATCTTTATTTTAAAAAATCATTAATTTCGATAAACTCCACCTTCATCACTAAATATCATTAAACGCTGTGTAAACTTCATCTTTATTTTAAAAAATATTAATTTCGATAAACTCAACCTTCATCACTAAATATCATTAAACGCTGTGTAAACTTCATCTTTATTTTAAAAAATCATTAATTTTGATAAATTCCACCTTCATCACTAAATATCATTAAACGCTGTGTAAACTTCATCTTTATTTTAAAAATCATTAATTTCGTTAAACTCCACCTTCATCACTAAATATCATTAAACGCTGTGTAAACTTCATCTTTATTTTAAAAATCATTAATTTCGTTAAACTCCACCTTCATCACTAAATATCATTAAACGCTGTGTAAACTTCATCTTTATTTTAAAAAATCATTAATTTCGATAAACTCAACCTTCATCACTAAATATCATTAAACGCTGTGTAAACTTCATCTTTATTTAAAAACATCATTAATTTCGATAAAGTCTACTTTCATCACTAAATATTAAATGCTGTACAAAGTTTATCTTCATGGATAAATATTCTTAAGCGTCGTATATTCTCCATCTTAATTATCAAATACCATTAAAAGACGTGTAAAGTCCATCTTTATTACTAACTTTCATTAAATGATGTCAAAAGTCTATCTCCTCATCAGAAACTATCAATAAAGTATTTGTAAGTTTAATCTTTACTCAAAATAACAATAAATAATGTAGAAAATTTATCTCTTTATCAGTAAATATGCCATTAGTTATTGTGTCTTGCTGTGTGAATGTCAAGAAAAGATGGCCACTTTCTACAAGTTAGTTACGATGAATAGTTAATTCTGCAAACTTTGATTTTTAAAGTGGGGATAATTACTGCGGTCTTTTAACTTTACCTTCTTGAGACGTTTCCCCGCGTTCTGGCCGTGTTCAGCCCGAAATAACTAACTGTTTCTGTTTGCTTGTTTGAATTCACCGTCGCACGATGGAGCCACTGGACCTGTTTGTAAGTCGGGTAAAATGGACGAGCCGGTGAAATGCCGTGTTTTTCCTTATCTGCCATTGTTGAAGAAAGACCCACGAGATAAGTTGTGCACCCAGCGGGTGAAAGTGTCCGTTTTGATTTCTATGCAAATTCAGTGCAATAAAGGAGAGATGATGGTGTAAGCATCGGTTACTGTCCTGAAAAAAAACCCCAACAGCTTATGGCTAAGCGACATTCAGCAGGGGTCCGTTCCGAGAGCTGGGAATAAAGATACAGCAAAGTCCACGAGTGTGAAGAGAAGTCTACTTTAAAAGGCTAGGTGGCTGCTGCGGACGGATTATCAGGTAGGTGAACGTGTGAAGCAGGCCATAAAACAACGGATATTCAAGATCGAGACGAGTCTTTGTAGAACCGTAATTAGTTGCCAACTGTAAGAGACCTGTGACATACATCTGTGAGATGACGTGAAGAGCAAAAGTAAACATTACACAGACATTCCTGACGGTCCGCTGCTTTCATAGGCTACTAGAAGCGGATATCCGGTCATGGCATCAATCGTAATTCTGATAGGAGTTTGTTTATTGGTATTTTTTTGCTTTTTCAACGTATAATTTACGTTATCGTTTCTGGCTTTGGTCCCAAACAAATTGGCGAGACCAAAACCTAATTCAATGAAACAAATATCAGCTGAACTTGGTCAGCGTCAGCGGGTTAGGGATGGTTTCGAGACCTCCATGTCAAATAGAAAGACTGCTTCATCATTGATCGTGATACATTCCTCACCAGACCCAGTGCTCGGATCAGGGGAATCTGTTGACTGATAGGAGAGTTTAGGTATCCAAGCAGATGGCGCGGTGGACCAATGGTGAAAAGTGTTGAGACTAAAACAGATCGGTTCAAGACCCAGCTCAGTGAACTCATTCAACCAGAAACAATTAAAAAACAATCTCGATGACGGGGAAAGATAGGCGAATTGTCGTTCACTGTTATAAAAGTGGAGAGCAGTTCGTTCTTGTCAGCCGTGCAGTCGAGATCTAAGAACATCTAGAAGAGGGGAGGTAACCAAGCAATTCACCTGGATGCGGCTGACAGTTCTTGGGGGAAGAAGGGCGATTGGAAATCGTGCCAGGTCCCCGACAGTCCAGTGGTGTGCCACTGGTCGCCAGAGCAGGTTGATAAACTTACACTATCAATCAAAAGTTTTGGCTACCACAGTAATTAATACTTTTTATGCGATATTGTACCTAAAAATAGAATCGGAACAATTCTACCAACAAAAGCTCATGTCAGTAGTTAAATGTATTTTATGGTCAAATATCTATTTTTCTCGGTATTGTATCAAAATAAACATTGATTTAGGGATTACAAAACTATCTGGCCAATAGTTTGCAACTGATGAAAATCGAGTGATTAACGTAGAAATTCCTATATTTGTGGGGGTTCTGTTAAGCGATGAACAATTCATTCTAGAAGAAGAGAAAGTGGTAATGTAAGTTTGAATAGTGGCCTGTGAAGGAGCAGTTGGCGGAGACTAAAACGGGGCCGCTGTTACACCGAATAATATTCTGGCGAGAGATGATAAAGCAGGAGAAGCTAAAAGCGCCACTGAATGAACTTGTAAGATAATGCGCCGGAAAAATACGGGAACCGTTCTGGACATGAAAAACAAACAAACATAATGCCAAGGGCCGCCTCTAGGAGAGAAGAAAACCTCTCCGGCTCCCAGAGATACCCGCTGTCTTGAGCACGCGCGCCCACTGTTAAACATGGCCGTGATCTTTTTAAAACCGATGAAGCCCTAAACGAGCTGGGCTGCCACAGCATACATCAAAGGGGCATCCCATTCCTTTTGATTCACGTGTGGTTGGTAACAGTTTGTACTGCAGAAAGACAGTGCGGCTCGAAGCACTTCTGGAATTATTTACTCAAGAAATAGGACGGGATTCTCATCATCGCGGAATGGCTGGCACAACGAGCCCATTAACATTGTATGGCTTGGAGTTGGTAGACGAGCGAGCGGTAGGCAGCCACTTCCAGGCCAGCGGCTCATACGGGAGGCCCGGAATACACTGTTGTCAAAAAATTATCTCGAAAAATTAACTGGGAGAGTTCCAAAAATGTGCCAGGCAGTAATCGTTGCAAAAACGGATGGTTTAACAAATTAAAAATATAGTTTAGATGGTAATAAAGTACATGTTAGAAGTGCATCTAAATTGCTCCAAATTATATCTAAAGTAGCTTAATAAATCAAATATCTACTAAAACTTAAAATGCCTGTGGAGGGACCTACGTTTGAGCGGTGGCTTATCGAAATATCTGGTTGAGAGACTGATGGAAAACGGTCCGACATTTAATCTTCCAGTCTGTCTCCAAGGAAAGGCAAGAAGCCTGGTTCTGGTGGAAAGATATGGATTTCTATTCTTAGCCTCAGAACTGGTAAGTCTGGAATTCTAAATGCTACTTGTCCATTGATAACAATGCACACGGAAAGAGACAATAAATGCTGTGAGATTATACAAGAAAGCATCATCAAATATCACGTGGAAATCATTGCTAATTAGTTTGAAATCAATTTATCACTGTAAACATGATTAGCAATCCACCATTAAGTGGAAACGTGATCATCACAGAGAAAAAGATAATGGGTAGAATTCCATTGCGATGCTGAGCTCTTATATCAGGGAAAAAATCTTAAATTTTGAGTTCTTCGGCATCAGAACTTTTAGGATAGGAGGAGGACAATGATTTCGGAAGAAAAGCAAGAATACTGATTGCCTGGAATCGTCTCAGAAAATTGTATTAAGGTTTAAATGATGCTGCCGTATTGAAATTTAGTGATGGATACGTCATAGAAACAGTATCGACGTATTACCTGGTGGCTCAATAGTTAGCCTACTGGACTGCCAAGGTTAAGGATCCTGCTTCTGGACCGGTTTGGTTTGGCATCTCTACCTGATCATCTAAGCTTCCTCCCAAGGTTCTAGTAGGGCGTTCACTGCTGAATTCGGAAATTCCAGTTCTGTTTTGGTTCTAGATAAGTCAAAAATCCTCGAGTCTAACCGCTGGTTATCTCCAACGTTACAGATGTTATCTCTTTTAGCCAGACACAACAAGAAACGGCATTCAACTGCATGGTTTCTTTTCGGTCTTCTTTGCCAGTCCGTCTGCTTGGGTTCAGTCCAACTGCTAAACGGTAGAATTTCCTCGCGTAGCTTTGGTGCAGGTCCAGCGAGTTAGCTCTGACCGGCTCGTTCCGGAGCAGGTTTCGAGAGTTCCCCGACCGTGTACAGGTGACTCGATTGGGCACCAAAGGGCTGGTGGAGGTTCTGGGAGTCGGTACAGGGAACCGTCAGAAGAGAAAGGCGAATACTTTCTTTTATTCAACTAAAGCGACGAGATTGTGGCAAGCCGAACAATCAGCTAAGTAAGCCCAGGAGACCGGGGCCGATTGAAACACTTCTAAGACAGATCTGTTTTATTCCGGATCTATGTACAGGGAGATCATGGTTCATCAAACACTGTAAACTACCAGAACCAGGAGCCAATCACACCTGGTTACTACGAGGAAATAATACACGAAACTTCAGCAGATTTCGAAACATTTCCTCCCGTCAGGTGTCACAATCCAGGCCAGGTTGGGGTTAAGTGTAACATATATCTGGGTAAGTAATAATAAAACAAACAAACACCCAGAGAATGGTCGAGCTGAACTTACCGAATATTTAGCACAAAACCTCTCTTCTTGTAGCTCGACTCTGATCGGGAAAACAGGCGAAGGACTTCTGGTAGAGAAACACGGGCAGATCTGACCTGTCTTCAGGTTCACTGGGAATCTGTTAGGGTGCTTCTTTTGAAGGGCCACGGGCTGTAGTCGATTGGAAGGTGCTCTAATCTACCGGTAGGATAAGGGTCGCTCGTCAGACGTAGATCGCGGAATGGCCGAGCGTGAACAGAAGCGAGAGTTCTCCGCTGTGAAGGTTCAAGGTCGCGCACGGACCACGATCCTAGCAGCCAATCGCCAAGCGCCGCTTTCGGCTTGACGAGGCAGAAGTCCGGCACCGACCCGACTCACACCGTATCCCTCTGTAGCCGCCTCTACGTGACACAATCCCCGCCGTCGCAAGCGGGATCGGTTAGACTGATGCCATGGCCATGTATCCCGAAAGCCACGTAACTGTAGCCGCGTTCTCTCTATTGATGAGCCAGCTTAACCATTTTGGAAAAAAAAATTTTTTTTTCCTTCTGTTTCGTCGTTTAACTTTTGGAAGGTAGTGTACTTTTTAGAGGATTCCAGCAGGTGCTCTGAGACCAAACTGCAGCTGACGTTTCAGGTATAAGGTAAAAATTACGTTTATTATTAATATTAGTACGACTGGGGGATTAGTTCATAAAGCAGCACATCGCGTTCTTACGGGCAAAAGGGAGAAAGAAAGTTTGCTTTAAGATGGATCTGGCGTCAGAAAGTGAGTTACTAAGGGGACATAATTATTATAGTTTTCAGTTTGGAGTCAGGGGAGAAAACCAACCACAAAATTTTTATGTTAGTGTTTATGATCACAAACGGAAGCGTGGCATTTATAAAATTTAAAAATAAATTTCTGAACTTTATTATTGGAAAAGAGAAGCTGTTGAAGAAACTCTTCATTAATGGACAATATTTTGTATCATTGGAGGATGTCTGAGTAATTAATTATGGTCCAAGGGAGATAATCCCGTAAAAGAGTAGTATATTATTTAAAAAAATATATCCGTGACCCTTCCTCACCATATAGCTCATACAGAGCTGTTAAAATAGACAAGTTATGAGAGCTGCCTTCCCAGTTAACACAGGGAGAGCCAGATGAGCAAGACTAGCAGTTTCCCAGGCTGTGCGCTTGACTGTCCCGATAATTGAGACAAGGCTGGAAACCCAGAAGTAATATCAAGGATTGAGCAGAAAGCGGACTTCGTGCTAACATCTGACACAAGCAAGACTACCAATGCAGTTGAGTTGACTGCGCTATACGGAAGTACGGTGGACGTCGGTGATGAGTATAAGATGAGAACTTTAAAAACGCAGCTTGATACAGTTAATTAAAACGACGGTGTTTGGTGCCGAAGTCGGAGTTCTAGGCTCAGTAGGAGTTGCAACGACATACAGTTCGCTTAAGGTTGTCAAGCCCGCGCTGCTCAAGATCTCTGAAGGGCTATTTGTTATTTACAGCTGTCCGAATTGATCCAGGTAGTTAGTAATGCACCGAATCCTCCAAATGAAGAGTAGACGAGGGAGGAGCTTAAGACCACATACAAACATCTGATTCGCCCATCACCCAGCTGGTTGGATGGATTTGTCCTTAGTTCTAAAGTTTTCAATAAACAACGTATTTTCTTTCGTTTATGGTTTACCAAACTTTGCAGCCTGACTTCCATCTGTAACTTATCTCCCTTTATTCAATTCCACCAGGACTTATATTTGCTCATTGTTTTAGCCTCCTCAATTTTTGTTGTTGTTGGTGTATGATGGCCCCTTTTCTGCTGAAGATGCCATAAATTCTGTTTGGCAGATCTGTCTTTGTATTGCATTGTGCCTAAATTGCAGGTCATCCGTCGAAATTCCGTTGCGATACGTTCACTCTCATGTTGTCCCTTTCTTTCTACATTAGAACTTTATAACAGAACACCAACGACTGACAGCTTTGGAAAATTATGTCGGCGTTTTTTTAAAAAACAATTTCACGATGTCGTCTAATTAACGACAACCAATACAGGGTTATTATATCCGTTGGCAGTTATTCTTGACGGAGAAGCATTTCCTCACATCAACTTTTGGATACGCTTTAAACAGTAGATAATTATGTCCTCTAGTATTGTCAGTATCCTCAAACGTTTCTATTGTCAAAAACCTTAATAATGTAAAACCTTTCAGATCTGGTACCGAACCAGCCTGGACGTAGTAAACCAGAAACCAAACAGTTAAGCGACTTATGTCGTCTTGATTTCTACGTCAAGAGATATATTTTTTTTACTGCGATTATCAACATCTGACATAAAAATTGGATCGTGCTGTAGAAATGTCAGATTTAGACATGGACAAAAACCAGAGAGGTTTAGCTGTCGCATAATTCGTATAGTGCGACCAAACGGACTGAAACAAATTTGGTTTTTCCAAGTCTGAGAAATGTGTCCTTCGAGGGTTTCTGATTATATTTGTAAAATATTCGGGTGGAAATTAAAATTGGTGAAAACCGATTTTTATACATCTATTTTAATTACTGTTTCATGATTTACACTTAAGTTCATTGTCGCTGTATTATTTTCTTTCCATCTTAATAAACGTTAAGTCTGATGACCTCTTCCTATTCATTTTCGTTCCGGCCTCTGTCCTGACGTCTTGGCTGCTTATTTCAGAAGGAACAACAATAACGGAATTTTCCGGTAACTTATTGCGGTGGTATTTACTACTAGGTGTTTCCAAATGTTATTTGCGTTGCTCTAAGTTCGGCAGCTTCTCTAGAAATACTTATTCGATTTTGTTCCACGAGGGGCTCGACATTTGCGAGTTCGGCAGAAAGAAAGCCTCAGTAGAACTCTCCACGTTTAGCGGTGAGGAAAGTCCCCCGTGGACGGTTTGGCGAAAGAATGGGTGAGGTAGTTCCACTCGAGCCGACCCAACTCCGCTAACCCTCCCCCCTCGGGTGCTCCACACAAGCGCTAAACCAACAACCCTCGCATTTCTCTGATAAGAATGGTTTTAAATCTTAACTTGCCCCAGTCTATGAAAAACTATTTACCAAAAAAAGAAAACCAACCAAAATTAAATACATTTGAAGGATTTAAAGGGAAGATTAAGTGATCTGGAGACCATACCAGCCTCCTGGAACCACAACAGACCTGATAGAGCTGTCCCCGAACTTGAGCAATTTAATAATTATCGCACTATATTCTGTATGGACAACCCTTAAATGTCTGATTATTCCAGAAACTCAGCACTAATTTCAGGGCTCTTTGACGAACTGCTTCCACTCGATGGCTAAAATTTCGAGCTGGTGGCTGTTTAAGGCCATCCACAGAGTCGTGAACGAAGGATGTTGATGATAAAGGATTTTTAGGGGTTTTGTATGACGGAACACAAAATCTCTATCGTATTAATCTGACATACGCCGGTAAGTTAGACGGGTTTCCTCGACTAAAGGCTTATCTCTGTAAAGCGCCTTCGTATGGCGACTTTAAAATCCCGTCTAAGTACACAACGAAGACAGCACCTTAGACTTGCAAGTAACCTCTTATTTGTCTGGTGATGTTTCGACGCTTGCGCTTCTCTTGGCTGTTTGAAGGAAGCTGAGAAATGGCCGGACATTTTCACGGATTTTATACAATAAACATCGCCGTTTATGGACGAGAACTAAAGCCGACCAGAAACAGATGTCCTTGCAGGCCACACATAGATTCGCTCTGTGGCTAAGCATTTCTTAAAAGATGACTACAGAACCAATATCTGTGGAAGGGTCTTGATACATCGCTGCACGGATGCTGGAGATTGGGATGCTTGGCTGGCCAGAGAAAATGTATAGTGTTCAAATTCATGTTCTGCAAATTTACTGCTTCACACTAAAGTCAAATAAAATGGTGGTGGTGATGTCGTCCTGAAACAACTTATCGTCATCTGGACACAACGTCAGTATCGCATAATAAATCTCGACTTCCGGATCGCAGAAATTTCGGCGTTGCCTTCCTTGCCTCACAGTGAGATGGAAAGGGCAGAACCACGCCAATCAGACCCGCCCAAGGTCATGACACCACATCCAACAATGGGAGCTTCGCCGGAATGACGCGTGCGACTTCTGCGATTTGTGAGATTTCCGCCGATCGCCTGGGAAGTTATCTGTAGCTGCTAATAAATGAAAACTAGAGACTCCACCCACCGGCTACCACCAAGATTCAGGCAGTAATGCAAAAAAGACTTCATTGTTGGTACCGATGATGGGTTTCCACAAAGATCTCTCTCTCTTTGTAATGACGTCATATCTCTCCATCTTTCCATCTCTCTCTGTTCATATATCTTCATTTCTCACTCTCCATCTTTCCATCTCTCTCTATTCATATATCTTCATCTCTCACTCTCCATCTTTCCATCTCTCTCTATTCATATATCTTCATCTCTCACTCTCCATCTTTCCATCTCTGTAATGACGTCATCTCCCTCTCTCTCTCACTCTCCATTTCTCTCTCTCTTTGTAATGACGTCATATCTCTCCATCTTTCCATTTCGCTCTGTTCATATATCTTCATTTCTCACTCTCCATCTTTCCATCTCCATCTGTAAAGACGTCATATCTCTCTGTCTGTATTGACATCATATCTCTTCATCTCTCACTCTCCATCTTTCCATCTCTCTCTATTCATATCTCTTCATCTCTCACTCTCCATCTTTCCATCTCTCTCTGTTCATATCTCTTCATCTCTCACTCTCCATCTTTCCATCTCTATCTGTTCATATCTCTTCATCTCTCACTCTCCATCTTTCCATCTCTCTCTGTAATGACGTCATCCCCCCTCTCTCTCTCACTCTCCATTTCTCTCTCTCTGTAATGACGTCATATCTCTCCATCTCTCACTCTGCATCTCTCCAGCTCTCACTCTCCATCTTTCCATCTCTCTCTGTTCATATCTCTTCATCTCTCACTCTCCATCTTTCCATCTCTCTCTCTCTCTCTCTGTAATGACGTCATCTCCCTCTCTCTCTCTCTCCATCTCTCTCCGTACTAACGCCATCTCTCTCTCTCTCTCTCTCTCTCTCTCTCTCTCTCTCTCACAGAAGTCTATAATGTGTAGCTTTCAGCGGAACCCGTCTCTTTCCCCAAATGTTTAAACTTCGTAAAATAAAATTTTGTCAAAAAAATTCCCGTTTGGTTGTTGTTTTGTCTCTCTTTTTTTGTGTGTGTGTGTGTGTTTTTAACGAACATCCTATCGACCGAAAAAAAGTCAATTTTTAAAATAAGGAAAATAATTGCAGTCTTTCCACGGTCCAGACTCTTCACGGCGAAATTAACCCCAAGAGGTCGTTGAATTCTTCACGCAGCCACGACTTTGCACGGTCGAATGATCGCCTCGACGTAGCGGTTTTAAATCGAAACCTCTCTACAGCGCTTGGCTGCTTCGGCTCTCGGTCCAGTCTCTAATTATATTAGATGTTTTTTCCCCTTCTTCTGCAAGCACAAATGAGTGAAAATAATTTAATCTTTTAAACCAGAATAAATAAATGTGTCGGGTGAAGGAAAAACGTTTCAAGCGAAGATAACGTGTCAGAGATTACAGATCTGCTGAAGGTCTGTTTACTCATGACGGGAAACAGGTTATCCGCTTGTTTGAGTTTTCCCTCGACCCGTTTAAAGTTTTATACCCGACTGTATCTTCTGATGGAACTTGAAGCTTCCATTTCTGACACAGTTTAAAGTCGGTTAAGTACCTTAGTTTACGGACCCTATTCTTTTCCGGGGACAGATCGCACGTTGTGTACCTTGTCGAACCGTCTCACGTGACCGAGACCGGAAGGTTCGGTTGGCCTAGCACTTCTTGTACAGCCAGTTCGGCCTTTTCGAATCCCAATTTAAAAATACAGATTTATCCTTGATGTTGCCAAAATACTGGCCACGTGTTATTCGAATTTCAAACTCCAGATCAAAGGATATTTTTATATTAATCATCTGGATCTTGTTCCGAATAAAAGTAAAAGTTTCTCACCTTTTGCAACCTGTTCTCCGGATGCGCATTTCCATCACTTGATTTTCTTCATCTATTGTCCCCTTCTCTGTGTTTGATTCGACTTTTATTCGGCTGAATATGAATTAAGGTATAGTTTGAAATACTCTGCTTATTTACTGCTTGAGCAATCATATTTATATTGCCATCTTGATATTTGAAATCATAAATAGTAGTTAATATGAAAAAACAAACACCCTGACAGAGCCGAGTTTAGAGATTAGGGAACCGTAGTTTAATTATTGGAAAACATTTCAAGTGGAAGGCAGCTTGTGTGAGACAGAAGATGTTGGGAGAGTAATAAAATGTGTTCATAAACACACGTAATTTATTTTCATTACTTAAAACGTAAAAAAAACAAAAACATCTTTCCATCGTTAATTCCAAGGGTCATTCGTTAAATTCGAACTCTGCATAGAGACCAGGATGGCTACTGAGGGAGTGAGTAGCTACAGCACCAGTAATTCCTGATTAAACGTATCGGTGAGGCTATAGTTGACAAAGTGCGCTTTGAGACTGAAGGTCATAGGTCAAAGTGTATGACAATGATAACAGACTCATCCATACGGTTAATTAGGAATTCTGCCGCTGTTGCAACCTTCCCCGGTCTTCTCTACTTTTTAAACACTTATAGACAACACTATTGCTCTCTTGTTAAGAAAACCAGAAAATACCTTTACATTGGGTTACCGAATCTCTCTCTCTCTCTCTCCATCTCTTCATCTCTTCATCTCTCTCTACATCTCTACATCTCTTCATCTCTCTCTACATCTCTACATCTCTTCATATCTCTCTCTCTACATCTCTTCATCTCTTCATCTCTCTCTACATCTCTACATTTCTTCATCTCTCTCTCTCTATATACATCTCTTCATCTTTTCATCTCTCTCTACATCTCTACATCTCTTCATCTCTCTCTCTCTCTACATCTCTTCATCTCTTCATCTCTCTCTACATCTCTACATCTCTTCATATCTTTCTCTCTCTCTCTCTACATCTCTTCATCTCTTCATCTCTCTCTACATCTCTACATCTCTCTCTACATCTCTACATCTCTTCATCTCTCTCTACATCTATACATCTCTTCATCTCTCTCTACATCTATACATCTCTTCATCTCTCATCTCTCTCTACATCTCTACATCTCTTCATCTCTCTCTCTACATCTCTACATCTCTCTCTCTCTCTCTCTCTCTCTCTCTCTCTCTCTCTCTCTCTCTCTCTCTCTCTCTCTCTCTAGTAGGCCATATCTACATAATTGTTGTGGTGAACGACTAAGTGTTGAGGTGTCAAGATCCTGTTTCAAACTCTCGATTCCAAAAAATCGCAAAAACTTGACATGAATATTTTCCAAACTATTGATACAGAAATCTCTAATTATTTCTTACATGTTTCTAATATTTTGTGGGTAATAATCTGATTACTTAAACCAAATCAAATTAATACTATTTTTTTTTGAAAGCGTTATTCCAAATAAGGTTACATGTTAGGTATGGCGAACCCAAAGTCGTTAGGGCTTCTTACGAATTCTGACCAAATTATCAGCAGATTTTACGGCCTAAAATTAAAAGAAAGAGACTTTACCTCAGTTTAAATAAATGGGCCGATTTTTACACACGAATGAGACGTATCTGTGATGCAATGAGATGGTTTAACGGGTTGAATCTTCCAGAATAGCGCAGCCGGTTTTAAGAGGAACTCGATAAACCAACCGACTTGTCAAAGCCGGACTACTAGAATGATTTGAAAGGACGTTCGAGGCGGTGATAATCAGCGTTCAGAAAAGGGCTAAGGGCTCCCTCCCACCGAGGAATATCACTCAAACGCAGTTGGCCCGTTGATCGCTGGACGGACGTGAAGTGGCACTTGGACAAGATCTTAGCAGAAGTAAATCAGAAGTAAAGCGACAGCCGATACTGCACTGACAGCTTTGCTTAGTGTTACATGGTTGTTTGTATCGAATACAGTGATCGTTCTAAAAAAAAACTACTTCCAGTAGCTTTGATTCTTCTCATAAACTTGTATGTGCCAGGCTGTGATGTTATGCCGTTAAAAGTACAGAATTTGATGTAAATGTAGCGTCTTTTATTGAGTTATTGAATTTACCACAAATCTAGCATGCAAATGTACATCATCGTGTGTCTCAGGTGTGCAATCAAATTTGTTATGCGCCGTAACAAAAACGTGTTTATGATGTAGAGTAGAAATAAAATTTAAATAAATATTAGATGCCTTTTAATGATTTTTTAAAATCGATCATATTGCTGCTGGCAGTGTGTGAGTCCAGCGGTTAGAGCAAATGATCTAGAGTTAAAATCTTGAGTTCGATTCCCGGTGAGGACGGGTCGTTTTGGTGCACCCCGAAGTCAGTTTTTCTCTCCCAGCAGGTGGCGGTGTGGATTTGCTCGGGGTCTACTCTCACACATAAAAATAAAGAACTTCTGTGAGGATTTCCTGCCGAGAAAAGGTCAGGTCAACATGGAAGAGAGGCTTCAACGCAAACCTCTTTCTGATTTCGAATTGAACGAGAGGCTTATCACCTCTGAGGGAGGAATGCTCATTTAGCGGGATCTTGGTGTTAATTTGACGAGCCGAGCTCCTGTTTAAGAATTAGCCCTGCCAATGAACGTGAGCGTTGGTTGTGTGGAAGATGCACACATGTTGGCCGATCGTCGTCTAGTTCCTCATCTTTCTGAGAAGAAGAATCCACAGGACGTTTCAGCAGCAGAAATCTACGGAAAAATTCTCGCACTCTCCGTAGATCCCTTCTCTCGAGTTTTAAAATAAGATTTTTTAATATAATTAGCTGAAAATATTGTTGATGAATTATTGAAAGTTTCCGTGTCATTTTCCTCCTCCTCTCTCTCTCTCTCTCTCGCAAAGGGGAAAGTTACAACCACTGCACTGTAGAAAGATGTAATTCTTCGTGATCGCTAAAGAAACCATCTTCACAGGATTATAAGATGGCATTTGTCAGTTTTGTAAGTATTGTAAGTCCTTAAACGGCATGGGAAAAGTACCAAATATTTAGGCGAGAAATACCTTGTCAGTCTCTTACAATGAGAGTGTCGTTGTTTTAAGCTAACACCGAGCGTAGCCTTCTTCTGTACAAATCATTGGGAGGATTTCTCACACACCAGGCTGCTCAAAAGATGACGAATTGGTACCTTTTCCCCTCGTCGTGCAAATCCGGAGACATCTAAGAAATTCCCTGAACAGATTCCTTCTTTGGTCCGGCGGCATAGCTCCAATTTTTAAAGATGATAACGCTATGGCATTTGGTATATGTCGAGGATGTCTTGAGACAATAATTTTCTGATATTATGCCATGCTAAACAATTCTGGTTGCCACGGAAACACCTATTGAATAAAGATACCATTAACCCTTCAGAGTTTCCTTTTTACATAGCACCATCAATGAATTACAGTTTATATTAAACACGTATTTTGCGTGCTATTTTCGCTGTGTTGACTCAAGTTTATGGCGCTAAGAAGCTGAGATTCACCTTTGAAATCAATTTACAAGAAAATATGGTAATTTTTTTATGTTCTCCCTGTGTGGAGAAACATTATCATGTTATAATATACTGACAATGCTTTTAATTCATTAAATAGTGGATGGAATAAATATAATATTAGCTGAAGTTACAGGTAAGTATTCTTTATCTTTAGGTGGCAGTTATTAAATAATAAAAAAGAGCAAATAAGCTGACAGACAAAGAAGACTCAATGTGAATATCCAGAGGGAATGTTTTATACGCATTTTCCTATTCTCTGGAGCACCGTATATCACACGCGCAGAGTGGAGTGCGAGGTAAAGCGGCCATGATGCAATTGAATTGGATGTGCATTTTTTTTCTGCACAAAAAGTGGACTAACTTAGAATGACATGGAAGCCTCTGGCAGCGTGGTCCGCTTGTGCTGAAGTTTCTGTCTGCTTCCATTCAACTCCAGTCTGTAAGAGGGAAGTTCTGGCAGAGGTACAGTGGATTTTCATCATATATGTCCACTTCGATATCATTTCCGCCGTATGTGTTGAATAAGTGCAGCCTGAGTTGGTGGGAATCCCTCCTTTCTCTGTAAACAAATGCCATTGGCAAAACTGACCTGTTTCACGATGTTTAAAACGAACAGATGCTTCCAGTGCATGTGTTGTGCTCATAAATTAAGCACTAGTCATTTACTTTCAATAACTATGTTTGAAATGCAGCGCATTTAGCAGAAGGCATCACGTAAATCATTGGAACTATCAATTGTACTTGATCGCAATTCCTCATTGAGCTCGTTTGTTCTGGCATGCATCAGGACCTCAGAATTCTCCAGAGAAGTTAGAAATTCTAAATGTAATTTCTGAAGAACTCCTCGTGAGCTTTCTCAGGGAATCCACGCAGCTTCCCTCCCCCGTATCCACAAGAAGACGAGATTGTATCGCACCCACTGAGGGTTTGGAAAACTGGAAGATCTTTGAGTTTGCTGGACCCATTGCCAAGGCATATAAATGAGCACGCAGAGTCCTGCAGTTCATCCCAGTCCTCAACGCCACCCGGAGTTTCTGTATTCCTAGGTCTTGAAAAGCAGAAACTACTAACACTACCGCACCTGTAACTACAGTATCTTTAATTACAAAGTGATGTCCTATTGTAGCAGCATCAGCTACATGGGCCAACGTGCGTAAATCTGCTTCTTGATGTGAGCAAGCTGAAAGATGACACACTTCGTCACCTGGCTGACTCTCCGCTGCCACCACTAACCCTAAACATTTCTTTTTTGTATTGAATTACATTATATCCAAAAGCAAAAATCGTTTATTTCCAACCGTAGCTTTAGTAACCAGGTAAAAGTCAGGTCTTCCTTTACAACCCCAAAACAATTGCTTAATGTCAGAATTTGAATTTTAAAAAAGGTAAATAATAATCTAGTGAGATATTTATGTGGGTTTCACCTAGTTTTTGAACGAGAAGTCGTGTTTCTGGTGATTTTCGGAGACGGGCTGCGCAAAATCCATAATAGGGCAAATATTTATGTATCTGACCAGATTGAAAATGTTTATTTATTTTTATCAGTTTGAAAAAGTGTACTTCTGCCCCCTGGGCTAAACCGTGGTAGCACTCACCACGTATAGGTAATAACTGGAACTGCATTACAGATTAATAACATGGACCGTAGCCGCCATGTTTTCTTGATTGTCAGTTTGTCATCCGCATCTCAAACGCGTCATTCAGCCATCGACAGGACACCAGAAAAAAACCGACTTCCATCTGACAAAGGTAATAACCTGCATTTCTTCAAAATATACACCAAATGTTGACCTTTCACAAGGCGACTGGTGGAATAATGAAGGTTCGCTTAGTACATTGAACAATCTGTTGTTGAAACCCAGATTGTTTTTTCAGGCCAAACGGCCTTGGTGAAAAGATTGTGGTACATTTCACGACTGTTCTGAATTCTATCGGTTTTCGAACGCGATATTTGGTAAGAAGACAACTAATGATGGATCGATGCAGGACAAGTTGACTTCCTCGTTTTCTGTAGGAAACCTATCATTTTAATTTTAATCATTTTCCCTCTCTGGGCTTTTAACTTATATCATACGTTATTTTTCCTGAAGATAACCACATGTACGATCGAAACGTGTCTGGCACACGAAGCAAGAAATTCAACCAAAGTTTACAAATGCTTCCATTCAATCACGGACGATTTACTTCTGCAACGTATTAATATTTGTCAATATTGAAGGAAGATCTGGTAGCGCATAGAGCTGATTCCTGAACCGTCGGTGCTGCCACCTACCTACTTCCGGCTGTACTGTTTTACCAGCTTTGCAAAAGCCAACTGGTAAGCGTACCACTAAATAAGAAGGAAAATAAACAATCTTCACTAACAAAAAAGTAATATTTGTTCTTTATCATGCAAAATAATAGAAAAGGTAAAAATCCAACAACATTAACACAGTGATAAATCTCTGCGGCCCAGACTTCCGTCTCTATTTGTGTAAGCCGCAGGCTCATTTCCTGATAGAGGGTCAGGGCTTGGAGTTTGAGAGGGTACGCTTACCCATAATGTTCAAAGAACATATAGTTAAATGCTGTAATTCCTGCTGCATTCTAGGCCAAGGAATAACTGCACCAGAACTACTCACTCACTTTATACCAGCTTGTGTATAAGGGGAGAAAAACGAGTTTTGCAAGAAACAATCCACGTTGTCGCTGCTCGTACCTCTCGCTAAATAAAACCGCTTCCTGCTAGCTACGACGACCTGTCCATGCGTGTATACGCGTCATCAGCAGTCAAAGATGAAGTGTCGCCGCACCAGCTGGCTCTGTGACCCCCATCTTTTCTTGTTGCGACCACTAATTTTGGAACCGCTGCAATAGGTGAAACTCATCACACGGTTAACTGATACATTTGTGCCTCAAATCCTACACTGCGATATAGGCAACATCTCAGCCATCTGTTAATTCTACTGGCTTTCTCTTGACATTCTTGTCGTTGGGGGTTTGACCCTTTCTGACCTTTGTTTGGCTCATTCTATTCACTGGCGATGTCAGCAAAAGCATTTCGAGGGCGGATGTGGACGTGATGCGTCATCTTGCTTGACGTGTCATCTTTGTCAAAGGCCTTCCAAGCTGCTTTGCGCCAACGGCAGCATCATACGCGATCACATTGGTTAGGGATTCACGAGAAAGTTCGAGGTCACTGGTTCTGTGGCCCACTCTGCCCTGCGCAGGCCACGGCCTCGAGTTGACGGACAGGTTGAGAGGGATCCGGCTGGTGACGGCAAGACCTACCACATATGCAAATTTTGGTCAGAAACATTAATATATGAGAGTTCACAAGTTGGTACGACAAGTCGCCCCATGTGTACAGGAGCAAATGGTCGGTCTGCCAGACTACATTTAAGCTAACCATCAACTTTTCACGTTTCTTTTTTCATGAAAGTAAGTCGCAACAAAGCGAAACAAACAACGAAGCAACAATAACTCTATTTAGACCAGTACTGAATTATCCGCCCCTGAATGTGACAGCTAAACACCTCGAACTGCGGTGGAAAAGGAGCGAGCATTCAATTCAAAATTATCGACAACTTCAGAACATCTCTTGAAGAATAACCGTCTATCATTGTCTATTTTAATCACCTTTACTTCTCATTAGATTCTGATACGAATGTTAATCATTTTAAATTCATAGATGTCTCGGTCTCCGAGTCTGGCAGACCCTGTGACAGCAGACAACTAGAATGGGATCTCTAGAAATTTTCTGCAGAAAGACACAACCCCAACGTCCAGCACACAGTCGCTGCCAGGTATGTTTTGACTGTACACTGTACACCGGTACTGATTGATAGAACGAGTAAAGAAAGCACCTGTAAAACAATTCTTAGAGAAGATAGGAGCAGTTTGGCGTGATACCATTTCTCGTCAACGCCGTCCTCTTGCAGAACATCTAGAGAATCATCAGCGGCAGTCTCATTAGAACAGTGTTTAGAAAATGTAACAACTTTGAGTTACAAGCTTGTTGCTCTGCGGAACCGTACAACAGCATAGGCGAGTTAGACGTAAATTATAATTGTAATCTTTTTCTTGGTACTGAGCCTTGAACTCTAAATAACAAGGAATTCCTTGAAAACATTCGTAAACATCTCATCGCCACATTTAAAAAAGATTTTCGTTTTGTTACTAAACCAGTTTTCGGGCAAGACAGCGAAGAATCTCAGTGTGCATTTGGGGAAAAAAAAAACATGCAATACCTCTAAGGGAAACACCTCGACCTTCGTTACTGGGCTCGCTGCAAGCCTGGAATCGAGCCCGATAGCACGAATTTGTAACCATGTCGGTCGTCATGTGTGAAGGACGTATCTCTTCGTCGGAATGCTGTCAAACCCAGGTTTTGCACGAAAAGAGGCAGACAATATACTTCCACAGAATTACATCTACACGTTGTGAGAAGCACGAAAAGACGATGTCCGGAAAACATCCTTTGGAGGTTGCACTTGACACTGGCAATACATACCACAATCAAACTAGCAGACATTAACTGACACTGTCATTGTTAAGCACCGATATCGTATCTAGCGCGTACACTTCACACCGATACAATTTTTTACCAATGCAGAGTTTATTCTGTTTTCATCCCGGTTTACAAAGTTCTGTATAATAACAGAAACTTAACAAATGTGATACCTTAATCGGTCTCTTTACCAAAAATAAGCATTTTATAACATAGCATGATTCTAGCCATAAATGTATATTTATCGTACAGAATCCTTGTAAAAATCTCTTTTGAAGAAAATTTAGTAGTGCTTAGTGCGTGTAGAGTTGTCAGGGTTAAAGACAATACTTTTCGAGTGACCTAGAGAAGTTAAAGTTACAGAGGATAGAGATGCTAATGTTCTAGACCATAGTTTCTCAAACTTTTATGTCTTATCGCCCCCTTATGGCACTCTACATATCGTCATCGCCCCCTTGTATCTCTCCTTCGTCCCTAGACAGTACTTTTAAACCTATATAGAGGTGAGAGGTTTACGGGTAATATTTCATATCCTATGTTAAGGTATTTGCAATGATAACTTGAACGAATCTGTCTCCCACAGTTCCCACCAATCGGCACCGTCTTGAAATCGATTGATGACATAATTAACATAAAAACAAACAACAACAACAAAAAAAGAAGCCAATACCCATCCAGATTCCCGGGCTAGGAACGAAATCAACGAGTAATTACTTCGACTGCAAGAAACGTGAATTCACTGGCAACGTGAACTTTATTAAATCTATCATGAAGCGGAAGTTTATTGGGAGACTCCACGCTGAAGTTCAATAACCAGTAAATTTGAATTAGGTTTCTTTTCCGCTAGAAATCATTTCATTTCACTTCATTTATAGTCGTTTTAAAGACGAAAAAACTTTCTTTTTGAAGAAATCAACCAGGTAGGAAATTTGATCGCTTCGCCCCGGCTTCCATAATTGATACATCAATTTCCATACAGGGAAGAAAACCAAATTTCTTTATCCGTAAATTTTATAAATTTATTTCTGTTTTCACAAGTATATGAATAAAATTAAGTTTTCTGCGTGCAACTTTTGTAATCACGCTGATGGTTCAAACTCGTGAGGATGGCATTGCTTTTGGAAGCTGATCCAAAGAGGTGTGCGGTCGCCAACGCCAGCCGAAAGATGTCAGGCCCAGTATCAAAACTCAGCCTTGAATCTATTGCTCATATAGCTTGAAACTGCGCCCCAAAGATCACCTCTAAATGTCTGCTTTTGAAGTGACAAGTGTCGCTTGCCGTCATGACGCTTAAGCCGTTTTAGGACATCGTGTATTTTATTAGATTCCAAGTTGTCACATTTTAAAATTCTGGTTCCTTTCCCATTGGAGATCTGGGAAAAGAACAAAAAGTCCGCACAACGCAACATTATTACTCAAAATCAGCAGGTTTAATCCGACTTCATCAAGAAAAATTAAACAAAAATTATAAAATGTTGCAAAACGTTTGGTGATGGGCTGTACGTAACACATTCAAGTACGGCTTATATTGGATACCAACATTACTTTCGGCCGGTTACTTACTGTATTATGTCAGTTTTAAGTATCCGTCCGATTAGGTTTCTTTCCCTCCTATTTGAGTGTCTGTCCGTCTTTGTCTCTCCGCGGGTGTAATAAATGTTGAGAAACTGCAACGGAACAAAACGAAAGCAGAATAAATTCTAAAAAGACGGGGAGCCGTAATGAGGCTTCAGAAAGTTCGCCGGACGAGTCGCTGTCGGGTTCTGTGGCTGCGAATAGTTTCGAGAATCGATAATAGCTGTCAAAATGCGCCGGAAAAAGTCCACATTCGTGTGGTCGCCTAAACGAGAGAAGGATGAGGGCGGTTTGAGAGCGAAAGTTACAAATGGAATCGGGATCAAAGTAGAGCGGCAGATCGAAGGTGACAAGTGAGGGTTTGCTTTTTCAAAAAAAAAACATTCTATCTTCCGGATTCTCGAACTACGATGGAATCTCGCGTTGGCTGATAAATGGCCGACGAATTTAGCTGCGTGTTCACATCATCGTAGATAAACAGGTTTTATCTTTACATTGGTCGTAGAACTTGTCTGGCTGAAAGCAATTATATGTTCTCTCTGCTCTTTTTTCTGCACACACTCTCACACAAACACAAACACACACAAACACACTCACACACACGCACACACAACACACACTCACACAACTCACACACACAAACACAAACACACATTCACAAACACACACAAACACAACCACATACTCACAAACACACAAACACAAACACACACAAACACACTCACACACTCTCACACAACACTGATATGCACAAACACACTCACACTCACACAATAGCGATCTCGAATTAAAACCACTTGTATTTAGTTTCAATTCAATCCTGAGAACGCAAAACAGCATTCAACTGGACAAAATGAAGCACATGTAGGAGTTTAATTTGTCAAATGTAAACTGTTTAAATAGTAGTTAGTTCCAATCCTATCTAAACCAAGAATGGACCGAGCGGAGCTGCCGTCAGGCGGTAGTGATTCCGACACTAAAGTATTCATCCTATAGTGAACGGGCTCGCAAAAGACTGAATGTTTTCTTAAAGCGTAGCGGCAAACTGTGATGCTTAGAAAAAGACACGTCTTCAAGACTTCACCAGCTAAACTAGTTGGCAGTTTAATACTTTGTCAAAAACTACTTGTGTAGTAATCTTAACTAAGCACTTAACGGTTGGAAGAGTACATGTAAATAAACTGACCTATGGCGCACGATTTACAAGCCGGTCGGTCACGTGATTCATCCGCTCTCCGGGAAAGTCTGTCTTTTGAAAGCAGACGGTTTTATCTGGTGGACGGCTAATGTGCTTTCAGAAGTACGTGCTGTTAATGTTTAGTTTTACTTGCCCTGTTCCGTGGATCTGTTATCTGCCCTTCCGTGAAGCTCTCCCGGGAACTGCGTTCATTTCAGTGGCGAGGAAGTACATTTCCTCTGCGGTTGTCTTCCCATTTCAGATAATGGTCGCGCATCTCTGGAGCGGTGATTGCCATCGGAAACCGCTAGAGGTCCTGGTAAAAATAGCGAGGCTATAGGTTAAGCATCTCGGTGGGTTATGGTTCGGCTTGAGCTTCATGTCTATATTTCAAAGAAAATACGTACCCGTTAATGCGGTATTTACAAATTCAGAGGAAACGGAAAACTTCTGTACTTTCAGAGCGGCAGCCAGAAGATAATTAGGATTAAAAAATCTTCTTAAACCCTCTAATAAATTAAAATCCGTTCTCGAATAAGATGCTTCACGGTCGCGCACTATATTTTCTGAAACAGCATTAACTAATAACCACGCAAGAATTCTGCGAAACAGTTCATCTTTATCTGTGACTTATTCCACCTAAAGGTCGTTAACCCTTGGTCACACACTGACACAAATAAGGGCCCGTTTGTACACATAGAATGGTTATAGTTTAAAGGCGCAGACGTAACATACTAAGTTTTATCTTAAATGCTGAAAGTTCGACTTAACTGAAATTCTCTATTTCAGTTGAGTCTACATCACAAATATTTATAATACAATGATACAGAAAGCTCTTAAGCTTACACTGCTGCGTCAAGAAATGTTTCTACGTGTGTATCTACCGAAAACTAACCATCACATTCCTCATTCCCTTTTGTATTCCTCGCATATTTTTTTTTTTTTCATAAATAAAGTAGCAATTCTTTAAGATTCAGAGTGTGCCTTATTATTTTGGACTTGCTTGGATACTTTAAGCAACTTTTGCACCTCGAGAGCATTAATGACTTCTAAAGAAAGATTAAAAATCTTATCGTTAATAGAACTGCAAAAAAACAAAACAAAAGAAACTTTATTCTCAGTCGTTAAGGAACCTTTATGCGGGTCTCCAGTTATCAGATCGTAGCCCTCGTAGCTACTGAATTCTCCAAAGACATCACGTACTCAGTCAGCTCTGTATATAAACTGTTATTCCTTGTGCTTAATGAGTGAATTTAGAATGAAAAAGTTGAATTGTCCTGTAGCTAAACAGAGAGAAATAACGGCTATATTGATTTCATCGCATGGTTATCTTCTCGTTCCTCCTACCGGTCCGTTGTCGTGGGTTTTTCCCTGATGCGCCGATTCCCTCCTGCAGCGGAACAGAGAGAAATGGCGGCTATCTTCAAATAAGATGCGAGAACTGTGAACAGAAAAATCGATAAGGCGTGGTTAAAAATATATTTCAAAGAAAAATCTCTAAGATGTTTTATTGATGGCGCAATGATCAAATGGTTATCTGCTAAAGTTTAGGTCCAGAGTTCAGTCTCATTCGAGACTGGTACTACTTCCCTTGCATAGTTTATTTTTCTCGCTTTCTTTACTAGCCAGCCCCGTGGGTTTCCACCAGTCACTCCGATTTTACTTTCACATCTTAAAAACGAAGAGTTCTAATAATGACTCCCTGTCGAAGTCGGAAGTGTCGGATTGCTTGTGATGCAGAAGCGCAACACTTCCTAGCCGTCAAACGAGGTTCTACGGTCTTCAATTGTCTCAATTGCAGATATCAGTGTCATACACAGTAAAAAAAAGAGACAAGAATAATTAAAACAGCCTTTTTATGAAAAGTAAGTGAATATTTAATGGAAGCATTAAAATTTGCTTTACGAAAAAAATTAATGGATATTTATACTACAAAAGCAGAAATGGTGAAAAATGTATAACTAAATGAAAAAGAATATTTAATGACATACAGAAAGAAAGCATCTTTAATAGCGATTATGCAAAGAAGAATTATTGTATAACAAGTAAAAAGAAGGAATATTTGATAGTGTTTATGTAAAAATAGCGAGTGTTTAATGGCGTTTAAGTAAAAATATGTAAGGGAAAGATGATTTAATGATCTTTGTGTAAAGAGAGAGAATGTTTAATGGGATGTACATAAAAATGAAGAATATGTAATGGTGTTCATGTAAAAGAAGAAACATTTATGATATTCTTGTAAAAGAAAGAATACTGTATTCCATTTATGTGAAAAAAGAGCATTTAATTGTGTTTTATGGGAACAAATAAGGAAAAATTAAATTGTTTTCAGTGAGAAGAAAATATTGGCAGAAATTTCATTGGCAGTTAAATGTATTGTATTTAAGTTTGTGGAGAGCAAATGAATTTTTAAAATAATAAATATAGTGTTTTTAATAGGATAAAGCAAAGGAGCACCTGAAGATGTATATGAAACACCGAGAAATTATTCAGTTCTAAAAAGCAAAAGGAAAGAAATATTATTAAGGTTATAAAGCAGACAAAAAAAATAGTCTAAATAGCATGAATTCAAGCCAGGAAAATATGAGTGTGTGTAGATTATTGGAAAGATAGTTTAGTTTGTTAAGGATTGAAATAATAAAAGAATATTCATAAATTTGAAGCGGAAATTTCTAGATGATGAAATAAAGAGTAATTCAGAAGTAATTAGTAACTGGACGTGAGCAATCTTGAAGGACAATTGTCATGCATGTAATTTAATCTGGAAACGAAAAGCTTGTATAATCAGGTGTTATTCACAGTTTTCCTTTACAGATACCACGTTTTGAAGAAATAATGATTTGTCATGCTATTTTTTAAAGTATTTATAAAGTTGAAAAAAATTATGTGCAGTATAACGTACTTTTATAACTCTAAGATATTCGCTATGTGCATTAATTTTGAAGAATAGCGTATTTATTCATTCCTTTGGTTTTGTTTTTCGAAATACTGATGCTATCCTTAAAAAGACTGGACACATTTTTCTTCTGATTGAGCAAATAAAACATACATTTTGGGGTAATGTAATTTACCCAAGAAGGTACAGTTATGTTTGCAATTTTTAGTTTTATAATTTAATTATTCAAAAAATAATGATCTCCCGCTATGAATTCTTGACCCACTTTTCTTCTCTTTTTTTGCTGATCTTGCCTTTTTTCTCCTATTTATTAACACACATTCAGATGAATCAAAAATAGCCATTTCCACTACCAAATTCTTCTTTTTAACTTTATGTTTACTAATACATAAGCCTGCAATTTTGGCGTAAACAGATGCTATTCTATTTATTTAATATAAGGTGACAGAAAGCCCTTATTGACTTGTATTTTCCATCTCTGAGTATAGAACTCTTTATTGATGAGGGCGGTCTACATGCCCAAGTATTCTTTGCCTCGCAGAGGATTTAGATAAATACATCGTCCTCTAATTTTTTAAAAATCTTTTTCTTGTCGTACATCAGTCGCTAGAACAGAAATAACCTTTCTTCTTTAAGAGAGGATTTGGCTAGGAAGTTTAGACTGTTCTGCGCCTCAAGGGAGCCGTTGCAGAGAAAATCTTTGTTTATAGAGGTAGGATGAAACTCAACACAATCGGCTGGCGAAGAAAAGCAAGAAGAAATCAAGGCAGAGAATTAAGCCAAACTGAACCAGGGCTTTACCTGGAATCGACCCCATCATCTCTTGCAGTCCAGTGGACTAACTAACCAGTGAGCCACCGCGCCGCCCCTTTTCATAGCTATAAGGAGATAACATTTAAAATAACCAAAATCCGACAAAAGAATCAAACGAACCATCTTTAGGGAAGAATTTACTGCCGGTAAATATTGCAAAACGACAGAACTTTGATTTTTGTAATGGCTGTCACTGTAGGCGAAGTAAGGTTTAATTTCAGTCCAGTGATATTCGAGTCGTTGTACGTATTCTGAATGCTTAAGGCTAGAGGCTAAATTTTCAGGAAATCTTCCGAGTGTTTGCCGACCAACTGACTCCGCTATGCAAGTTTACCTTAGCCCCGAGTAGCAAACAACCAACTTCTTGTCGGTTCGGTTTAGCAGTGCAAATATTTGGAAAGTACGTAAATCGGGATGAAGCGAATGCAAACTGCTGATGCTGTTCCGTGGAATTTACCGCCGGCGACGTCTATCTTTGATCAGCCAAGGCTCATCTGACTTGACTTCACGCATTGAATTGGCTAAGGCGAGCCACTAATAAGTAAATCTGGTCACATGATCAAGATCGACTGGTTTCGAAAGGTGTAGAGGAGGTTGAGGAGAGAAATATTTTGCTATATCTAATTAAAAAACAAAACAAAAAAAAATCTTCCAGGCAAGAATATTTCCAGAAGACAAATTTGGAACTATCGATCGAGAAAAACTCTCTCTGTGCCGCGGGCGAACGCATCCGCGATTTTACAGCGACAGGTGAAGATCTCTGTGGATAATTTATCCTTGGCCTAATACAAATAAGCATCGTATCTGTAATAGCATCGTAATAAAAGGCGAGTAAAATAAGGAAGCTACAGTCGCTTAGGTACATATTTTTGTTTATTTTATGTAATCTCGGTATTAGAGAAACATTTGTCACCCCCCACGTGAATGCTAAAGAGATTAATATAAGTTTATATGAAGGAAACCAAGCGAAATGGTAATGATAATTTATTTGCAAAAAAATACTTTGCACCTTTAAAATCAAAGTAAAGCGACGCTGTTTAAATATATGATCCTAGGTGAGAAGCGTTCGACGATTAATCCTCCATATCACACGCCAGCTTCTCTCTTGCTTATAACAGTACAGAAGTACGAGTTAGTGTTTGCGTTGTACTAACCCCTATATAGGATAATAGCAAATATGATATCAGTATAAGTACAAATAGTATTGATGAGGACAGTAATAATGACAGCCATGTCTAAATTATGCAATGATCATATCATTGCACAATTACGTTAGTTGTAATAAATAGAAGACAGAAAAAAATCCACACCATTTGTCCGCGCTCAGTAGAATTTGGGTTATTTAAGAAGCAAAAACAATAGTCATGATCGCAGATTAACGTTACCTGCCAGGAAGAGATTTGGCGGAATATAGTGATCAGGAAATATGTATATTCGTAAGTTCGTGAGGCGCATTACATTTATATAGTCTGTTTCACTTGGACTTGATTTCAAAATAACGGTATCAGGAGCGATTCTATCGGATAAATAGTTAATATTTATTTACTTACCATTAATTTTCAGTTTTTTGTATGCCACCTTGGGTGCTTTTGCATCCGAACATCCTTCACATCTATATTATTCAGTATAAGAGAAGCCATCGAGGGCCGTGACACGTGACCCTCATTAATAAGATGATCCTTCACTCGAGCCGATCCGTCTCGATCAGACCCCCTTATTTTGTATTAGGACTGGAGTTGAATAAATACACAGCTAGTTCAAAACAAATACTAACCAGTGCTTCTAAGCCGAGTTGATTCCACTCTATGTGGAATAACTAAGGTGAAACTTATGTAGTATACGAGGGTCAAGAAGATATTTTAAAGCCATTCCAATATTCGGAAGTAATGGTTTAAATCGACAGCTCGCGGAAAGTTGGCGAGTGGCGCCCTGCCAAGAGAGGAACCACTGGCGTGTACGGAAGCCGCTCTCTTCCAGACATACAGCTGATGAACAGCTATTTCCGAAAGCTCATAAAAATATATACTGACTCTATTTACTAAGCAAAAACTCTATAAAATAAATTCAGAATACTTTCAATTTATTACTACCGAATTGCATCACAAACAAAAAATCAACCTAATTTATTAGAATCTGCTGAACAACAAATTACCTATTTCTCGGCCATGAACTCTACACCTCTCTGCTCTGCCTGCCTCACTCCACAACAGACCTGACACCATCAGATACAGACCAAAGAGCACGCACACCCAGAGTTGGAGTATCCGTTATAAATGTAAGTGAGATATTAATAGGAACCCCTGAAGCTGGTTTATGGTGGGTCGTGTGACATTAAAAATTCAAGCAATCTTCACTATATATATATTCGTCACAGAACATTGGGTGTAATTTAATTCGGATATACAAAAATGTCGTACATCATAAATACCAAGTACAGACAATGACTACTGATTGTTCCCTAAACCAAAGTACAATCACGTATGAAGAGTTTTATTTAATACTACAGGGTGCTAGGAGTTTGACGTAGCTCCTCAGGCCGACTGCCCACACGACAACAACAGGTGCGCTAACTAATAGGATCCTTTATATCTTGCTATCAGTGAAAAAAATTAAAACCCACCTTTTATTGCGAAGTTTAAGACTCTCGCCTGCCTACACCTTTTTCTGTTGTATTAGCTCCTCCATCGTTCTTATCAGTTGTTTAGAATAAATGTTTACATAACTAAATTAAACTGTTGGCTTCGATTTTAGAAAAAAGAAAATTACCAAAGAATATTGCAACACAAATTAAGCATCCCATTAACTATCTTATTAAAAACTTAAAACGCAATAAAGAATTTGATTGAATCGTTAGTAAACTAAACAAATAACATTGAGAGCTATTTATGTAAAATGTTTACTGTTTTTAAAAGAATTAAATCTTTTCATCTTTTGAATCATTTTTAAAAATAACTTTAACAACCGCAATGAGTTTAAAAGAAAAATACATTTATAATCTTTAAAATATTTATTTGAAGAATTTAAGACGCAAATTTTAAACTTTATTTTCAATCTAAATCTTTAAATCTTCTTGATAAAAATTCATTAAAAAATATGTTTAATAAATAAGAGCCATCGATAAATGTTGTTTAAATGGAGAAATTTAAAATATTTATGTCATCTGTTCCTAAGCAATAACACAAACGTTTTAAACCACCAGAAGTTAAAAAAAATACGATTTTGGAGTTAAGAAAGATGCGCTTTCTGATAATTTTAATCTTTAAAAAAATCGCTTTATGGAATTAACAGATAATGTAGAAAGCATGATATACAAACCAACAAATTAAGCATAAAAAGACTATTGAGCTCTGATGCAAAAATAAATGCATATAATCCACTTAAAGGATCATAGTAAAAGTTACCAGTACAGAGTAAGGAAATACCCAAGTTATGAATCATAACTTACCTTGTTGCAGTAAACAAATTAATAAGTTTGAAAGCAACGTCTCAGTTTATCTATGCGTGTTTGATAAAGTTAACAATAAAGTTGTATCAAATGGAATTTCAAACTTAAAAGATTCGAGAGAACATCTCTGTTTATTACACAAGAAGATAGAACTTACTATACTCTAATTAAAATATCTAGATTAATTATAATGCAAATAACAAAGGATAAATCTAAAATCTTCATATGTACTGATTGTGACGTGTACTAAAAATTACTGGTTTCATATAGATTGCCAAAATGTTAATAAATTATAATTTAAAGACTTTGCAAAAGATTAAAACTACCCATTGTAATTTACGCAGATTTTTAAAGCGTTTCGCTAAAAGTAACAGGATATACTAAAAGCATAAAATATGATAGTAGACATATTCCGTTATTTATATTCCCTCTAAAACGCTTTTAAAAATTCGGCTTATCATATCACTCCATAATTTATTTGGCATTTTACATAACCAGTTTAATTTTTTAAAGAAATACTGCATACTTATTTACAAGATAAACTTTATATTTAACATGTATTATAGCCATTATCATATTTAGAAGAAGCTTGCCTATCAACAAAATCCGCAGGTTAGATATTATCTTTTGAATGCACAAACACCTGCCTTCAAAAGTAATTTTTCCTAACAATTTTCTGTAACTCTTCAACTATTAGAAAACCAGTCTTCAAATGTTTTGTTATATTTTATTTGAACCAAAACCGGAACCCACAACAGCTGTTTTACCAATCATTACAGTTTTCACCACTCTTCTGTTAATTTTTTTCTTAAACTAGAATTTAAAATGTTATTAAGATCATGTATTAAATCTATATAAGCTTTTTGTTTGCTTATACTGCCAGAAAAAACATCTTACACCTTGTTTATAGTACGCCCGATACACTTCATTAATAAATTCTTTACCAGGTTGTGGTGAATTATTTAGATTTCATTAGAATTCTAATCGTGTTTCTGGACTACAAAAGTTAAACTGTTAAGTTCCGGTAAATGTTTTTTTGACAGGATATTTACCTCGGCCTAAAGAAAACCAAGCAGTTTTGTTTAAAGGTGACTGGATATCACCTACAGAGAACAATTTTAAATAAATCTTGACTAAAAGACATTTTTTATTTTTCCCACAAATTTGAAACTCGTTTTAAAACTTTAGTCGATTATTCCTCTTAATAACCTGCTCATCATTTTTTGTAATAGTTTTGGTTTTAAATTTTAAAATATAAATTTTTCTAATTCTTGATACATAAATGAGTCTAAATTTAGAATTACATAAAGCGTATTTACAGGTGATTCTTTTTAAAATTCGGTTTAAAGTTAAAGCAAAAAATATATATACACATCTTTACTACTTAGGATAGTGGTATTAAATTTATTCAAAATCTGAAGTGAGAAAGCTTTTATAGTAATATCTTAAATTAGCGCATTAAAACATGATAAGGTGAGTAATACTCACTGGATAGGTAGAAGCTAACAATGATTAAATGGCAACTAAGTGTTTATGAACATCCTTATCTTAAAGTGATAACCTATAATATACATTTTACATTTACAACTGTTAGTGATTCAATTAATTTTCCAAATTATACAAAATTCTGACTCAGTTTCAGATGGACGTTATAAACTAGAGAAAACTAATTTTCATTCTGCAAAGAATATATAAAGTGTGACGTTGTAATCTAATATTGAGTGTGAGGAAGTGAAGCTGTAATTTATTAAATTTCGATAAAACGACGTTTAAATTTGCTTTCTATATTTTCTAAATAATTGAAGCCAATATATTTCTTAGAGGTTTTCTGGAATATGGACATAATAGCTATATTTTGAGAGGGAAATGTGTTCATATATATAATTACGAAAAGGTTTCAATAGTATATATAGATATTAACATTATGATAAAAGAAATGTAACTCTCATTCTAACAGTTAATAACTAGAAAGACATGTTTACTTAAAAATATTGTACACTTATATTATAAAACAAACTACAAATTTGGCAAACAACTTAAAATTTAAACTGATAGGATAAAAATAAAATTACATAATTTGACACGGATATTAAAATAAGATATTTAAAAACGACAAAAAATACGTTAGCTTGAAACATTTAAAATATATTAAATTTTTTAATGCCAAGTAAAATTCAATAAAGGCCAAAATCTAAATAAAATAAAATTTAGTAAAAATCTAAGTTCATGCATTTTTCTTCTTTAGTGAAATTAAACATTTGTTACAATTACTTTATGTTAAATTAAGATAAAATTCGTAGAATAACCTAAGTTCAAAACAATTACAATTCGCTGATCCAATTTTTTAAAATAATTTTCTATTTTTTTGAAATCTTGGTTGTACCTTTTAGCATTTTCCTTCGTCTCTCTCTTCTGTATCCGAAAAGTCAGCCAAGAATCACGTTAAGGCATGTCGTTCAAACTTAACTTATTATCTAGATGATAGAGACTGGAAGCATGTTGACACTTCTGCATTGAATATTTACCAATTTTCGCGTTCTAAAATAGGATAAAGGCATTAAGGGAAAACCCAACACAACAAAATTCTTTTATTCTATCATTTTTGCATTTCTGTTGTTTTACCGTTTCGTGTGCCATAGAAGGGTCTCGTTCGATAACAGAAATACAAAGCTGTATTTCCTGTACGACTTTTCAAATCGACATCTTGATGGTCGGGACATCCCAAGCGTCTTAGAAGAAAAGGAATTCTCAGCAGCAAAATTCAAAGACGGTAAAAGACTATAGATTTTTAGCGAAGTTACGTTAACAGTGTAGATATACACTACCTCTAAAAAGTTTGGGTTACCACAGCAATTTGTACATTTTATGTTGTACTGTACATCAAAATAAAATCAGAATAACTTTACCAATAGATAATTTATTTATTTGCATTTTATATTTTGTATCAAAGTAAATGTAAGTTCATGAATCATAAAATCATTTGGAAAACGTGAGAGTTTGAGACTAATCAAAATATAGTCTTTTGTCTATAAATGTTCAGAATTTGTGACTGCTGTTAATAAGAAGAAATAAATATTATATTAAAAATAAATGAAAGTAGTGATACGAGTCTGAAAGTAAACACTTATGAAATCAGAGATGGCAAAAGTCAAATCAGTATAAATTGAACAGAGTATGGCTATTATTGCACTGAAAAATGAAGAAATATCCTTGAAAGAGATGGCCAGAATTAAAGATGTAATCGAATAGAGTTGCTCCACATCTGCTGTTAAAAGAAAGCTGGTAACAGCTAGATTAATTTGATTTGGTGAACGTATGCTAAAAGATTCAATTGTGCCTTATTTTAAGCATGAAAATAAAAAGAAGAAGCATAATGGTCTGGAGTTGGTTTGCTGGCGTCAGTCGGTAATTCTTCTAAATTGAAAATACCCTACACACTGGGGCTATCACAACATACTCTATAGACATGCCATTTTATTGGGTTTACGGTCGTTTCGTCAACAATTTATTTTATAGCAAGACTATAACTCGAAGCACGCTTCTTAGCTCTGAAGAAACAACAGAACGGGGTTTTGATTATTACCAGATTTAAACCTCATTCAAATCGTATGGGATGCGATGGATAGAAAAATGAAAGATAAACAACCAGCTTCAGCCGAGCAGTTCTTACTTCAGGCTTGGAATTCAGTTTGGAAAGTTTATCTCATAAACTACTTGGGAGACTTCCAGGAATCTATCAGGCGGCAATTGCAGCAAAAAGTGGACACTTTGGTTAATCAAAAGCAGTCTAGATCAGGATAAATCGTATATTTAATTATTTAAGTTGTTAAATAAATTATTAAAAGTATATTTTAATTGTTCCAATTATATTTATGCTACTTAACGGATTACATATCTACTAAAAGTTTTAATTACTGCAGTTACCAAAAACTTTAGAGCAGTAGTGTAAGTATATAAATAACTCTAATTATAAAGCTGGTTTATCCCGTGAGAGATCATGTCTGCAAAAGGAAAAATAGGTTTTGATAAAACTTTTGCAGACATAGATATATAAATATGTGCATCCATAATTTGTGTAAAAGCTGAAGACTCGGATAGATAAAAAAAGAAAGCAAAGACAAACAGGTGCCTTAGTGAAATATTTCCAATTCGATAGATTTTGAGATAACGCCCTAGCTGAAAAGAACTGAGAAGAACAACAATGCCCATTCATTTACCATCCCTGTCATTTTGCAGCCAGACGTCGCCAGTAGGTGAGAGCGTTGATGAAAATTAACACGACACGGAGGTAAAAATAGCACATCCCACTAGGCGAGTAAACCCCGTGACAGCCCAATTCTGTTTCTCTCGGCTAGTAATTGCGGTTGTGTTGCAGGCTGGCAGAAGTTTGATGTAAAATAAATCTATGCTGAACAGCCGTGAAGAATGTCATGCTAATCTGCTGCTATAAAAATATCACAGGCAGCGAAGAATACATGTATACAAGTGCTAATAGCCATTTTATATTAGGAATTATGACCAACACCGAAGCTTTTAGAATTTTTGTAGGATGTCGAGTTTGGGTGTAGACTGATTCAGTTTTAAATTCATTAACGGGACGGGCCGCATTTTAAATTGATTTTCTGTAAATGTTAAAAAAAGTAGAAAATTCAGGCACGGCCTAAAGAACAGCATCATGCCCGAGCATATGCTTGTACCACGAGGGGGCGCCAGAAGTGAAACTTCATCACATGGCTTTCGGGTGATAGTTTCCGTAGCGCCGACTTGTTTAGATATCTCCTCTTCCTGTACCATGGTTTATTGCCGATCTTTGGACTAGTCCGTTTACCTGGGTTTTCTCCAACAGCTAAAATGAGAAGTCTTGGTAGCGATTTTTGGAAGTCCAGTTGGACCTTAACCGTCGCCGAAGAGTTTCTAACTGTAGCCAGATACCATGCTTGGTCACCAAGAGTGACGACTCAACAACACCTGCCTCCTTTAGCTCACTTCTGTACTGAAGGCCTTAAAGTTAGGACAGGTGTTCCCAATGATGTCGATGATGACGATGATGATGATGATGACGTACCTCTCAACAGATTATTAAAAAAAGCTTGCTCCATCTGATGTTAAATTTGTGTTAAAGATTCAGAAATAATTTGAGATGGACATCCGAATAAGTGATACCAGAAACAGAAAAGGTAGAGAGCTACTGCAGATATTTGAAGCTTTGCAGACAAGGTGAGACATCGAGTTTGGAATCAAAGGAAAAGGTGCTGAAACTATATGCAAAACTTTAATATCACAGACAACAGCTTCATATAAATTTATTAAAGGCTAAATAATATCGACACTACTTGCTTCCTAAGTCGCTAAACAGTTTGGAGTCTGTTCTATAGCATATAAAAAGAATTTTCAGGCAATAATAAATCCTGATAATAGTGGACGACTTTTCAAAGCATTTTTTTGAAATTTCCACTTTAAAAATGTCATAGCCACAACAGATCCAGCAGTGGGTTGTGGGTGTCTGCCATTGATGTGGGTATTACGTTAAACTCGAAGACTGTTTGAGTCATAGAGGGATTTTACAAGAAAATTCTAATAAAATAATGACAATTTATTTCTACATATTTTTACTTCATTTTTCTGGCTTCAGTCAAATAAAAAAATGAATTGCAGGGATTCTTCCAATATTGTTAAGGTTCGAACCTCTATACACATCACAGAGGAGAATTTGATGTTTAGGTTAAGAATAGTGCAAAGTATAAATACAGATCGCCGCTGATACTGCTGCTGGTATGTCGTTATATAGTTATCAGTCAGGCTGGGTATTTTTACTGCTACAAGCCTAGCAGCAGTAGGCACAAGGTTAGGGTACTGGTGAATACTGGCTACTGCTTCATTGTGGAACATATTTACTCCGCTGTTTGTCTTCAGGATAAGCTACAAAACTGTCCCTTTAAATTAGAGTCATGGTGAATAATTGGCTTTTTAACGTTAACAAAACTGGATTATTTAGAGGTCTTTTTTTTTTAAAGCAAAGGGTATTAAAATTTTTTGGACTGTAAATGAAAACGGATTTCTGTATTGATGAAGCCTTATAATCTAACGAAGCAAACACCACAATCGATTACGTATTTTTCAAGTTTGTGATTGACAGAAAACTTATTTAGAATTTAAAAAAAGAAAATCGTCTAAGTTTAAGGTTAGGTATTTCGAGATTCTTTCTATAGACTATTCTTTTATGTTAAGTATTTTTATCATCATAAGAACTACTGATGAAATCTTGAACATGCAAGGGATAGCAAAAAGTGAAAGTATAGCTGGTGTTGATTTAATTTCACAACTTAAGATTGTCCCACCAAACGATACCTGAAATTTAACTCTTTGAAAGAAAGGGACTGGCTCTAATCATGTTGTGTTTTATCCTTTTTATGAACCAGAAAACGCTACCAGCAGAAATGTCAAACTAACGAAAGGTAGTTGGCGGTTTCGAAAAGTCCCTCGTGAACTTTTGGAATCTGCGGTGTAAAGTCAGTCTTAATTATTAAGGGAATTCAAGGGATTACTTTAGTTTTATTATAAAACAAATTGCAGTGTCGTTAAAAGAGGGACACATGCGAAAATCTGGCTTGCCGAAAGTAGGTTTTTACAGTTAGTTCTTCGCTTGTTCTCTTCTTCTCATTTAAATTAACAGAGCCGACAGACTGATTCTTGGCATCTGAATCACAGATACATTTTTCGTTTTGGTTTCGCGTCGTTTGTTTGCTGACTGATAACGAACTTTATACTTCGAGCGAGATTTCCGATGATCTGCTGTAGAAGCCAATTTAACTTCATTCATAGTTGTTTTTCTTAAAATCTTTAATTAGATTTAGTTATGCATTGTTTGATTTTAATACGCTTTTGAAAAGTCGAACTCTATCAGTAAATAAGACCTGAACTCAATTTTTCTCAGTAAATATAGTGTATAGTCTGTTTTTGTCAAAAAATACAAAACAAACCGCCAGTAAATATCAATTAAACTGAATCTTTGTCAGTAATTATCATTAAATGTAATGTAACCTCCACTTACAATATTAAATATCGGGGAAACTCTTATCTTTCCAAATAAATATCTGTAAATATACGTAACCTCCAATATTTGTCAGTAAATGACAGTAAACAGACTTAGATTCCTCTTGCTTGGGGCAAACAAATGATAATTAAGACTGGATTGCATTAAGAACAGTTTTTATTTATTGACAAATAATATAAATTATCATTAGCCTACGTTCATACCATACTCGTAAATTCACAACATCTTGCTTCTTTTATTTATGTTGACAAGATAGTCAAAGATTTGAGACGGTCCTGACTCAATATTGAACGCAAATACGATTTCATTATCTTTAACTTTCTGAAGCATCGATCAACATTGCCCGCTGTAACAGGAAAAGTAAAATATATTTGTAGAGCAATAACAATGTTTGAGAATACTTCGTCATAGCCCAGGAATTATTACGAACCTCAGCAATTTCATGGCTGATATATCTGTTCTGGGCGCACCTCTAAGAATGCTTCTCAATGTTTTCAACTCTATTACAATATCAGGGCAGACATCGCGAGAGGATGATTGATAGTCCAATGCTGTTTTTTAAGTTTTGGTTAGGAATATATATCTCTCTTAAGTAGTTCAGGAATTTAGGTTTTATTATTGTGGGAATAGTGCTGAATCAGTCACACATCTGTGTCAGAATGCTGTGTATCAATAGATGAAGGAAAATAGTCCTGAAATGAATTACTGGGCCACTGAGAGCCTTCATCATATTGTCTTCACTTTCCGCAAAACGTTTTGGAGGGAATATGGCGTTCAACAATTTCTTTAATAATTATTTCTCCTGCTTTCAATGCAGTGTCGAATTCGGATAGGCTTATATCCTTAATTTGCAATTTCGCCCCATTTACTGGTATTGTTGCAGATTCCAAAGTTGCTTCTTTTTTTTTTACTTTATAAATGCTTATTTATTTTATTTATGGTATCTAGCAAGTTATGCCAAATAATAAGGGAAACAATAAAAGGCACTCATTTGACGTTTTGACGCAGACCATTATCTTTGGAAACAGCAGCACCGTGAGTGGATGTTTTAACAATTTCATCTAATATACTGCATACTGCACTGACTGAAATCGGAGAGCTTTGACTGAGTGACTCCGTGCCATGTCGTGTCACTTGAGGAAACCAGAGTAGTTTTCAGATATCTGTTCAAAACATGATTCTACAATATCCCCATCCTTTGTGATTTTAAATATTTTTAAAAGGACGTTTGTTCCACATATGATATATAGGAAGTAGTATATTTGTATGCCTAATTATTTTCCAGTATTTATTTGATCTAAGATAAAATTGAGAATTTCGTTGCTGAAAATTTGCAAACAAATATTCTGAGATGTCCTTGAAGGCTAGCGAATTACACGATTTCCCCTGCTTTTATTTTTTGTAAGTGTTGTGATATGATATGGGCATAAGGGCCAAGAAAATTTCCATTCCTACAATTTACCAGAGTTTCGTGATACCCCCTGCAGGTATGGTTTATACTTGTCAAGAATAATGTTGCATCAGTTTTTCAGAAAATCACTAATGCTAGTCGTTGTGTTTCCTTAACAATGTTTGGACTGAGCTATCGAATGTCAAATTTAATTCCAGTGTTCTTGCAGGTTCCTGGCACTAAACATAGCGAATGAAATAGCAGTTTCCAATTTCGTGATCTTGAAGAGCACCGTCTAGTTTTTTTTTCCAGTTCTTCTAACCGTTTTTGAATCTTGAAGTTTTTACAGTACTATAAACCAGTAAACAACAAAAACGACGCCTTACACGATTTGTTAATGTTTATGGTTACAGTCAGCGGAAAACAGCCCGCATATCCTACCAGGAGTGTCACGTTTATCACACGGAAAGTCAAAGTTTGTTATTTGTTTAAGCCCCTTCTTTACAAGTCTTATCCTTGTTTCGCCAGCGATGATCTGAGCGCTTCCTTGATATTCTCTTTCATCAGCTACTTGTGCTAAATCAAAACCACTTACTGCTTGTGTCAAGTCTCTATTAGGGTTGATCACTTCCGATGTCATATCATACTCATTGGCGGAATTTTCTGTTTCATTTGCAATTTATATTTTACCGCTACTTTGTTTACTCTTCTCTTCATAATCCTCTAAGCTGCTATGAAATCTCACTGATTTCCTTCCACATTTTCTCCCTTTTACCTCACTTATCTTGCCCCTTTGAGCGCCAGACAAACATCCCCCTTCTTTAGACATATTTTAAACCTTGATATACTAAAAGCTTACAAATTAAACTCAGTTTATTCACGGGGAAGTAACCGACTGCAAACGCATGTAAAGCGCCAAGACTACCGAGTAACTTCGTGTGATCCACAGACAAGGTAGCAGTCATCCATTGTGACGTCGCAATCTGGCCTGCATTGTAAACCACCACGAGGCTGCACTTGTCTATAGAATAACTTCGGTTCCGGAGCCAAACAGGCCACCAAACCACGTGGTAATGATGTTGTATTGTGAGATGTTTACTTCGGCTTGCAAAGAAAAGGAAAACTTAGTAGGCTCCTATTTCCTTCGTATTTCCGAAATGATAACGATTTCCCAACGCTAGCTACTAGTTCAATGTAAAATTTACTTTATAATATCCTGATCACAATTTTAAAACCTCCCTAACCCTACAGCATTTTAATTGCATACGGAAAAGTGGTAAAAGATTTTATGACCTCAGAGTGATAAATAGAAGCCATCGCAAAATAAAGGATTTAGCTTTTAAAATATAAATTAAACACACAAAATATAGGCAATACGGAAAAAAAACTAAACAAATCTGTTAAACTTCTTTGGCCTTGTGGCGCCTCTGTCCGTCAGTACCCTGGCGTTCTGCAGCCACCGTATCCACCAGAAACTCGGTGCTGTAAACATCATCTAAATATCACATCTTTGTCAGCTAATAATAAATATCACGTAAACTCCACTTGTCTAAATAAATGCCAATATCGCGCAAACTTTATCATTGTCATTAATGTAACATAAACTCCATATCTGTCATCAAATGTCAGTAAATAACAAATATATTTCACCTTTTCTAGTAAATGTTGATAAATATGAACCTAAACATCATCTATGCCAGAAAATACATTAAATATCACGCATGCTTCTCTTTTCTCAATAAATTTTATTTAAAATTACATAATCTCAATTTGTCCAGTAAATATCACGTAAACTCTGTCTTTGTCAGTAAATGTCTGGTAAATTTGGTCGTCATCACTAAACGCCACTACATACAATATTAATATAAACATTATTTCACTCTGACTTTTAAGATAGATACATACCGGATGCAGATATATTTAAAAGTTTGCCAGAAATATTAATCCGTAATATGATTTGCCAAAAATCCTGATCTAAAAAAAGGAACGAGATTTTGAGAAAAGTTTACATTTGTTGCACGTTCTTATTCTGGATTCGAATACATAAAGATAAAAGGTGTAAATTAGTTAATTAAATATAAGAGCGGTCGTAAAACCATTTAAAATTAGCATGTGCTTGGAAAGGTTTCGTGCTAACATTTAAAAAAAAATGTTAACATTTAGAGGAAGCACGTGTTAATTAAATCGAGAGTTAATGGTAACAAATTTCTTTAGCTGCAGGGCTTTGAATGAATGGATTAACTTGTTTAATTTAACTCTAAATGACTCTCACTAACTATCAAGGTAGTCATGTTGGAGATACTCTAAAATGTCAGTGCCTTAGTACATGCGTGACGGAGTCATTTGCATGTTACTGCAAGATTATATATCTGCATGAGATTAGAATGGCTAGGTTTACTGGTATACCGTCCACACTTGTCAATTTGCTGCACTGGTCGACCAGTACAATTACGTTCATCATTGCAGGAAAGCTACATACGAGGTCTGTCGAAAAGGTATCCGACTTTATTTTTCTCCCGTGGGAAGTAATGAAGTTAAGGAGGCAGAAGTCTGCATAGTGGAGCCACATGCCTTCACTCGCATGTGTGGTTTTTGGCGGGCTTGCTGGATGCATCAGTCGCTGTCAGGCAGCCAGCGTGTGAGGTGCTGTACTACTTACTCGTCGCATTTTCATTTCGCCCGTGATGACGGAACATGTGGAGCAACGATCTTGCATCAAGTTTTGTCAAAAGCTTGGAGATACCCAAGTGGAAACAATTCGAAAAATTCAACAGGCTATTGGTGACAATGCCATGGGTGTTACTCAAATTAAAGAATGGTACAACAGGTTCAAAGATGGCCACACCGGTGGAGAGTGACCAGCGCTCTGGGACAATGCAGTTGTTATCGAGAAAGTGCGGACCTTGATAATGGAGGATCGTCAATTGACGGTGCGGGAAATTGGTGACGAGGTTGGGATCAGTAAAGATTCTGCACATGCAATTTTAAAGGAGGATTTGGGCTAGCGCAGAATGGCAGCGAAATTTGTGCCCAAGCTGCTTTCTCAGGAACAACAATAACTTCGTCTTGAGGTTGCGCAGGACCTGCTGGATACTGCCAACAGGGATCCTGAGTTCCAGAATACCATGATAACTGGAGATGAGACGTGGGTGTACGGGTACACCCCGGTAACCAAAGCTCAGTCATCACAGTAGAAGCATCCAACGTCGCCAAGGTCCGGAGAAAAATCAAGATGATGCTGACTGTTTTCTTCGACTACCGAGGCGATGTGCATCACGAATACGCACCAGAAGGACAAACAGTTACAAAGGAGTACTATCAGGAAGTCCTCCGACGTCTTCGTGATGCAGTTCGGCGCAAGAGACCGGATCTGTGGGCCTCGCAAAACTGGCAGCTGCATCATGACAACGCCCTGGCTCATTCCTCGCAGCTGATCCAAGGTTTCTTGGCAAGGAAAGGCATTTTGCTCATTCGCCAGGCTCCCTACTCTCCAGACCCGGCTCCTTCTGACTTCTGGTTGTTCCCCAAAAATGAAGATGCCACTGAACGGCTCCCACTTTGAGAGCCGAGAGGACATCATGCGGAATGCGACGGTGGCGCTGAGAGCCATTCCGGAAGAACCATTCCAGATGTGCTTCGAACAGTGGAAGGATCGCTGGGCTAAGTGTGTGGAGGCACAAGGGGCCTACTTTGAAAGGGATTAGCAATTGAACCCCACCAAGTACGTAATTTTTTTTCCCAGCCTAAGGTCGGATACCTTTTCGACAGACCTCGTATATATTGTGCCTTTTCCTCCTGTATTCTGATAAATCACCCATGTATACCGAAGCATCGTGCTTGAAAAGGTAACCAATATCATTTTTTACTCTTGCTAAGAGACCTTGTCTCAGTTTTACGACACCACAGGCAAAACACCCAAAACTCCAATGTCAAAACCAATGGGAGTAACCCTTTAAACACAAGAAATGTTTGTTTTGCTTCTGACACCTTGGCATCCTCACAGCGTTTACCAGAGTATAATTTTGGAGTCAGATAAATATGTAGTTTTGCAAGCATGACTTTCACTGTTGGCTCGATCCATCAGGATACATCATAACTTCCGTGGTAATAAATAATTTGTTAGTGTTATTATGACGTCTGAAATTCATCCAGTAGAACCGCGAAGTTCAAGAGAAGAAGCCTCTCACTTCGCATAAACCGCGTTGAATAAAAATCGCTATGTTTTTTCTTTAATTGTGGATATTTTGTTTATAACATTCATATATTGCTAAGTGAAGTATTATTTTTGTAAATTATTTTTATTTTCGCGAAGTATAAAACATATAATAAAAATTTATGTGAACTGAGAGTCTCGTTGAGGCAAAATTTAAGAAAGAATGTAATAAAAAAATACAAATGGATTTATAACCTTTATTTGAAGTAAGGAACAATAATTTCTTATACTCTATAACAAACAAGCTCAAATTATACAAAGAAGTCGGTAATACTCTTCTGCTTAAGGCAAGAGGACTGCTTCTTGTCCATCCATTTTTCGAGGCCGTTAAGGTGTTCGCTAATGCTGGGTGGATTTTCTTCGCCTGCCCACATGAAAAGTTTCAGAGTCCACAACACATCTGCTGCTTGGCGGTAGGTCGGTGGTGGCTCAAGGGACACCTCAGGCTCGTATTCTTCCGCAACATCAATTTCTTGTCTGTTCATTACTGTCTGAGCAATGTCTTCAGAGAAGAGAGCTGAGGTAAGGAGGTTTTCATCCACCGTTGCGTATGCCTCCGCTTCTTCTGGTGAGACTTGCAGTTGCCCCTCCCGCCTCAGCAGCTCCGCGACAGGCAAATCATCTTCATCGTCCTCGGGAGTAGGAACGGGAGTTTCACTCTTGAAGCCACAATGTGAGGATGATTTGCCGATTGTATGTGGCTTAACGTTGCTCCAAGCACATGTGATGCCACCAATGGCCTGGAGAACCGTTCACTTAGGCTCCTCCTCCTCCTTCTCGCAAGCTGGCAACAAGAATTTGGTCACGAAGTATTTCCTGTAGTAGTGCTTAAAGTTGGCTATGATTCCTTGGTCCAGGGGCTGAGTGACGGACGTGGTGTTAGGTGGCAAGTACACCAACTTAATAGCCTTCAGCGGTGCTTGGATGCTCTGTGCCGAACAATTGTCTAGCATTAATGCCACCTTCTTCTTCTCTCAATGGAATCGACTGTCGAGTTCCATTAACCAGCGAGTAAAGATGTCACTGGTCATCCACGCGTTGCTGTTGGCCTCCCAGTCCACCTCGAGATTGGCTGCATTTATTTTGTTACGGCTGAAGACGTGGGGCCTGATGCTCTTGTTTATCACCAGAGGCCTCAGCTTGTCTGATCCTATCATGTTGGCTGCAGCAGGAGGGTGACCTTCGTCTTGGACAGCTTGCCTCCACGACCGTCTTCGTCCTTGTACGCGAGGGTTTTGTTCGGCTGAATCTTATAGAAGAGCCCAGTCTCGTCAGCATTGTAAATGCAGTCAGAACTGCATTCCTTGAGGAGTTGGGGAAAGGGTTGACTTCCAAGCATCCACAGCCTCAGGGATTACGGACATAGCCTCACCCTTGATACAGCGGTATCTAAGTCCCTTCCTCGCTTTGAAGCGGTCCAGCCATCCATCACTGCAGCGGAATTCGAAATGTTCCATTTCTTCTGCAAGCTGCACGGCCCTCTCCTGGAGAACAGGTCCAGAGATGGAGATGTTACTGGACCGAGCGGTTCTCAGCCATAGGTCGAGAGCCTCCTCCACGTCTTCATACTCGGCCTTCCTTAATCTCTTATGTTTAGAATCAAATTTCTGTTGTTCGTATGCCACTTTGTACTCCCCGCTCTTTGAGAGCCATGTTGAAAGTGTATTCAACGCCACTCTGAACTGCTTTGCTATCTGGGATTTGCTCTTCTTGCCCTCCTCAACCAGCTGGATAGCAGCGTACTTGGTTTCCAAGGAAATTGACTGCTTACGTTTGGTAGCCATTGTTAAAACGAAAACTTTCATAAATCACAACCACACGAACCCCCTTAAATATAGGCCAGTATGTGGAGCCTCGGTAAAGAATTGCATTCCGCATGACCTGAAACGACCTGAAGCGGCAAGGACACGACCTCTCTGCAATGCTAAATAAGGTCAAAGCAATTCTAAATAAGGTCACGTGTTTAAAGTTCTAATGTGATAACATTTTAATTATATTTTGTTTATAATAAAAAGTGAATTTGCTTGTATTTTATTAGTAAATAAAACGTTATACTGCAATATTTGGTATTGAATAAAAGTGACCTCGTTTTCTACTTCGCAATAGGCCATACCAAAATGCTCGATTGGATGCAAAAGTGGTTCGCATCAAGACATGTGTTCGTATAAAGAGAGTCCGTGGTAGCCCGTGTGATTATCGTTAAAAACAAATGGGAAAAAAGAAGAGAAGGCAATCGCTTCGTATTAACCCAAAGTTCTTGTAATCCAGGGTTCGCATTACCGCAGTTCTACTGTATATAATAAAAAAAACATATGCATAACACGAAGCATGAGCATTTCAGAAACGACTGACCTCGACTTACATGATATAAAAAGTGAAAATATGAGAACAACAGGAGGCTCACCTGCTTTCAAGAGAGAGATAACTTAAACGAAATTTAGAATTGAATGTTCATATCGCTATACAAATATGGAATAAAAGTGAAAAGTAATGTTCTGTTTTGATTTCTTTGCTTTTTAACAAATGCACTTAACATGAGTGCAAAAATGGAAACTGGATTAACGAAAGCGAACATGCGTCCGATTGACACTTGAGAGATCAGCCACCTGGCTTAAGGTTTATCATCAGAAAATACTTCGCTAGAATTCGACAAAATTCTGATAATCCAAGTGCGACGATTTTTTCCTAAATTCACGGATCACTTGCCACTACTACAGAGTTTATGGTTTGAAAAAATCCGTATGATTGATCCTTTTGTCATCCGAGAAAACCAATAAGATTTGAAGTACACGACTAAAAATTAAAAAAAAAATCGATTCGCTGATATTTCAGTGCTGCTGAGGGAATTTTAAAGCCACATGGCAAAGCGGATTAACGACGGTAATCTATGTATAAAAATGTGGTAGGGCATGATTCTTTTATGCGGATCGAGAGACAAATGGACAAGTAAAAAAGGGTTGGGGGGAAGAACTGCGGGGTTACCACGACAGATACGCGTTGGTCACGATCTCAGTTCGAACGAATCACTCGAGCTTTTGTTGCGTTGTTTGATGTTTACGTCGGAATGTCTGTCAGTTATTGTGGTTTCCTTCATTAAAGTTTCTCGAGGCGAGTTTCGTGTTTGGTTCGGTTTAAGGTAAGTGGCGAATATTTGTCTGAAACGGGCGGAAAGGCACGATCAGAATTAACGGCAGCCATGGAACTTATATGGAAAAAAAAACAACAAAAAAACAGCAACCGAGTAAACCTGCCATCCTTCTGCTATTTCCTGTATCTACCGCCGACGAGACGAAAAGTCATCTATAGAAAGACAAGAAAAATAATTCGCTTGCTTAAAATTCTCCTCGTCTGTCACTCTGTCTATTATGTATGTGTGTGTGTGTGTGTGTATATATATATATATATATGTCAGACACAGCAGCTAAATTTAGTAGCCGACAAGTACATGCTACCTGTCGTAACCTGACCGCGAATAATATGCATGGCAGAACTCAGACGGACTTCAAGGTAAAAAAAAAAAAAAATATTTTTTTAAAAAAAATTAATGTTACAGTTACTTCACCATTTTACATTCCAGTTTTACTTTTATATATCGTGTCCTCTTACATCTTCCCCTACCACAAAACGTGATTGTGTTTAAAGTATCTGCTTCCGCGGTAGCACAACGGCAGCAGGTGCCCGTTATACAATCTTTAAAGACAGAAAAAATACGCTTACCGATGGAAGATATTTGACCAATCCAACAGATTTGGGACATAGTGAAGTATGCAACAGTTTAGTTACAATTTAGATGTTTATTTGATAGGAAACAAATAAATAAGTTTGCCTTTTCATGTATTAATCTGTTTCAGTATTTTTCTTCGGTTGTTGTAGTTTCTCGTGCACTTTTGAAAACTCACGACGAATTCTTTTTCCTGGTGTAACTATGTGTTTTAGACTTCTATGTTATTACTTCCCGTGTAATGTAAGATGACCAACGGCTATGGTGTCTCTGTTACCATTCTTTAAACTTCTGATGGTAGTGTTTCCTATATTCGAGTCAGTTTAGGTAAAACAAGAAGAAAACTATTAACTATCTATAGATTACACAATTAGATTTTATCACAGTCACGCGTATTAGCATTAAATATATAGCGAGTAAAGTGATGAAATATTTAAACTTTTATTGTGTATCCTAATAGCTTCATATTACTATTATTATTTTGGGGCGCAACAATGATCTGTAATTACATGTTGGGATAAATCACAAAGAAGAAACAAAAGGAAAACAAAGAAAAACACCGATGCAATTCTGTATCATTTCTGTCCTGTAGTAGCAGAAGTCTGTCAACACAAACTAATTTTTGAAATTGCACGCACATTTCTATAATGATTAGGAAAATTTTGCGTAGTTTTGTATGTTCTTTTTAATTTTAAGTGTCCGTAACGATTATAATTCATCTAAAAGGAAAGAGACTGTAAACGTTGTAAACTAAACATGTTTGTGTCGAAGCGCATGCAAGGAAGAAAATATTCAATTCAAATTAAATAAACAGGTTATTATTAATTATGCAAAGCACTCTTTTAATCTGATTGATTTTGAATTTCGATTTGACGAATCTTACAAAATGTGATCTCATTTGCTGATCAATATCTATTTCAATGTTTTCATTTGGGTAAGTTTTTAAACATAATGAAAATCAAAACAATTTAAAAACTTCTGGCCTGCTGATTACGGCAAAAATTAATGCTGCTGTTAGCAACAAAATACAACTACGAATGAAATATTACATGTAATTTTGAGATTTATACAAGGAATACTGAAAAGTGGAGATAGATTTGTGTGGTAACGATTACAACGCACCACCACTTTAGTTTGATTGGTTTTCTCTTAGTCATTAGTGGGGGGAGATGGTAAAAGATGGCGCATCTTCTTGCAGATCTCCTGGTTGTACCGATAAATCTTGAAGAAGACACTCGGCGTCGTCTATATGGTTAATCCAAAGATGTATCACTGCAAATACTGGAACCACTTTGATAAGTGATTTCTACTGCGAAAATGAAAATTTTCAACTTTCTCATCGGATTAGCAATGGTTTCAGTAGTTTTCTCCGTGAGCTGCGTGCCATAGATTTATAGTCTGCAATTGGTAGAAAAGAAAGAGTTGAACCAAATTTCGAAAGTATTGCAACAGCGATTGGCTCGCACTAATTCCTCTAACGTTGCCAAATCCCGACTGCTGTTCTGAAGCATCGACACAAACTCTCATGGTTAGATTTTACCCCTAACATCATCTCCCAGCCTAACCATCACTCACAAGTTCTACTTCAAACGCTTAACACTAATTCTGTAAAAGGTTTGTCATAAATTAGAGTATAACAACTTGATTGTCATCAAAATTAAGTTACTCAGCTTATTATAAAGGTTGCTCGGCAGAACTATCGCGATACCTTCACACTGAAGGGATTAGGAAGTTAGGGTCATTTAAAAATCTGAAACACGCAAAAGTATTATGTAAAAAGTGACCCTTGATCGTGCAGTGAGAGAGATTTACTAAATCACAAGCACTGGAATTTTTTCTCAAGAAATTTGCTTTACTCAAAACATTTTAAAATGATTGAACACCAATAAATTTTCCACAAAATCTTTAATATTCTCCACTACCCTTAAGGTGGGAAAAGACGTCAGTTTCACGTCCTTTCTGTTTGATGTTGGACTTCACTACTTCGTGTAGATAGACACCTACTGTAAACATGTACGCAGTTTAGCTGTACATTTTAAGCAAACTCTGTTGTTTATCCTTATTGCAGATCTGATGATATTTTCATCGAATTCCGCAGTAATGTAAAAATTTACCTAATTAACTACTGCCAAGTTATACATATTTCTGTAATCCTTTGTTTGTTATATTATCTTCCAGCAGTAAATAAACCCACCCAATTCAAGTACAGCCATGTTAGATATATTCCTATACCTTTGTTTTTATATTAGTTATAATCGTTTTATACAAATAGAGCCAACTCATATATTTATTTCCAAAAAAGGTTTTGCTTGTTACATTATTACCAAGAATTAAATAACAAATTCACCAGATTAAATTACAAGCATGTTAGATATATTTCTATGAGTTAATTAGTTAATCTATGACCTAAAACTAAATAACAAACTCGTTTGATTCCATCAAGTCTTGTTTGATTTATTCCAATAAACTTTGTTTGCCATATTATTTCACTAAAAACAAAATCACATGACTCAAATAGAGCCATACTAGCAATATTTATATTTGCCTTTGTTTTTTTTCTCCAAGCACTAAACAACAAATGTATTTAATTTACATTGAACCAAGTTCACTTGACTACCCTAACAAACCATCACAGTACACAGGCTATTATGATCGTCCATCAGCACGCCGAGTTCTACTTCGCTTTGATTAAATTAAATCAATCTTACATCGCGAAATTAAGGCTTTAAACATGATTGTGTCTGTAATGAGAACCAAACTTCAAAGTGTACTACTTTATAGCAGGTGGGGGAATAATAGAAAGAGGACAAGATTGAGAATAAAATGGTCACAGAAGAAGAAACATCTAACCGTGGTAAAAAAGGGGAAGTTAATATGTCTGAGAGGTATAATAAGGGACAACCAAATATCTGTGAATGAACAAGACGTTACTTTAAATGTCAAAGCGCAATACTATTCAAATAATTAGAAGACAAGAATTAATGTTATTTGTGTGATTTTAGTGTCTTTCTGTGTGTTTCTACTCTGGCGGTACGTACACTTCCAACCAGCTTTTCAATAAAGTTTTGAGGAAATTAGTCCAGATATCTGAAATATTTTTAAAATATTCATATTATCGGTACAGGTTATTAACGATATGTTTCTTTTATGCAAATAAATCGGCTTTTAATTGTTTTTTTTAAATTGTGTTCATATCGTACACGTGTGTGTGTATGTATGTGTGTGTGTGTGTGTGTGTGTGTGTGTGTGTGTGTGTGTGTGTGTAACTGAAAGGGGTTATTAGCAGCAGAAGATATTTGAATGTTCACGAATGACTACCGAAACAATGGACAAGGGGGCCATCTGTGTGTAATGTTTATACGAGATTAATTATAAAAAGGCTGCTTGTTAGGGTGAGGCCCTTTCTTAATGTGGCCATTAAAGACCAAGTAACTTTTAACAAATGTGGTGTTTTTCGTGTGAATTCATGACGAAAGAAAAGAGCATATTTTTGGTAGATATTTTATCTGCATCTAATCCAGTGTCAGATTATGTGACTGATTTAATTATTTCGTCTTAAACATCACAATATTTTTTAAAAATTCTGTGTCCATTTTCCCCTTCACTTTAGAGAAACGGTTAAAGTGTTCTGGAGAAATTTCCATTTGAAGGAGCGAAATAAAGTAAAAAGAAAATCAAGAATTTATAGAAGACATGAGGCAGATTTTATCTTCTAAGAAAGAAATAAGTCGACCCCCGCGTAATCGCGGTTCGACCCCGGTTATTCGCGGAATTTCCCTTAGAACCTAACTAATCATTGTTCATGGAAACCCCCGCATATTCGCGGAATCGCAAATATCTTCCGCGATTTTTTATGGTTTTTTTGTGGCAATATATATTTTTTCACGCTTTTTAACGCTAAATTATTAATAACAATATAATAATTTACTAATTTCGTAATATAAATACTAACGTAAATTCAGCAAAATATCAATATAAAATAAACGCTATTGGCTGGAGGTTTGAAAGTAGCCAATCCGAGAGCGTTATTCATGTCTCCTCGCCGCTGATTGGCTGCTGCCCACAAGGCGCTGTCTCAGGCAGATGCAGCCAAACAGCCCCGCATCATCCCAATTTACCGCGTGTAGCTATCTCGAGTGTTTCTTAAAGTCCTAAGATGCCGCCCAAACGCCCTGCACCTTTTAGGGCTTCTGGCAATGACCCTAAGCGCCAGAACAAGGTTTAGACGCTCCAGGAGAAGGTACAGCTGCTGGATACGCTCTGGGAAGGCAAAAGTTATGCCGCAGTAGGTCGCCAACGAAAGCACCATACGCTACACAAAGAAGAACGAGGCAGCGATCAGGAGTACCGTAGCGGTAAGTTTCTGTGAAAGTGCCAAAAGGGTAACGACAGTGAGAAATAAGCACATCGTCAGGATGGAATCTGCCTTGGCGTTGTGGATCAGCGACTGCGAGAAGAAAAACATCCCCTTGGACGGTAACATCATCCGCGAGGAAGCGCGGAACTTACACCAGCAGTTCGCTACAGGAGACACCGACAGCACCGGAGCCTGAAGATTTTCAAGCCAGCAATGGATGGTTTGACCGTTTCCAGAAACGGTTTAAAATAAAGTGTGTTTCCCTACACGGAGAGGCAGCATCTGCCGACAAAGAAGCCGCCGAGAAGTACCCCGATACCTTCAGGCAGATCATCGAGGAGAAGGGATACAAGCCGCAACAGGTTTTCAATACGGAGGAGACTGGCTTGTTCTGGAAGAAGATGCCTTCCAGAATGTACATCATGAAGGACGAAGCCAGAGCTCCGGGATTTAAGGCACAGAAGGACAGAGTGACGCTCATTATGTGTGGCAATGCTGCTGGCTTCATGATGAAACCAGGCCTCATCTACAAGTCCGCGAACCCTAGGGCCCTCAAGAATAAGAATAAAAACCTGCTGTCTGTCCACTGGATGCACAACCACAAGGCCTGGATTACAAAAATCCTAACTTCGAACTGGTTTCACCAATGCTTCATCTGTCAAGCCATGGAATACCTCCACAACTTATGTATGGAATTCAAGGTGGTGCTCGTTATGGATAATACTGGCGGCCACCCTTTGGATTTGTATTACGAGGGAGTCCAGATCGATTTCCTCCCTGCCAACACCACCTCCCTCATCCAGCCTATGGATCAAGGCGTGATCCGTGCCTTCAACTCGGAACTCTCTCCAACACCTTGTGGACGCAATGGACTCGGACGAGAATTTCACGTTAAAGGGGTATTGGCGTAACTTCACGATCGCAACGAGCCTGTCAGTCATCCAAGCTGCTCTCAAGAACATGAAAAAAGAAATCCTCAACGCATGCTGGAAGAAGGTGTGGCCAGAGTGTGTCCATGACTACAAGGGCTTCTCACCTGAAGAAATTCAGCACGAGGCTGTGGACAAGGCGGTGAGATTGGCAAAGGTACTTGATGGCGAAGGTTTTGACGACATCACGCAAGATGAGGTCAACAACCTCATCGATGTCCACTCTGAACCCCTGACGGACGAGGATTTGTTGGAGTTAACGAAGTCGGCCAACGAAGAGGAGGAGGAAGCGACAGATCCAGAGCAAGAGGAGGAGGAGGAGGAGGGCCTGACACTGGAACGTCTGTCCGACCTTATGAGGACAGCAAAGGAGTTGCAAGGGAAGGCTGAAGCATGGTGTCCCTATATAATTCGGTCTCTTCAATTTAAAAATGCCATCGATGCTGCCATGCAGACATATAAAACTCTCCTCACCACCATGAAGAAACAGCGACAGCAACTTCCCATCACAATGTTCCTCAAGCCCACCAAGAAAGCCTTGCACGAAGATAGACTCCTCTTGAAGAGGTGTCACCTAAGGAGCTTTAAATCCTCTGCTCTGCTGTGCAGTCATTATCTTCATCGTACTTCACAGCTTATTCATCATCATCATCATCAATCAATATCATTCATTATTGGTGAGTACCCGTACATTTTACTGTATTTTTTATTAAATTATTATTATATATTTACTATTGTTTTTGTATTATATTTTACGTTATATTTTGACGTTTATAGGCATCTATAGGCATTTTTATGGACCACGTCAAATATTCGCGGTTTTTCACTCTTCGCGGGGGCTCAAGGGACGTAACCCCGGCGAATACCGGGGGACAACTACAATTAGATAAATATATTTTAATATCAAGGTGAAGTTAAATATCTCCATGAATGTTAAAGAGACACCCGACAAATATATTCAGCCACGATTTGTTTGCATGGTTGAAGGATAAGTGTTCGGAAAAAGATGGGAATGGCCTGACTTTAGCTGTTTTCAAACTAATTTTGTATGCAATAACTTTCCAAACGTGCAATACTTATTTCTGTCAATGTTTACTTGCAATTTATGTAAAAAACAAATTGAAGTTATTTTCTTTTTGCTGTTCGTGAAGTGAGACTTTAATCTCAGGATAGGATTTGTTTTCAATCTGTATTTTTTTAATGAACAAAGTAAAAATGGTAAAAGTACGCGCAACCTTTTGAATGTAGGTTCTGCACTTCTTAGTGGCAATGATTCCGTAAAGATTAGTTACTTCTCATTATGTTTTTGTAAGCAATTGACTGCATAGGGATAGCAACTAGTTCCTACTATCCTTGACAACGCGTCCGCACCCTGCGGTGCCATCTTACACAGCCAGCCAAGGCAAAACAAAAACAACAAAACGATCTGCAAGATTTGCTAAATTATTTTAATTCTTTGCATGATGTTTCCCCAGCTCTTCACTTTAGCAAATTCGCATTCATCAAAGAAATTGGCGAGAGGAGAGAAATTTCGTAGCCGTGGGAGGGGGGAGAAAATGTTTTTATTTTCGGATGATAGCTCTGCTTAATTTAATTATTTTATAAATCCTAATTCTATTGATAGAAACACTTTTTTTTTTTAAATGTCTGGATGCTTCATTCTCGCATCCTGTTCAGTTTTACTTATCGCGAGCTTTTAACAAATTTCGTGCCGTGGCATCTCGCATTCTCAATTAGCTTTCTGGAGTCCGCGCAAAATGATTTCTTGTCGAGAAAAAACCTGCACGGCCATCCTGCCAGCACAAAGGATGACAGGCTGTCTGCTATTTTCTAAAAGTCTATTCCAAACTTCACTTAATGTGTAGGCACTAAACACAAAATTACACACGCGAAGTCCACTTAAAAGCTGTTGCAATGTTCCCGATAATGCATTTAAAACATTTTCCCACACATTTTACTTACCTGCATTAAATTAAAATCTCGAGTTCGTCTGAAGTCTTTTTATGGGCAAATGAATACATAAAAAAGACGCAAAATGTAGACCACTCTATTTGTACATAAAAACTCTGCTTGCTAACTCGCACTTTTGGTCTTGATAACTGTATAACTTTCTCACTGTCTTTGAGACGGTCTGAAGTAAAAGAATAATACAAATTTTTCCACGTTTTGTGCTGACTGTCAAACGGAGGGAGATTTTGAAGTGTTTGTGCGAAAACACATTGATCAGTATCAAACAAGTTATAGTAATTGATGAAAAGAAGTTTCTTAGCAACCTAATCTATGCTTATTTCCGGAACCAAGAAAATCAGTAGTTTTCATATATGGCCAGTCTACAAAATATACACATTTTAAGATTTAAAAGCTCGATGAGTATAATTTATAAACAGATATTTTGTCGTTTTGAATTACCCTTAATAAAAATGCATATTGACATTTTCGGAGCTAAAATGGTTAATATTAGTTTTTTAGAACTGTATCAAAATCTTCGAGCAATATTTCCTGGTAAAACTCCGGAGATACCTTTCGAATTTTACATGTTCTTCACGAATAAATAACAGAATGATAAGCAATAAATGTTCTTGAAGAACACATTAATTACTAATTTTCTTGAATGATAAAAATCATAGGGTAACTGAATCTCAAACCGATATTTCATCCCAGACACCTCTGCGGTAATTAAAACCCAATCACCACAAATTTCCCAGCTGTCTACATTCCAAAATAAGCTAGCTGGTTTTCCCATATCTATATTTCAATATGACGTAATGGATATTTTGTTATTCCGCAATCAATTGTTGCTTGAAAGATGACTGATATACTATTGCTGATTTATTTTTGAAAGCTTCGGAATAAAGACTGTTTTATTTACATTCGTTGTTATGAAATTTTTCTATGTTGCCAGACTGACTTTATATAGCACACGTTTACACGTGTGAAACATTGAGTTCTGTCGTAAATTAAATTATTCATTTCTACGAAACTGAATAACTGATAAGTTAAATCAGACATGGTTTATCTAGCGTGGATTAAGTAATATTAATGTTCTCTGAATATTTTTACGTGCGATCTTCTTGCTTTGCAATGTGCAAGTTGGTGTAGTATGGTCTCGAACAGCTTTTCAATTAAATATTTAGTTACCAAGATCTGAACATCATGCAAACATTGATAAGATTTTTCTCCAGGAGATTCTGAAGCTATTTAATTTATTTACTCACTCACGTACTTGATAAGGGTACCACGATTTTCTGGGAACTTTGGGATTCTTTATTGTTAGAATAAGAATTACCATTTATTATATCCATTTTGTATGACGTGTTGAATAAAAATGTACTTCTACATCTTGGCATCTAACAAATTCGATATAGTAACCGATCAAGCTCCCTCTTGTTACAGCCAAATAATTCGGATTTTCTTCATATACAAAGAATCCATCTTCTCAGTTTTCTATGTTTTAACTCATAATTTCTTGCCGATACTGACCTTCCACCAAGAACCTGTTTCTTCGGTACTTGCGTGTTCTTTCACATTTAATAACCCCAAAATATTTTCCACGTTTCCTTTATTCTTTTTTTCTTTTTTTTTGTATTTACTTTTGGAAAATTCGTTTCTTTGAAGCTTTTATTCACTATGGTAAGTATCCGTACTCTTTCCCTCGCTTTAATAGATATGTGAGTAGACATAGCAGAATGAAGCTGTGGCGCTCTGAAGAAGGAAAATCACAGCCCAGTCAGTGCTTCGCGTTGGTTGACTGCAACGGATAATTATGGCTATTTATCGCTTGTAAATAACATAGTAAAACAAAACCACGTTAAATATAACCTTCTAATTCTTCAAATGACAAAACGCAAAATTACAATAATTTCACGATGTTTTTGTAATTAATTAGCGTGTACACGTAATCAGTTATGTTATACGAGTAAACTGCTGCTAGCGAGACTCTAATTTGTGCTGGCACTGTCACACTGTAAATATAATTTGGTATTAATGTAAGTGATGTCGCGGCTTTCACGTGACGGATGTGTTTATTTGTGGATGATTCTAAAACAAACTACCTGGACGGAAAACAAAAACGGTTATTTTCTATAATAGAAGGATTCCACCAATCAGTTATACATACGTAACAAATATACCAAAAAATGGATTAATTCTATTATTTTTTTTTATTAAAAACAATAAAAATTCTTTCTGATATGAACAAGACAACGGAACTAAGCTCTGGAGTTTAGCTGATCTGTGTTCTTTGTTTCATTCGTCGCCTTTCCCGTTTTTTTTTAGAAATGACTGTTTCGTTATACTTCTGCCGGACAACTATTCCTCCTGATATTTCTTAAACTGCAAAGTCTGCAATAGAAAATCATTCTGGTGGATTACCTTTAGGGCAATGTTCGAAAATCGGTGACATCTGATAGGAAATCAGATCTTGGAGCTCATTAAACGTTTCTCTTTTTTGCTACTTCAGGTTAGAATCCTGACAGTTTGAAACTCCAGGATCGAACATGCCCTTCATTAGCCGCACGGAAGCGGACAAAGCTTCCTATTGTTCGACTGCTCCTGCGGCTCGGTAGAGAACCAGCACCTGGTTAGATTCTGACCATTATGGGACATTCAAGCCGCCACATCTGGCGGTTCCTTATCGGCTGAAGTTAGAGGAAAGCAAGCAATAGTCGCCGCTTCAGAAAAAAAGTGGATAATAAAACTTGAATATTTTTCATTAAATAAACGATTTAAATCGTCATACAAAAAATCGGGCGCTTAGAAAGTTTTCCACTTGAAAATGTTAATAGAATTTATTTTCTTCCCTACTTTAATTTGTGCATCATCCACTGCTCATAATCAGATCCATTCAATTCTGCTTAGTTCCTTGTATTAATATTTTATAAAAGGAAGTCATTCTTCAACTTAGATTAAAATTTTTTCGCTCTAAAAAAGCAATCACTTTACATTTAGTTAATTTTTATTTACGACATTTAATATATTTCTTAAGCGTTTCTATTAATTACATACCCACTCTTCATCGTTTTTTGTTACATTTGTTTTTCTCTTCTAATTTAAGATATTTCCTTTATTTCCGTGCGTTTATTTTAAACTGATCATTATATCTGATATAATACTGACACCAAAATTAATTTATTCACACAAGAACTTAGATGGGAACCTATTTCTTCATTATGTACACCTTGTGTGTAGTCCGATGCAGTCTCCACAGTAAAGCACCCAACACCTATCCGTAGTGATGCCCTCAAACCACAGAGAATTAATTCCTCGTCGTCTCTAGTTACACTGCCCTCCAACCATTTCCACACCCACCCACCCACCCCAAGACGAAAATCTGAAGATCTCCCCGCAGGAGTCGCGCGAAGTCGGAAACGTTCGGTTTGCTTGTCGAAGCACTCACGGAAGTCTTGGAGAGCAGAGTATTCACGCCGTTCTTGCTATTGGCATTTATGGCATCCGCACACCGTCATTTTAATCGTTAATGGTTAGAATTTAGTTTCATGCCAAAAATGTATTATTCTCTTTAAAAAAAAAGGATGTAAAACCTTTTGAACATTAAGCGGCTATACTTTAAAACATATTAGAAAATTGATCACTTTTGAAACGTAGTGTAGAATCGATACTGAAGAACTCAGCAGAAACCAGCATACACTAAAAGATCTATTCTTATTAGATAATATCAGCAACGAATGGCTTATTCAGTTAATACATCAAAAGAAATTCAGTTACTTTCGGGTTTTTCCCGTTAACTTATCTCCGGTATTTGGATTAGCTAGCAAGCGTACGTTTCGACGATTAGTTCGCCGCCTTCTTCAGGGTTATGATGGATCATGTTTGCATGGCAGTATGTATGAAAGATGCCAACCAGCCATTAACGGCGACTGAAGTCAGTCTTCCACTGCATTCATTAAAAACTAAATAAGAACTTAGAAGGTTACTTCTGTTTGGCATTCATTTCGCTTTCAGCTGATATGTTTGCAGTAGAAAAAGCGGGCCTCGAACCCACGAAATGCCATTTAAATTTGATTATAGCTTTTAGTATGACCTTGAAATTAAAATGTCCGGCTTTAGTATCTTATGTTTTAGAGTCGAGTAAAATAATAATAATAAGAAAGGTCAGGAATATCAGATCTCACCTTCTGCATAACAGATCTGTCACCTAACCTAAGCGTCTACTACATCACTGTCACAGCAGTGTTAGCTGTAAGAAAGATTCTTTGGGGAGATAAATGTTTATTTAAAGCGGGCGCTACAGCAAATTAAAGTTGAATAAAGTAAACAATAGTTTAAGCTGAAGACTAAGAAAACAAAGGATTTAGTGGATGTCACGAAGAAACATATAACAGACATACACAAAAACCTGTATTTCTAACTGTAACTTATTTAGATGTAATTGTTTCGTTATCAATTTTAAACAGTCTACGAGGATTACTAATTTAAAGATAAATATACAACTTTAAATGTTGTAGTGTCTCATCTTACACAAAAAATAATGCATTGAGTTTAAAAATAAATTTGCATAAATAAATAAATAAACAGATAATTTTCAAGCAGATTATTTGCTGCTAAACGATTAATTAAATTTCCCGGCTTTCATTGAGATATTTAAAATAGAAAAACATGTTTTTGACACGTTTGACTGCTCGACTGTTTAAATCTTAAGCACTAACCAGAGTTATCGTGACGAATAGAGGAAACCGTCGGCCTAGCTTAACTGTTCAATGTATAATCATCACTAATCATTACTGATTAGTCTAGAAAACATTGGGGAAAAGAGGACAAGGGAGTATACTAGCAGAAGGATATATTATTTATGAGTTTGAGCATCAAATAATTCTTTTTCTTTATTTAAAAAAATAATACGTGTTTTCATTATAATTAAATAATTCATTGCTTAGCATTTGGCCAAATAATCCAAAATTTTTTTTCTTCCTTTCTTTGCACAACCCTCTCCTGAGAAAGGGAAACCTTTTTGATCAACCGAGTTGCCTGGGTACGGCAGGGGCTCAGAAGAGGGGATCAACCCCTGCCTCTAATTCATCTACTACTGATTTTAGGTCAGTGATCAGAACAAGCACAAACGGCAACCATCTTATTACCTGAAGGTGAGCGACCCTAGGGTGGGGTCAGAATTTGGACCGATTCAATCAGCTAAGCAACCTTTTTCCACAATAAAGGGCTGAAAGGCAAATAAAACTCCAAGTGAGGGCTCGATTTTGGCGCCGATCTGTATTATCGGAAATCGAACTCGTGAAGTTTCAAAACGGTTGTAGCAGAGTGAAATGTAAATTTCGTCTTTTTGAAATTCAAGAATCAAATTTGTTTTTCGTTCGATAGGAAAATTTCAAAAAATAATTATATTGCTAAAATGCATCGTTATACAAAACCGACCGACCGACTGTGACTCGGTTCTCTTTTCGTTCATCTGTCAGCAGACGCGGCGCAGATTCTGCGGCTGCGCGATGCGTGTGTCAATTTTTCTTTTATAATCACGTGGCACGAACTTTTACAGGTGGCGCCTTCTTCGGAAACTCCGCGGTCAGTCAGGCGACGATTACCGCCCGCTGTCGTGGATCGTCGTCCGGGTTTGGGATCGTCTTCGGTGGATGTCCTTCCCGATTAGAGACGCCGGTGCCACTTGTGACATTGCGTAGGGCTCAGACAATCCTCGCCATGGATCGATGACTAACTGGCGTGGGCTATTATTAGACTGAAGGTCGAGGTCACCGATACGCGGCACTGCAGTCGCGAGCACGATGCGCTGACTGTTTTAAAAGTTTTGGACAGATCTCGTGAGTAATTACATTGGAGACATTCACAACTTTTACTATTATATCACGTAAAACACTTCTCATTTAGGTAAGCCTAGCCCAGCAGTAACCTTTATCAAAAAGAAAACATTATTCTGGTTAGCTGAATACTTTCCTATTTACTGCACAAAATTTGATACAACTTTAAATCGAGTTTAAATTTTTCATCATCTTTGTATTTCAAAGTTTATATGTGAAACGCAAATGGCATAATTCTTTGAACTTTGTAAAAAATATATATATATACAAATCTTGGAATTATTTTATTAACTGTTTGGGAGACATGCTATCCCTCTACTATAGTCGTGACCATGGTATGATTCCGATGCTCCGAGTTAGTAGTTTCATTTTTTCTGGACTGATCCGAATTTGGTTTTCTCGATGCACTGCGGTTTTCGTATACTAACTATTTACAAAGGTTATTTTAGGTTTTAGGTCAAGAATGTCTTTCACAACACAAAGCTATTTCCAAAGAACTACACATTATGCTAGTTGCCTTCCTCTATTACTTTGTCATGCCATCCTCCTATACCTTTATGGCCAGCTATATTATGACAGACACTAAGCATTCTTAATTTCGTAACTATGATAAATTACGCTATGGTTTCACTATCTCCATATCACTGTCTTACCATCATCAGCCAACACCATCTCACAGCAAGGCTGCTTTGATCAAAGTTTGCACTGTGGATTACCATTCTCTTGCTAAATTTTTAATCGCCACGTTTCACATGAAGACGATCTGTAGATTTCTTCGTGAGCACGTAAGGCAACATTACATCAATTCGTTTGTTTTAATATATATTTAAAAAAATATATAGAAATAGACATTAATCTGCAGGTCTGTACATTTAGCATTATTTAGTTTTATTTTAAATATTTTTTTCCTTATTAACATCTCTTTAATTTCTGCCATTTTAATTTAATTTACTAACATTTCAAAATTTCCTTCAATGTCTGATTATTTTGGATTTTTTTTATTTATTATTATCTATGTCCATTTGGAACTTGCATATATATATATTTTATTTCTGTTCTTTTTCTTTATTTTTAAAACTCTTAAACTTATTGCCCATCCGTTTATCCCAAAATACTGTCCACGGTCTACCTAAAGTAATTTAAAATTCGCCATCTCCAGATATTCTTTTACTTAAGCTCCGTTTTCATCACTGCTCTGAATAATCGACTCGTCTTTCAGATGAAACCAAGGGGCCCAGCTACCATTACGATGATGCTGTTTCAAATATATTTCATCTGAAAAACGCCCCTAGTAGACTTACAGTCCTGCTAAACATATTCCAGTAATCTTATGCCCGAAAATTCCCTTTTTTTCCCGTTCTTTTTGAACAAATCGTGCGGTTGCTACGTGATGAATGCTGTACTTACTCACAAGTTCGTAGGAAAGTCAGTTTTTACTTTAATGACATTTCAAAGAACCATTTATTTTGTCAATAAATCTACAATTCCATTGTGATATTTTTTAAACTAAAAAAAGTGCTGATTACTTCTGTAAATGGTAATAATTGAAACGCCGTTAATTTTTTAAAATAAGTATTTAACTAATTTAATACAGAATTCAGTTCACAGGTTTTAGCAGTCTGACTGATTCCCTTTTTAGAACTAAATATCCTGATGATACTGGCGAGAAATGTCACTGAAACGTCGGTCTCGGTTATTCTGTTAGAAATAATAAGGTAATAAGAAGTGACCAAACTAGCTTTCAACTTTCAGAATAAGTGGTGCGCGCGGATAAATGTACTTCTAAACTAGGGCTTGGGGGGGTCATCAGGGAGGTCACGTGGTGGCAGGTCGACCATTAGTTTCACGGGAAAGGAGGAACTTGGAAATATTCGACGCGCGCTAAAAGGATTCACTAGTTTATCTCTTTACAAAAATCGCTTCCAAATAACAAACAGCGAAACCTTAGGGAAGCGAGGGGCTAGCAGTTTTTCGGTTTCTCTCTTGTCTCCAGCCCCAGATCGGACCATTTGAAAGCTGTCCCTAGCCGATCCACCCCCCATCATCGAGCTTTCCTTCACAGGTTTGGCGTAACAGGTGAGACCGAAGCTTTCCTTCCGAGTTAGGGAGAAAGTGGTCATGCTATTTCTACTCTTTTAAAACCGTCATTATTTTACGTGTTGGTAGCTCAGGAGAAAGGGGAAAAAAAAAGTTTATTTACCAGAATTAAGTTCGAGCGGCTGAGAGAAGCTTTTAGGAAATCAATACATTGAACTCCGTGGCACACGCTTAATAATGCGGCAGATTCTACCAGAACATTGACCGAAGACTTGTGAAGGGTTACATTATCTTAAGCTGGCAAAAAGTATAATTTAGAAAAGAATTTTCTCCAGGGATGCAGTTAAAAGCGAGACGGATTAAAAATGTGGGTTGGAAATCTTTGTGCGTGCGCTCAAAGGGTTAATTTTATTTGTCGGGGTACGGTGAAGATGGGCAGCAGTTCAGACAAGTCGCGGTAAACCGAGTACGGCGAGGAAGCTAAAATAGGTGGGTGTCTGCTATAGCTGCTGCTGTTGTTGTTGCTGAGCCAGTTGGACTTCCGAAAAAGGCTCTTTCATTGGCATCGCATCCCGTGAAGACGAGTGGCGGCCCGTTCTCTGTCGAGTCCTCCTCGTGATTGGGAGACGTTCGTCGAGCCGACACCGGGGGGGGGGGGAGGGGCGAGCCCAACGACCCGGGAGGTCGCTCTCGCGTCGGGTTGCTGTAGCTGCTGTCCTGCTACCTGGATAAAAAAAAACAAAAAACTACACAGCAGAAACAGTGGTAGAATACCAAAGAATGGCCCCGTGTTGACGTGTTTGTCTGGGTTGATGGGATCAAAAAACATCCACAGTAGAGACCGTGTTCGAGACCAACCAGGCCACAGATGGGCAGAACAAACGACCACCTGGCGACAGCTGGCTTACCACCTTATTGTACGGTACTTAAATAAGAAGCAACCGAACCCGTATAAACAGACTCGCTTAAAATGTTCTTACAGCACAAAATTAAATAAATTAAAATCCCAACATTCTATTCTTCTCCAACAAATTTCTTTCTTTAGCCTCCGTTTTCGTTTACACGAGTTTGTTTCGAATCCACTATTGAGATAAATGAGATGTGCAGAGCGGTAACTTTAGCCGTGGATGGCGAGAGAGATGACGTTAGTATAGAGAGAGATGACGTCATCACAGAAAGACATGACGTCAGTACAGAGAGGCATTACGTCAGTACAGAGAGACATGACGCTAGTACAGAAAGACATGACGCTAGTACAGAAAGACATGACGTCAATACAGAGAGGCATGACGTCAGTACAGAGAGACATAACGTCAGTACAGAGAGACATGACGTCAGTACAGATAGGCATGACGTCAGTACAGAAAGACATGACGTCAATACAGAGAGGCATGACGTCAGTACAGAGAGACATAACGTCAGTACAGAGAGGCATGACGTCAGTACAGAGAGGCATGACGTCAGTACAGAGAGACATGACGCTAGTACAGAAAGACATGACGTCAATACAGAGAGACATGACGTCAGTACAGAGAGACATAACGTCAGTACAGAGAGGCATGACGTCAGTACAGAGAGGCATGACGTCAGTACAGAGAGGCATGACGTCAGTACAGAGAGACATGACGCTAGTACAGAAAGACATGACGTCAATACAGAGAGGCATGACGTCAGTACAGAGAGACATGACGTCAGTACAGAGAGGCATGACGTCAGTACAGAGAGGCATGACGTTGGTAAGAAAGACATGACGTCAATACAGAGAGGCATGACGTCAGTACAGAAAGACATGACGTTAGTACAGAGAGAGATGACGTCAGTACAGAGAGACATGATATCACTGCACACACACACACACACAATAGATGAAGATGGAGAGAGATAGAGAGAATGACGTCATTGCAGGGTTATCAGTGCGAGATAGAAATCCTACCCTCTTCGATATTTCAAAGTTATTCACTGTTTAAAAATTAGCGGTTGTCATGGAAAGTATCGGACGAAAGAGAATTTTAAGCGAGTCATCGACCATATTCCAAAGAGCGATGAATTAGGTATTTGTGGGGGAAGGATTCCAGAAGCCCGACATACTGACAACCCGTTCCCAGTGTTATGCTAACTAAATGGCAATGTAGGTCGCGCCAGTTTGCACAACTACGAAATTGCAACATTTAGTGTTACATTGTAATTGCATCCCTTATTTCGAACGCGAATTACATACAACCAGTGTCCATCAGCAGTCATAAATTTTATATTGTCCCATCCTTTATGTGGTACAGTATCGCATCCGTCATATTTCTAGCAGGTTCCCTGTAACCGCGACCTACTGTTTTGCACTCACAATTGAACTTCTTTGTTACCCCATCTGGTATTAAATGAAAGTGGAGTCTTTTGCAAAACAGGTAAGCGATCTACTACTGTTTCATCTTGAGAGAAAGTGATTACTTCAGCCTACCACTACAAACGTTTTGGTAATTAGCTGTTGTTTTCAGGGTTAACAATCAACAAACAGGTGACACGGTTATTGCTAAGCTTAGTTTAACAACTGAACATCGCCGAAATTTTTTTGAGGAAAGAGTTTGGAAATAACCAGTGGTTTCCAGAAACACTGCCACTAACACTCAGAATATAATTAAAACTCTCCTCATTACATACTAGGAAAACAAATTACTCTTGTTATTACTGGGTTATTATTGATAAACGACAGAAAAGTAGCGGGTACTAAGTTTTCAAAGTCTTAATAGAAAGCCATACTTGAGTGATTGACGGCCATTTTGTTAGGCCCTTCTAGAACTCTGTTTTTAAATGTGGAAAGATCCTGAGGGAAACAAACGCAAACAAAATGATGAGAAGAAACTGTACCAAGTCATGAAACGCTTAACCAATAGACCAACAACCAAACTTAAATATAATATAATCGTTATTGAACAGAATAAACTACCGGAAAGAGTAATTAATAACAATAGCATTAATTCAATTCAAGAAATGCATTAATGACCATTCCTCTTTCCTGGGGTCCCTTACATAAGTCATAATAGTTTCCTTTCTTTTGTGACTTACTAAACTGAACGGGGCTTAGACACTCGTTTTGAACATCTTTCGTCTGTTTAAAGAAATCGAAAACTTGTTTTTGGTTTGGTGTATAGCAGCTTCGATTGTTTTGATATTAAATTATTTTAGCTAAGAAGGTAAAGTTTTTATATGTCATACTTGACTAGTATAGTTAGATAACAGCATATGACCAAAGAGTCGCAACTCGTGTTTTTTTATTTTAAATCTTTGTCAGCCGTTTATTTACTTTTGCGCAATGAATACAACACCGGAAAGATCTGTTTTCGATAATGAGAAAAGAAATTCACTAAGTTATGCAAAAAATTTTAAAATAGTATATTTAGATATTAACATATGTTTAAAGAGTCCCAACACTGATTTTCGTTTTGCCTTTGTTAGTACGTATTTGTTCTAACCCAACAGACTTTAAAATCTTGTTCTGATAGCAGTAATCGTCATTTGTATGCTTAGATAATAGCAAGACTGAAGAGACGACTTTTTGTCAACTCGACGTTTTCATATGTTAAAGACGATGATTTCTAAATATTCCAAGGTCTTTTCCTGGGACCAAATAACGGTTCCAATTTGAAAAGGTCCTGTTTTTTTTTTTTTAATTCTCACAGTTTTATTATCTTTATGATCGTTTTGTTTAATTGCACGACGGCTTTAAAAGTAATTTTAAAGCTACACTATTTCTTTTTTTCTGAAATCAATGACCTTTTAAACTCCACTGTCCGCTGAGGAATAAATATATGCAAAAATAATTTTATCGGACATTTCAAGATTTTCCTATAAGCGATGGTTTAGCACGATATTATTATTAAATGTATGTTTGATAAAACTCCGAACAGATTCCCTTTTTCCGGGTTTAGAAGGTTTAGATGCTCTCTATTTCCTAATGAACATTTTTCTACAACCCATGGTCTGCTGCACCACACCGGTAAAAGAATATAAGTTGTATAAACAGCTCAAATAAAATTTTCACAATAAATCTTTTCTATTTTAAAAGCCCAACTTTAGTCTCATTTGCACAACGTAACTATAAACCAACTTCTTCAGAGGTATCCGTAAACACCGGAAGAGAAAGTTAGTTACCTGCGCAAATTTGCATATAATTTAAGACGGCAACTTCAATTGAAATCAGTCAGACATTTGTTTGTTGTTGTTGTTTTTTTTTAATTTTGTTTGTTTACTTTGATTGTTTATCTGTTTCTTGATTAAATTCGAATTTTTCTCGCGGCTTTTCTTTTAATTAATTTAGAAGTAGAATTGTGGACATCGTGAAAAGGAAAAACGTATAATTCCCCCCTATTGCAACATAAACTAACAACGAAGTATTTAATGTAACTTCTCCTGTTGCAATAATTTACTTCTCTTATTTTTTTTATTTATATGGACGAGATTTTTTTTTTAAAAAAAACTTACAAATAAAAAGATTCTATAGAATTTAATATAATTTTTCGTGACTCAACATTTAAGCAAACATAGAAAAGGAAGTAAATAAAAAGAGCATAAAAATGAGCCATTTATTAAGAATTACAGGTTAAAATTCTACTTTATTAATTCTCTTGTTTTGTAAAGATTATTGCTTTAAATGGGGAGGGAAAGAATTTGATGACATTTAATTCGTTGTATACTTCCTATTCGCTATGATGCACGAGGTCTTTGATTTTCAATATAATCTTTGATTTGTCTACATTTGTTAGGAGCATAAAGCTGACGTGAAAATGGAGATACAGGCAAACAACCCAACGCTGCCAATAAACGTATTATCATCATCACCGCTGACTTTTCCGAAATTTTAAAATTAAAAAAAAAACAACAACAAACAAACACATTTATTCTTTGATTCTGACGTTCTCTAAATCGTTTACAGATTTAACCTAGTAAATACGGCATAATTCAGTAAGTTTTTGTTTGTGTGGGGGGGGGTGTCCTTAAAAATAAGGCTAAAATGTTCCCCACATACTACTAGCTCCATCATTTAGTGCAGTCTGAATTCTGAACGACTAGCAGCAAATTCGTAATGTTTTCTGTTATTTTTTTCCAAATATTTCGCTTGACTGTACGTTTAATTGGCAATTACTGATAACATAGTAGCCCCCCCCACGCCGCTGGCCTTTTATACTAACTAAACATAAACAAACGTATACAGTACATTATTTTCCTGTAGTTTTAAATACTGTTCCTCCGGGTGTTGCTATAAGCAAACGTTTCTTTTCTACCAAACTCCTTTCGTGGTAAGCGACCGTCCTCCGGCCTCGCAGGCCCCGGCAGCCCGAAAACAGTATTCTTCTCCAGCGAGTTCACTGCGAAAACGTGAAGTCCTGTCGTCTCATATATACCTCTAATTGCACGCAGATCTGTGACAGTAATGACTTTTTCACTTTCACACCTGTTTCTGGCAGATCATTATCCATGGTACTGAAAGATAAACCTGCGGTTATCATGTAAAAACAGATGAGGTTTGTCAATAAATTTATGTAGTGTTAGGCGACATGATGCAATATACTTCAGGACAACTTTGGCAACTTTATACGGCAACAAACACGAACAGATAACCCCAGATTCCTTTTTTCCTGAAACATTTTGCTCGTAGAAAACTGAGTCTAATTAGTGCAAAGAAACCTTACTGTTCATGTTTTCAAAACGAGCAATATTAATTGCTACAGGTTCAATATTGTGCAAATATTAATTTAATATTGTGCTAATATTATTTTAATATTATGCTATTATTAATGACTACAGGTTCAAAATAATGTACTAATATTAATCGTTACAGGTTCAATATTGTGCTAATATTAGTTGTTACAGGTTCAATATTGTGCTAATATTAATCGTTACAGGTTCAATATTGTGCTAATATTAGTTGTTACAGTTTCAATATTGTGCTAATATTAGTTGTTACAGGTTCAATATTGTGCTAATATTAATTGTTACAGGTTCAATATTGTGCAAATATTAATTTATTATTGTGCTAATATTATTTTAATATTATGCTATTATTAATGACTACAGGTTCAAAATAATGTACTAATACTAATCGTTACAGGTTCAATATTGCGCTAATATTTGAGTACATGGTCAATGTTGTTCCAACATTAATGGTTACAGGTTAAATACTGGACCAATATTAAAATAAATGTGCCAGTTTAATGTTAAAATTCCGCACTGATGCTGATAATATCTTAAGTTTTTTTTTTAAAATCCTTGATTTAAAACAATAAAAATGTTCTTTTTCTTTTCCCATATATCATCCTTACTATTCATTTCTTTGGCGCTCTTATTCGGTTGTTGCTCAGCCATTTACTTAATGTCAGAGGAGTTTTATGCTCTGACCATTTGTAAGTAAACGCCAATGGTCAGAGCTCTGATAAATTTTACTCTCTCAGTACTTAGTTAATTCTTCATCTATTAGTCATTACTTATTATTAGCTTATAATAGTCCTTGCTTAGCCAATAGCTGTAATCAATTCTTCATTGTGTAACCAAAAATTACCGACTATTCTCACAGGAGATGGGAAATATTAGCCAGAGATCGATCAGCCGAACGAGCCTGTTTCGAGGGAAGGTCCTTTAATTGTTCATCTTTGACAAAAGATTGAAGAAATGTAGCAGTGTTATGGTGAGCGTAGCTCAAGTCATCCAAGAACCACTGAACAGTTGTCCTGACTTCATTGTAGATGACTACGTCAGCCAACAGAGCCTGAATGAATAATAACTTACTGAAGAAGTCTTGTTTCTGCAACACGAAGCCTGTACGGAAGTCAATCGGCTTCGATGCAGTATCTTCTGACTGATATACGGATTTTCAACCTGAGGTGAACAAACTGATTAAGTGAAATACCAATAATATGTAAAAAGAAAACTATAAAAACGTTTAAATGTTTGCTTTAAATTTGTTTAGTGCTCTCTGATAGGTAGAGAGAAGTACCTGCTGTAAAGATATTTGAAATTTAAAAAAGACCTTGCCATAGTCGAAACATTAATGAGTCTGATAGGGAGGAAGCTTTACATTGTAGCATAAAAGCATTCTCTCTTTCTAAATTCGATCTTTATGTTATATATTTGAACTGTCAGAGAACCATCGAGAAGTAACCCCAGCCAAAGCTGCGTTACTGTGAAACAACTTAAAAGTCTCATAGTAAAACCATTTTAATTATTCTATTTTTTAAGTTACAAATGACATAGAATTTTACTTATATTTTTGGTAATGAACCATTTTCTGTAATGTTTTAAAATGATAACAAGCATTAACGGCGATCGGCCATGAGGTGAGAAGATGGCGTCGAGGTCATTACTGAAAGAGCAGATTTTGTGCCATCCATTTTGTCTGTGTGAACTATAATATAAAAGCAGATGAGCACATATATCCACCGATAATCAAGCGAGCATTTTCACCCCAAAAGGCGTTGATTATTTTGCAAACTGCTGGATTTAAGTTTAATTATTCTTATGCTATTCTGACTGCCTTTTCCTCCTCTACTTTCATTTTCTTATTTATTATGTACTAATGTATCTAGTTTTCTCTGCGTCAGTAATTCCTTCTGATCTCGTCAACAATGAGCAAGCGACCTGACGTATGTATCGTTTACCCGCACACCGAACATAAATAATCAATAGTTCCGTACCAGAAAATTACCCTATGATGGTCAGAAAATCTATAGCAGTGTTTAGTTCCGGTTTCCATCTTCCTCAATTCCTGATGAATTGTCGTATTGCAGAGCCTACGGTTGTGGTCGCGTATCTGCGATTTCTTCTTTTGTTTATTTAAAACCTGGCGAAAAACATAAGAGTTTGGATTTCTAAATCCTCCCCAACAACACAACCCGTCTCTAGGCGGCGATGTCTGCTGCGGCTGGTTCGGTTGGATGTACCTGACGGCGACTCTTCATCCAGCAGAGAGCGTGCAGCGTTAATCTCTCTCCACCGATTGCGGTTTCCCGCTAGTTCTGACTTTTCCATTCGAAGGAACCGGATGGACGTCATTTGCTCAAGCCTTCGTGGCGAGGAGGGTGCGGTGTACGCAGTCCGCATCAACTAATTCTGATGAGGGCCCGTGAAAAGAGTCGAAACGTTGAGCGGTAAAACAGAGGGGAAATTAATAGCGGAAAGAGAGTAAAGTAGTGCGGAGTTTGTTGGTGTAAGCAATTTTCTTTCCAATCTATGTTTGACAGAAACGAGGTAATAATGAAGTGAAGCCGAAGGGGGGAAAATCAGCAAACAAAAGTTGTGGGGGGGGGAGAGGGAGGTGAAGATGGAGCGAAGTGAGAAAATCGATGAACACTCAGATTGTTCGGTTTGCGAAAAGAAGCGAGATGAAAGATAGCGCGGAATAACGACGACAGCCAACGCCAGAAGTAAATCGTGGCAAGATGATCCACGGCTAAGAAAAACTACAGGAACAAGAGTAGAAAGAAGAAGAAAAAAAAACAGAGAGAGAGAGAGAGAGAGAGAGAGAGAGAGAGAGAGAGAGAGAGAGAGAGAGAGAGAGAGAGAGGAGAGAGAGAGAGAGATGGAGAGAGGAGAGAAGAGATGAGAGGATGGAGAGAGAGAATGGAGATGGAGAGAGAGAGATGGAGGAAATGGAGAGAAGAGAGGAGAGAGAGAGAGAGAGAAGGAGAGAAGAGAGAGAGAAGAGAGAGAGTAGAGAGAGAGAGAGCTGGGGAGACAACAGAGAGAGATGGAGATGGAGAGAGAGAGATGGAGATGGAAAGAGAGATGGAGATGGAGATTGAGAGAGAGATGGAGAGAGAGAGATAGAGAGATATAGATACGAGAGAGAGAGATTGGTAGAGAGAGAGAGAGATTGGAGATTGAGAGAGAGCTATGGAGAGAGAGAGAGAGATAGACGAGGAAGGAAGACAGGGATAAATGTTTGCGTGAGAGCAGAATGTATTCTGGTTTCATCATGCAGAACCGAGAGAGCGAGAGAGGCTGAGGAAGGTTGGGGGCTGACGTCACACATTTGCATAGGGAAATAATTAAATATTAGCCTGGAAAATTATATCAGTGCTTCCTTTTGTTTTTTATTAAAGCAAAATAATAATAATAATAATAATAATAATAATAATAAAATAATAATAATAATAATAATAATAATAATAATAATAATAATAATAATAATAATAATAACACAAATGTTTTCTTTTGTTCGTGACTGAATGCACTTTTCAGCTCGGATTAGTACAATTCAGCTGCTGTCTCTTTACTCTCTTTGTCATTAACGAGGTCTCGTCCAATCAGATCCGACTCCGGGTGGGCGAGCGGGATTGAAAAGTAGAAAACCACCACTCTTGCTTCTCTTTTCCTAAACCTTAAATTAGTAGCCGCGGAGCGACGTCGTTATTTCGTCGCCTACCACCGTAACAAGTAATAATAATAATAATAATAATAATAATAATAATAATAATAATAATAATAATAATAATAACATCAAAAGAAACGCATATTCAGACCAGGGGCGGGTGCGATTTTTTTGGCTTAGAACGTGCAGCTTTCTCCCATACCGACAGCCTCGTCATCACGGAGGGAGAGAGAGAGAGAGAGAGAGTAACAGGTGTCCCTTTAACAGTATTACAGGAAAACGTCTGGGCGACCCGCGGTAGTGTCGATGAACGACACCGGGAGCTCGAGTGGGGACGTCGACGGCGAGTTGTCCTGGCCCACGTACCACCCGGAGTCCCAGTGCCTGCTGGAGAGCGATGCTGTGAGGAATCGGAGTAAGTAACCTGAGCTTAATTACCTTCTAGTATTCGTTAACGGTTTCCTGCTCGTCTTTCCGAATATCCCCCCGTGCGGGCGGCAGGGTCGGGGTTGGTTGTTAAAGAGGGAGAACTGCCGCCGTAAAACTTTTTTTTTTCGCGTTAATAAAGAAGGGAAATGGAAATAAATTCTGTTCTAGTGAAGTATCAGACTCGGAGACTGTGAGAGGCGCCCTGATGAGGTCTGCGATGCTATTTGAGCCCGAACCTAGTCTCTGCGGTTAATGGATTCTCGCTCGGGTACGAAACTGTAAAAATGCCCGGCTTCTGTTGCTGATGGAGCCGCGATAGATGTCCTCTTCATGTCCGTTAAGACAGTCTCCGCATCTTTTACCTCACCTGACAGTGCCCGAGATCGGCAGGAAGCCTGAGATCGCCTGAACCCCGGAATCTATTCGGTTGAATGTCTCGGGTCAAAATCTAACCGTCTCATGCCTACGGCATCGTACACCAAATTACGGCTAAAGTGTCACAAGAACTCCTATATTTAATTGCAGTCGATTTTATTGTCTTTAACTTTTCGAGGGGTGATAATGGGGTTTGTACCCTGAAAACGACGTTTGTTCAGAAAAATAAACAGACAGCTTTTATGCAAAGTATTAAAAATCCTCTTTAATGTGAGACGGAATCTGACGTTTCTAATTGTGACGTAATTGTTGTCGTCTACCCCGTGTCCGTGCACGTGCTTCTGCTATTCTAACGGCCAGGGTTGCGCTTTCACTCTATAACGAATACTGTTTGCTGTACCGGATGAACCGGGAGATTACACTGACTAGAAACTCACATCTTCACCAGAACCCATGCGAATATTGCGACGCGCTGAACAAGAAACTGTAGGTTCTGTGAAGCTGCTAGGAAGTCCAGAGTTACTTCGAACTTAACTCATCATCTTAATTAAGTAAACTGAATATGCTTCGGAGATATTTCCCTCTCGTGATTTATTCTGGAGCACGGTGGCTTTAATTTTGTTGTAAGCATTTCCCCGTGTATAGTATTTACGGCACGATAAGTGTGGGAGACGGTCAAACCGTGACGTGCTATTGGCAGATATTACCTACCCTTTTAACCGAAACACTCCGGACCTATTATTATTATTATTTTAATGAGCAAAATGACACTAACTACTACCATTGATCAGTAATCACCAGCAAATACTAAGGGACATATTTATAAATAAACGAAACCGTTCGCTGTTTCATGTTGAAAAATATAGATCGATGAGTAAAGTAATGGGTACAGGGCAGTTCAAACTCGCATCCATCAATAGTTATAGGAGTCACGATGGCTTTTGTTCCTTATAAGGGGGATTATTGCAGCATTTAATCCTCACTTTTCTCCGTTTATCTGCTCGGTCATCTGTGAATCTTCGTGTGAAGCTATTTCGCGGTTTTCCTGTCCATCAATGTCTACAGAATCATTCTCTGACAATGCCTACCCGTTCTTCAGCTGTCTTCGTTTCTACGGCTATTCCAAGTTCGAAATAAAGAGAATTTAGATCGATATTCAGAAAACGAAGACATAGCGCCTTTAATATGCCTCATGAAAAGAAATATCGCTGTAACTGCTTTGCATACCGCCAATAAGAAAAGGGGCCCTGTAAAGGACAATGTGCATGTTGCACTGTAACCAGATTCCAGCAGATTCTTGAACACTTTTCTTTCTCTTGACGAAGCTGCTGCTCGACAAACGAAAGCTCAGTTTCTGTAAGATGACAGCTGCATGTCAGATTATCACAAATTTTAATATAATTTCCATAAAATTTAAAAAAAAAAAACAGAATCAGGACTTAACCAATATTGAAGAACTTTGCGCGAAGATATATAATTTGCTGTTTACTGTTTTAATTTATCAGGATGTGCGAACTTTTTATTGGCGGCTAAAATGGCAAAAGAGATTCCGGCCAAGAGGTATTAGGGTCGCTTCTGTAATTTAAAACATTTTAAAATTTACTAATTCCCTTAATAATGATGATACCAACGATGATGATGATGATGATGATGATAATGATGATGATGATGAGGATAATAATAATAATAATAATAATAATAATAATAATAATAATAATAATAATAATAATAATAATAATAATAATAAGTTTGCAGTTAATTTATTTGGTGGTTAGTTACATATCTCTTAAAAGTAAATCGCATCAGCCTTCATCTAAACCAATACAGAGACTAATTATATATTTGAACATAAAGTAAAAGTAACAACTGAATATTAAAAATAAAAATGTTGGGATTAATTATTAGAATTTATATAATTAGAATAAATAAAACATAAAGATATATATTGTAATAAAAGTTACATTACAGATACTGATAAACAATAAATTGGAATTTAAAGGAATAAGATAAATACTAGATTCTGAAATAGTAATATCTCAGGTATTGTTGGCACACACACCCCTCCTTTCGGAGCAGGTATTCTATTTAGACCCCTGCCGATTCGCCAAGGGAGGCTCTCGAGTTGTACAAATTGCAAGCAAAATTAAGCGAAATCTCCAAAGCTCTTAAAAGAAAAATCAAACCAGGTTACAGGAAGTAAATGGCAAACATCTTGTTTTTGGCTAAATGCGGTTAAGGATTTCACTCATAATATTAATTAGGAACAGAAACACAACATGAAAATAATTGATGTTTTCTCATCGCAAACGTTGTGACTGGATTATTACGTATAAAATACAAGTTTAATTAATATGATTAAGGGGCTTTTCAAAAATTACCACCAGGTGCATGTTCTAAATTCCGAATGCTTCTCGTGATTACACGTTTGGTTGCCTTAGCAATCTGTTTCTGGGCAGTAGCTTAGCATAAATTCCCATCTGAATGAGACCATCGAAAATTTTTATCTTTAATTAAGGAAAACTTTTTAAAATCGATTTTTAAAAAAAAAAACAACCTAAAACCATAATTTCTAAGTTGTATCTGAACACAGTCCATGTATTCGGAAAGGCTAACGTTGGCAGAGCGTTCCTGGTTCTGAAAGTCTGTTTGGAGGCGGAGAGAAGATATGTATGGATCCATCTTTTCATTGAAATCACCCGAGTGTAGGGTCAAAAATAGACAGCAAAATATGTGAAATCCAAAATATATTCGGTTCATGAAAATCTGTATTTACATGAGATTCACTTATAAAGGGAGAATTTTAAGTTCGCCTTTTGACAGCTGACGTATCTTACTCACCTTCATAAACTTAGCCTTCACTTTCGAAGTCTCGGGAGATCTCAAGGCAGTGAGCCAGAAGGGGAAGGTATCGACTTCGGTGACCAAGTTAGCGACCCGGGTACGTACTGTCGGGGACTTGAGCACTGGTGAGATGCGAGCACGGCACGTACCCGAAAAGTTACTTGGAGTTTCTAGCTTTCGTAGAAGGAAACCACGGATCCATGAAGAAGCCCACGCGGCAGGTTGGTAAAGAAGAACAAGAGTAATCCATTCCGGGAAGGTACGCCAAACCAAGCCGGTACCGACCGGGATTCGAACACAAGCCCCCTCAACGATGGCAACTCCAGTAACCTATCACAGGAGCACTGGCTGCCCGCTTCAATGTTCTAAACGTCTGTAATCATCTCAAACTTTAAATAAATAAGAAAAACTAAAAAAATAATTAAAATAATGAATTAACAAAAAAATCAAAGCTCTCGAATTAGAAAAGTCCACAGGTGAAAAAATCGGTAATACCTCCTCACCAAAAGTTTACATATATATGTATCTCATGCATAGAAATCATCAGAAGATGAGATGAAATAAAAACACAGATTCCGTTTGAGTTTGTCCAAAGATTTTTGAATTATTAAGACAATCCGATTTAACTAGTAAATTGATGATTTTAAGGTTTGGCTGTTAAAACCCAGGCTTCAAACACACTCACTCACACTCTCACACACTCACTCACACTCTCACATAGTCACTCACACTCTCATATACTCACTCACACTCTCACATAGTCACTCACACTCTCACATATTCACACTCTCATATACTCACACTCTCACATACTCACTCACACTCTCACACACTCACTCACACTCTCACATACTCACACTCTCATACACTCATTCACACTCTCACATACTCACACTCTCACATACTCACTCACACTTTCACACCATCCAAGAACAAACTATTTCTTAATGCGGATTTTTGACTAATCGTCACTACCACAATTAGATAATCAGCTTCTCGTTCTCAGTGTGAACTCAGGTTGCTGCTGATGGTTTGAGGATGAGCATGAGGACATCCGAGAGTTGGTTGAGAAAGAATATAAAATCGGAGTTCCGATGTTTCATGAAGCACGGCCTCTCTAGAGTTGGTTCTGAGATTAGACTCCGCTACTGAGAACCTGGCGCTGCCAGATGCAGCATTTATCCTTAAAAAGGACCCCAAAACACATAGAGTATTATTACCTCTTCAAACAACAGAAACCTTTAGCAAAACTAACGAGAGGAACAACTGGTGAAATGGCAGGTTCTTGTTAAATTAATCCATATTTTCATAATTACATTTTTACTGTAGGCTCGACACATATTTAATTTAATGAATTTACAGTTTAAAATTAAATAAATTTTTAACTAAGAAAAGAAATAGGCAGTTCTAACTTATAAATGAAATATGCTCAGTCGGTTTAAGAATTAAGAACAAGAAAGATAATAACATTTTTACCACTTACTACTCTTGAAGACAGAACAGATTGACCGGTAATTACTTTTTTAAAAAAAAAATAATAATTAAATATTTAAGTCAAGTCTGAAGTCGAAATGAAACTCTTTTCGTAGTTAATTAACTGTCAGAGACAGATTGTTTGCCTACATCTGGACATGTCGATATGAAACTCAGATGTTAACGGTCTGGATTTGGCATTAGTTTCCTGGCACAAATTTAAAACATTTAAATAAATGTGTTTGCAAAAATTCCAAGATCTAAAATACTTAAAATTAATTCTGCTTCACGATGTTTTCCTGACTGAATTTATAATTTTTTGTTTTTTCCTTGCTCAAACAATGATAACCTGTTCCAGGCTGTCTGCACGAAAGACATTAATATTTATTAAATTGAATTTATTCTTAGGACACAGGTGATGGACTATTATTAATCTACTCAGTTCTGCCCCAACTCCTCACAAGTGGTAAACAGAATTCTCGCGGGCTGATTCCTCACTATAGGGGACGTATTTATCAAGTAATTATACCATTGTAAAATAATAGATTATAGCTGGCTTTAACAATAACTAAATAAGGAATCATAATTTCGGTTAACCAAATGATCGAATTGCTTTCATAGTCGAAACCATATATATCCCAATATATAAGGCTCGTGCTGTCCCCTCTTGCAGTTGACCATTAACGTAGCTAGGGGACCCGGAACACTAACTTGGTGGAGAATAGGGGGCCTCTGACGCTGGAAACACTGGCCAGCGCCGAAATGGCTGATACGCCTCGAATTTGGCCGATCTAACGTACCTCCTGGAGTTCTTCATTATTAGATGTGAAAAGACACCGTTGTGCCAGGCTGGAAAAGAAGAGAGGGAAAAGTACGCTAAACCGAGGTGCTTGCAAACGCCGTTTGAATTCGGGCCCTCCTCGACACTAGCAGTCAGGTAGGCTAACCAGTGGGCTACCACGCCGCGCCGTAACGAGCTCTAACCGACCAAAAAACCGCTATTTGAAAAAAAATGTGAGATTTATAGAGATACTAGATGGTTAGCTCGAGTGTATCCCACTAATGTGTTTGTAGAACTAACTGTATAGTCGACATCCTTTCCTGTGGCCATCATTAAGATGTTGTCCTGAGGACTGCTTCGATGTACAGTGTTGTTAATTTGCAGTAGACAATCCAATCTTTACTGACAAAAGACATAATGTCCTCCTCACTCATTATCACCACAGTAGCTATTGAAAATGGAATCTGCCACGAATTTTTTGCTAAAAAAGGAGCTGTGTTATATAGTTCTTCACAAAAGTTGGCGTAAGCCCTGAAACATTCATGTGCGACTGCAGAATTTCCGGTAAATCTGGCAATAAATAAACAAGAGTGGAGCAGAACTTTCAGGGGACAATCAAGCCACGTGACATGACTTCGCCACTCCTATTTTTATTGAGTTCCTCCTCGTTTCTCCATGAGATAGTTAAATACTATTCATCTGGTAAATTTTCATATTGGTGAGAAGGTTGAAATCTTGGTGCTTGGAACAGTGACAACAACAGCAGTAAAGAATTTCTGATAAATAAAATAGCTAAGCAGTATTTTTATGAATCTTTAATTTTTTGTCCTTTTAATATCTACTGACTTTCGTACCATTTTAGTGACAGTATACCCGCTAATTCTCGCCTTTCCAATTTCCTCGTAGAAATATAATTTTGCGATTACTCATCCACCATCACCAGATGCCATTTATTACTATTTACTTCGCTAATTCAACTAAACAATAATTACAGATAAAGTAGTGTACATGATGCAGACTGTAAACTGACTGTTCCAGTCAATCAGTCAAAGTGAACTTGGTTCAAGAATTTCTTTTTGCGTTACCTGTTGAAATTTCCGGTCCAAATCACATTATTCGGCCAACAAGTAACTCTAAAACATTCTTTGGGCAGGTGTTCTTACTTGTTTCGAAAGTCAGCGGCTTGTATCCACGGGAGACAGCGAGAAGCGCAAGCGCGCTGCTGCTGCAAGTGACGATACATTATCCTCTAGGGCAGTGTGACCAACCCCTTCGGTACCTTACTACAGGCCTGGATTTCCCCCTTAAGAATCACATCGGGCGGGTTTAGTCTGAAAAAAAGGTCTTCCTCCTCTTCTGTAAAATACTGAACTGACCCTGACCTCGCAGGAGCAGCGCCAAATATAGCACAGATGGGCGTGGTACAAGTTAACCTTCAACATCTGCAAGATAACAACAACAATCGTGCGGCCAGGAAATACGTGGCAGTTTAAAGTTATGACTTGGTGTAATTGTATGTATTTATGTGCATATATGGCAGCTTAGAAAAATGCAGGGTATTTCATAGTAATGTATACACATTTTTCTGAGCTACCATATCAAGGCGTTTTGTCTCTCGACTTTAAGAAATCTTGCGGACGACGCTGAGGTCACGTGTTTTCAATGTACGAGGTGTGTCAGAAAAGAACCAGCCGCGATCTCCAAGCACCACGAGAACACCGCCAGGGGCTGCGATGCCTGCGTGGATGTCGACGGCGGACATCTTGAACGCCTATTGCAGTGTATCATGTTTGAGCACTATGTCCTCGTTTACTAGGCTATTGGAAATTGTTTGTATACAACTTTTGAAGCACCCTGTATTTATCTATTTTCTTTAGGCAGTCGTTATGCGGATATTGTCGTTTTATAAGAAATCCGGCGAACGCTGCACACTTCCGCCTATGTCGCTCCCAAATGCTTCCGGTGAAGCTGCACATGATATGATAACCTGAACGTGTTCCTGACAGAGCTTTTGGATTTTTTCTCGCGCCTTTCTGAATACGTAGTTTTTAATGTGTAAATCTGCTACAGGAATAACTGCCACACATTGTCGGCAAGGATGTGATGCAGCAGCACCGACTGATGAAAAGCGTCTACAAAGCATCACGCCTCAGTAATCAGTCTGAGTGCGTTTCGTTCAGGTGCCTGTACATCTGACCTGAATCAATGTTTTAAACAATAACTCTACGTTGTTTCTTACAGTGAAGTTCCACGCGACTTAAGCGGCTTGTGTAACGTCTCTCGCGGCAATATGTCTATGGAAACTATAGTCAACAGCAGTCGTAGAAACGTAGAAGAACCAAGCCCCAATTTGGGCGGTCCAGCTGATCGAGTCCGTGGGCAAGCACTTCAGCGGGCCGGAACCTTTCGACAACATTATACCTGCTTCCACTCGAATATTCCGCATTCCCTATGGTTCAGCCATCTATCAACGAAATTTTAAAGCTGATTGCAGATTGTAGCTTGATGACGTTCACCACTGGACTCTGAAGATCTGGATAAAGATTAAAGAAAGAGGTTTACGTAAGGATAGAAAACTCTCAGAAGCGACCGTACGATGATCCAATTTCGAGAAGAATGCGGAAGTAATCCCGCCTCGCCCGATGAGAATCCAGTCCCTTTCCTGTCCAGCAGGCGGCGAAATTTTGAAAACGAGGCAGCAAGAAAGATGGCGACCATATGAAAATCTGGGATCTGCCTTTAATCATACAGCTGCAGCCGGTGGGTAGTCAGCCTTTTGTACGGCCATGGTGGAGGATCCGAGTCCGAATTCTGCTGGCACCCCCGCCCACCCGGTTCGCGGCGTACTTTTCTGGCATGATTTCGTTTTGATTCCCCCCTCCACCCGGTTGCGTGAGTTTCGTCGACGCTCCACTTTTTCCCCCGATCTATGTGAAGAATTAGAGCTGGATTTTCTGTGGTAGAGATTCTGCGGGTAACTCTCGATTGTCTCGCAGCCTGACCAGAGATCAACACCCCCCGATTTTCATCTAGATAAGTCGCTCGGTCACCCTGGCTGACACCACCTACCCCTTTGCCTTCTAGCTGTTTGCTGTAAAACGTTATGAGGTCTCAGAACAGGGCAGGCCAGGCGATGTGGCTCAGTGGTGAGGGTGTTGGCTTCAGGACCTAAGGGTCCTGGGTTCAATTCCCGCTGCTGGCACATTGTTGTGACCCTTGAGCGAGGTACTTTACTGGCACTGCTCCAGTTGCTGCTGGGGAGTGGCCTGTGTGGGCGCTCAGACAGAGGAACCAAGGGCGGGGGACGCTCTGTAGCCATGACAGAGGCGAGTCTCCTGTGACAAGGAAAAGTCAGAAGAATGAACCACTGCTGAAGACGGATGCACTGGGCCATAGTGCGCATGACGACGGTGCAACACATCCCACTCTTATGAGAGGAGTGATCGAAGAAGAAGAAGAAGAACAGGTCATATGGATCTTAGCACCGATTCTTCGTTACTCGAATGTACAGATACAGGTGAGAAGATGACAGTAAGTAATTACCAAAACACGCGGTAAAACACATCAAGACTATCGCGTTGTTTTGTTTGCATACAAACACAAATTGAACGAGAAGTGAGAAAATGGTAAAATCCTGTAAAAGACGTGAGACTAAAAACGAAGACCTTGATTAGTCTGAACTTAGCCGAGAGCGAACGGCGATTCCACACGTCAGCTAGAAACTCTTACGTAAAGGGATTATGACAGGCTCATGTCAGATTTTTTTTTTCGACGGCTAAAGTCAGCAGTTGTCAAAAGTTAACTCGCATTGACAACAGTGAAACATCATCTCTGTTTTAACACCCCCCCGCGACTTAAGTAGGTTTCCCCCAGCACAGCGGAGAGTGCACTTTATTTGACGACCGAACTTCTACCCGGTCAGCTGTACCAGGACATTCTAGGAATGACATCGGAAAAGGTTTTAAACTTTGTTTCGTAAAGAGATCGTAAAGAATGAACTGTATCGTTTTATATTTATTAAAAATTCAGTTAAAATTATTATATATTTTAAACATTTTATACCATTTCTTCTTCTTTTTTTTTACTAAATACATTATTTCTGTTCTTTTAATTCGGTTTCAACCTCCCGCCAATAAAATTATGCAGATATGTATATCTTCCTTGTGATCCCTTTATTTCGTGTATGGTGGTCGATCCAACAAGAAAAAAACGGTCAGATGGTATGAATTGGAGTTTGGTGACACTGCGCTTGAGTTTGATTTTTGGTGGGTCGTAAGTGCACATTTATGAATCCACGCCTTGGATTGGCGTCCACTGTATCTAGTTACAATTTAAACCGCGATCACTATATACTTACAAACAAATATTAGGGTTGTTACAAACTCTTTGTCGGTTCTTTTACTGTAACAATGAGACTTCATATCGTCGCCTGAACGTGAAGTTTGTCGAAACAAAGTCAGTTCCATCACAACCGATGCCCTTCTGCCAAAGAGCTACAAGAGCATTTGTACCATTTTGAGACAAACCCGGATTTCTGGAGTCGATCAGCTGTCTGAAGGCAGTTTGAATGGCTGGGAGGAGGAAGCTGTAGAGGTGATGGATATAGGCTGAGTGGGGGGAGAACTTCGTACCCCAACCTGTTCAGTTTCTGAAGAGTCAGTTTTGCAAAATAAGGACGAAAATTGTCGTGGAGCGGGGTTGGGCTTCTTCTATTCACCAATGCCACCTGCCAATGGGAGAGTTTCTGATGAACAACGTTTAATTCTTGACAGTACCTTTCAGTTTTGATGGTTTTTGTTTCCTATGACAAGCGAAGAGCAGATCTCCAATCGACGATTTTGTTGTTGTTCATCCAACTCATCAGGCGCCCCACCTGTCCAGCCCTTTCACCTGGCCGACTGCGTCAAGATGCCGGAAACAGTTGCAGTGCTTCCGTCCAGCTCTCCACCGATTTCTCGCACCGTTTTCCTCGGATCGGCCTCAACTGAGGCTGTCAGACGGTCGTCATCACAGCTGGGAGCATCCTCATCTCCTGATCCAAACCTCGCCCCGCCCGATGTTAGGGTCGCCTCGCTCCCTTTTGTGGCCCAGTGAAGCAAAATGGCCCCTAAAACCTCTCTATCCCTGCTTCACTCAGGACCCCGAAAACACGTATCCATTTCACAATTTTTAAAAAGGTAGGTCTTGCATACTCTATGCCGCTACAGAACGATACACGACTTACCTACACACACCTTCCCGAGCATGCGACAAATGAACCCCTAATTACATGATATAAAACCCGACAAAAGTATTGTAGCAACCTAATATACTCACACATACACATATACACGCGATAGTACATACATACAATATCCGTTTTAATATCGTGTGAACATTTTGTCCAATCTATGTTTGCTTTCTGATTCCTTTTTCTCCTTAAAGCTTCTTATGGTATAAGTTGCGTTTCAGCCTAAATAACGTTTTTTTCCGAATGTTTATTAGTTCTTTGTCTTTATCGTGGTAATCCAATTTTATGAAAAAAAATAACAACCGCTTGCCATTTTGAGTAGGAGTGTGTTCGTAATAGTTATGCATCAGTAAGAAACTGACATTTTATTTAGTTTGATGAAAGGAATTGATATTAACTTGACCTAACCTATTTTACCTTGGTGGAGAGAGAGAGAGAGAGAGAGAGAGAGAGAGAGAGAGAGAGAGAGAGAGAGAGAGAGAGAGAGAGAGAGAGGAGAGATATATGATGGAGAGATGTAGAGATTGAGAGAGAGTGAGAGAGAGAGAGAGAGAGAGGAGAGAGAGAGAGAGAGGAGAGAGAGAGAAGAGAGAGAGAGATGGAGAGATTAGGCTGGAGAGAGATGCGAGAGAGGAGAGAGAGAGAGAGAGAGAGAGAAGATAGAGAGAGAGAGCGAGATAGAAGAGATGTAGAGATGTAGAGAGAGATGAAGAGATGTAGAGAGAGAGAGAGAGAGAGAGAGAGAGCGAGAGAGAGAGAGAGAGAGATATGAAGAGATGTAGAGATGTAGAGAAGATGAAGAGATGTAGAGAGAGATGAAGAGATGTAGAGAGAGAGAAATATGAAGAGATGTAGAGAGAGAGAGAAAGATGAAGAGATGTAGAGATGTAGAGAGAGAGAGATATGAAGAGATGTAGGATGTAGAGAGAGATGAAGAGATGTAGAGAGAGAGAGAAAGATGAAGAGATGTAGCGATGTAGAGAGAGAGAGAGAGAGAGAGAGAGAGAGAGAGAGAGAGAGAGAGAGAGGATTCAGCAGATATGCGAATGTCGTATTTACAAATAAAGTAACAGTACAGTAATAGAAATCTGGTCTGGACAACTTACTGCTATTATAGTTGACTTTCTAGTAAAAAAAATTTAATGTTTAGAGTCCAAGGTTCGTTCTTGTTTAACTATTGGAATCGTGGCTCTCATCTGGACTGTTTTTGCCACATTATCACAGTAGGGCCTGTAGTTATCCTCTCTCTATTTTTTATATGAGATGATAATCCATCTGATAGTCCGCGTAGAATATGGGCTGTATTTGCACTCCACTACATTAAAAAGCTGTATTACATAGCAGAGGTTGAACCATAGAAATCTTATATCGTCCAAACCCTACGAGTGTTGCATTACGATTATACTCAGACTCTACCGCTAGTTCAACACAAAGAATAACCAGTGCTCCTACGCTGAGGCGAATGGCACCCTCGGCGATATAATTAAGATGAAGATGATGTAGTATTTGATGAATTAGAGTGAAAACAAAACAACAATATTGCATCATGGCCCGAACGCGGTGTAAATTTTTGAATTATTCTTGTCCAATTATACCAAGTTGAAAAAAATAGTAAATTCTAGAGAACTCCAATAGATACTCTGTTCTGAGTTATTATTATCCTTTAAAAAATTTTTTTGTTGCCTATGTGCTGCACTGTACTTGCTTAACATGGAGGTGAGCTCTTGTTTTATGGCCATATTGAAATACGCCACAAATCAAATAAAGCGACTTGGAGCAATTAACTTTTTGGCGTCTGTTCGTATTTAAAAAGTCTTTTATCATATAGCGTAACTCGAGCGCTGAATATGATCGCAAAATTTAGGCAGAATTATTTAATTTGTTTTTCTCTCTTCCCAGTGTTTGTCGAGAATGTTGTTTAGATATTTAAATCTAATTTTAAACTTAAATAATATTATTTTTAAAAAAAATGTATTTATTATTAAAGCCGGGCGCATTGATCATCATATTAATGGATGAATTCACGTTTTCACTAAAACTAGTAATACTGATATCCGTATTATTCATCATTAGCTTTAACGATTTAAGAATAACAATTATGTTACAAATGCTAAGTTCCCCTAAAACGACGGCAGCTTAACTGCTGGGCAAACGATTGGGAAAACCCAGCGAGACATCGAGCCAGCCTGTTTTTGTACTGTCCGTCGTCAGTAAAGTAAAAGTCCGGTAGCTGATCAGCCAGGGAAACCTTACCGATATCCAAAGGGAGATAAAAGGGCACTAAGCGGAACTTCTGTAAGTGGCAAAAATTGAGCGGATAAGGCATAGATCGGTCCAGTGTGCTGTCTACAACGTAAAGCACAGTAGACGGAGATGATAGACATAAACCATCTTTAGCACCATCAGAAAAGGGATCGTTCTTTAGCATGATTTTCATTCAGTTAACATCAGTAACCAGTTTACCAAGATGCAGCGTTTTGACAAAGTATAGCCCCAGATCTTTGCTGCTCCGATCTTAAATGACCATTATTGGCATGAGAACTCTTTCCAGTTTGCCTAGCCACCTTTAGAAATTCCTCAAACCTTTAAACGATCCCTAGGGCAGTTTTAGTAATATGGTGAGTCTTAGAAGAAACAGGTAATCTAAACGGAATGAAATAAATCTAGCGTATTTATAGTCCCTAAACGCTGCGCCGGTGTCCGAAATCATTGCATGAAAGGGTTGATCTTATTGATGAAGACGAGATATCAAGTGTACAGAAACATAAGAGTATTGAGTAACTCACTTTGATATTACTTTATATTCCTAAACAAGAGCAGCCTAAATATTATTGGTTCTGTGGAAAGAGTTTCTGAGCTTCACAGATGTGCAAAGACTTTCTAATGATGTGCACGACCTAAGAATACAAGATCGCCCGGCCATTTGAAGCTCTGATCTCGGTCCTGAAAAATGCCCCGATAACACCCTTAGCCACGTGTACCCTAGTCTCGCTATTCTGAACACTTACCCTGGTGCCAGTTGTCGGTAAGGAGTCAGGACTATGAGCATCTGCCACAGATTCATTCAAGTCTGTGAATAATCAGACCACAACGAATACGGAAGAACTGTTCCGCCAGCCATGATTTCCACCTATATCACATTACCGCCGCCATAAGGACTCGTATCGGAAATAGTTCTGACGGCATCGGGAAGAGCGCGATGCTGCTACAGTGATTGACTGCTCAGATAAATACCAAAATTCGAATGTTTGTAACGTAACAATTCCTGACGAAATCGGATTTCGATGATTTTTATAGACACTGGAGTTTCTCTGACTGGCAGAACTGGTTTGGATCTCAGGGGCAGTCACTACTATGTTCTGCTTGGTGATTCTTCGGATCATTACTAAAGTACATATGACGACGAAGACAGCGTCTCCTGGCCTCTGGTTAACCCTACCAGCCTGGAATTAGACCTGAGCACGGTCGGCTAAAACCGCCCGGAGACTTTCTTTTTTTCTTCTTTGGAAACTGATTTGCTAAAGAAGTTTTATGGTCACGTGATACAGTGTCCACAAAGTACCATTTGGGATTGTATCTTTTATACCCACAAAGTAGCAGGCATTTCAGAATTCGTGTATATAGGCTAAGAATTGACAGAAATTCACGATTTGTGCAATCATAATCTCTTTGATAAAATCAAAGAAATATCTCTGATATCCCTAAATTTTGACCTAGAAACTTAGCATTCTATCTAAAACAATTTTATTATTTTTAATTAAACAGAATATTGAAATCTACTTTTCAGACATTGTTGTATTAATAATTCATCACTGAGAAGAATTTAATTTGTATTTATACGTCTTCTGCAAGTCTGAATTTTTGTCATAAGTCCATGTTTACATTACATCTACTGACAATTATCTATATCAGTAAATATTAGGTAGTAGTTACTTTTAAATATACTTTCTACTCTTCAGTGACTGATAAACATCTTTTTGGTCTTATGCAATATTTATTTAAATAAAAATATTTATTCGTCTTTACTGATAAAGTCCATCTTTGCATGAGGTTTACTGAGAGTGAAGATATCTTTCTGTGAAAAGTCCATCTTTAAATGAGGTTTACTGAGATTGAAGATACCTTTCTGTGAAAAGTCCATCTTTAAATGAGATTTACTGAGATTGAAGATACCTTTCTGTGAAAAGTCCATCTTTAAATGAGGTTTACTGAGAGTGAAGATACCTTTCTGTGAAAAGTCCATCTTTAAATGAGGTTTACTGAGATTGAAGATACCTTTCTGTGAAAAGTCCATCTTTAAATGAGGTTTACTGAGATTGAAGATACCTTTCTGTGAAAAGTCCATCTTTAAATGAGGTTTACTGAGATTGAAGATACCTTTCTGTGAAAAGTCCATCTTTAAATGAGGTTTACTGACTCATGAAAGATAGTTTTCTCCACTTAAGGTTTCTAAGCAGACATTTATCATGAGTTTACAGATTGATATGTTTCCAAAGATTAAAAAAAATATATTTTTGAATATTTATTCTTTTTTAAAACATCAAATTTCCCATAACTTTGGTTTAAATTACTACTGCAAAAATAATATAATATTTTTTTTAAAAAAGAGTAAAGTAATATTAAACAAATGTTAAAGTGTTTCGAATATTTTACTAAATAACAAATTAAGCGGCTTATTCGACAAACAGTGACGAAAAATAGTTCTTGCTGTTGTTTCAAGTCGCTGCTCATTAACTGTTAAACTGATTATGAAAACATTCGCTTTGATTTATTAAATTCAGCTTGATATTTTGGCCGAAAGATGGTTTTTCAGGTTGGGGAATTGTGTAATATTTTTTAAGGTCTTCGCCGAAAAAGAAAAAAGAACGAAAATTGTAAAGCCTGGAAGGATTTGATGAAATGAAACAATTTCGGGAAGAAAAAACAAGATAAGTTTGGTGGAGATAGCATGTTGAGGTTTCTTTAATAGAACGGAAATTTAAAAGTAAATCAGTTATCAACGTTGATCGTTCGGCGAGGCCTTGTTCTGAAGACTGTCCAGACTTTCTTGCGTCTGCAGGCGAAGGTCATCAGAAAGTTGAGGAGGATGAGCTTAACTGAGAATTTGTCAATTAGTAAATAGATAATCTGATGACATAGGTGCAGAAAAGAATGTGCATGAAAGTGAAAGACAGACAGACAAACGTTTAAATACACAGACAGACAATGGCTGAGAGAGAGAGAGAGAGAGAGAGAGAGAGAGAGGAGAGAGAGAGAGAGAGAGAGAGAGAGAGAGAGAGAGAGAGTAGAGAGAGAGAGATGGAGATGGAGAGAGAGAGAGATGAAGAGAGAGAGAGAGAGATTTATGAAGATGGAGATGGAGAGAGAGAGAGAGATGAAGAGAGAGAGAGAGAGAGGTATAAAGGTTAGTGTAAAACACCCTTTCAGGGGTTTGTCTACGATTTTCCGTTGTTATTGTAAAAACTGTCCTAAAATGTTTTCTCATCTCCAGAAACGAACCAGATTTGCTCTGGTTATTCCGCTGTGAGGTCAGGTGGCAGTGGAACACTCGCTGAGAATAACAGCAGAATTCTTCGAACTGAAAACTTACGGCAATCGCTTCTTTCACGCAAAAACTATCAGTTCGATTTAACTGACCGACCATCGCTTGTCTACTGAACTAACTAAATTACGCTTTACGATCTCACCACCCGAGCAAAGCTTACGGTGAGCGGACTGTGTACATCGTCCGCAGGCATTCTGTAAGTTAGCAGACCCAGACCCTCCCACAACCCCCCCAACGCATTCTTAACGTGTGTTTAGGGAAGTGATGAGGGAGGGAATGCTTGTATGATCAATGTATACGATACGATAAGCACAACCTCTGACATGCAAAGAACTAAGAACTGACCCACTGATTATCTTTACATTAGCCGCCCGCTTCTAAAACATCTATTTGTCGACTATTCAGTTTCCCTTCTCTCCTGAGAACAGCGAATTTATGTAAATTGTTGTGTTTTCTATTAATCTTTTGTCAAACTTTAAAGTAATGTATCCTGTTTGAAAATGCATCGTTAAAAAATACAACAAAAACAAATAATACAGGATAAGCCGAAACGCACTCGATTGAAATGTCAGGTAAAAATGTACTGGATTGTGATATTGGTGCAAGACGAAAGCTAAATAACAGGAGGAACTCGAAAGTTCATTCTGGCATCAATGCAGATTTTCCAAACACTGTCCGTCATTCTAGGCACGCTTGGGAACACGCAGAGCACAGGTGTTGACTGTGTCTCACACAGCGCCAGAATTGGCGAAAAGCTAATCACAGAAATCCTTTTCAAAGGCATTTTTATTGGAGGCTGCCCTTATACAAGTCTAAGGAAGACAGATCTGGTCACTGTGAAGATCGTGGAAAGGGAGACCCGTGTAGAATTATGTGTCCTGAAAAAGCTTCACATCCCCCCGTCTCTCCAAATTGGTAACGTAAGCCGATTTTGAGTTCCTCTCTGGTTTTATACCAATATCACAATCTATTAATTTTTTTAATTTACTTTTAAATCATGTTCAATTTTTAGTTCACCCTACATTTAAAACATTTATTTGCCTCTAGAGAGCAACAATTTTAAAAGATTAAAGTACATCATGAATAATTTTATTGTATCAAAGAAACTACGTTCGAAAATTAATACTACTACCGATAAAGTAGATTTACGTTGTGTGGCTTTTGCTTGTCTTTATTCATATTTACAAAAAAACTAAGATTTACATAGGACTTTATTTAAATTTAGTGACAGTTATAATATGATGAAGCGAGTTACGTTGATGAACAATTTTTAAAAGGCGAATGTAAACTATATTTTGGCTTAAATCTTTGATTTATCAAAGTAAAAATTTTGATCTTTACACAAGCTTTGCTGGTCTGGTGTGTGGCCTTTATTTAAATAAACAGGTGCAATGGTATTCCATTCTGTGTCAGGGTGGGAAGCATTATCGACTTACACGTTTGTAATAAGTCAGGTGACAGCGACAGCTGCTTTCTTACTATAAGTGTAGAAGCGCTTCCCCAATATTCGATGGACAAGCAAACTGTCTCTCTGAGCCATGCATCTCAAACTTTAATTTATTTGAATACAAAGTCTCTTTCCATTTATCAGTTGTATATCTTACATTTAATCTTGACTCCTGGAGCCTTTTGATTTTATCCATAGCCCATAATAGTGACTTTCTGAAGCAATTTATCCATTTAGTCCTACAGTTCTAAGGGAACTCTGTCTTGTAGAAACAAATCCATTCTGGGCTTTTTCTCTACATACAGTTCTGATTTTATTTCTGGGACTGTGTCGCTCGCTGCCTTAATATGTTTCTGTACGTAGATTTTCCTATTTACTTGTTCTTTTTCATAGAAAATTGACGGAAGTGAAAAATGAAAATAATACCAAAAGCCTAAATTGTAATAAACAATAAATCAGTTATAAAATATTTACCAGTTAGAAAAACAAACAACAATTCGGTTAAATGACGACACAAATACCAACATCCGCACCAAACTTTAGTATCAGAGATCACGTGATTAAAAGTCACTGGCAATGCTGACTAGAAGGAACTTTTCGAAAAAATGGTCCAGTTGTTAATGTTTAAATATATATATACCTTCCCTACAATTAAGCTCTTTAAAAACTGATGAAATCTGTTACATTTGTCCGGACTTGGCTTTCTGGACCAGTTCTATTTGCATCTTCAGAGTCGATCGTCAGTCTAATAACTAACGATTGTTTCAGTCAGTCAGTGATAATTTAAAAATCGCAGACATCTAAAAAAAGAAAAGGAAGAAATAATTGAAAACCGGTTGACTTGAAAGTGCGCAGAGAGCTTGCGTGACCAACGTTTCCCTCGAGGTCTACGTTGGTCTCCTCTTCAGTGAGCAAAGAGATTGCGGCGAGCTCCGAGCAGACTTGCTTATTCCACGCCTTCCTGGCTGCAACGAAGAGCAGCCGTCTTCAGCGCGCGGCTACTGACAGAAGATGGATCGTAGATGGCAAGGGTTTACAGAGATAAGCGTGAATAAGTGGAGAGATATGAAGCTAAGAAGAGAGAGAAGACAATGGGCGATGATTTTCCGATTGAGAAAATCAATTCAGTCTTCGAGGAACACAGTAAAGGCGACTATTTCTGTTAATCGTGCTTCTGTTACGTGACCTGGTAAGTATTGTTTTAATGACCTTGAAGCAAATATAGTTTACTGGATCCTCTCTACTTTAATGCTTAATTACAACTATATTTATTAAATAATGGCAAGTTAAAAAAAATAATATTGAAAAACAGGCCTCGTTATTTTCCTATATATATTTTTTGGTTAGTATTTGTTTTTCTCAATCCTACCCCTTTTTTGATTTTAATTGTGCGATGTCATTCGCCACAACGACCTGATTTGTCGCATATTAAGAAAAGCATCAAGACATCGTTACGACCAAAAATTTCTTCTGTCTTCCACCGATTTTCAAGCTGAGATTAGCCGTAAAACCTTGGCAGAAAGCTCTCACTGCACGACTTGCAGAATTCTCAGAATTCTATTTCATGCTTGTATTTTACTCAATTCAGTCATCTTTAATTAAAACCTCGTTTTTTTTCAGAAGTGTCTGACAGACCTACGTGATTCGTTCCCGCTGAGAAACTTGTATTGTCTGGCCGCATGGACGCCATCTAATCCAGACTGCGTCTTTCCGAATTATCTCATTGAAATGAACCCTATCAAGAAAATCATTTTAGAATTTACATCAAATTCTCTGTCACTAATATCTGAGAAAGCTGACATAAAAACTCAAGAACATTTCATACAACACTCTCAGACAAACCTTCTAAACTATTTTGACATTCTTCCAGTATTTTGAAGAATGCTCGGTCCTGTTAAATAGGGAGCAGATCACGGTAGACCGCAGGGTTGTGCTTGTTTGTTTTTTTAGGGGGGTCTTTCTGTGGCAAGTAAAACCGTATTTCAACCACACACCTCTAAGGGGGGATTTGTGTAATTTTCTCTCTCTGTTTTAACCCGGTGGCTTTTAGAGAGAACATATTTTTGTGTGGTTTAACCTGATGCTGCTGTAGTTCCTTACACTGGAGAGAGGCCGAAGTCATAAAGCGACTGAAAGTTCTCTACCAATGAAGTAATGGCACAAGTGAAAGGCGACAGCCTTACACGCAGGAAGGTTGCGCTCGTGTGTCCTTATCCATCAGTAAAATCACACTCGCTCTCTTTCACGTTAATGGATTATTAAAACATGCCCTTCTTTTTTACAAAGCCTGAAATGAAGAACTACAGTCGCTAGTTTTTTTTAAAAATTATTTCTGCCAACAAATGACATGTAACTCCTTTATTGCTAAATATTATCTATTTTTATTGGTAAATGTTAATTATATATATATATAATGTAAATTTATTTTTATGAATAAAATGTCAATAACTTTAAATGTATCAGTAATTTTCACTCAATTCTATCTGTATATTTAAATTCAATTTGCCTGAATATCAAATAAGATATCATTCTATCAACAAATGATATTCAAATCCACGTTTTATCAGTAAATATTATTTAATCTATATAAATCCCAAGTAAATGCAAAAGTCAGTAATCTCAACATTTAAATGCAATGCTTCTACATGTTACGCTTGTAAGATCTACGATATTGTAGGATGTTAGCTGCCTATTAACTAGCCGCTAGATGGCGGCATATTTTCTGTTGCTATCTATAGTTTCTGAATGGGTTGATAGAGAACTGGTAAAATGCGCATACTACGTCACATAAATCTTTCACAGATCGCAAAAAGTAAACATTGTGTCGTTAAGACAATGGAGAATACTTTTAGTGTTAACGACCCCTAAGAAGCATGTTTTGCCTCTCTTAATCAGTAATACGGGAATTTTCATTAAGATTTTGAAATACCTGGAGAAGAATTCCTTAATTCCTATTCCAGATTGTGGCCTCACCATTTCAGCACCAGGTGGTGCCATTATCCTGAAGAATATATCTCAGTATAAACGATTGTATTTAACAATCCACAAATAATATTAGAAAAACAGCAGTAAGGGCAATAATAATAATTAAATAAGGGAGACTGTTTTCGTAAATAAACTTCCAAAAAAATAGCTCCTGAGTGATATTTATTTGGGTAAAGGTGCCATCAGTATTTTCAATAAAGCAAACTCAAAACTCAAACAATCAAAGCGACACAAAACTGAATAAGTAAATAGATTTCTACATGGAATCTAATATTTTCACCACGTGGTTTTAATGAATGTGTTCAGACCTAACCTTTGTCATTTTTAGAAATAGCTGATATTTCTGAATTTTGCAGAATTTCAAGAGAAAATGAACTTATAAATATGGAATCTCTGTTTGCCAAAATCTTGTAATACTAGACATCAATTAAAGAGAAAAACTGAGGTTAAGACAAAAAATCTTCGAGATCTGCTCGTGAAATTTTTTCAGATACTGATAACTAACATTATCACATTTAGTTTTAGTTTGAATTTGGTAAATGGAAGCACTTGGGGACGAGACCCTTTAACTGTTTTCTTTTTGGTATTTTAAAATATAATATATGTAACAACTACCAGAAGTTGTTCCTGTATCTCATTTATTTAAGGTCATGCGATGAGAGCCCAGCCTCAGTGTGGAAATCAAATGCCAACCGAACATTTTCAGGCCTGAATATTTTCTTCCATCAGATTTTAAGGTTTTGGTTCTAGGATAATAGTTGTAAATCAAAAGAAATTAAAGCAAAAAATAACAACTAAATCTTCATAAATATTGCATAGGCATATCAGTATTTCTACCACGCTATGGAGTCTATGAGAAAACAAGTGTCCAAACCTTCAAGAAAGCGCCTTTTCTAATAAAAAAATACTAGATTCTTCATAAAGATTACAAATTAATGACAAATGGACGACGATAATTACCGTAATTTGGTTACCGTTTTGCGTTTGTTGTAGCCAGTCAGCCCTATTCCATATCATACTTAAACGTAATTTTAGAAAGCGATAGCATACCTGTGTCTTGAAAGGTACATTCTGTCGCTTCTAAAAGCCACGTCATAAAAATTTGATGAGGTCAGGAAAAATACCAGTGGCGACAGTGTTACCTTTCTGTCACCTGTAAATGACGTTTGTTGCCAGTCATGAGACAGACGGTTTAATAGAATGACAAAGAGCAAGAGAGCGCTACCATAATAATTTAGATACCTTTTTTACGGAAACAAGGAAAAGAGAATAAAGCATCAGAGTGAATTCTTTATGCTAGTAATTGGCCAGGAGCACGAAAAGCCTCTACCATCTTTGGTGTTAAATCAATCTTTCGTATCTTGATCTGGTCTATGTTCCTCTACTACATCAAGTTGTGCTGTTAATTTAATCATATCGGTTGGTCGTGGACGGGTTGCTCTCATAAACGACCATTCGCATGTTCCGACGTGAGTTCAATCGGACTCCAGAGCTTTTGGGTGATTCTTATTCTAGACTTTGATGGTCTGCAGCGACACTATCCAGAGAAATATAGGCACGAAATCTTAGTATGCTTTGAGTATATGCATTCCGCAAAAATAAGACGTCCTCTGACAAACACCAACTGTCTTTGCTCCATACCAGATTGCAGCCAACACAAAAACATTATCATCTTCTTATTTACCACCAGCTCAATGCAGCTGAAATAAAGATCTCTTTTAGGTCTTCTCCAAATGCAGAAATCTTAACTTACTGGAAACTAGTAACCGCTGCAAATATTCGAGTATCTTGCCAGAAATGTTCTCTTTCTTTTGACCAGAGCATCTAAGGTTTTTTACTCCTTCTGGGGGGAAAAAATACGTTTCTCACTAGCCGCGAGCCCCCTGCCGTGACGTCGGTAGAGATGACTTAGAACCGTTTTTTGCCCAATTACGTTTTTTTTTTAAATAGGCGATGCCAGTAAGAGAGCTTCTTGATAGTCGATACCGACACACGGCGAGTAATGACAGCACATTCTTGTCGTGGAGTCGATTTTCCCTAACAGTGATATCCACCTCGGTGAGATTTGTGGTGACACTGACCACAAATTCATCAAAAATGTCGAGATCCTTGGAAATCCGTCACTGACTGTGTGTGGCCTTTGCTACTCGACCTCGGGAAAACGGAGAAGTGCTGAGGGAGCCGCCTGCTTTCCCTATGTTGATGGTGAGGATTAGTCATCTGGCCGTCTAAGTCTTTTATATATATATTCACACAAACGCATATGAAATATGCAAATTTCAGTCAATTACGTTCATTTATTAGAAGGACAAATTTCGTTCAATTCTTTAGTCAAGTTTATTTGTTTTGTCAGCCAATTGTTTACTATTACTTCTTAATTAGAAATTTTCTTGATCGCGTTTATTCATCCGACCAACCAACCAGTCACTCTTAATTTGGATGAAGCTTTCTTTTAGTCGGATTCATCTGTTTATTCATTTATCTATTTGATAAAGTTTATTAATTTATCCAACCAATCCTTCATTTATAAATTGCTACATTGGTGAAAATTTGTCAAGCGTCCAATCTGTTCTATACAATGCATAGTTTCATTGGTTTAAAATTTAACGGCCTGAGACGAATGTCAACCATCGAGCCTATGAAACTACATATTTTATAGCGACTGCGATTTGCTTTAAAATATTATGTTTAAAACTCACACAAAACATTTCTGTATATTTCTTTTAATCTAATGATATTACATATCTTTTTATGCACAGAGATAGTATTTCACTCAGATATTTTAGTCCATAATAAATCTAGCGAGACTGTTTCTAATTATTACGCCCTGACATTTTATTTTACTTTAGTGACACAATTCGCTATATATCTTCTTAGTCTTCCGTACTCCATATTCAAAAGAGAGACGACGTTCGTGATGGAGTGTAGGGATACGGTTTTCTACTAGGAAAAAAGTCTCTATCAAAACTCCATTTATCATATGTGAGATGGAAACACGCAGGCAGAAGGCCGGTGAAGATACCGTGCTGGAGAAGTTTGCCAACACAAGTCAGTCCTTAGCCGGAATCGATCGCGAGCCCTCGACTTTTGCGGTCTGGTAGACAATCACAAAATACAGGCGCTGCCACGATCGCTTTAATTTAAGATAGAAAAATCACTGGTGACGACGCACGAGAAATACGAACTGATGCAGCCATGACAACGTCAGGGAATCAAAAATTCTGTCGCGTTTTATTTAACCGGAAATGGAGAATTTTTACTGGAATTGCTGTATCCGGTGCACAGCTCATCAGGACCCTTCTTAGGGTCTGATTTGCCGATGGTGCATTGAAAGAAACCAAGCCTCTGTCTGCGTACTATCAGGCAACTGCTGACGGAAGAGCGCTGATCCGATTCTCTTTCTTGCAGCTATCTTCAATCTTCCTCACATAGGTTTTTCAGCTTATTCAGGTTTCCCTTCCTCCGCCTGTTTTATTTCTGTTTAATCGGCACGCTCTGCAAGTTGCATCAGACTATTGCCGTAAACTGATTAATTGGCAATTTATTTATATGCCACCTTTCTGCCGTTGGTCTTTCCACAAAATAGACATATACTGCAATATATTATTATGGAACGATGTTCACATGCAGACTTTCAAAACCTTTACCTTAATTTTCGAAATCATCGCTCTAAATTGTAAAACGACGCTTTAATTAACTATGTGCTATCTGAAAAGAATGACTATGGTTCAAACTTTTGTTTCAAAATTTTAAGACGCAGGCAAATTTAAAATTATAAGAAGCGATAGGCTATTTTCACCTATTCTTTAATGAACTCTGTGATGAGCCAAGTCTCTGTTTACGTAGCAAATGCATTACATTCAAAAAGAGCAATAATAAGTGGCACGTGAAGAGGATGTCCTTGATTATCCGATGCTTGTATTAATGGAACAATTAACAGTAACCTTTTGGTCCTCTGGTACATCTAACTTCAGATCCTTTAATTCCGTCACTTTCATTTAATAGAAGTCCTGTCCGAAGACTACTTTCCGTTTGATTGTAAATAATATTTCTAGAAAGGAACGAGTTTCTTCACCTCAGAATGGACACATCTAAAGCCGAGACACTCGCACAACAGATTTAAAAGAGTAATAATGAAATATTTTTATTTCATACTTTATTATTAAAAGTATAATAATAATAATAACAAAGATATTTTTAATCTACTATCAATATCTAAATTTCAGGTGAGCTTTACTGCAATCAGACCTTCGACGGAATCTTATGTTGGGATGCAACTCCAGCAGGAGAAAGGCAGTACCTACCATGTCCAGAAATCGAAGGATATAACACTCTCTGTGAGTTCTTTATTTCTTATTTAAATCGATCTATGTTCATAAAAACCTATCACGCCGTCTCATCTTCAAGATGGTAAAATTTTAAAAACATTTTCGTCTCAAGTCCTTCAGCTAAAAAGGAAACTTGTAATCTAGTGGCATTGATATCTCCTAAGCAAACATGGAATTATATCTAAGACCACTAACGATTTCGTTGATGATAATAAATACTCCATCTTTAAACCATAAATTTGAAACGTTTCATAGAAAAACAAACTCCTTTAAGTTAAATATTAAAAGGTATGAACTTTAGATCTGAATAGAAGACATCACAGTTTCACAAATGCTTTAGGCCTACATATAATTTTGTAAGGAATTTGTACAGCACCTTGTTTCAACAAACTATTTACAAAGATCGCCGGGCTGCGATCTGTGGAGTATCAGAAGTGACGAGGAAGAGGAGGAGGAGAGAAAACATTCTATTTTGTGACAATTAAGTAAAAGGCTTTCCACTAAAATTACATGGTTGATTATTTTCAGTACGAGATGAAATGAGAAATACTGTATTCACATAGACGTGTCTCTCTTCCGATCTACTGAGTATACGTAACTTGGCTTTGATTGTTCTTTTAGAGGCTCATCTGAAAAGGTAAACTAAATGATGAATAAAGTCGGTGAAATAAGTAAATATGCGAATTTCCAAAATTGCGTCCCAAGTTTATTGACAAACCCGTTTTATTGTTGAGATTCTATTGGCGCTAAAATCACCTATGTAAATTATCAAATGCATACGGAAATAATTAACTGAATCTTCTCATATAATTTCTTTGGAAACGGCCATTTCGGATTTTTTAAAACTTTTCTGACTGGAGAGTACACCATGGAGCATACCATCTCGCGCTGCTATAGGTCATTACCAAACAAATAATAGCACTACGCACAACTATGACGCACATGAAGTTATTTCTGGTCTTCATGGCAGAAGAGAAAAGTTTACTAAAATATACTAGACATCAATGATACAGGTGATTATTATTATTATTATTATTATTATTATTATTATTATTATTATTATTATTATTATTATTATTATTATTATTATTATTATTATTATTATTATTATTATTATTATTATTAAAAGACCCGAAATTCAAAGGTATTTCTTCGTGATGAAGTAAATTAGACCTTGTTTATGAAAAGGCACCAGTTTCATTTTCTTTACATCCATTTAGCCATAAGTTTACAACGGTGCTGCATCCGTGAACGAAGACTCTCCTCAAAGTAAACGGAAGCCCTATTGAAAGGTATGTTCATAAGGGATCATTATTATTCTCTGCGTAAATCTACAATTTCTAAAGTTGTCGAATTTTCTGGTATAAAAAAACTCGCCATCTGTTCGAACAAAACAAGTAAGGATACAAGAGCAAAACACGTTTGCTTCACGTATCAGTGGCATCAGATATAATTTATATTATCGATTACATCTATTCGCACGCAGCAAAGTATAATTTAAAAAAAACAACAACAAAGTAGGAAATTCCAGTGTCGGAACACACACGCATGCGCACATTCACAAAATGCAAAAATGGCCTATCATGAGGATCCGATGTCAGTTTGAACATTGCACACCAACGAGCCAACTCGTGCTTCGTAAAGATTAGCTCTGGATTAAAGCTAAGAAACCAGAGTTTTTCACTGTCAGCGCATCCTAAATCCAGAAGTACCTTCAGTACCGCACTTATTCATTAACGGAACTAGGTGGCGCTGTGATCGCTCGTTCTAAGCAAGATTGTGCTGGTAGAAGTCAAAGATACGGCACAGCTTGATCGGGTTCGAATGGGAGAAACGAAAAACATTTAAAAATAAATAAATAAACATATACCTGAAAATCTTCCACGTACCGAATCAGGGCATAAAGAGTCTGACGGCTGTTGTTAATAAATACAACCAACGTTTTTCTCCCTTTCATTTGTCCTTTAATGAAACTGAACATCTTTCGCAACACGAAATTCTAATTTTCACTGTATTGTTTTTTCTCTTCCAAGTTTTCCTTTATTTAACGATTCTCTACTACTATTCAAAGATTCCATCCTCTGTCACGCAATGTAAGACTAACGATAAATAATTATTACAAATTTCCATCTATTTCATGTCAAGATGGATTTGTTGGAGGAAAATGTGCTTACGTGTTTTTATTTTGGATAACATAAACTATAAATCAGATGAGATATTTCTTGAATATTAAAAGTAATCACATAAACACAAAGTACTTAGTTATTCAAACAGAGACAATCGGAAATAGATGATTAAGCATCTTAGCCTTTATCGATCAAACAGTTCTCCGATAAACATAGAAAAACCTAAAATATCTGACGTCGGAGATAAAACAACCAGGTGCTTGCACGCGTTTGTTTAAAATCGTCTGCTTATTTTCTTCAGCAGATCGATAATTGTCTCGAACGGTCACAAGTCAGCAAAGCGAAAATCAAGCTTTCGTTAAATTTCGAACTATTCTACTGTTTCGTTAGGTTTTCCAAGATAGTTTAAATACTACTAGCACAGAAATCACCTTTTAGCTAACAGTATTTTGACAATAATCAATATCTGATTGAGTAGCAATGCATTTATTTCAATATAGGCTCTCGTATTAGCCTGAAAAGGTTAGTTTTTATTTAGGGCTCAAATCAGACCTAAGCCCAGTCTGGTTACCTATGACGAAATACACCAAAAATAGATGACGAAATATCCCACCGGAGAATAATCCAATAGATAAGAGCGAAGTGCTCAGCTGCAGGGAACCGGATATGACAGACATACTATCTGAAGACGATCGGAGACCATGCGGTTCGAAACGTTGTGGAGAAAAAAAACCAAGATAAGATCGGTCTGACATCATTTTGTAATAAAAATTCCTTTCTTTAAACTAAACTCTCAAAAAAATCTTCATTTGCACGTAGATTATGGGTTATGTTATCTTAAATCGTTTTATAGTCACCAGATGGTTTTAGTGAGTAATTATTACAATAATATTAGATGTATATAAGGAAACAGATTATATTTGTCTACAAAGTAATCTCCCGCGTTACGGAAAACGTTTCAGAGAACGCATCCATTCCGTATGGCGGTGGATTACCGTATTTTATTTGGTGTGTACATCCCAACCATTCCCTACCTATTCTGTTACTTAATTATAGTTAAAACATCAAATAAGATGCTTTAAAATACGGCATTCTGCATTCACCGAGTGTTTGCATTCAAAATGGCCAACACGAGTACTTCCGTGTCGACCTGCAAGACATCCCCAGCTGACACGCACCTGCCTGGTGTACTCGGTATTGCAAATGCGCCAGGGAACAATCCATCAATGACACTGAAAAATTTTCAGTGAAGCTGCTGGGCTTCAGAACCAGTGGTCACAAGCCTTTGGCTGGCATACACTTTTAACAGAATGCAGGCAGAAATCAGAAACGTGTACGCCACACGTGAGCTGCAGAATTAGAAACCAACTGTCGATCTAAAAACAATCAAACTAAAAACTTCGCCAGTTTGGCGAGAGGAAGATCGACAGGTCCTCGCCTGGTTGCTTTCACCGTGCTCACGGCGCCTGCCCAGAACTTGGATTAATCGGCAGGAGATCTTGAAGCGTTCCAGCTTTGGCAAGGAAAGGGAAAAAAAAAAAATTCCTAGAAATCTATAAAACTTTATTTTTTTTTTCCTTTTCTCGTAGTTATCGAATGTTAATGGCGATCTAGTGGACTTGTAAATTAAATCTTAAGACCAACAGAGACAGCTGTTATACAAAAGAATCAATGGATTTTTCGCCACAATAAATCAGACCGGTTTTCTTTCGAGTGGTTGGTTGTTTGTTTGAATTATTTGTCAGACTCAATACTTTTTGCGAAATGCGTCAAGCACAACAATTTACGATTCATCGCTATAAGTGTCGCACAGAATTACTCATGTGCAAATTTAGGAAGGTCCATTCCTTCGCCAATTTGTTCCCACAACCACAAAGGGAACTTTAAAAACTTACAGCATAGGAAGAACGAGATACGGATTCAGCAGATTTACACGGTTTAGGTAGTTTAAGGAGCTGAGCGAGCAAATGTAGACTTTACTAAGACTGGAAAAAATCGTCAGGATGTGTTTGTTTTGGCTGACCTTCACATATTACGTGAAGATCATCTTCCAGAAGAACCTTGCAGTAATCTGCACTCATGAAATACATATTTGCGAAATTTACTCATATTGGCCAGGAAGTTAAGAACTGAGAGTTACTGGTGATCAGTTACCGTTAAGTTGTACAGCGGTCTCTACAACGGAGATAACGTCTCCACAGTGGAGACTACTCTGACTTGAAAGCGTAGTACTGCAGTTGTCCGTGAGAGAGCGTTGCAACGTACCTACATCGACAGAAAACGCCCTACTAAAATTCTTTATTTTTAGACGTGGAGTAAACCAGAGTGCCTGGTGAAGAACAGCAAAAATCCATGCTAAAGAGATAGTCAAACCCACCCTACTTCGACCGGAAATCGAACTCGAGCCCTCACTTCCAGTCTATCAGTCTAACCACTGCGTCACCAGTGGTACTTTAACAGAGAATTACATAAGAGTTTTCCCCTTTATCTACTCTAACCTAGGCAAACAACAGGGAAAAGTCGCAGAAGCGTCTACTTAAAAATATACTACAGATAAAAATCAACTGTATTGCAGTCATTATTCTTGTCTCACTAGCGAGAGGGAATGATTTCCGAAATGTAGGTTTATTAATTAGTAAAATTACAACTAATATAATAATAGTAAATTTCCAAAGTAATGCTCAACAAATAAGAAATTATTAAGTTTAAATCGCAAAAAAAGAAAAAAAAAATTGTAATATTACTGAAAACGGATCTGTTATCCCTAGATAAGCACGTGTTGCTATATTTCAAGGATCGCTAAAATTTTGACTGGTATATCACACCTTTACCTGAACCCTATGTGTTTCATCAATAGGTAACCACTCATCATCTGCAAACTGTTTAATTCTATGCATTAATTGCTTCAAATGTTTGCCAAACGGTTGAAAAGTACTGAGAGAAGCTGTGTTATGTCTGACTGAGACTCGAACATTGACCAAAAGCTCGTATTTTTCTGTTGTTTCTGTTTTGCAGACTCTATTCAACGACACCCAGTATGACGTCAAAAAGGCGCTGATTTTAACTTAAACACAAAACAGCGACGCCTGGCGCTCGTAATATTCACATTAGACATGAAGCACCAGAGTTGTCTACAGCATGGCGATATATTAAAATCTCCACCTGTAAACAGTATAGAATGAAGCAGTCAGTTTATATCTCATTTATAAATATGTTCGCGATCGGCCTGAACGATACCTTCGGTGAACTTATTCCTTTTTGTTTTGAATTCCACTGTTTAGGTTTAAGAAAACACCCGAGATTGTACTGCGAAATCTTGATTTACCTTTCTTACGTGTTTGAGAATTGTAATTCTTTAAAGTTCTATGTCGTGAAACTTTAGGCCAATATAACCACTCCACAAACTTCAGCTTTCGGGAGTAAGCACATAATTTGTGGGGAAATCTTGTCAGATGGTTGCTATCTGTCCGTCTTTATGATCTGAATTTTCCATGAAGAAAAATATGAGAATATATTGGTAACTATAGCATTTTGCGTTCTATATCAACAAGAAAAAAAAAAAAACAAGAACATAACCGGAGGGAGAATTCCGTCTTTTAAATTTTCATGTATATTCCAGCTGTAGTTATCGCATCAGTCTACAGTATATTCAGAAGGAATTCCTTTTGGTTATTTCCGCCAGCTTCATAGTCTCGCATTGTGGAAATAAGTATCAGCCGACGGAAAATGTTCACTTTCTTCACACCGCAGCTTTGAGGATGAAAATATATTATAAATTACACGTTTCCAGCTATCTTTATCCTTTCCTTTGAAAAAATATTCTCACTTAAAAAAAACAAACAATTTTTTGTGTATTTGAAGTTTGATTGGGTAAAACTAGTTAATGTAACGGGAATATATAGTCTCTTGTTGATCGATCGATGTGTTTCAGTTGGCACCTCTCTCTCTCTCTCCCTCCCTCTCTGTATTAACATTATCTTTCTCTGTACTGACGTCGTATCTATCTCTGTAATGACGTCATACTTCTCTCTGTACTGACGTCATACTTCACTCTCTGTACTAACGTCACATCTCTCACTGTTCTGAGGTCATCTCTCTCTCTCTCTCCCTCTCTCTCTCTCCCTCTCTGTACTAACGTTATCTTTCTCTGTACTGACGTCGTATCTATCTCTGTACTGACGTCATACTTCTCTCTCTGTACTGACGTCATATCTCTCACTGTTCTGAGGTCATCTCTCTCTCTCTCTCCCTCTCTCCCTCTCTCTCTGTACTAACGTTATCTTTCTCTGTACTGACGTCGTATCTATCTCTGTAATGACGTCATACTTCTCTATCTGCACTGACGTCATATCTCTCTGCACTGACGTCATACTTCACACTGTACTGACGTCATACTTCACTCTCTGTACTAACGTCATATCTCTCACTGTTCTGAGGTCATCTCTCTCTCTCTCTCTCTCTCTCTCTTTCGCCAGTGTTAACCGTTCCGCTAGGTAATAATTCGCGTGTGAAATATCCCGTGCGAGCGAATACAAGCAGTTTTCCATCCTATGATCTTCTGCTAAGGTTTCTTTGGTGATTAAAAAAAAACAAACATAATAGAATAAATCCGCATTGCGATCAATAGTAGGAAGTGAATTTTTCGAAATGAGATACCACCGAGAAGCTCTTTTAAATAGATGTTGCAGCCAGGGTTACGAAAACGATATATGGTTCCTTGGCTGTCAGAAATGAGCAAAATAGCGGAAAGTCAGCAAACAGACAAAGCAAACATCTATCAAACCACAGAACTCTGCCAGCCCAACAGAAATCTCTTAAAATCTTCATGCTGTTGTTTCCGCCAAATTCTTTTCAAATATTTGTTCTGAAAATAACACTTTTATGGATTTTCTTTGGTAAAACTGCTAAAATACTTTTCCTTTAACAAAAAATTCTAATGTTTACTTTCGTAAAAATATATATTTTTTTATTATTTTGACAACAAAATCCTGTGAAGAACCAACCGTGGTTTTGTTTAATTAAATTCAGTTTACGTTCTGCTTTCGTCGCTTGTGTTTTCCTATATCGGATTTATCTGTGCAAACTTGATTTGTTTATAATTACACTGAATAATTTAACTTTATTTTAAACACAAAACAGTACACTTACCAGGCCGCAACTTCTGAATTCTGATAAAAACAACAGCAGAAGGCACAGATTCCGAGTTTAAACTCGTTCTGTGTCACCGAAACCGAATCTAACTAAATCCTTGAGATTTGCTACCTCTGCGGGTTTTCGGCCGTGTTAGTTACGTCCCATTATTCCAAGCTTCCTGCTCACCTGGTTCATGCGCCCTCTCGGATCGAATCTCATCACTCGACAGCGTTGTTGTGTGTACACGTGATCCGGGAAAGGAAAACCTTTGCTCCTTAATTCCTGCATTGCAAGACGTTTCAGAGAACCATTTCACACGGCAATTACATATTACTGTATTATATAGCAACAGCCCATCTCGTCTTGTTTACCTGTACCAGCTCGGTAGCGTGAGTTTACTTCGAGTGCAAGGGACTTGAAATTCCTCACCAAAAAAGTTCTAGAAGATTATCGCTTCAAGGTAACCGCGTCGGAAACAACCGTTACTTTCTTAACTCACCCGCTAGGCTAGCGTAAAAAAGAAACAATAAGTGCACTAAGTATAATATAAACCAACAAATTATTAAATTTATTATAAGAATCCAATTCAGAATAATTCTTTATTCAGGTGGATAAAACGCCGGTCTTTACTTTATCTTGAGAAACAGACACCATCTTTATGCGGTACTTACATCACTTTTTCCTATTCAATGTCTTGTGAATACTTATGGATAGGCCCCTTTTCTTCGTTATCTCTCCTAGAGAACCTTTTCAAAGAAATTCCGTTTAAACCTGTATATCGTCATTCTATTATGTCACGCATGAAAGCATAGTTTCAGCGTCTATCTGCGTCAAAACTGGCATCTACTATATATGGATATTTCCGAACGTTTCGAACACCGATAATGCATCGCTGTTTATCCAAAACGAATGCAAGCAAAAAGAGCTACGATAGAGAGAATAATACTAACACCACGATGGTTTGAAAACGCACCATTGTGAGATATGGGAGTGTAATCTATAGCACCAGCCGATATTAATCGTAGCGGTAAGCTAACGAATCGTTTTAAATAGAACAGCGTGCAATGGCTTCTGACTGTTGCTGCAGAGCCCCAGGTCTCAGTAGACAATAAATGCGTTCGAGAGATTATTTAATTATGCAATCCTCTAAAACTTTTTCAAGTCATTTATCGTGAAAAAGAAACAGAAATCAGAAACCAAATAGTCAAACGTATTCAAGTAGTAAATAAATGGAAGCTGAGATAAGCGTCTTTGTTCGACAGCATACCGGTCATATTTGTAGCTGGTAGGTAGTTCTCACCTAATATGACTTCCTCATCATCGGAAATTCTTCATCTAGTCGCTCTACTACGTAACAACAACATCTTTCTGTTATAAATCTAAGAAAAGAACTAAAAATGACCGGTATTTTTTGCAGCACTATGTCGAATACGCGCATTTAAAATTCGAAAATGATGGCTGCAAGATATGTTCTTTGGAAATTCTACCATTGGAAGAATTTTATATGTGAAGGCACTTCTTTGTGGATATTTTGACACGCTTAAGCACCAAAGTGATTTCCAACAAAATATATTGTAAATTTAAATGCTTACTGAATACTGTTGTTATACAGGTGTCGTGGATACAGCTGTTGTATGATCTCCATCAAATTAACCCGATTGTCTCTCGCAGAAAATCGGTTAGCGGCAGTCAGATCTCGCGGAGCAAATATCGGCAGGTTCTTCAAACGTCGCTGGCCATTTCGTTTTCTGGCACCAGGAAGTCATCGTGTTCCCTGTCTACTCTTTCTTCTCGCATAAAAAGAGCAGGGTTCTTTCGAGTGTGACTGTAACAATACCTTCGGTCCACCGAAAGACCTGATTTTCTAACAATATGTCTGTGGTAATGGCATTTTTTTGTGGTAACAGTATAATGGACTTTTCCCAAGTTTTTGGAAGTCTCACTCACATTTAGTAAGTCAAACACTATTAGTTTAAATTTTCTAGCTATGTATTCTTCAAGAATTGCTGAATTTGAATACGTCAGAAAAGAATAGGAACTTAAGGATATAACAGATGTGTTTTCTCTTTCACAACCAGAGTTTAAGACTATAAAATGTTTGCGTAATTTTTAAATGGTTCTAAAGGTCTACGGTTTGCGGACACCCTATAACAGCACGAGCAATTTTCTAAAATATCGTTTGTTTGTCTGGAAAATCGGGAGCCGATGTAAAAAGATACCTGGTCCATTGCCGTTATTGATCAATCGTCCGCACAGACTGGACTGTTTATGACTATATCGCCCTGCGTTGAGACATTATATTTACATGAGTAGAGATTTTTACAGCTCTTGTTCCTCGCTACCCAGTAATTATTGATTGCCTACCAAACATCTATCTTATTTTTGCCATTTTCGTTTCACCTCGTTACTTGGAATTCTATCTCACCTTGGAGACCAGAAGGGGATAATTCTAACCGTGGTATAATTGCGTAATGCTTCGTTGTGTTACCATGCCATTGTTTATTTTAAACTTTTGAGACAGCGAGAAGAACGAATTTATATATATAAAAAAAACGTCATCAATAAATAAATAGCAAAGCAAATTTCTACTTCGAGAATTTAAATGGAGCCACCAGTTGCACTGGGAGTTTCGTATCTGCGCTACCGTGTACAAGTGTAAAGTTTTATAGACACAAAAGCAGCTTTTTATTTTATAGAATAAATCAAAGAATCACCACAAGTGAGATGCTGAGAGGACACAAAAGAAGACTAAGGGAGCTCTCGTTTTCCCGTAATATTAGAAACTTTTTTTTAATTTCAGAAATAGAAGAGTGAAGGAGTAGATTAAATATGGAACAGATATTTGTGGTGATTAAAATATGGGCTAACAGTTATTATCTAACTCATTGCTGAGATTTCGTAAAGGTCTCGATAGTTGTCGAACTCTTCTGGTTAGAAATTAAAGGAATTAAATCACAGTGGCGGACTGGACGGCCTCGCACAGGTCTAAGGTGTAGTTACCTCCACCTTCCTATTGGCATTAACAATGGAAACTCTCTCGTAAAGCACTTGGGACTTCACCAGAGCGGAGGTATATTTTAGAATCTGACACTAACTTGATAAATTAGGCAGTTTAATTAAATTATGTCAAGAAATTCTCGCCCACGTTTGGGTTGTTTGTTTTATAACTAATGTTTTGTTTGTTAAATATTGCTAGGCAATCGTAAACACCGGAAAGACGGGATAATGACGTGATGAGGAGGTCTGTCATCTTATCGTTTGTGGCCTTCTGAGAAGGGCCTGTTCAGTAGTTTAAGATTGCAGAGAAAAGGGCTAGCGCAGTTTACAGAAAATAAATAGCACAAACAAAATAAACCCTAGGTATGACTTTAGAGCAGTTCCGCTAGCCCGTTGGTTAGCCTAGTGGACTCCTCCAGCAGAGTAGCCGAGTTCGAATCCCGTTAGGGTTCGATTTGACCATCTCTTTGGCATTGTTTTTCCCTGTTTTGTTTCAAAAACTGGGCGCGTGGATTTCGTCTCCGTCTGTTTGTTTCTGGGACGGGGGGGGGCTGCTTCTCTTGATAACATTTTGTGTGGAGGGATAACGGGGTCCATCCAGTCATGCACCCGTTCTCTCTTGGATCATGGCTGGGCATGGCACAGGGTGGTGACAGATTACTAGTTAGTTAGTTATTTATTATTAATTATTTGTTTGACAGTATACAGGACAACAGACAAAAATTCGTGTTTACCGATAATTTAATGACTAATGCAAAAGCCAAATGAATGAGATTTACACTAAATAAAGATGCGTTTGTGCTTCATCTTTTTGCGCCATATTTACGTGGCATTTACTCTCATTTTAATGTCACATAAATACAAGGCAAATAGTCTTCTTTCTGCCAGACTTTAAAGATAAGGTAGAGATAACGATTATTCTGATGTTGCATGACAGTTATTTTATCTACATTATATCAGGTAAATCCTTGATATACAATTCTCTGATTTTCTGTGGCAGTTATTAGCCTACACTGACGCCTGAGTCACAACTAAATGTTTTTGACTGTAATATATTTTCTCTGTACACTTAAGTAGGCTGTTCGTCTCCATTGGTCTAAGCGCGATGTCTCTGCCATGCGGAAAAGTACTGGTTCTGTTTTTAACTGAAATTTCTTTCTTTCCAACTGTTTCGTTGATTATTAAGGTGACCGTAGAAAACTACTCGCGAAAAGTAGAAATATTGCGAAAGATGGTAAACGCGATATCGGTTCATTCTTCCTTTTCCATGCTTAATTTTTCTTATACGAAGCAGCAGATTTATCACTTTTACAAAAATTTCCAAAAAAATATGTTGTCTGATAGAGCTCGGCTATCTTTGTTAGATTTTCGATTAAGTGACATCATGTTATCTATCTTCACCATAATAAAGGTTCATTAATATTACCCTAATTCCGGATGTGCGCGGGGGTGTGGCAACCTCGCCACCAACAGTTAGCTTTTAATTTCCATGCTAAAAGATGGCTGTCGAGAGAGAGAGAGTCTTACTACGTTAGCTGATCTCTGATGCTCGGCCGGACACAGTTAACCATTAGCAGGTGCTCCATTCACCTTGCAGACTAGAGCGGTTTGATGGCTGTCTGGCTCGTCACATCTGAGCTTTCCCTAATCGATATTCGTTCATTTCCGGTCACGTTTTTGAGGCAACCAGAATGTGCCCGTCGTTCTGCGGTAGTTCGCAGACGCTCAGACCGTCTTCACCAGATATATTTAAAATAAACGGTAGCGAAAAAAAACAGTATCTTCCTGGAAGACGTCGTTAACCTCTTTATACTGATGAAGACATACTATCTGCTTTACTTTAACAACTTCCTTTGGATTCAAAGAGCGTGCCTTCTCTCAAAAGTATTTTATCAGTAAGCCTTTTTTTGCCTCGTCGGAAATTCTGTGGACTCTCTTCGTCCCATCCAGTGACATCTGATATCCAGATAGATGCGTACTTCTTGAACTTGATCTACACATACTGGCGACACGTTCTGTTGAGATAAATATGCACTATGCGTCAGCGTGAAGCCAAGAATCAACTCGGTATATCGATGCATTTAAAGCATGCGACAGAAACAGCCTAACGTTCTGTCTTAATAAGTATATAAAAATCTCGCACATGTAGAATGAAATCCGTCAAAACATTTTTATTAGAAATTTACAGATAAAAATTGTTCCGATATTAAACATTTTAATTAATATGTTAATAAATAACATAATCCTTTCAAGCTTTTCTGATAGTGTTGAGCATAGGTCTTCCTTGCGTAATAAGTGATGGTATTCCAAAAATCGTCAAGATCTCTGAACTTTTTATTTTGGTCCTATTCTCCAGACAGAATCCTTTCGCGAAAGATGCGATACGATTTAATAAGCAAGTTTGATTTTAGGAGCTTTCTTTCGACCGGGTATAAATGAAGCATTTTGGTAAAACTTCCAAGAACTACATTTATCTGAAATATTTCCTTTAGCTGAAATAAAATATGGTCGAGCTATTTATTCTATATATATATATATATTTATAATTGCCAGGGTGTTTTAAACTCTTTTGATTACACCAAGAACTCGCTCGCTCTCGTACGTCACTGATATTAGGATTGTCTCCCTTCCTGCTTGTATTTTCTGTATTGTGAGGGAAGGATTCTCGCATGGTTGTCCATAATCCATCAGTTGACAGCATATGAAAGTCAGTTTACTTTCCAAGTACAAAGAAGAAAAATTTAAAGGAAACTAAATGCATGCAAATAAAAAAAAATTGCAAATTCCAGTAGCGCCAACTTTTAAACACGGTGAAGAGAAATATCCAAGAATTATCTTTCGTTGAGTCACGTTCAAGTCTCGTTAAAGTCACGTTAAAGTCTCGTTTAAGTCATGTTAAAGTCTTGGTTAAGTCACGTTTAAGTCTCGCTTAAGTCACGTTAAAGTCTCGTTTAAGTCACGTTAAAGTCACAAAGTCTCGTTAAAGTCACGTAAAAGTCTGGTTTAAGTCACGTTTAAATCTCGTTTAAGTCACGTTAAAGTCTCGTTAAAGTCACGTTAAAGTCTCGTTTAAGTCACGTTAAAGTCTCGTTTAAGTCACGTTGCAAAACCGCCTTGAATTCCAAACCGTAATTTGTAGATCCAAGTTTTCATTTTCGCGAGGATCAAGTACATTTGTTGGGAAACGTACGTAAGTTTTTTTTTTTTTTAAGTTTATGAAGATAACGACTGTCATATTTCTTGGGTTGCTGAAATGGTTTCTTTTCAGAACAGCAAGGCGAGCGTGATATTCCGCCTTTTCTTTTCACATGCCTTCAGAGTAATCAGTCGCTTGGTCATAGACTCAGTATTATTCAGTAACTTGGGGAGGGGTCTTTCGCGTGGCTGGCACTGATAAAAAGAGGGAGCTGCTTGTCTGGTCATGTCGCCGCACTCCGATTCAGTGCTCTCAGACTATGTTATTTACCACCTCTACTATGAAAAGGAATGTTGAGCAGAGCAAATATCCTATCAAATTTTCCACCCCAAAACGACGCCCTGTCTTCGTGGCAGTGACGCAGAGGAAGAGCGGGCGACAACTGTCCTCGAAAGTATTCTGTATTGTGGTTCGAGGACGTGATTCAAACATCCAGGCTCACTTATCCGAAAGCGATAAAAAAAAGAAGAAGAGGCAGCCTCTTAGATCCCAACTCACCACCAATGTGAGTGAATCCAGAAATAAAATGTTCGATAGGATTTCAGCTGGCTATTAGCAAATCCAATGCCGTCTTGATGAAAAATTAACCAGAACTCATTTACAAGAGGTAGTCTACTTTACTACAGTAAATCTTGTTTAATCCGGCAACCTGGATGCGACACTTCCAATGTACCAGCACCAGGCCGAACTAGTGTAATTTATCGCCGCTGTGGGGCGCTGTGAGTCAGTCATCTTCCCGCTCTTACCAGTGCGTGTTTGGATATTCAGTGTTCTAGGAAACATTCGATATTACTTATTCCTACAATAAATATCCGTTTCTTTGAACTATTTTATGAGTTAGTCAAAGAATAGCCTTCAAAAAGCCGTGAAAAGTGAAGGAAGAGAGTTCCGTTAACATCATCACCAGGATACAGCTCCACTCTGGTCAGTCCTACTGGTGCTCATCCTCTGCTACCCCCAGCACCGCGCTCGTTCTTCACTTGATTTAGGTGAACTTCGATTGCAGTTCTGTTTATTGAGCTTTACTTTACATTACTATTACAGGCGAGTCATTGTTACTGTGGTTTCCTCTATTTTAGGCAAATCATGCCTATTATTTAACTATGTGGATATAAACCGGCACATCACCTAATCCGGCACCTGTGTGGTCCTGTACCTGCCGGATTACAGGAATTATACTGTACACGGGTAAATACCGACTTAAAACCATCGCCATTGATTCTTCGATAATTTCTCACAGCAGATACCAGCTGCGCTTCATTTTCTATAAGACCAACATTTCGTGGCCAAATTTACTCGACAAAACCTTTTCTCTTCGTTTAAGGAAGTAATTATTCTAAAGATTCAAAAGTCTTTACTGGACGTTTTTGTTTCCTTTCTGTCTTCTTCGTAAATCGAATTTCTAACGTTTGAAATTCCTATGTATCGAGAACCATTCTGATGAAATCCCTGCTTCCGCAGTTAACGGGCATCAGACTGACTGAATAGCCGTCCGAGGAGATCCAACAAGGGAAAACTGGGATGCGCTAAATAATGCTGTTGAAATAAAGTGTGAAACCCAATAAAGAGGTAGCTGTCATAGTTCGCAAAAAATCTGAAAGAACCTTAAATACTCTCCGTTATAATCTAACCAGAAGCCGTAGGCTGGTCGTGTCTCAGAATCTGTATTCCACGGCATGAACCGTTTCTTTTTGAATGCCAGTTATTCCGAGCCTGTGTTTGTTTTTTAATATCCGAAAAAATAACAAAAAAAAAAAAAAACGGAAGACTTCCAATGTCTAAAAACTCCTCCGAACACAGTACAACAGAATAAACATTTTAAAATATTTCTAAAAAGACAGGTATAAATTAATGATTAAAATATTTAGAATTCTATCAAACGTAACTGTTCAAGGTTTGTGGTGCAAGACGGATTAAGATCGGATTTTCATCAGATAAATTGCTGTAAAAAGAAGTTTGTAGAAATAATCATTCACAATTTTATTATGACCAAAAATTTTAAATTTGATTTATGCGTTCTTTTTGTTAAAAACTGACTAGGAATAAAGTTGCATATCTAAGATGAATTTGGAATTTCGTGTGTTCTTTTACGCTCGTGCTACACAAATTTTGAAAATTAAAAATCATGTACCATGTTGCTTGTCAGTGGAAAATTTAATTCTCTCTCTCCATCTTCAAGTCTCTCTCACTCGCTCTTCTCTCTCTCTCTCCCTCTCTCTCTCTCTCTCCATCTTCAAGTCTCTTCTCTCTCTTCTCTCTCTCTCTCCATCTTCAAGTCTCTCTCTATATATCTCTCTCTCTTCATCTTCAAGTCTCTCTCTCTCCATCTTCAAGGCTCTCTCTATATATCTCTCTCTTCATCTTCAAGTCTCTCTCTCTCCATCTTCAAGTCTCTCTCTATATATCTCTCTCTTCATCTTCAGTCTCTCTCTCTCTCATCTTCAAGTCTCTCTCTCTTCATCTTCAAGCTCTCTCTCTCTTCTCTTCAAGTCTCTCTCTCCATCTCTCTCTCTCTCTCTCTCTCTCTCTCTCTCTCTCTCCTCTCTCTCTCTCTCTCTCTCTCTCTCTCCTCTCTCTCTCTCTCTCCGCCTCTACCCTCCCATCTCTCAATATCGTTTTGTTAAATATGACGGGTCAAGAGCCAACACTCGGACGTGAAATCCCTGAAGTGTTCTGATCAAATATGACGAACAAATTCTCTAAACCAGCGCCCGTTCTTAAAATGCTCTTCCTGTTCTCAGTATGGCTGTGGAATTCTCCTGTAACGGCATCTTTGCGTAACCTTCACACGCTACATCACTACTGATGTATTTCCGTCTCCGTTTATATTCCGTCCTCTCTTTTGTTGTTGCAATTTTCCGAATCAAATAATTACTGTAGATCTGAGCTTTCGTTCCAAACACCAGCAAGATTAAATCTGTTTGAAACAATTTGTCATAAATAAGAATGCTAAAAGTAAAACTCTTTTAAAGTTTGTATTATTCAGGTTAAATCAAAACATCTGTAATTCCGCTTTCATTGCTTCAACAAACAATGTTGATAATCAGGTGCTTTCGATGTTTCCGCGATATGTAAAAACCCAAGCAAAACAGGAATTCTTAAATCAATAAATAAATAATATTGATTATTTATTTTAAAGCATTTGCAATACTCCACGCCGCCATTTTTATCATCGGTAATGGTAAAAGTCGGAATGGAATGCGGAATTATACTTTAGAAACATTAAAGAAATAAACGAAAAATAAATCAAAATACAAAATATAAGTACAAGGATTTGGTATTTAATCTAGGGATCAGTGCTCGATAAACGTCACGAATAATTTTGTTTTTTAAAAATATTTAATCAGAAGGTGGAAATTAATATCAGCTTTCATCACGTGTTAGTTCGATTAATAACGAAAGAAAAACAATCCAGTTTTACCTTTATAATAAAAACTAATGACAAATGTAAGTAATGCTGCTTTATTTTGCCGGATTCTTGGTTCGTAGTCTTGATTACCCTTTATGTACGATCGAGGGTTTCTGAAATTTTTAAAGATATTTTTTTTTTGCCTTAAATCTCTGTCAAGATTTCCCTCCAACAAGGATAGAAAGTTTCTCGGCTTTTAAATGATTACTACAGTTATATTTGCAAGCGGAACTCTCCCGTATGAGGAGGTAGAGAAGCCAACAGTCGATAAGCCAAATAGAAATTAGTTTTCTATTAACTGATCACCGATTTTACCGAGATGACTGAAGACATTCAGGAAGGTGCTCATCGATCCTGCCAGTTTCAGGACGATGGAAATTAACAAACTGATTTGAAGACTTGCTAAAATATCTTAAAATTATTATTATTAAACATTTTTAAATATTCTTTTTAAAATTTTACTTTTATGATAAATGTCATATCGAGATGTATTCCACAGCTCATTACAGACCATCAGGCAAAAAGCGAGCTATCATTCCCAAGAGACGAATAAGCTGATTAGTAGAGCAGAGTCAGTGGAAAACTGTCAAGGTAAAAAGAACGTAAATATTATTTGTAAATTATCTCACTTTATTTATTAACATTTTTATCAGTAGAATCATAGGAATCAATGCTGATCCGATCTCATCTTACGTTTTATAAGCGCGTGAAATGGTTGCTGGAGTTCTCTTTAAATGTCAAATATTAAAGCAAACAACTTTAATGTATACTTCTACAAATTGCATCGTGGTGTGATTTAATTTATCTTGTAAGCGTTTTTTTTTGTTTATTAAATATTTTTACACACGATGGGAAGAGCATCATTAACGAACTGCTTTATTACCTGAAGTGCCCAACACGTGGTGGCTCTTGTGCGGAGACTGCTTTCCTCTGAGTATGTTTCTAAAATTGCAAAACATTTAATTTCATCTTTCTTTGACCAGGAAGATAACCAGATAATCACACACACACACACACACACACACACACACAACACACACACACACACATGAACTGGTTTTAATAAGTTTAATCTAGAAGATAAATGTCGTCGGACCGGCTGAGAGAACCAGCTCAGTATTTAAATGAAACTCGAACCGCTGGATGAAGGTGATGCACGCGAAACAGACTCAATAAAGTAAGTAAGTGAACAGACTTGCACATGAAATAAATAGGGAGGATTAAAAAGATGTAGCCACGCCTGCCTTATAAAAGAGTTTATGTTTTTTTTTATCGTTTAAAGCGGGTCTCTCGCTTCTTTTAACTTTTGGTTTTTGCTTATGATGTTGAGCGGCGTAAGAGCCAATTGATGGGAGACAGCTGCTGATGAAGAGCCCACTCATGTGACACCGAAGGGGTAACCAGTCTGGGGCCAAGACGATGTGTCTTTTCAAAGTGTCGTCAGCGCGGTGAGCGAACCTATAGGAAGCCCCCTAATGTCAGCCAGTGAAGAGGAAAGAAAAGGTACTAGGGAAGAACTTCAAACCGAAAAGGCGTCGACTGGGATTCGCACCAAAAAGAGTCATCTTTATTAACCCATGAGCCTCATGGCGGCATCCTCAAGAGAATTCAGATCTGAACTAAGATTCTGAAAAGATTTTCCCGCACCGGTTGTCTTCTTGCCCTTGTCCATCAAATGACGGATGAATCAAAATTTTTTAATTAAATATAAACAGATTTGTTCTTATTGTTATTGTGGCAGCTTCTGTTATTCATTAGTGCGAGGATCTGTGAGATGTCTGATACGTCCTGTTCTTGAATTCAAAAAGAAACCTTCAATTCAATAGAGCAAAAATCTAGAATTATGCTTATCTCTTCCATCAGTTTCCAAGAAAGAACAGCACATCAGACTGACGTCGACTTGCCGCGTGATTCTTCGGCTTCCCACGGACCTCTTCGTTCTCGCTCTCGTCATTTCTCGAAAGCCATCGCGATATGTATCGGTTGAGATAGCCATTCATCTATGCAGACGTTTCCTTTTCTGAGCAATAAAAAAATGGACATCTGCGCGGTACTTTCCCACAGGGTATAGGTGCCATTTATCAGAGAAATCTTCTTATTAGCTACTTAATAAATATGCTGTTTGGTTGGTGTTCATATGCAAGCATAATAACGAGTGATCTAAGGAGGAAGTGTCTTTGTTTTACTGCTCAAGTGAAAAGATATTTACCATTTCTCAATTGATTTGTATCGAATGAGATGAAAATGGAATAAGAGGCAAGAAAACCTCATTTTTTTGTATATTTAAAACAAAGGGAAATAGTCGTTATAATGTAGAAGTGCAATCAAGCGCAGTCATCTTCGCTCTGCCGGGTTTTATACAGCGTGGTAGAAGGAAAGACGGAGAACTGGCTGCTCTCGGTGATTTCTCGGTGAAGCCAAACAATAAAGAGTAAAAAATTGTTTGTGTTCTTAGAGGATAAACGTCTTTGATGGATTACGAAGAAGTATTAAATGAATGGCAGATGTAATACTGGACAAAGATTCAACAAAGCTTTTAGACTAATTGAAGTTTAAAAAAACTAGAGGTAAAAGTCTATTTTTTTTCCTTCAAATTACAGAAGAGCGAGTTTCTGCCCTGACGTCAGCTCCCTAGAATTGTCGCGGAAATCAGGCAGAGTACTCTAGCTGGCCGGGCTAGCGAAGCTCGAGCCGACACGCCACACGGCAGGTGCATTAGGACAATACAGCGAAACTGGTAAATTTAATTGAATTTTGGCTGCTAAACGTAGTAAGTTGGGTGTTTCTAGGCTTTAGCGTTTGTTTTTTAACATAAAGTTGCAAACTTTTACCGAAATCGGATGTAAACCCAAAAGTTCAAATCTGTAATGATGGACTAGAAAATTTTAAAAGAAAATGTCAAACGTGGTTGTCTACTTGGAGAACTTGCTAAAGAACCAACAACTATTTCACCCGGTGTACACATAAACACACACCCACACACCTACATATACACACACAGGCACATACACAGATACACACAGACACATACACACACAGACACAGACACATACAGATACAACACAAACACACACAGACACATACACAGATACACAGAGGACACATACACATATACAGACACACACAGATAGACACACAGACACATACAACATATACAGATACACACAAGACACATACACACATACACAGATACACAGATACACATACACATATACAGACACATACACAGATACACACAACACAAACACACACATACACATACACAGATACACACACAGATAGACACACAGACACACACAGACACATACACATATACAGATACAACAAGACAATACACATATACAGACATACACAGACACATACGCACATACGACACACACACAGACACACACAGACACACACACAGATACACACAGACACACACATAACAGATACACACATACACAGATACACAGACACATACACAGATACACAGAGACCATACACATATACAGACACACACACAGATACACACACACAAACACACACAACACACACATACACATACACAGATACACACATACACACATAAACAGACAAACATACACACACCTTACCTACACCTCTTTTTTATCTTAAATGCTTTTATTTGACAACGAAAGTAAAGAACTAAAACATCTATTTGCTGAGGGACGAACGAGATTTTTCATTATAAAACCTGTTACGTAGCAGAACGCGGTGGTCAAAACTCAATACGCTGTTGTAATGCATTTACTTAGTCTTTTAGTTTTAAAAAGGTGATGGGGCTGGAAAGGCTCCGTGTACCCTGTAGTTAACAGACCACCCGTATTTAAAATAAGGTCTGTCTGCTTGGAAGCTGGGAGGTCTAAACTCACCGGGGGGTGGGGCAGAAACTGACTGGGGTCGAGGTGAGACGGTTTCTGTGCACGTTCTTTCCATACGTCCAGTGCAGCCCCCTCTTACTGATAGTTTGGAGGGATCCGGTCGCGCGTGAAAGTCAGCGGCTCTCAGCAAACCTCTGTCACGTTACCCGTCGTCGGCCCCCGGGTGGTGGGAGGGGGGGGCAAAGAATTGGCAGGAGACCATTATAGTAGAGGCTATGCGGATTGTTAACAGGTACAGGGAAATTCCCTCGAGACATTTAATTTGGCGTGAGTTAGTCTCCCAACATGGCGCTTATTTAGAGCTTACAGCCAATTTGGCGAGACGCCGATCTGGCACATCCCCGGAGATGCTGCCCTGATCTGAAAACTTTCCGAGGCTATCTGCTGGAAAAGTTCAAACGGAAACCAGTCACCTCAGATAAATTGTAGAAAATTTACAGGATATTTGTAACAACATTCCACAGTGATACACATAGATAATCTGCTTGGAGGAATAAGAACAAGGTCTCGTGCTCTATATAAAGCAGAGGATTTACTGTAGAACGTATATCCTCTCTGTCTCTGTCTTTGTATATTTTCTGCATTAATTCATATGCAACTTTTATTTTCAATTACTTTCTTATTATCTGTGCATATTTTATGGGCCTGTGTAATTATTTCGAATACTGCATGAATAGTTTGTTGTCTACAAGGATTAGACTGCACAGTTAAGGTTTAAGGAGCGAATCACGAATGAAAAACTCACCAGTCCCCTGTGCACCCCCTAACTCTCTGTAAATCTCTAATGTGGAAAAATAAAGGGAAGTTTAGAAATCGCTACAAATTTTCTTTGTAAAATGTAAATGTAAATTATAGGTATATTTCTGTTTAACTTCCACAAAACGTCGGTTGTCCGCGGGGACGCGGCTGGTGGTAGAATAAACCCCTACGTATCTAACCCCTTAATTTGTTTCCAGTCATCGACATCCCTACTTTAAGCAGTAGTCATGGCAACGATGCGCTGCAGTTTCGAAACTTTCTCTCGATTCAGGCTCAGCGAAATCCAGCCGAGTATTTCAGACACTCGGTAACTAAGGTAGGGGGATCTGGCAACCAACTTAACCGTACGGGCGTAAAACGAAACGAATATCGTTTCCCAGACTACAATTTTGGCGATATAGAGCAGAAATGACGGAAACGTTGGGCACCAAAACTCCGCTGCTGGATCTGACCAATGGTCGATCTTCTTGCTTCCAGCTTGGACGAAGCCTTCGGCCAATCGAGTCCCACTTCTACCCGAGAGAGCGCACTAGAAAACAAGCGCTTTGATTTCGTCAGCACTCGAAAGGGAGTTGGAATTAACTTTCCCTGAACCCTTAAAAGAGGGAAGCTTACTTAATTTTTTTGAAAAAAAAACAAAACACAAAGCCTAAAACAGAATATCGTGCCAGAAGCCATTACCTACCAAACAAGAAAAGTCTAGTTAAGTCTACAACAAGGAACTGACGATATAAACATTTGACCGCAGTTTTCTATTTGTAAATAAACCACTTTCTAATCATTGCATGAAGTTAACCAATTTTTGTTCAATGGAAATCCGTATCAGCGTTAACGCTGTAGGTCAAACAATGACGTATGATACATACCGAATACAATCCTGCTTAAGTATGTAAATTACGTATTCATTCCAAACTTTTCGCAACAGTGATATAGTTAAAAGTTAAAATCAAATTGCTCCGCATTGTCTCATAGTGTGGTGGAATAATTCTTAATACCGTAGTTCTACGACTCAAACAAAACATCTTCTGTTTTCTATATTTTTATCATTCTTTTTCGGGGGTGTGCGCGAAAATCCAAGGGATCTGCATTTTAGACGCTTTGTTTCTCTGCAAGAACAAAAAAGGGCTTTCCGTACATTGAGAATAAACTGCACCTAAATATAGAAATTAGCCCAGAATTTTCAGTTTATGACCATCTTGCGTATTATGACATTTTTAATATAACTTTTACTGTACCGCTAGAGTTTTCCATACAACAGCATACTCATTTGTTATTCAGGCACCCCTTTCCTACTGTCTGTCTTCCACCCCTAATTCGTTTTAAATGATTAAATGCTGCGAACTGTCAGCTGTTTTTGCACGGGAGACTGTTGATGTTTGTTTTTGCTCTAATCGGAATCTCCTAAAAACTATTTTACTTTTCTTTATTTTGTGGGCATCGAATTAGATAAAGTTTTCTTTTTTTATTTTGCTTTAGAAATTTGTTATTTTTCTAAAAATTAAATCCGATACAAAGTTTGCAGGAAAGATTTCGCCTAAAGCACCAAAAAGAGTTACCTCTCTTTTTATCACTCTCGTTAGGAAAAAGTGTAAAAAAGAAACCCAAGCCAGAAAAGATACATTCTGCTAGCCTTTTCTGTTAGAGCTTTGATTTTTAAGCCGATGATTTCGAAATATGAAAATTAAGAAGGTTTTAATTAACACCACATTTGTATTCATTGCTATCAAAAATATACCATAACATTTCAGAAACATGGCTGTTGCATATATTTGGCATATGTCTCAGTAATTGCTGATAGATGATGCAGCTGTACTACGATGTATGCTATTGTATTTTATTTTTCCGTGCAGTTACATCGATTCAAATGTGTGCTAGAGACTCATTATTGTAAATTTTTATCCTACCCCCCCAAAAAAAAACAGTTCTCGAAACTTGGCGACCTAATCTGCTGCAGTAGCAATTCCATGTTTGCCATCAGTTTACCATATTTTATTCGGTCGGTTGCATCAATAAATTACACAGAATGAGGCCTCTTATCATTTCAACTTTTCCCACCCACGACACTGAATAAGTTCGGAGCACGCACACCCACACTGTCTTCCCGAACCAACTGGGCGAGGATTTATTCTACGCAGCTACATTGATTTACAACCAAGTTAAGAAAATACAATTCTTAACAAAGACCCCCCCACATGCCGGTTATTCTCAATATTCGGACGTTTCTTGCTTAGGGTGTTCACTCAAATATCAAGCTAGCAGATACGCCACAAGCTATTGTTATGGGCTTTAGTCTTCGCGCTGAATCATGGACATCTTCTAATTAGGAGAATTATTACTAAAAGTTATAACGACGTTTAATATGTAAACCATGCTACAATAACCAGTGTGAATTAGAAATGTTGGCCCATTAAATAGCGTCAAAATTTCCTATTACTGTAACTTTTCGATTACTTAAAAAAAACACACAACATTTTTTTAAACTTTATTTAATTATTTTACGTCGTAACTTATTCGAGACACCTTGGGAAAGCAATAAGAGACAGAGGGATTGTCCAAGGACCCGTGCCTACCCTCTCGTTATATATATATATATATCAGGGCCACACGGCGTCAGTCGGGGTCGGTGTGCATTTCTGTGCTTGTTAACCACTGAATAGTGGAACCGGTCTCAGGGTTAATCATCATCGGGTTGATGGAGAACCTGCTATTTCTACGGGAGGCATAGGTAATAATTAACAAATTACCCTTCATTATATCATTAGTTCGAAATGCTGCTTAGAAATCTATCCAACCACAGCTAATATGGAGTCATGGGAAATATAGCAGATTCTGGGACGCGGCGTCAACTGAAACTGACATTACAAAAAGGAGCTAACGCTCGTGAGACATGGGGATGATGGTGACTATGCTAAGATCGTCTCGGACATGGTCGAACCATGTATGTGTGACCACATGCCCCTGACGGCCATCTATCAGCAGGACAACGCCCCCATCCGCACAGCTAGGAGTGTCAAGGCTTTGATGGCAGAGTTGCGAATCCCCCTCCTCGACTGGCCGGCTCAAAGCCCGGATCTCAATCCCATCGAAAACATTTGGCACTCGATTAAACTCAGCGTTAGCGCCAAAAAACCGAAAAATAAAACCGATTTGAAACGGAAAATCGAGGAAGCCTGGTTGGAGTTCAGTAGTGAGAATTGTCAGCGTTTGGTAGCCAGCATGCCTCGTCGTTGTGAACAAGTTGTCAAGAATTTTGGATATTCTACTCATTATTGATAGATCTGTTCACTTCCTGCATAATTGGAATAGAATCTGAATTCATCAGATAGCTGTCTAGATTTTATGCAACACTTTTGCACACGTTGATTTAATTCAAATGACTTTCTAAAAATTATAACTTTTCTTACAATGAAACAATTTGCTTGATATTATTGGAATAGATGCACAACAGTAATATAGAAATACTTTAATGAACAAGATTTGGTAACAACTGTTTCGACAAAATGCGAGCTAAGTTACAGGAAAAATTATTTTTATGCAAGACTTTTGCACACCGCTGTATATGCGATTAACCAGCGAACATAGCAGATGTCATGGAGATATAAGATGCCAATTTAGTTCTTTATTACGCCCAATAAAGATAGGAAATGATGAATTTTTGTCCAGATTGCTGTTCTTTTTGTTTTTAAAGAAAAACTATTTACAAATCGGACTATGTCAATTTTCTGGCATTCGATTTACGTTGGAAAAGTTTGAATACGTTGACAGGGTCAACATGAGTAAATTAAATTATAGACATTTCCTTATTCTGAGGAGATGGGCTTGATAATCCTAGTTTAATTTAGTTTAGCTGCTCAAAAGAAGCTGGAAGGAATCGTGAATTATTGTATGCAAAGAAGGACAAAACTAGAATAAAATAATGCCCATTAATGCGACTTATAAGCTGGTTTATATACCAGAACCAACAATGACGGTATCTACGAGTGATTCCATTCATTAACAATTTTAGTGCTTGCCATGTTTGTCCACTGAATCACAAGCCGAGTTGAATTAATAAGGTAAATTAATTAGATTTTAATAATATTTATATTTCTACAGATAAGTAAAAAAATATGACAAAGAAATTTGCTAGACTTTGCTATTAGATAAAATTTATAGTACATATTATATGACAAGAAAAGTTACGAAAATATTTCATTTTATTGTTGTGAAATCTATATATATATAAATTTATTAACAAAAGGAGAAAAGAACTTTCCTTAGATTATGAATTCGAATGTATTTGATTCCCTACCAGCCTGCAAAATTCTTTTAGGAAATCAATGCGATCTGTTTCAGAGGGAATCATTACAGTAAATTAAAAGATGACGAATGTTAAAACTCAACATTTATAATAAAATTTACGAAACTTATGACGTTAAATAACTTTGCATGTTCAAAAGGAGAATTTGAAAATGATCATTTTTTATTTATTGACAATCAGGATAATTGATTGTTCGTGATAGTAATCATTTCCCGAAATAAATGCATTATATCGAAAGAAATGAAGAAAACAGAAATGCTTAAATCTAGCTATTCATTTAATGCTTTTAAAATACACAGAGACGCATAGATATCAGAAATCTGATTTATTTTGTGTTTATGTCTGCTTTTTGTTTGCTTGAAATTATAAAGCTACCCCTGTCTACAACAAATGTTATGACATTTAATCTATGGCATTCAAATTTCTCTTTCTTATTTTATTTTTTTCTTTCTTAAAAGAATTCTACTTTGCGAATAATTTTACCATTGTATTTATTCAATTTCTGAAAGCACAGAAATTTTTTTTAACCCTTTCCCCAAATTAAAATATTACAAATCTATGCTATGTGATCTGTGTGTGACAAAGTTTAGCAATTCTGTATCTAATTGGAAATTTTGTTGAAAGGTATAGAAGAAACATAAAAGAAAAATACATTACGATTATGAACAATTTAACCTCCAATAGCAGATGGCAGAAAGAGCCAAGAATTCAGTGCTTATTACGAATCTTCTAACAACGGAAACTTAGATTTTTAGTTTATCATTTGAATTTTGAGAATATACGACCTGGGAACTTAAAAAAGTGAGAATTTCACTGGCGGCCAAATCACGAGATTTTTTTGTCGGTTACCTAAACTAGTAAAGATATTCTTTTACGGTCGGTAAAACTCCAAAGGAAGATGAGATTTGTAGAATCTATAATCTCTCTGTGAAAACAACAGTCAGTGCTTTAATAAAAAACGTACTTATTAAAGCTTTCTGAAGCATGTGGACATAATTTTCTGGTTTCCTGTCTAAAAAAAAAAAGTAATCTGTTTTGACTAATCAAACTCTTGCATTGCGATGGCAGATGTTTTAATTAGCATATGGAACACATTCTCTAGGGAAGAAATTTACAGACAACACATGAATAAAGACGATGCCATGGAATCTGCTTTTCCGAAGCTTTATTTAATTGCGATATTGATTTTTTAAAAAAAAGGGGGGGGTTAAGTTTTTCATAAATCTTGAAAAATTCTAAAACACAACGACTTTTTTAAATGGGTATTAAAACGTTATTCTGGGTACTTAAAGATGAACGATTTGGATTTCTACCTGTGATTGGATAAATCTGGGTAAAAGTCAGCCAAGCAGGGTCTCGTTCGGTGAATAGCTGCCTCTAAATGTAATCAAATGTATTTTTCTCTTTTTGAGGTGGGAGGGGGGTTCAAACCTTTGTCTTGACTTTAAAGGTATAAGGACAATTTTACAACAGTGAGCTGGAAGAAGAAGACGTAGGTACTAGTTTTGGTGACGAAGCGAGTCACCTAGATGACAGAGAGGGGCCTCTTGCGTGGTGGACAGAGAACAGACCAGTCAGGGCCTCTGCCACAAATACCCTATTTTCCATTTTTAGATGTGGGAGGAAAGGCCGGTTGGTTAAAAAATTCGGAAAAAACTGTGGCAAAACGATCCCGTCCCGACCAAGATTCGAACGCTGCCCCCCACCAGACTAAGGCATTGGCAATAGTCTCCTACCAAACTTCGAGTTGGCTGGTCTGACCCCGATACGGCGAACGGCCTCCGGAGTAGCCTTTTAGAGATAAAGCATTTGATCAGATTCTAGTTATATATTTTAAAAATGTATTGGGCTGCCAAAACTGCTGCAGGTGTACAACTAGAGAATTAATAGGATATTTTGTTATCAAAAGTCATAAAGGAAAGAAAAATAAGGGAGCGTTTGAAGTAATTAACTAAGGTGCTGGAAAGCTCACATCATGAAAATAATCTTCAAGGAAACGGGGAATAACAAATAAACAAATTACTATATTCAAATCTTCGTTCGGTGATATATCAAAAAATAACTCCACTGATTCTAGTTAATAGACAAATCTTCTTATGTTTTTTAGACATTTATCTTGAAAATTCAGAGAAAAAAAGGCTTATATCAGTCTCCATCTTCAGTTCTGTCAGTGGATCGTTTGATATTTTCATCAGAAATGGACAGCTGAAAACTGCTCTTCCTTTATTAGTCCATACAAACGAAATTATTTGCGGGCAGCTTTAAATGTAATTAGAAAGAGACTTTTAGAGAAAAAAATACTGTAATCCGAGATTCACTACGTTACCAGTCCTTGAATGGCTTCCGTCTTTGATTTGCCCAAAGGCTTCGTTTCTGCAGACAAATGGAGGTTGTATCTGACGATACGCATGCGCATCAAACCATTTCGTCAGTATGATGTTGAAAAATAAAACACAAGTAGGCTGAGATTAAAACTTGAGAATAAGCACCCATCCACATGGTTCTTTGGATAAACAGCTGTGGAATCTTGAGTCTGTCAGAATCACTGGACGAAATTCCGCATTTACTTCATCTTTACAAGGCCTTTATATAACAAAAAATGAGGGCAAGGAAAGCGGATCGTTTGCTTCCTGTCAAGAGCTTAGAAATATAAAGACAGACTTCTTCCTGTTCGGTAGTTGGCGTTACTCTCGAAGAATAAAATCGTCACGTGCTGCTTATACTTGCTCTTCTTTTTCTTACACCTACATCTACAAGAGAGACAAATCTCGGAGGAAACAGGGGCGCCTGGGAAACACTCAAACGGCTGGCTGGTGAAGAAGGGTGAGAACAATTCTCGTCAGGGAGGTCGGCCGATCCGAGTCGGTCTCCACGGGAACCGAACTCGGTCGGGGCGCTCAGACTTAACAGTCAATTTGAAAAGAAATTTGCGTTTGGAAGTAGATTTTAGTCAAAATGTCACGGAAATGGCTTCCTGCTTAATGTGTACCTAGGTAACAACACTTTGTGCATTGATCGTTGATTGTTATATAAAGAAGACGGCCATTTCTGACCGATTCGTTTTTAGGGTGCCCCCAGCGTCGCCCTATCATTACAAAGTTATTATTTATATATGCTATGAAAATTCAGCATAAATCAGAGCATCTGGTAAAGCTAATATAATAATTATTGGTGAAGTTTCTCCATTTAGCCAGGAAATAAGACAATCAAAGTTACAGCTTTGCCTTCATAAATGAGTTATCTGAATAAATAATCAGAAATGCACCATAATAACGGCGATTTGTTTCTTACAGAGCGATAACAAAGCCTTTACATATCGTAACGAAAGTCGTCTGCTCTGATGTACGAGCCAAGAGATATTTTAATAAAACTGTAATCGCCTGGAGTTCCTAATGACTCCTGCAAACCAACTCTGCCGTTTGTTTTCGTTTTCTTATAGGTTATTATTTAATAGTTACAAATCTGTTCTAAATAAGTAGATTTGTAGATTCTGGGGTAACCAGTAAAAATAAATCATATTGTAAAGAAAAGGGGAAAAAAGTATGGCGGCTGGGTTTAATTAAAGGACAAGAACTTCTATGATAGTCCGGTTAACTTTGCCTCAGGATGAGTGACTGACAGAACAGGGAGACAACTGCGCATACAATGCAGATAACACATAACAGAACAGCATCTCACGTGTAAACGCTCCACGGAAGTCACGTGTTTATATAGTAAACTGTGATTGGTTGTCATGGAAGCACTCAAATGTGTCAAACCTATAGAAGAACTATAAAAGTTTAGGCAGCGAATTATTGTAGAGTGATGAATAGTGTTTGGTGGCTATTAGGGTTTCTGAAAAAAAAATCAGATAATAAGCGTATAGAGATCTAGTCTCGATTCCATGCCTAAAATTGCAGCCCGACTTCATGTTTTAAAAGCTGTATGCAAGACTCGGAGAAGGATACGTGAAACTGCTACTGTTGACGTCGATGCGGTTGGAGAAGTCCAAGCTCTCCAAAATTGGTGTTAACTACCTTAGGGTACAGTCTGTTCTCTACGTGCTAGACGGCGAGCATGCAATGGTCTCCAAATGACTTCAAGAACCGAAAGAAACACTTAAGTGTGAAGTGATCTCAGTCGATGTGTAGCTGCTCGAAAACATTTTCTGAGGACAGGAAAATAAACGGAAAGACTAAAATGGGCAGGAGAAATGAAACAGTGAGATGGCCAAACGCGGAAGAAGATGCTCTCCACAGATGACTCCAAGCCTCAACTGTTTGGCAATAATCATTAGAAGTTTGCTCGAAGACGGTGGGTGAAGCGCTATGACGTTATTATACAACAGCTAGAGTGGAGCGTGAGCGGAGGAATACAAGTGTAAAACTGCGTGTCATCCAAATGTCGGAGATTTGCATAAAATCGAAAATATAATGACTGCCGACAGGTTCTCATCCATCATATTATTTCCCTAGCAAGACATCTAATGGGCGGGGATTCGTCTTTTAACATGCAACAGATGTGAAACAATGGTTGAAAATAAGCCAATATAGTAAAAGCTTATCTGAACTTATAAAGGCTAATGAAGCACTTACAAAGATTCCTTGGCCTGCACAAAGTCCTGATATTAACAGCATTAAAGAGGGAGCTAGGTTGGGGTATATGGCTACGGAATAAATAACCAACATGGAAGCATGACATCTATGTTTTCGCATATTTTCAGTAATAATAATGATAATGTTTTGTGTCTGTATTATATATTTCTCTGTTTTAAATCTCATGTGTAGATCCCCATAATAATTTCTACGACTTCACATTTCGGGTATCTTTTCCTGTCACCGTTACCGAGGTTGATGTATTCCTGAAACGAACAGTTCTTGAGTGCAAGAATGCTAATATGAGATACATAATTTGTAGTAGGCATCTGTGGAATAATGGAACTTGGATATAAACATGACACGTTGGTTGCGGATGTTTATTTTTTTTTAAATCTAGGTTTTAACCCACTGAACCTGGTGATGGTGAAAGGGAAGAATGCTTGAAATGTAGTTTTATTAGTTTCCCTTTTTTTAAAACTACTAATGAGGTGATGGAAATTCTCGAAATGACTCTCTAATTCCTGTAAATATCACATAATAACGTTTCGATTTTCTTAGTTTCCTGCTTCTTTCATTTCCGTCAGTAAATGGCTTTCTTAGTATTAACACGTAAAAGCCAAGTGTAAATGCTAATGAATTTGGTTACTATTGACATGAATAAAGGCAAAACCATTAAAAATTTCCCTAATTCGTAATCATAGTAAGGGTCGCTTGTTAGAATTATTTACGTCACAATCAACCTGTTAAAGTTAAAAGCCGGAACCAATACGATTTCCTTTTTGTGCCAGTTATCAATTTTAACAATATCCAACCAAGTATCACAAGTGAATAAGTAATAAGTAAAAACAATTTAAAAGTATATTTTGTAGCTTGGCAATAATGTTCCTTAAATGATGTTGAAGATGATGATTCTTTAATTAATGTTGTGTTGTCAGAAATGTCTTTAGCTTTGATTCGGTGACAAGAGATTTTTACGTGTCCGGTTTTACTTGAAATGGTGTAAAATAACAAAATGTTAAGTCTTAAAAAAGTAGATCTCATCGGCGCTGGAAATCGTTTCTTTTTTTAAGATCTTTTATGTCGAAAATATTTAAATATAAGGCCATTGGGTTGAAAAGCAAGCTAGGTACTCGTCAAACATTTGAACATCTTTAGTCAATAATAAATGAAAGTTCGCATGTGCCTATAGATATCGGCCTCCTCTTTGTTTGACTAGTTATTAAGTACATAGTAAAATGGTGCAGATAAACCATCAAGATATCTTAGCATCATCGTCATCTCCAAAGTTTGCTTAACAAATAGGCGCAGCCCGCAAAAAAACTGAAGTGAGTTTGAAATTTTAAGCATTTATTTTGGAACAAAAGCGACCTCTTCTAGATACTGAAAATTTTTGTTGTTGTTGTTGAGAATTTTAAAACGTGTACGAGAATTAATGATCCATTCTTTCCGGCTATAAAACAATCAGAGTTGCCACTTCTTGTGATTCATTTATAATATACTGTTTATAATGAAGCGTAGATATGATGCCATATTTTCGTAATTAAAAAGATTTTCTTAGTATAAAAAGGTGCAGACGGTTTTCATATTATTTTCACCTCTTCTACTTATTCAGCCTCAATGAAAACCAGATTTTTCGAAATCATTATTCAGTTTATATTGTCTCGGTATTAAATATTCTTTATAATACTTTAATATGGACCGAATAAGTATGTATGGTTGCGGATGACATTCATGAATTATAAATTTAATCAATACGTAATATTTGATCTTTGAGTAAAGAGTTACTAAAGATCGTCTGGAATAACTATATGAAAGTCAGTAGTGTAATGTGGTTGCCTGACAGTTTTAATAGACTTTTCTGGGGTACTCTGATTTATACCCTATACTAATCAGAAGGCTTTAAGCAGTTTCTTTCTTCGCTTCAGAGGGCGGTATTTGAACGAGTTATCTTTTGTTTTTGTTTTTCTGATTTAGTTCTCTGCGTACTGACGTACGTGAAACAGGAAGGAGTTCGACAAGAAGGGACTCATAAACCAATAAATAGTCTTTTTGCACAAAGCTGGGAGTCAGTGACTCAGCCTTTCCAGAACTTAGATGAGCCATGTTACTGCTGATGCTGAACGAATGGGAAAATCGTATTGCTGTAGAATATTCAAACCGAGTTTTAGAAAATGATATTTCAAAAAACCTTAAACTTTCGAAAAGTTTCTTACCATTTTGTTTGTTGCTTAATTGTTTATTCTTCCTATTGGCAGCTTCTTAAGCCTTTTATTTATCTTGTTGATTAACTATATTTTTTAAGTTCTGTTTTTAATTTTTTTAAAATAATAAGTTCCTTTTTAGCCATTATTATTTATTTTGTTATTTAATTAAATTTTTTATTGTCTTTTATTAAAACTGATTACAAAAGGCATTCAGATATTGTATTTCATTACCGCTTATTATTTAACTAGATGGGAGGAAAATCCGAAACTTCTGAAAGTAGCTATTAATCAAATCAATATTTTCAGTTGCTTTGCCGTTTTAAAACATTATGGATGATATATGAGATAGTTTAGCAAAACATTAAACTGAGTAATATTTTAAAATAGAATAACAGAAAAAAAGCAAGTAATTCTAACACGATTTTATACAGTATTCACTTCACAAATGTTTCATATGTGTTAACCCTCTGTATAGCACCTCACTATTCTTGATATCTGTATTACTGAACACAGGATGAGCCATAGGGCCGAGACACAGTACATTCCTCATTACAATATAACCTTTTCCAACGGTACATTTGTATCGCTTCAACTTTGCGTTTCGCATAACCTGTGTGTTGGTAAGTCCAACATGAATACTAGCCAGCACTTTTAAACTGGGTGGTATGGCTCTGAAAGGTACTACATTTATAGATATTCGTTCATAGACAGATTATTATTCTGACTGGAAAAGTCATGAAAAGCATCATCTCAAAGATGAAACATGAAATTGTCTCTATTGTTTTTGCCAAAAGGAATATTCCATAAAATAAATAAACAATGATAGATTTTGGCAGTAACTGAGCTATACGAACTAATCAGACTTTCCCCAAACTTAGAAATATTATATTTATTATTAAAGAGAACTAAATGATATTATGCTTTCAGATTTTCCACTACAAATATAATAAAGCAAAAAAAGAAAATTTTTTTTTGGAATAAATGTTTTTTATTTGCTTTTTATCAATATTAGTTATACCCGCAAGTCATTTTCATTAGTTTTGAACTGATTTGGAACAGCGTAATATCAGAAAATGAATTAAACCAAACAAAAATTTTTTTAAATGAACGACAATTTTCAGACAAAAAAAACCTTGAAAATCAAGTTAATGTACGTGATTTATTCTGTGAGTCGTAACTATTCTAGCCTGCAGGTAAGTAGTTCAGAATGATTTAATTGTGTATGCTATTTATTTAATTATGATTTAAGTAAAACGTCTAGAAACAAGTTTTAAAAGGTGTAGTCTAGCTTCTATAAGAGAGCAGAACCTGCAGGATATATAAGAAACCGTGTCGTTTCTGAATACTCAACTGTCTTGCACCATTGCTATAAGCAAATGCAGCTGGTGACTAATCCCATGCATTTGCAATAATATCATTATCTGTTTATTTATTTTTTTTAATGTAGCTGAACCTTTAAGTTATTTATAATCGCAATTCCAAGTATTTATAACCGTTCACGCCTGAACTGACTCTGACTAGATCGTCTCATAATCTTTAGATACTAGAAAACTTTGGTCATTCGTAACTCGTTCGATACAAAAGAAAATCGAGAAAACCCAGTAAGGCGGATTTTTGTTTTTTAAATTCGTGTGCTGGTCCCTCAGAAAACGACAGCAAGCGACGGTGTAACTTGGCTCGAGTCCCCGACAGCGGGAGTTCGCCTTTAACCCTCTAATGTCTGGCTGGAGTTCTGCGTTCTCAAAACAAGCATCAATGCAACAAAAAGTTTACCAAAACCAGCGAATCCGGTCATGGCACTTTTACTCCGACTTTCAACAAGTGGGCGAACCAGTTTGCGCATCTCGACGAGCTTCGGCGCTAATAAGACTAAAAGAAAGTCTCAATAAATAAAATAACATCGCGAAACTTTTTACTTTAACAAGGGAAAAAAAAAAATATTTTGTAGTTTTTTTGTTTTTTTTGCGTCTATTGAAGATCTTTACAAACTCGTAGGCGTGGAATTTTCCGCCCGAGTCTTCGAAGGTGTAATCAGACGAGGGAATCAGTTTTTTTTTCTTCTCAGTGTTTGAGTTTAAGAAAGAAAAGTTCTCTTCTCGTGGTTTGACAGGGTGGCAGTGGTGGCGCTGTTCGATCGATAAATCATCGATCACCTCACTAAGCTGACGTAAACAAGTTATCGCCGGCCATCGACCGATTTCTCTCTTTCTTTAAAAATAAAATATATAATATATATATTGAACACGAAATTTTACGCTTACTCGAATTTCCCCCTTTTAAATTTCTATTCTTACGCTTGAAATATTTTGATTTCTAAGATGAAAAAAGGTAAGTTGGAAACAATTTAAAATAATTTTCCTAATATTCAAAAATCTATTTCAAACAGTTTTTTTTTTTAAAGAAACTGTATCATTACTCATCACGTTGTCTTAAAACTATCGAACTGACTGCTGTGACAGGCGCACGCAGCTAACTAACACTTATGCTATTCAATTATTTTAAATTTCTTCCGCCAGGACCTTCCTCATTATGATTTTCTCTCCTTTTAAAGCAGTTAAGATGTGAATAATTTCTAACGCTTTTAGTCCAATCAATTTTTAACTGTTTTTTTTTTTGTAAATGTCTTTTCCATACCGATATCTTTAGCCTATGTATTTCATCAGAAAGTAGCGAATTCGACTTTAAGTTAATACTTAATTTCTCCATCTTTTTGGCAAACCCCTGGTTCTGTCCTCCGAGGCTGAAGGTTTCACTGCGATGAGACAGAAGCGAACGGGAATGTCTGGGTAACAGCTTTGGTGAACGGAGCAGTTTGCGAGCTACTCACCGGTGGTCACCGTCGATAAATCAGATCAGAACTCTGTGGTCAGCCCCGAATGATGGAGAAAGTAAAGAAACTATGCCAGAGAAATGCGCCAAACCGACCCGGTCAGAACCAGAATTCGAACCCCTGACCCCACCCTGGTTCACCGGCTGCCAAATGCTTCTTTTATAGTATAAACGAATATATTTGTGCAGGTTTTCCCCAGAGACTTTAGATCTGAAATCCCTTCTTAAATCACAGGTGAAGTATATTAACAGCTACATAGCCAAACTGTCAGCTGGTGATGCAGAAAGGATATTTATATAACGTTTATATGCGATCTGAAGTCATTAATTTTACTACTTTCAGTCAAAAGTGCGAGATGGCTGTCAGCGAAATATTGGCACGAGAATATTTTATTAATTATTCTAAATGGAGTTCATATTTTGAGTTTCATAAAGTAAGAATTGAAACCAAATTATAGATTTTTGTGATCTACAGTCCTCTGTGTGATCATAGTGTATCTTTTTTATCAGGCAACCTTTGAAATGACCAATGTATTTTAATATTGGTTACGAATTGTATTAGGCTAATGTTTCACTTCACTAAAGATGTCACCATCGTGTGACATCCCAGGAACGAACATATTGAGAACTCTCACTGGAACTCTTCGTTTTCGATATATTCTTCACAAAGAAACTAAGTAAAGAAGGTTTCCAAATCTGCAGTAATGGTATGGTTTCTGGTCGAAGTTAACCTGCATATTGATCTAAACTCCCCATTAAAAAAAAAAAACTTGACATCAGCGGAGACTGATTTAAATTGTTGGGCGATGACAAAATGGCAAAGACGTCAGTCTAATAATGATCAGAGACAAACTGACACTGACCAAAGTGACTGCTAACATATGTGACCGTCAATGATTCCATAAGAGCTTGTACACGTACTGCTATCGATCGAATCGATCGACCCAGCACTCGAAGTGCAACAGTGAGCGGACAGGTGTTATTATTTATAAAGATAAAAGATAACATTGGAATCTCATCGTTCAGCCAGAGGAATGACTACAGGCGTAATGATCTCTTCCCTGTATCTGACACCAGTTACGGCACTTCTTCCTAACGATTAAGATCACCTCTACTGCCAACTTACATGTCATTCCATACCACCAGCCTTTACCCACCAAACTGTTAATTATAGGTAGTGAAAAAGTTAGCAAATCTCTCTCCAGTTTGCCCCTAAACATCATCTTCCAAAGAAAAATTCCAAACTCGCTGGTGTAAAAAGAAATGCCTAAGTGACGTTTCGGTTTCCAGTTGCGGTGCTTCGTCGATCACTGTCGATGGCGCTATCTTAGAAAGATATGTAACAATATGCTATTAGCACGGATGAAGATCGCTGAGAACTGTCGGTATGGAAATTCTGAAAGGGCTGTTGAAAAACAATTTCCTTTAATAATTACGTTCCTGTCTACTCTCGCTAAGATTGGTATCGATTTATCACATGTGTTCGCAAACAATGTTTTAGCTTTCTTTTCATTAAATATCTAATTTTTGAGTACCACACGAGGCCTTACCAGCGGTATATTACAGATTTCTTTTTGAAGGAGGCCGACAGCCATCATGGCTAGTATACGATTCTCAGAATGTGAACAATGCAGTTTTAATCTGGCTGATGAGGTTATTATTCTTCGTGGGTAACTTTAGGGTTCATTAGCCTATGCCCTGGCATTTTTCATCACTCAAAACAAAAAGAATTTACTGACCAACACAAATGAATATATAGAAAATTTCCTTATCAATTTTCATCTTAATAAGGATGTTACTGTTACCAACAGGAATACATTAATGCCGATGTTTTGTTCTTATCCAAGGATGGTCAAAGAAACTATTAAACATCAACCATGAATCCTTGTTCCGTGTGCCCTTTATTTTTATGCGCTACCAGTTTCTGTGACAAGGAAATGGTTTTTAATTCCAATGCACTCCGATTTCTGAATTTCTGCTGTTTACCCGCCCAGAGTCGAAAGGGTTAATGCGGCAGTGATAATAACAGGATTTCTGACAGTATATTGAACATTCTCCTTCTAGATATCTGTTGTCTTTAACTTTTTTGACTATCAAGCAGACTAAGAAAATGATGTTTCGTACCTTTAGTCCACATACTTCTCTTGATAAAGGAACAATGTAATTGGAGGAAAATTCTTCACTTTAAAAAAATCTTTAAAGTCGGAGTTGCTTAAGTATAATTTTTTTTTTTAAATTTGTGATTTAGTTTCATAATAAAAAAAATGATTTTCAAATGATATCGACTTTTATTAATTTTCTAAACTGCGTTTTGTTCGGCAAGGAAAAAAATGGTTAATTAATAATAAAAACTGTTTCACGTCCGGAAGCAAATCTTTACTGCTGATACATGGATATTTTCGCTTCCTGGTATTATAGGAAGGGTTTTTTTTCTCTCTCTCTCTAAGAAAACCTTGAGAAACGAAAGCAAGAAGCTAAGGGGATCACGTAAAGGAACCGTGGGGATGATTCTTGATATCCACAAAAGTAGCAACGTAAAAAAAAGTAACCAATTAATCGTTAGCAAAACTGGTTCGGGGCCGCAATTCCGCTTTTAACGAATTTAAAGATGTCAGTCGTTTTGAAGCACTTCGATTGTGGGTCTTTACGATGGGCTCGCCCACGGGTCAGCTTCTAGGTTTCTCTCTTGGGATGCGGAGGATGTGTCCCCATTTCATATCTGCGACGACGTCTCACCCCTACAGGCTTCATATCGCTGTTACTCTGTCGGCTGTAAAAGCTATTTTAGTCTCAGCATCAGCCGAAGGAAAGAAACTGATGTGTTATGATTCCACTTTCCAGAAGAAAAGAAATAATCAATATCTCATTCACAGTTGGTATGAAGAAGAAGTCTTTACCAATACACAAGTTTCCCCTCTAGCTTTTTTGTGCGATATTTGCCTTATAGAAAACGTGTTGTTTTTTTCCCCATTTATGGCTACTTTAGGAAATAATAAAGACTTCCATAGATATCTTGTATAAAAGACTATAATTTCTGTAGGGACCTCGCAAGTAGGATCCAGACTAATCTGCATAAAGCTGCTAGCTATTGGAAGTGGATTACTCAGGTAAACGTATAAAACAGAAGCAGTCTCATTACACGGCCGTAAATCGAGAGTAAATCACGCACACAAACCACATAAATAAAACTAAAGTAACTTTCGCATATTGCAATAAACAGAAGTTAAGATATCCCGTTGTTTTCGAGCCGTATCCGTGTAGAGAATCAGACTGGCTGTGCTTTCTGAAGTGAGCCGTGCTGCCACACGTGAAAGTAGTCCCAACTTTGAAAATCTCGAGTCGTTTACCTAAACCCAGCTGTCATTTGTCGAAATCCTTTATGCTGGACAGACAAAGACGGTTAATCTCTATTGTTCTAAAGCTAAAATACTCACTGAAGTGGAGAGAACTAGCAAAAGAATAAATGATCTCGTTGTCACGCGATAATCATGATCTAAGGACCACATATCTGTTTGGCTATTGTTAGGTCGGTAGTTATTGTATCACTATTTCGATGTATCGGTGTGCATAGAGGGTCTGCTGGAATCGGGATTATAGAGCGAGTAATTTATGCATTTCATAAATCCAAAAACTGTACAAGAAGTCATTGGGACAAATAAAGTATATACCGGATCTCTGATGTGCAGATGTTTGTGAAGACTCAAAATTAAATTCTCTTCTGTCTAACGATGGTCCTGAGGTCAACATCTGCGGGTACCGTTGAATCGAGTGGTGACCAGGCAAATCCTCTGGTTACGTACGGTTGTGGTGGCTTGAATGGTGGTCAAACGAAAGCCATTCAACAACAGACGCTTCACCATACGAACAGAGAAAACCCTTCCATAGCTGTTCCTGTTTTAATGTAAGATTACCTGGTGGAAACTCACCTAGGTGACGAAACTCTGCTAGAAAAGTTCACCAATCTGGACCGGCTCCCGGAATTCGAATTTCGGTCCTCTACGATCGTAGTCACCGGTGTCTGTCTGTTCGTGTGATTCTTGCAACATTTCTAATTTTTTTTTTCTTTCTCTGGAGGAAGTTTTCAACGATAAAACGAGGATGTTGGATATCTGTCTGGACTGATGAGTTTTCGGTAGGAGCTTGCGGTATTTACTTCTATTTCAAGACAGTGCACCTGCCTAAGTGTCGTGTGCAAAGAGGCAGGGAGAAGCCATTATACTGGTTTTCCATAGCCTGCCACACCATAAACAAACTTCTTGTCTCTCTTTGCTAAGTTGCCTTTTCGTTTTTCACTTGATGCCATTCCATGTTTTTACTTCTGTAACGCTGAAGATGTCACAAGTACTATGTTAGGGAGCAGACCGCTTTCGTGTGAAGGATGCCATCTTGCTTTCTACGAAACGTTCGAAGTAAGAACAGCGATTATAACCCACTGTCACGACCCGCTTTGTAAAGACGCTGGTGTTAAGCAGGAGAAACTGTAACCTCCCCATTACATTTTGACCGCTGTACCACACTAGTTTTTACTATGCAATGGAAAAAAGCGTGGACACAAAGTCTGAGATACAATACAAGGCAAAACAACCGAAATGGACGTCATTTTTCTCCCAGCTGAATGGGAAAACAGCTTTTCCGGTTCTGAACCAAGGGTCTGACTTTCTGTATAAGTGCTACTATGCTGAAATAAACCTCGGATTTTTTAAACGACATATTTGTAGATTCTTGTTAGTAAAGCATAAAATAACACCAATTCCCATTAAATATTGTTTCACAAAAAATAGTTACACAACTGTAAAATGTCAAAATTAAAAGATCGTTTTTAGACTCACTCTGATAAAACATCACAAAACCTCTCACCTATAACAATAATCCGTTCGTTCCCAGCTAAAACCTGTACAGAATTCCTCATTTAACGATAGCTTCTTAGATTTCCTGCTAAATGTTATATTCAAAAGAAATTAGAAACGCATCTTCCTATTTAAATGTCAAACGTTCATCAACTTTGCGCTGACTGGTTCTGGAAAAAAACCGCATGACGAAATTTTTAAAGAATCTGCATCCAAAGACATTTAGATGAAGTTCCAGTTAAGTACTGTATTTTCCTAAAAAAATACTGATGAAACTATTTGAAAAGGGCTGCATCTAACGCTAATTAATTAACTTATTTCAGTAAAACTGTACGTATTTCTAAGAGTTCTACATTAACGATAATTTACTAATTCTTAGTTGCACGCAATTTTGGATATTCCAAAACGTACCGCATCTAAACTCCCATTCTAAGCTAGAAGACGTCTGCTAAAGAGAGAGAAAAAAAGATATTATCTAGAAATGTTAGACCCTCGTACAATAAATCGTTGATTCACAACAAAATGTTGTTTTGTCTTCATTAATTGTATTTCTTTTCTACAGTAAACAGCATGTCGACACTGAATTAATTCTAACCATTTAATTAGACGTTACTCGGGGACACAAACACCCTGACGTCACACAACTACAAAAAGGATGATAATAAGATTTCAAGAGATTGATTATGGAGATCGCACTGAGAGTTCTCCATACTTTTGTGTTAGCAACACCTTATATGTATATTTTAAAAACTCTGCACTGTAAGTGCTACAATGTAAAAATACATATCCAACATAATAAACCAATTCAAATTTGTTTTGATTTTCAAAAACTTTCTATGCTGGGTAGACGCCCTCAATGTCCTTGTTAAAGGGAATGCAAATAAATCCTGCACACTCCTCAATAATTAACATTATTTTTAAAAAATACATAAACAATAAATAGAAAACACAAAATGCGTAAAGACAGCATAAGTTATGATACAATTAAACTAAAGCAAAACCAGAATTACTTCGGAAGATGCAGTAATTTTGATACCGATGGTGTCACTGAAGATGCCCTCGAGAGGCTATTTTAGAAAGGAAATAAATTATTTGGGAAACGATTGTGATCTAGAGGTCTTGAGATGAACGAATTTCCACGGGTGAAATTTTTGTAATCGTTGGCATTTTAGTGCCAATCGAAGAAAATTTTGAAAACATTCGATTCGATGCGGAGGGCGAAGGGTTAAACAAAAACGTCCGAATTAAATTACACGGTCGGGGAGAACCGAGTAATGAAAATGTCAAACGATGGGAATGGAAAACTTCGTTAGCAGAAAACCTGTTTTATTTCCATGGAATTACATTTTTCTCTCCCTTATTGAAATTGTTTTTCTTAGTGTGGATCTGCTTGTATTTAGTAGTGAGAACTAACGTAAAAGCTAAAACAAAAGACAGCAACAGAATTCATATTTATTGATGATGTCGTCCAAATATTGAATATCACGGTAAATAGAGTAACAAATCCTAAAAGTCAGAAAGAAAGATTAATTTAAATGCGCCAATACAATTAAAAAAAAAAACCCACTCAACCTCTGTAATCAGGAAAAATGTCAAGAAACGAACTGACTATTTTTATTAATTATGATTAATGAATTTAATGGGTTGAAGAGTGCAGAAAATTAATTTTACCTACGCATGACTAGAATGGTGGTCCAAGGTTATGCCTGATGGAGCTTTACAATGAACAAGATCTGGCGTCATTAATGACGTTAGAAAATAACGGTTTTTTTATACTTCTGACCCTTAATTCCTACAATGACTGTCACTCGGCGGTTTTTCCTATCTAAAGATGATATAGATGATTTATTGTACTGTATTTATTACAAATAAGTGGAAAACCATTATAGCTTAAACCTGGTTTCGGAGTAAAGAAATGGCGATGTGGCTTTTAAACAGAAACAAATAAATATCGAACTATACTGTTTGGAGTCTTCCTGATAGAAGGAAAACAAGTACAGCAAACTACATATTATTTTTACCGTAATAGTTTTCGAAGGTTACTCTTTGCGTGGTATAGTTATCCTGAAGACTTGAACAGACACGGTTCACCGAAACGTCAGAACATTGTCTAAATTTTGGCAACTGAAAAGGAATCCACTCAAGAGGAAATCACTGAGTGAATGTCAAACCAAGTTTTAACTTTTAAAAATCTTAGTTGCGGATTTTCGATTTATTTTAGATATTTTGATAGGGGTCTTTGAAAAATGTAACATTAATTGGAATTAAATCTAAATTATCTAAAGAGTTGAAGCGATACGATGAGTCTTGCTGAATTATAACCAGTATACTGATTGTTTAACATATCTATGAGTCAGTCAGTCTAGTCGTGCTGTCTTTCACAAATAAAACATTGCTAGACGACTTAAAAATGCGAACACTTTATTATTAAACCAAAAATGTATAGATATTTCAGGAAAATATTCGTTAGCTGTGAACTATCCTTCAACGGATTTCGGCTTATTATTCGCAGAATCTCTGGATAGTGGTAACAATAGTCTCCCATCGGCCATTGGCTTAGCTAGGCACTTTCAACGAAAAGTAGATCGTCTGAGCCATAATCAACTTTATATCTTTTCAGCTCGTTCACTCATGCATCTTGGTGTTGATTTGCAATGTCCAGATGAGAAACCGATGGTTGTCTGTGTTTTCTCCTCTGGTCTTCCCATTGATTCTCTGGCGCTTTCTTCTACTGGGAAAAAAATCGGCACATTTTACCTTTTTACCCTGATTTCGTTGCCCAAGTTTAATACTTTATTTTTTAAATTTTTGTTTGTCTCTTCTATTCTGTTTTCCCATGGGACTGTTAACTCGATTAACAAAACCTATTTTTGTCTTTTTCGAACAGATGCTGATGTCAGATCCTAGTTTTGTTATACATATTTTGAAACGATGTAGACAGACAAATTGTACGAATGGGTGCTGACTTAATTAACAAAGTTGTCTGTACCGTCATATAACCTTTACTAGAACATCTTCAACACATCCACGATTCGATTTCTAAATCGACTTCAAGCAAAACAGTGGAACTGAAATCGCTTTTTGTAGGCATAGTGGCACAAAGTATTAATTATAAATCTTATTATAAAAGTAAAGAATCTTAAAGAAATTTAAACAAAAATAACATTTTTACTAAGTTTAAAGTACTACATTTTTAAATATTGTATTTTGAAACTGTATAGTTAAATACAGAAAAAATTTTTTTTGTATAATATTTCAATGAAGAAATGCAATTGCAAAAGACGAGATAGTAAATGTGGTTCTTTTTATTAAAAAAATAGATAATTTCATGAGATTTCATGTGAAGATGATTTTTTAAAAATCAAACTGATATTCAACAGAAAAAATTGTAATGTAGACATTTATATGTGTTGGAAATTCGTCCACGACAGGCAAAAAATATTTTTTGCTATTTTTTATTTTAAGTAAAAGGTGCTTAGCTATTCTACAAAGCTTTCTTAATATACTGATCATTAAATTCAATTATACTATCTGGCTACATAAGTCGCTTTATTATTTTTCTATTTATCTTTGCATGTATGTTTCTATCTGTCTTCTTACCTATTTACTTACCTACACTATATCTATCATCAATCTATCTACTTATCTATCAGTATATTCATTTACCCATCTATGCATACATATATCAATATGTCTAGCTATTAATTACTTTATTAATGTATCTATCCTACATATCTAACTATCTATAAAATGATCTAACTGCCATCTACCTATCTATTTAATTAATCAACCTATTTATCGAACCATCCATCAATCCGACATATATATTTATGCATCTATTCATCCATGTATCTATTAATCTAATCTTCTTAAACTCCAACCTATCTTCACTCATTCGTCTATGTATCTATTAATTTAATCTCGCTAACCTCCCACCTATCTTCACCCATTCATCCATGTATCTATTAATCTAATCTCGCTAAACTCCCACCTATCTTCACCCATTCATCTATGTGTCTATTAATCTAATCTCGCTAACCTCCCACCTATCTTCACCCATTCATCCATGTATCTATTAATCTAATCTCGCTAACCTCCCACCTATCTTCACCCATTCACCTCTCTTTTTGTTTCCTGCTCCAGTTAGCACTGTAGACCAAAACAATTAATTCACATTAAGATAAAACTTATATTTGGGTGCCAAGAGGAAAAACCAAAATAGGCCATCAGGAAATATGAAAAATAAATAAAAGTTTATCTATTTGAACGCAAATAGTAATTTGATGGCAGAACAAATCAAATGACAAAAGTATGTAAAATTAAGCATCCGTTATAGGCATTACACTGATAAAAAAGTAATTTCTCTTACACCGACTGACTCATACAACGCCATGACTGATAGGTAATATTTTGCATACGCTAGAATTTATAACGTTAGGACGGAGTTTTACAGTGACAAAAGGTTTGAGGCCACCAACGTCAACTGCTTATAATTGTAGTTTTTTTTACGGTGAACCCACAGAATGCAGTAAACTAATCCAAAACTTTTGAAGCTTTCTACAATGGGTTTCATAGGGTTTCGCAAAGAGATGTCATAGTTTTAGACCACTAAAAGAGTCAGGTGCCGTAAAACTGTTTTGGTATGTATTCTGGAAACCGTGCGAACAAATGGGTTGGTACATCAAATTCCGTTCAATTAATAGATCCGGAGAATCTAACGCTTGGTGCCGATCGGAAGATCAAGCGACTGTCCGAAACAGATCGGGTTTTGGAAGACCTCCCAATCTCTGCGAAAACTGTCCACAGACGGCTTTGCGGTTTCCCAGTTGATGTGATACCAGGAAGAAATTTCTTGTTTTCTTGAAGAATCGAAGAACCTGACTTCACTTCCTTAAAAAAGGAACATTTTTATTGGCCCCCGGAAGCTGTAGTTCAATGAATCACGATTTCAGATGTTTAAATCAGATCGAAGATTCAATGGAGCAGTCTATCCGAAGTGTGCCAAACTGAAGATAAGATGAGAGCGGTTACATAATGGTATGGGGGTGGTGGTGTTTCTCCTGAAAAAAGAATGCTCTATTAATTTTAGCAGGGAATAACTGAACCGTTTTTTTTTACCTTTATATTTTGATCATTATACTAGAACCATATTCTGAGAACTACCTCGCACTCAATTAGATTTTCCAACATGGTAGCTGCGCGAAATATTCGGTCGCCATCATCATATAGTATTTGCACAAATAAAAGAATTTCTGTTCTAAACTGGGCAGCTCAATGACCTGATTGGGATCCTACAGAGAATCTATGAAACGATATAATGCAAACTTTTAGGATGGAAGAGCCCAGGAATTTACATCAATTGTTCCAAATTATTCAGTCGACATGGGCCGATATGTGCGTAGACCGGTGGATTCTATGAATAAGCGCTGTCAGGTTGTAACTGATGTTTATGATTCTGCGACCAAATACATATACTTTCTTTACCTGTTTATTTCATGTAGTCTGTAAAAATTAAGATTTTGTGACAAATTTTTTAATATGTTTGAAAAATATTTGCTACCGAGCATGTTGATACTTGTCTTGGAAAAAAACGAGAAATTCCTTTTCTATCTGTGAGATGATCATGATGGAATTTATTTCGATTTGGCTGTGGTGTCGTAGAGATGATCGATGGCTCCACGGATTTGACATCTATTATATACGTGTATAGAAAATAAGCTCAGGAGCAGAGTTCAAAATATTGTCTTTTCACTAAACTAAATAAAAAAACGTTCATAATCTTGCGTTTACGCAATGTCTTCGCCATGCTGCAATTAGAACTAGTCACCGATCAACTACCGCAGACAAGTGATAATGCGCTGTAGTAAGATGCAGAAGTGAACTTATTTAAATAAAGTCGTTGCATCATTGATTTCTGGTCGGTGTTTGAAAAATCAGCAAGAATGAATTAAAAGTAGTTAACGAATTTATTGTTATTATTTGTTAGTTTGCTCGATAGGTTAAGTTAATACTTTGTCTTGAAGCTTTTAAGATGGATTACCAATAAATCATATTTTAAAGGAAATATATACTATGTATTTAAAATAATAGCCTGGTAAAGGTACAAAAACACTTTTCTAAAGGTCAGTCGACGATAATTCCAGGTTTAGATGATCGACATCGTTGAAAAGAAAAACAGAATTTGAAATAATCATAAAGATTGCGTATTATTAAGCACCAAAGTCTTTATTTTAAAAAAAAAATATATCCAATACTATCCACTGGAATGACGATATGGCAACAACTTTGATTATTATGTTTTTAAATAGTTTGGTTTCCATCAAGAACCGCCACGTTCCAGTAACGTCCACGCTTGGTGAGCTATGTGATAGGGTTAGGGTTAAACGCTAGTAGATTATTGGGACCATTTTCACCAAGAAGTCGAGATAAAAATTAAGTTAGTTTAAAAAGCTTACTCCACAGCTACCCTGGAACTTACGAATAGAATTATTTATTAAAGATCATTTTAAGGCGACGGAATCTCCAGCTCGATTTACTTTATAGCCCTAACATGAATTCTAACCCTATTTCTAAACAGGAGATGGCGACATTTACTTTCTTTAAAAAATTTTTTTCCCTGCAAAAATCATCACTCAGCCAATGTAATTCTGGAGATTTTTAGGGATCTACTAGTCTTTAGTTTCTTGGAACAAGATGCTGAGAAACCTAAGCATCATCAGGAAATTAACGGAGATTATTGTATTGATTTCTTTTCTATTTTCCGCAATAAAATGGTTATACAGCAAATAAACTGTACACAATTAGAAAAGGAGAAGGAACAATAAGGAAAAATATTGGATGACTATTCTGAGATAAAACAAAACCTTATACCGAAAGAGATGATTTTAATAGGTCTCAAGTGGTGTACGACGATACTCGTGCACTGTCTGCACATACGTAATAAACAAGCAAAAATGTTTTGCTGTTCTGAATATTGCAGATTATTTGAAATCGAGTTGTGGCTGAAAAAGTTAAACTCGAAAACAGAAATAACTCTTGAAAAATAGCAGAAAAGAAATAGTGACATCAGACTTCGGCAAACGGCGTCGTCAAACAGCCCTCCGGTTACTGGGAGGAAGTGCGAGTCCCCCATCTTAGCTACGATGTCGAAGATCGTGCGTCTACTACAATCTGTGTGGATTTGACGTTCGCCTGACGTGAGAGGCCACGGTTGGAAGATTCCACAAGAACTCTTTATCTGTAGATGTTGGAGGAAGTGGGGGGGAACCCGGATAGAACGATCTCAGCTGACTGGTAAGAAATAGACCTTGAAGAAACCACGCCGGGGTATAGTCAAACCAAGACGGACCTGGTCGACACTCGAACTCGAGCCGTCAGGGTCAGCAGTCGAGTAGGTGAACCTCCGGACCCCCTGCTCTGAAATCAAAGATTGATCACAATTTTAGTTTTTTAAAAACGAAATTTATTTTTCTTAAATTGCGAAATATATCTTACATGTGCGTAAAAAAACTATCAGAAGCGAATTACAATGAGACTGCTGTAGTCTGAACATTTGAGATACATTTTAACTTGCGCTCTTAAAGTCGACCATATATATTGGGAGGCTTCATTCGATAACAAAAAATACATTAAAATAAATATACAATTCTTTCTGTCTCTGTCTCTCTCTCTCTCCGTGTGTCACTTTGTCTCTGTTTCTCTGTCTCTTTTCACTTGTGTTTCGCTTTATTTCTATTTGTTTGTCTTTGCTTCTCTGTTTTTCTCAATCCTCTCTCTCTCTCTCTCTCTCTCTCTCTCTCTCTCTCTATGTGCAGTTCTGCCATAATTAATACACATACATCTACAAATTCTTTCTTGAATAGGCTGGATTCTTGCTCAGGTTAAGTCGGCAGAGCTGCTGCTGCTCAGGGGTCGCTGTTCTGCTCTAACCTCGGTGCTTGGTCGTGACCGGACGAGCCATCTGCTCCACAAGCTTCTTATTCCAACCGTGCAGGACACGAGTACCAACAAAATGAAATATTAACAAACATATCCAGGAATAATTGCTCATGTTTATTCATTGTCATGAAACCTCTTTAAAGATATTTTAACTAATGAAAGGAGGCAGGTTTTGTTATTTTAATCTTTGTTAAACAAAAAAAAAAACAACTTTAAAACAGGAAATACATTTTTTTTTTAAAATCCCCACAACGGTTATTAAGCGGGTTACAAAAAAGGCAAGGGATTTGTACGATCCACTGAATGGATTATCGACAGATCTTGCCGATTTTCGTTCACCTCGATGATTAAACTTGGAGGCAGTCAAAAGCAGAAAGGGTGAACACACGCTTTACATGGGCATTTCTAACAAAGAAGCAGAATTCACCTGTAATGAAGTAACGAGATGGCACCGCTGAATATATTAAAGCCTCACCTGTCCGAGACACCAACCAGGAGTTTCCTTATTAATTTTAATTTATCCAAAAAAAAAAACATTTATTAAAAAAAACAGTTTGAAACAGTTTCGTATAACCAACAATTTATTTTTTTCTTTTTTAACATGGAAGTATATTTTCTTTAATTTGTTTGTAGTTAAAGAGTTAAAATCGAAACCTAATAACACAGGAAGCAGCTCTCTGCGGTGGCCATAGAAGCTTGGAATCAATTCTCAAAATCGTCAATATCAGCCTCACCCGCCGTCTTCCTGCCACAGGTTTATATTCACACACAGACAATTATAAACCGAAGTAATTTAAATACATTCGTTACGAAGTAAGACACTTACAATTTCAATAAAGTGGAATAACTATACAGGTGCATTATGCATGTAATAATATTAGTCAGTGTTGTCTTCCACCGCAATAAAGTATCTTGTGTTCAGTTTGGACGCGAGCTGATACGAATTCCGACGCAGCATAATTATCAACCATGGTATAGAATTACAATCCTTGTTCTCCTTTCTTTTCTAGAGAAAAAGGTATCGCGCCAAATCGGAAAAGATATATGTGCGGCTGCTCCCACCTTCGTTTAGGGTTCTGACACCATAAGATACAGAGCAGGGTATAAAAACACTGCATGACCTTATCTTTGGAAACAGTGAGCGTACCTTTTAGAAATGGATATCTAACAATAAAACCCATTAAACGAAAGTCCGATATTCGCAGGGCTTCTGTGTATTAAAAAAATCGCGTTAATGTGCCAGCTCCTCCTGAAGATGCCAGTAAAGAACAGCCAAAAGCAAACAATGACGAGTAAAGGTGTCACGGTGGAGGGGGTTAAGCAGAATCAGCTTCACTTCAGGTGATGTAACAGTTTTGGCCATCACTGTATCCTTGATCCCTCCGTGGATTCCTCGTTTCCAAAACCCTCCGAGCGGTCTGGTTTTCACAAACAACTCCAACAACATCCGCCGCTCGTTTGTCGCCAAGCGACAGGAGCTGCCCTCCCCCCATCCCAGGCAGCCTCTCCGCGACCAGTTTCTTTGATCGACATTAGTTCAGTTCCCACTTAGGGAGAAGCAACAAAAACCCACTTTTACGCAGGCTGAAGCCACGCGCTTGGTTAACGATCTGATTATTTACGAGTGAAGCTAATACATCTGTTCAACTGCACAGGCGAAGTAAGATAACACGACGGGACCAGTACGAGTTAACGAGCCTGTTGGTGCGGGCTTTGAGTTCGCCAAAACGGCGCTGATTCCGAAAAAAGTGTCGCATTACGCCAACATTCCGGGATACTTTAATGGCGATGTAAGGCGCCCTCTCGCGGCAGTGTTTCTAGATAATTAACAATTTTGTTAAGGGCGCCAGATGTCCGACTTTAACAGTTGTTGCTATTTTCCGATGAACGTCGACGCCTGACAATGCCAACTTTACCTATTTCCACGTATAACCGCTAATTTCCGGGTGCCAGTGAGAATTAAAGATCTTTGCCCGTCTTTTTTCTCATTCTGGAGATCTCACTTAAATCGAGAGAAGTAATTGATTAGGTTTGAAATAAAACTTATCCTGCTGACAGGATAAACGGCGCACGGAATTGGATTAGACGGTTTATCGTGACTGGGATATATTCAGAATTGCAAAGCGAGGAATGGCAGCCTATAAAACCTCCCCACGAGTAAGCAAACACATTAGCAGGTGATCTGCGTGTTGAGGATTATTGACTGTTAATTGAATTTAAATGATTTAAAAATTATACTCCGCTTGAGGTGACGCTTTTAATTCAACTAAATTGTTAAAATATCGTTTTTATAAATTTTCCTTAAGTAAAGAAACTGAAAAGCAATATGTCTGTGTCACAGCAACAAAGCAAAAGGCGAAGTGGCGGCCTAGTAACCAGTCTTCTCCTCACGTAAAATTCACATTGTTTACTTCGTTTTCAATTCACCGATACTTGATTCAGTTTCCAGAAAAAACAACAGCACCAATTTATATACATAATTGGAACCCGACGTCAGTCGGCTGTTTTATTTCTCGTCATTAATACACGGGAATAATCTTAAATAACAACAAACAAAAAAAGTTGAATTAAGTTATACAAGTGATGCATCCAAGACTCCTTGAGAGTGCTTCCGAACCTCCGGCATCGGTGCCCGAGTTCAGACTATCGTGGTGTCGCTGAGCATTCACGGAAACTTCCTAACAAAAATCCCAGTACGACCAATTTAAAAAAAAAATTCTTAATGTCGCTGCCTAAGGAGGAAGTGACGTCATACAAGCGATGTACCCATCCGGTATCGTCATTCGGAATAGTTCGTCGAATAACACGACCGCGATGTCAGCAGTTTCCGGTGTAAGAATGAATAAAAAAAAAAGTTCTCAATCAGTTTGGCTGTTATATGTCCATTTAATTATTATTAGCTGATGGGTGATTATTTAACTATTACTTTTGCGCTGTATTTTTAAAGAAATGTTGCAACTATGAAGTGTTCAAAAAACATAGAAGAGCAATCGTAAGAGTTATAAACCAATTATTTTTACAGATACGAGAAATAGAAAACCTGCTATTCAAGGAAGATATTCCGCACTCTTGCGACTGCAAAATTCTATTAATAAATGCATTTTTAGAAGTAAATTATGTTCACTTTATATAGGAAAGATTATAAATTAAATTTCATAAATCGAATACAGTGATGTTGATTTTATAAAATATACTAATATAAATTTATCAAAATGTTCGTTTTCGAAGATTTAGACAAAAAAAAGTTAATTTTAAAAATTCTAGAAATTTTTACATTTTCTTATGCCGTTATAAATATTACCTTAATTTTTGAAAGGTTCTTTGTAATCTCATTTTATAAGAATACAGGAACTGACATTTCCGATGTGACTCCATTTCAGCATTTGCATTCAAAGACTGCCTTTCGAATGGAACTTGGTGGAAGCATCCGATCTCCAAGAAGGCGTGGTCCAATTACTCACTCTGTTATGACGCCTCGGAAGAAAAGGTGATTTTTCTTCCTGTCCTGCTGCTGCTGCTATTGTTGTTGGCTTAATTAATTTTAAAATAAATCAATTATTAATTAATATGTTTCATTCTTTGCTTTCTCCAGCCACAGATTTAAACTGTGCAGAAGAACCAGGTCATAATGGCGAAAACGTTTTTTCGAAAGCAACTTTCTTGGTATATTAATGCTAAATATGGAATGATTTTATAAAAGCAAACAAGTAGCATAAAGATACCATCCTGCTCCAAAGTAACGAATTTGCGTAATACTTTCTCTAACCAAAAAGTCGCTGGCTGGAGATCAGGTCTGGGAAAGTTTTGTAACGTGATTTGGTAGACGATAACGAACAATTTCCTCAGTGTTACAGACTTCTGGACCGATCATGAAACTGACGCGTTGACATTCTCTCACACAATGTATTTAGTATTACTTTAATAGCAAATATATATATATATGTGTGTGTATATAAGTGATGAAAAAATTCGGCTTTTATTTTGTTTATCTTTTCTAGAAGCACAGAACCGTAGTGACAGTGTTTATTTCCGGGTATGCCGTGTCAATTATTTTCCTGTCAATCTCCCTCGTCATTTTCTTCTCGTTCAGGTAAGTAAAGCTTTTTAAAACTACCTACTTACGACTATCTTTCTTTGTAAGTCCTTTCCTCGTTATAAATGGCTTCTGAGTTTACTTTTCACAGAAATCAGCGGTATGCAAAGGCACGATATGTTCAGTATATGACGTGAAACCGTTTTTCCGTCGACCTTGACAGATGAGACAATGGGAGGGCGTATTTAACTAAAAATCATTCTAAAACATCGGTGAATTCCGTAGAATATCAATCAGTTCAGTAATGGCAAGCATGAATTGAGGGAGAAAGGCTTCTGAGTGAAAAACAAGATAATTATATAAAATCAAAATGCTAGGGAGATTTGTTAATGCAATCGTCAAAGAATAACGGGAGCGGAGATCCAGATAATCTAGCTTCAGCAGAAACAAGATTGTTAACTTGGAGCTCACTTTGACTAGTAAAAGAACAGAAACGAAGAGGACGGGAACAGTAAATATTGGAGGTGCAAGAGTTACACAGATACTTAGTTTTTTTGTCTTTATTTTTTTTTTTACAAAAGTGAGAAATATCTAATAAATTATTCTGCACGGGCGATTTGCAGTTGAAAATAGAGAAGATCTCACTCAACGTTTGTTATTGATGTATTACATTAATGCAATATTTTGTTATAAGGTATTTGAAAAAAAAAGATATTTAAACAACACTGGAAAACAGCCAATTTGCTACTGAGATAAAAAAAGTATGTCCTGCTGATAACAGTTACTGTACAATATATAATGTGTTTATATTGTGAAATGAATTTATTTTTTTGCAATTTTGCGATTTGCTTGATTTATTAATAAACAATGACTGAAAAATGACATTTTTCAGTAACTACAAATCCTGACTGCTGGATCAATTCTGACTTCAGATTTGGAATCAACTGCTTGATTTGATAAAGTACGTCTACATATAACTCAGTAGCAGATGTAAAGCTATTTTTTGTTGTCCAGTAATTTACTTACCTTTTACGAATCAATCACTACCATTATATAATAATTATGTAAAAAAAAACAATTGTATAGATAAAATTTTTCTTGAAACAGGTACAGATTGTAAAATTTTACTGTTCTTTTAGCAACACCTATTAAAAAGATTCTGGCTTTAGTTCAAACAAAATTTAATTCTTGCATAAACCAAAAATCTCTCGTAGAATCCCAGAGTTTTTAATTAAGCTGGGGCGACTACAAAACAGTTTGTGAAAATATATATTTTGCTTGGTATTTTCTTCTCTTTCACTGAAAGCTAAAGTTACTAGGCAGAATAGAATATGTTAAATAAAATCATTTTTCTTAATAACTTACCTATATCTTTAATATTAAAAAAATTAGACTTTAAACATTAAAAAACGTGCACGTGCGACTCCATTCCTCTCCTTTCGTGAAAAGCAATTGTGCATATCGCAGTGTGACGCCCCTGGTATCATAGTTGTATAGCAAGATGTTGTGTATGCCAATTATTTGTGTTCTGATGTCACTATTTTTGCTCCTCTTTGTCCAAAAAAGCTAAAAAAACTCAAGGTAATCGTCTCCGAAATATGGATTTAAAAATATAATTATTTCTATTTATATACTGTTATTGGTATTGGTATTTTAAAGATCAAGGTAACACTGCATATTGCACTGAGTAATGTGATTTTTGTCAAACAAAATGTAATTGCATCATTAATAATTTATTTATAAACCTTAACTGGAAAAATTCTTCTAAAATTTAGAATTATCACATCTTGAATGTTTTAGAATCCGTAAGATCCGGAATTCTACACCTGACTTGTCTTCAATTCAGTGAAAAACATGATGGCCGTTTAATATGTGAAACGACTTTAATTAAATTTTATCAGGATTTTTATTCTCTTATATTAATGTTTGTTTTTCTAAAAGCTTAAGTTTTATAAAAATTGTCATCATTTCTTAGCAGAATTTTTTACGACTTTACCTTGTTAGAAGGAACTCCTCTAGGACAATAGTTATTTATTGCTATAAAACATTATCTGTTCTTTTCTATTACTTTAAAAACTCTATGATGATAATGTAATACTTTTATAAACCATATAATTGTTTTTATTTTTCTTCCCTTCTCCCCTTTTTGGGGTACAAATGTATTATGATTTTGTCACAGCCTATTCATAGGATCCGGGCACTTCAGCTCTCTCTCTCATATCTAAAATAAAAGGTTTTAATGGGGCACTCGTTGAGGAAGGCCAGAGAGCGATTCATTTGCCTGGTATGGCTCAGAGCTGCCGATAGTTCTGTAGACAAGTGACTGGTCAGTTGCTAAGATGCATGATTTGGCAGACATTCAAATGACAAAGTGAATGTATACATGAAAAAGTGCATTTCCGACAAAGTAAACTTTCAACAACAACCTTTGTTCAAACTCTTCTAGAGATATCTTGATGTAGACGTCCACTGGCTAGACAGCAAACCACGGTGCCACCCCACAGGGACACTAAACATAGGCCGGTATCCAATGATAAACCCACCAACATTGTACTGGTGAACAATGGATCACTGTTTATTTTGGCAAAAATACCAGGATCAACAACCAAAAGATTAATGGACCTGAACGTTTTCCCAGTCAGGTACAAAAGTTTGATAGGGAAGCTAACATTGAAGACACAAAACCACTATTGTCATATCGCTCTACTCAAATTTTTATATGCTATCCAAATGCTTAAATGGGTCAGGGATACTATTTATTTTTTACAGTTTTGTCTGTCTGCACCATCGCTCAGCTTCCAGGCTTTGTGGAATTTTTACAAACTAGATATTCTCTGGAAATTTGATTTGCCTGACAACAGTAAAAAATTTAACAAAATCTTAGCAAACCATAGTAAAATTATTAAGTAATCACGAAATATTTCCCATCATTATATATAATGGTAAAATGTGACAATCCTCTGCTAAATCAAACACTCATTTATCTCCTCACCTGCGTATAAATTCCTGACTAATTCGAAACCTAAAGTTTGATAAAAAAGCAAATTTAATTCCCTTCATAACAAAAATTAATATTATCAATTAACCAAACTTTTGTTACTTTTTGCATATACACTAATGGCTAGAAATAGTATACAACCAAAAATTGTGGTTTTCCTTATACACGTGCAAAGATATCGTTCTGTTTAACTTTTCTTATGTTTAATTTGTTTTTCTTCTCTTCAAATAATCTTTCTGTTAAAATATTTTGGCAAAATCATCTTTTACACAAATTTTAGTTGACTCCCTGTCCAGACTTGCGTGGAGGTCTCACAGCAGAGAGTTAGGCGGTGTGAGGTATCATAAATTTATCTGGGCACGTATGGTTGTGAGCTTTTCAATGGAGCCCGAAGTGCAATCTCCAAGACATGTATCCGAAACACCCAATTTTTCGATGTGGAAAGAAAATTACTACATTAAGGATGCTTAGCACAAAGGATCTATGAACACGTGACGTCACGGTTGTTTTCTCAAGACAACTATTTTGTGTCAAGTTGGGGGTGACACTTGTTTCCGTTTGAACAACTTCACTCTCACTTCAAAAGAGCTCCAAAACTATAGATGGCGCTTCGGGAGGTATAGATTGAATATTTGTGATCAGCCAATTTAACACTAAAAAAAAAACTCCAATTATAACTAATAGTGAAATATGCTAATGATGTGTGAACTTCCGTTAGTTTATTTCTAAAAAAGATCCGCGTTTAATACTAGACTTATATATGACTCCAGTTATTTTAGATATCCAATTCCAGCGTTCTAAAAGCACAATGTTTGTTCGTATTAATCAAGTTTCTTGCTGCGAAAGATACTGTCATTACAGTTCGCGATAGCAAATTCTGGCGGTTCAAGCAGCGCCAGTCTTCATGAATATCTATCGATTTTCGCTGCTAGCGGTCGCCTGCAACGAACGGAGTCCGCGCTAAATTCAGCATGACACCTCCATGTGATGGTTTAATCTGCTCTTGTTTGTCCTTATTTATCTACATAGTTTTACTTTAGTTGGCTGTGTATAATAAGAGATGCATTTTCTTTTTTAAAAAAAAAAATCCTCGCTTTTGTAACATTACCACAACTCATCCATCACAAGAGAAAAATCTGCTCTCCCCTCTACCAACCTGTACAAACAGAGCCCACGTGACGTTCATAACTGAAAAAAACAAAACAAACAGCCACCTAACGATCGCAGCGACTGTTTAGCATCGGTAATTCAGGAATAATCTTTAAAAGTTTTACGTGATATAAAAAAACTCTTATTTATAATCTGACTTTAACGAAAAGTTTACTTTTCACAAATTATCCAAATGCATAAAGTAAATAATTAAAATGTATCCTGTTGATGTTTAGAAGAAAAAAAACGACAACAATTTGTGTATGGAAGTGTAAGAATTAGAAAGCGATGACATAAACACATCTATGACCGCCATACGGCGCTCTATCTTTGCACAATTGTGAAGCAAATGAAACTGTAATTTTCTTGAATGAAGAGCTGAAATGTCAACCAAACTTGTTTTAAAAAGTATCTAGACTATTTTTTTCTTGATATTTTCTCAAATTAATGATGGTATTACTGTTTGTACTTGTAAAAATGTGTGTGTGTGTGTGTGTGTGTGTGAGAGCGTGCGCTAGAACAGTAATTCACCATTTATTAAAGAGGCAATTCGAATAAGACCAATAATGTAACTCCTAAGAAATTAACTTTCCTGTTTTAGAACTCGTAAAAACTAACCTCTAACCACCAACCAAAACCTTTTGTCCATGTCCAAAAACATATCAGCTAGATTGAATACTTTCATTAACATCTTGGTAACCTAATTTATTTGTTTCTGCCTACTTATTGCCTATTGTGTATTTAGAATCTTGCATACTTGATTAATTCCAAAACTATCGCTATAAGAGCTGAGAATTTTTGTTGGCAAAAAAGAAAATGCCTTGTACAAAGTTGAGTAAAGTGAATGCAAAACTTTTTTTTCCAGAATGAAATTTTGTCACTTTTTTAAAATGATGACAAAAAAAATGTCCATTCTTGGTAAGTTAGTAAAAGAGATGGATAAGCCGGATGTTTTTTTTGCCAAACAGAAGTAATGCTCATAAATCTAAGACCCATGAAAGACAAACTTTAAAACTACGTTTATATTATTCCTATGCAAAACAGGTAATATAAAGTACAATTTAATAGTATTCATGAAAATTGGTAAAAGAAAAGTGGTGATTGTGAAGCCTTTATAAATTCTTTAAAATCCGATTTCTGCTATTTTTTTAGAAAAGCTATGATAAAAGCTGATTGACGGAAAACACTCTAGAGAAGATGATAACGATACAGAGTTTAATACTACAGTTACGATAGATTTTGATATTAAAGGGACAGAAAGAGGCGCATTAAATTCAAAGATTTTTTCAATTAAGCAATGAGAAAGAACTTTTATATTTCTTCTTGTATTAGTGTAGAAAGTAAGAATATTAGACTAAGGAATAAAATGGAATTTTAAGTATGAAGGCATTGATATATGAAGCACAACAACTGGTTGGGTTGTGGTAAATGAGTCTGTGCACTGTTAAATAATATTAATCTTCTAACGAAAAACAAACAATAATTAATATATTCTATGTAAGAAACACTTGTGAAATGCTGGATGTAGATAAAACCAGTTGAAAAGATACTCTTTGGATAGCGAAAAATACATTTACAACAGTTGAAGTTGAGTGATAGAGTTTGTAACATCTGTAGAAATGAATACCCATTGATCATTTTAAACGTGGTCAAAAACAATTAAGACGATCAAAAGAAGGCAAAAAAAGTCAATCTGTTTATTAAAAACGGCATGGTTTTACCTGGGTTTGAAGGTAGAAGGATAAATAATAAAAATTACTAAAGCAAATCCATCTTGAAATTGTTATAAAAATATTGGCAACCTTATTTCAAGATCATCTGATTCTCTCAAGGTTTTAAATGTCCTTTTGAGCAGATCAGTGACTACTATTGTTTACAATTATCTCGTGACTAAAAGTCCGCTGAAAACAATGACAATTAGCCACTTTGTATGCACGACTCACCCTCCATCCTGTGTAATATTTTGAAATTCAGCTACGTGATCTTGAATCTGTTTTAACGCACCAGAGATTATATCATCAACTATTGGAAGTTTACAACAAAAATCTCAGAAGTTGTAAACTTAAATTTGAAGTCACAAATAAATTATGCTGAAAATGATAGTTTCTAAAATCAAGAGACAGGAGTAAAAAGATATAGTACTCTGATATGGATCCATTTTTCATAGATATGCAAATAATAATAAAACTTAAAGATAGACAGCGATCGAAAAGAGTCAAGAAACAGAGAATTGAAAAAAAAAGAAGAAAGAATCTGAGCACTGTTCCACGCCTGACATTAGAAACATCCAAGTTAAAATGAATTTTATCAGAAAACAGTATTCGGTGCCATTTGACACCTTTTCTGTCGATGATGACACCTTCTCTAAGCAACTCGATTGAGTAATCATGAATGTTCAGAAAATCACCAAAAATTACCTTTTAGATTGGACTGTCGGGTTCATAATATTTCCGGTCTGGATTCTGTTACAGTAACTTTAATCTGTACGCCATTTTTTGGAAAGGTTCGGTTGCAAGTGCAATTTTTTTATGTGATTATCTGCGCACTACTGTCGTTTATCTAATTGAATAATTGGAATCAGCCGCATCATACATAAAACCTAATATTCACTAACACTTTTATATACCATCTGAGTTTCGGGATCAGGTGGCCATCTGATGGTAAATGCAAGCATGATTACTTGTCAGTCGCCAACGTCCAGTTTACGTAAATTCACTCTGAATTAGAATAGCCACCAGTGCTTCGTAATTGCACGAACATGGTTAAACATAATTATGGAAACACACACATAGGATAAACATAAATAATAAGTTATTGCAAATTAAAGACATTTATAACACGTACACATTATATTAAACAGAAAATAGACAAAAAACAAAATGAATACGTTAAACAATGCATAAGTATTTGGTATGTGATCCCTTTGCTTTATATAGAGCACAACCCCCGTGTTTTCATGCTCCATCGGTGCACGACTGTGGAATGTTCTTCCAAATACCCTGTAGCATTTTCCATAATACATCCAAGACGTCTAGTTGATGTTTGACTTTCTCAGTAGCTATATAATCTCATGACTTTAATAATGTTTATATTAAGACATTGTGCAAGCCAAAGCATCTTTGTGAGTTTTACATCAGCCTCTGTACATTCCAGATAATTTAAAATCACACTGGATGTATGTAAATCTTCTGAAACGTGAAGTTGAGCCGCAGTCTTTCGCAAGCCTTTACTAGCTATGACTTTGATTTCTATGCGCTTTTCATGTGATATTCACCACATCTAAATGACATCACTGCCTATATTTTTATGGTTCTTCTGCAGGTGTGACACTTTTAATTGCTTGCATGTCAGCTAAGTATACTTTATCTACACACGAATGTACTTTGGAGCATTTTATTTTTACACATAAGATGCGAAACTATGACGTATTGTTCTTATTTTGTCTGCAGTTTTTCCTTTGTGTACATAATTATTCCTAATACTATTTTATATATTTGTTTTATTAATCTGAAATATTAAATAATGCATAACGAAGTCATTTTCCATAGATCTCACTCAACAGAAATTATTTACGTGGAATGTGTTACAAATTGTGGAAACATAAAATTTTAGACGTACATCCTCAATATAAACTCCAGAGAAACAAAATTTTACAATTTGCATTCTTAAACTTGAATTGTCAAGATGTTACCAATGTTCACTGAAATTACGAGTCGTCAGGTGCCAGTATTTAATCTGAGATGGTTTAGCCTCTGCAATGGCTCCCCCATTCAGTCGAAAAAGTGATCTGTTGTAGAATTCGAATGCCCTGCAGATCTCTCTAAATCTGGCAGACTTCTTTCTAATTTCTTTGTCCCAGCTTATTCTAAATACTTTGTCAACTTCCTCTTTGTTCAGTTAGGTTTATTACACAATCGCCTATGTTTCGGATTTCTTGTCTCGAAAAGTGAGAGGTAAGAGAACTTAGACTACACTATACCCTTGTCATGAAGCAACTAGCAAAGGATCGATAACTAACTATAATAACTTATTAGGTCCCGTTTAAATGATATTGTACAAAGATGCAATGCAAATGCTAATAGTTTTTTTTTAATCAAGGAATAATTATATTGCGAAAAACTTGACTCCAAGCTAATTTTTGTTTTTATCGTTATTTCCAATATGGTACCTGAGGGGTCTTTATAGAACCAGGATATAGTGTTTGCGGAGCGAAAACAGTATAAAAAACTAAGATATTCATATAAACCATCCAGGGATTAACTACACTGCTGAGCTGCCAGATTAAAGCTCCGACAGGTAGTGGGAAAAACCAGTAAGGTATCGCGTTACGTTATTATAAGAAACGGTCGAAATCTGCTTAAGCAGTAAATATTGAAAATAAATTTATTATTTAAGATAAAATGTATCAGGTCAATTATCAGGAATGAAAGAGAATTCCTGAGCCACCAGAAGTTTACATTTTCACTCCTAAAGAAAAATTACCATTCTTTTAAATTTTTTTTTTTGTTTTGGAATGAGAGAGTAGACAGAAAATCGAACGTTAATCTCCTGAAGGAAAAATAATGTTGGTCTTAGCGAATGTTAACTACCATCGAAAATGTTTAAACATTTCTCTTTTTTTCACTATCACAATAACAACTTAAAATAGTAAAACAAACGTCGTCATGCACGTACAGTTTAATTTCGTAGCATACAAAGAGCTTAAATATTTTGACTATATACGCTTAAAGTCTGTAGTCAGTACCGAAATGCCGTTGAATAGATTGTACGTTTTCATTTTTTCCTGGTTTTATTATCCAAAAATGAGATGGTAATTTTTCCATAAGCTTGAGAGAATAAAATACCAATGAAAAGGATTCTTAGTCTTTTTCCATCCTCGCTAATTCGCCGAAACCATTCTACATGAGTCATAGAATCCGTTTTCAACTTTTAGTCGTTAAATGTAGTTTGATTTTTATCCTTACAGTAACACACACACACACACACACACACACACCACACACACACACACACACACACACACACACACACAACCCACTAGTCTTCCTTTTTAAAGCGCAAAAAAAAAATACTTCACACCGAGTGAGATATATCGTTGCTTACTGGTTTTTGTCCAAGAAAGTTTATCCCCCGCTGTTGTCCATCAGTTATATCCGGTTCTATACAAACAACTATCTCTTTACATATGTCATTTCACTACAGTGGTTTTTTCCGGCTAACATCCCGACCGGTTTCCCGCATGTCACTGTTTTAACGTGACAGAATCTTTCAATGAATATTTTCCACACGTCGGTGGAAGAAAAAAAAAATGAGAGTAGATGGTTTTCAGGTAAAAAAAAAAGAAAGAATTACAACATGAGGGGGGGGACAACTGATGCCTGAAAAATAAACAAATGTATCATCCAGGAATTGCTCGGAAATTCTTATTAAAGGCAGAGAGTCAATCTGTTACAGCTGGATAACTGCAAATTGTTTTTGTATCAACCACTGGCGGTACGGTTACCTTTAATGACAGCCATAAATAACCAAAAGACGAGATTCACACGACATTAAAAATGAAAGATAGTAAATATCATGTTAAAATAGCTTCTTATGTTAGTTATTAATGTAGATTTAAAGGTACATTTTTTGTTCTCCTTTGTACAGTATAACTCAAAAGACGGAGGGTCCCCCTACTTAACGTGACAAAAACATAATTTAAAACAATTAGCTCATATATTCAAGACTTTACATACACATCACTATTGGCCCTCATGGCTACATCAAAGATAAGCTATGTGAAATGACATCAACAAATAATATTTATGTTAGGTTAAGAAAGCCTTACTTATTTATGTGAGCGATTTTCTTCCCCTTTCAGACAACTTCAGTGTGCACGGGTGACGATCCATAAGAACTTATTTGCAGCCTATATTTTGTCAAACCTCCTGTGGATATTTAACTACAAGCTGGTTATTATGGACCCGGTAGTACTACATCAAAATCCGGTAAGTACACCGGAAATATTTTATTAACAACTAAATGGAAAAAAATAAACAAAGAAGATAATAATAAGCATTTTAAAAAATTAACCACATGAGAAAACCAAAGTACCCACTTAATGGAAAATACTTATACTTTGGAAAATCTCAGAACATTTCGTTTTATTTGCTTGTTTTGGTGCGCAGACACGAGGTTAAATTTGTATATACTACTACTAATAATAATAAAGTTCTCACAGTGAATCCCGATATTTTTATCTTAATTTGCTATCAAATTCTGAATCAGTAAGACCAATTAAACGATGTCCACACTGAATTTGTTCAATTTATTATTCATTGTTCGTATTCAGCTAATATTAACTATATTATGTAATATTATATATTATATTCAGCGTGAAATTGTATTAGTTTGCTTTTTTTCCTATGGAAGATTTTAGACGGTATTAAAATGCAAGGTGCTTGTCCACGGCTCGGTGGTAGACCAGTGGACAGCTGAAAATGAAGGACCCAATTCGAACCGCGAACGGGACGGACGCGGCTGGGGTCACCTCCATATTATTCTTTTGTTTTTTTTCCCATTGACCACGTGGTTTTCTTTCATAAACTCTGGTCGTTCTTTTATGTAAAAAAAGAAAAGTTCTATAGAGTGAGGGGGGGTGCTATAGCATGGTGGAATTCCAGAATTAGTGTTTATTTTAAAGCCACATCTTACAATTGTATAAGCAAACTATTTTGAGTTTTGATGACATATTCTTCAAAACGATGGCGCTACCCGGCACACCTTTTGGGAAAACAATCTCAAAGAACTGTCATGGTATTTAACTTCTTTGATTATCCCCAAAGACTTCATACCCGTGGGAGCATCTGTATCATCAACTAAACAATATCTGCTAATGTAAGCTAATATCATTGAAACGTGGATCATCCGTGGTACAAACTCTCGTTGATTCCTGGCTATACAGTGTATAAACTTTGTGCTGTACAAGGAAGAATTTTACACCCTGCTTGTCTTTATTTGCCATTTTATTTTCTACAATAAACTAGCAAATTATAATAACAAAGAATATCTAAATTATTATGGAAGGAAGCTATAAATTGTATATTCGGCTTGCTTGCTCTTCATTTATTCTTGTTTAGCCGAGATTTTTGCGTTATGTTTATTTTCACAATTTTTTCATTAATAATTTTGCAAAGTCGATCTTTGTTAAGAAACATTATGGAACGAACTGACTTCACTCAGCTTTATCGTATCATAAAATACAATGATTTCTTACGTTTAAGGTTCATAACCTGACTTCTTTCACAGTTAGACATTTTAAAAATATTGATGAAGTATTTAATAACTAGAAATAATTCGCAAATATTTTTTAGGCACTAAAATTAAGAAAGTGAAAGTAAACCTTTAATCCTTTAAATTGTATTATTCTTACCTCAAAACAAAGATTAGGGTAACTTTGAGACACTAGAAATACACTCAAGTAGAATTTAAAGCGAGAGTAGAAAAATTATATATGGAACAGCATTTCGGACAACTGAGATTCACACAAAAATATTTGTAGTTCCTTTGACAAAAAGAAAACAAACTATTTTTTGGGAATAAAGACATTTTAAGAGTACTAAATTTGCTAAAGTGTTCGCAGGGTTACTGATAATAAAACGATGTACTCAACGTTATCAAACAAATTTCATCTGTTAAGAAACATTGTTGTGTTTGTGTAAATACTTGTTAAAGATAAAAAAAAATACGATTCTTTCTTTGCATAAAGATATCGCTGTAAATGGCCTAAGTATAATTTGAACTGTCTAGAAAGATCTTTTTTTAAATAGAATTTCCTTCCTAAACGTTCTGCGTTTCTGAGGATCGCCATAAAGCTGGAACGATTTCAAAGATTGTTAGAATGGTAATGTGTGCCAACTTTACCAAACAGGCCTGCGATCGCTGAGAGAAAATGAGTAAATTTGACAATTGCGGAAACGGTTCCATTGCATTGTTCTCACGCCATATATATGTCACTTCACAGCTGTAATCCTACAAAAATCTTGGCAGGAAACATATTTCCATCCTAACGATTTACTGCTGGTTCTCGAAAATAATCAATGTTACCTAAATGAGTATAAAATTAATCAGCATTCACATCTCTTTTCTATTAGTGTCTTGAAATAGTCTTTGCATAATTTATAATCGAGGAAGGATACTTTATTTGATAAATATTTATATTGAAAATAATTATAGGAACACACAGTGGATACGCAAAAATAATGATTAATTCCAACCGAGTAACATATATAATTTAAACAAAATACATTATTACAAAAAATATAGAAAAACAAAATGAAAACGTTTTACAGTGCATTAGCATTTAGCATATGAGCTCTTTGTGCTATATACAGCATGACACACTGTTTACATTCTCTCGTACAGATTATAAACGTATGTTTGGGAAATATTGTTTCACGTGTCCTATAGCACTTTCCACAATTACAATTCATCTGTGTTTAATAGCTATTTGCCCTTTTGTGTAATTATATTTCCCATACAGCCTCAATGATGTTCATATTATGACTTTGTGCAGACCAAATTCCACCTGCCTTTTTAGATAGACGTTCACCATATCGGTATGTATGCTTGTGGTGAATGTCAAGCTGGATGATAAATCCTCGCCCAGTGTGACTTCTTCCTGAAAGATTGGCATGATGAATGAGAACCTGCCTGCAGTCAACATACCCTGGATTTTATGCAAATCTCTGACGACCTTGGCTAATATGCAGACCCATACCTGTATCGATCTACTCCCATGTTTCTCTGTAGTTGTTGCACACTGATTTTTATACCATCCCACAAAACCGTCTTCGAAAAAACTGCCGAGATCATTGCCAAACAGTTCAGACATCGAATCATCAGTAAATGGCACATTCTTCATGTTTGAAGATCAATATTTTATTTCTGCTGCCCATTTCAGCCTTGGTGTTTGGTTTCTTCTCCTCCCCAGACATTTTCCAGTAACTTCCATCATCTGAAATCACTTCGCGCTAATGTGTATCTTACCGTTTTGTTGTTGTTGTTGTTGTTTTTTTTTAAAAAAAAAACAAACACATTAACGCGCATTGTTGCAGCTAAAACATATCCAAGATGTTTACTGGTTCATCAACTATCATACAAAGAACTTACCCCGAGGTGTAAGTTAAAAAAGAGTTTACCGTCCTTCCTTGATCGCGTTTGTTGACAACAGTATCAGTTTTGCGTATCTTCTTCGGTCTTGCATACAGCTCCTTCTGAAACATGAAGCCAAACTGCAATCGGCTGCATGGAGCAGCTTTCACTAGCTAAGACTTTATTTTTATACGCTTTTCCTGCAGTATTTCTTTCCAAAAAGCCACAGTATTTACCAAGCATAAATACAATAATATAACTATCTGTGTTTTATATTTTCTGATGACGACCAATCAGAGTGTTCTGTATGAAACGTGACTCTACTATGAAACAGTTTAATTTTACACATAAAATTCGAATCTGTCACGTGTTATTTACCTTCTACATCATGTTTCTCTTTCGATTTACTATTATTTCTAGTGCTTAATATAAAATGTCGGTTTGTTGCAATGATTTGATCTAAAAGCATAAATATTTATAAAAGTGGAAGACTGAAAGAAACAAGTTGTTTAATGAAAATCTGAGTTTTGGAATCCTCCGTTAGAAAGAACAAAAAGTGGAAATTCTAAGGAGAAATAAAATTGATTTTTGTGGTTTCGTGCTAGAAGTACTTGACAATGGCATTATTGACGGGTACTACGGCTTTTATTCTCTCAAAGATAATAATCTGGCAACCTATCAGTTCTCATCGGCCGTTCAGATCAAAGTTATTGCTGCAAGCAGCTTCATCTTGAGGCTAATTATTATCGTCGAAAAGATTAACAGTGATGTAAAATAGAAAATAGTTAATCTACAGTGTAAACGAATTAAGTGATCTCATGGTATTTGTGTGACCGACCACACCTATGTATAAGCTGAAAACTACTCTTCAGTAGCAGTGGCAGAAAAATCAAAGGATGTCTGTTATTCATAAGTGGGCGTCTGTGCAAGTGGATTCTCCGTCAACACTCGACAACTTCACAGACCATGACATGTCCAATACGACAGCCAATCGATTTTCCTGAAATGGCAGGGTTCACAGAACAAGTCGTTACAGATCCAACCGGCAGAAAACAAATTACAGAGGTCCAAACCTTAGCACACCTGTTACATTCTGAACAACACCTTTTAACTATGTCATGTGGATTTCGGTATCATTTGCTACTTCTTTTCGGTGAAAAGAACAATGAAGTCCGTTAGTGGTTAAAACATCTCTAATTTGGAACTTTTGTGGTCCAATAAATAGTATTTTACCCTCTTTTTGTAACAGAAAGTAAAAGACAATTTTGTCGCCGGACATCTAACAATAGTGAATCTATCCGGAAAGAGTCTTGGGTCCTTTTTGGTAATTCATCAGAGATAAGTGCTTAAAAAACAACAGCAAGATTCTATCTTTTCGACATGGGTTTATGTAACTAGCTAACTATCTGTTTGCTATAATTTATTATAAGATATTTATTTATTTTATTAAATTTTTGAAAATTTAATCTTTCACCGAATAGACATACTTGCGATGTCATCGGTACAGAAGGAAAAACGTTACTCGGAGATAACGGACCGTGGATTTACTACTACAACAGCTTCTAGATATCTAATCAGCTGTAAAAATTCCGCGAAACATTACATTTTAGCGTAAAAAAAATAAACTTTTACGGATTTTTCAAACTGAACACAACAGCTTAGCCATGGTATTCATGCAAATCCTGTTTTTGTACATAATCTCCGTCACGTGATGTTTGACGGACTCCCGCTAACGTCTAACAAGGGCCTTTGAAGGCTGCGGTATTTGGCGCCTTCAGCCTCTCCGGAACATCACGGCTCCGGCAGCAAGACAACGTCAGATCTACCGTTGCGCGCATGAAGATGGATGGTCATCTGGAATAGCGGATGGAAAACAATTTCTCATCTACTTTACATTCTCCGGTACTATAAACAGATCTCTTCTCGGTTTATCTCGTCAGCTTCAGTGTGCGAAAAAGGTGGATTCCGTGTCCTTTTCCGGTAGTATACCTCCCATTCTCGGACCCCCACACCTTGTTAAATGTTCACCAAAGCAGAAACACTCACATTTTTATTCACTTAAGATTTTAAATAAAACCGAAGCCTTATTCTTTACTAAGAAATGAAAGAATACAAAACTGATAGTCCTGAGTTACTTGCTAAAAAAGATCACATCAAGAAACAAAAAAAGAAAAGACAATGGTAAAGTAAAACAAAACAAAAATACCTGTTGTAAGAGTTTGGAATAGGTGGCAAAAACAGAAAGCACTTATCTGTATTAATGCTTGACCTTATCCAAGAGAAGTGCAGACAATTTAAATGGCAGGAACGCGCACCCTGGAAGCGGACTGTCTTCAAACAGTCATGATGATGTAGATTACGGCTTGAAATCACTTAAAATCAATTACGTATAGCAGAGAATTTTTTTTTTTGCATACAGCATTGAATTGTGAATAGTAGTAAACTATGCACCTGATATATTCCAGCTATGGTGCCAGGTGATGCACGTGGCGATACAGTACTTCACAACCTGCAACTATTTCTGGATGTTCTGCGAAGGTCTCTACCTACATACCATAATCATGGCGGCGTTCTCCAAGACTAGAAACCTTCTCATACTATGTCATCTGGTTGGTTGGGGTAAGTGCTACCATAAACACTTGTAACAATGTTTATCTCAAGATTAATTATTCATTTTAGCTATCGAACTTTAATTTTATAATTTAAAAGCTACTCAAATGTAGTTTTTTTTAAGTAAGAGCAGAGATGCGAATAATTTTATTTCGTAAAAACTTTAAAAATTAATATTTAAAGTTTCCTGTAATTTAAAAATTGATAAAACTTACGAAGTCATTTTTCTGTAATAATTACAAGTTCACTAACTAATTAAAATGAAATTTTAAAGGAAGGAATTTATTAAAAAAGTTTTTTAATTTTAATATTAAAACAAAACAAACGGTTCAAACGAAAATCTAAACATTAAAAATAAAATCTTAAGCGCATAACAATCACACCACACCACCCCCCCAAAAGATCTAAAGTAGACGTTTTGGGTACCTGCTGATGAGATAGATGAATTAATAATCAGGTTGTTAAGTCAAAAAGGTTTGGCACCATAGCAGATATAGAAAGCTTAAAATGAGTACGGATGATTTGGAGATAAAATATGGATACACTATACCCTTCAAAATAAAGTTACAACATATTTTCAGTGTTAAAGAAATATAATATCATCGGTCACGTGTTCTCTCCACTTTCTGACATCAGCTTCCGAAGCATTTTCCTTTTTGTTCGTGCATCTTTGGGTTTCCTTCACCGTGATTCTTCTAACGTGTTTTTTTAACACTAAGATTATCTGACCTTTGGAGGATCGATACAATCGAGATGATGCAAGCTGTTCTGGGATCGCTTGCACTGTAGGGCCGATTTAAACTCGTCAAAGTCGGATCAACCCGTGTATGACGTCACTGAGCCGAGACGATAGATGCGGGACTGGCTGAACGCTAACAGCGTGACGAGGTCTGACGCAGGTGCATTAGTTGGACTCCAGTGGTGTCCACGGCAGAGGTTCTGGCATCAGATGGAGATCGACAAGAATCTTTTTATCTCCCTGGCGAATCCCATTATTTTGCTGCATTCGTCTCGTCGACAAACTTAATCGAGGATGTGAGGAGAAATGTCTTAGGCCCCCCCACTTCACCGACTCGCCGATCTCATCCACGAAAAACTGACTGCGATTAGGTACAGTGATGTGGTTCTACGACGCCATATTGTCCCCTCATTCAAACCCATGATAGGAGACAGTTCTCTGCTTGAAGCCGCAGAGTATCTCTGGGTCTGCACGCAGCAGAAAATCAGTTCGCTACCTGGCCATCTTGGTTTTAAAATCCGGATTGCATCGAACACCATCCAGACGAACGAACGCAATGTACCACTTCTCCAGCCGGCGCTGCAGAGATGCTCTAGTCTTACAAGAAGAGTGCGAGCACTTGCAATCTCTTGAGCCACTGAACCGTGCAATAATGGACGCCGACCTAACGTAGCTGGTAGGTTAATGGCCTTATTTCTAAAATGTAGGAATCTCTGGTCAGGCGTAACCAGAAACCGAAACAAAGTAGCAGGAACTATTGACCACTCTTGCATTTCCTAAGAAACCTTGGCGGTGTTTGATATGTACCTTTTGGGTGTGGGTTCATTCCGGGCTCTACTCTTTCGCTACACGGATAATAGATGTTATAACGGTGAAACTCGGCACCTGAGATCAGATGGTCAGCAGGGCGGGCATTCCTCACCAAGCCTCCAACTCTGAGATCCTGCGAGCTCGATATCTCGCCAAACGGATAAAATGCTAAACCATAGTAATCTATTTAGCTGAAATATTTTTCTTCAAAATAAAAAAAAATAATGAACATCGTTTCAAAGAAATTGTAGTAACCTATGTAAAGCAACCGGAAGTCCAGAGGTTAAAAGCTTCCGGTCAGTTCAGTGTTGGTACTTGTATGAAAACGGATGGCGCTGAGGATTCTGGTTAGAGGTAGAATCGTGGTTAGGCCGCATTTTAACTGCTAAAACATCTGTATTTATATCGAAGGATCCTTTGCGCCATGTTTTAAAATATATTCAACAATTATAATTAAAGTACCGACGTTCACAATTCTACAAAAGTTCTTGGTTTTAATTTTATTCTGCTTGATTATAAAAGTTATGCCCTTCTTCCTGTAATACTTTCTGGAGACATATCAATCTTTTAGTCACGTTTTTTCAAACTTTAACAATTTTTCGCGGTTCTTTTATTATCGATATATTGTTGATTAATTTTGATGTCTTCTGTATTGCATATTTATAAGATTAAACAACGTTAATATACCATTTAATCTCTTATTTACGAAAAACGACCTTTGCATAGTAAGTCCTGGGTTGATATAGTGAACTGTGATTGGTTGATATGGAAACAATCAGACAATGCCATACATGAAGAAAGACGATGAAGTATAGTTAGTGATTCCATGTTAGTGTGGCGAATGTGTGGTGGATGCTATTCATGACTCAGAAAGAGCCGTGTGCAGGATTCTGAGAAGGGACGATACGAAAACTGCTACTTTTGACCATGGAAGCCGTTGACGAAGACTCACACATTTTCTAAAGTGATCTTAAATACTTCAGGATTGTTCTCTCTTTGTAATAGAAGACGAACCAGCAGAGATCCTGAAAACGACCTGGTTGCATGTACGAAAGGTTAACAAGAACAGCATCGTTCACAGCTCCAAGAGGTCACAGTGGAAGTGTAGCTGCTTTAGAAGCTTTGCTTTGGAAAGGCAACCACGCAGCAGAACTGAAACAATGGGATGACCAAAACTGAAAGGTGTCTTCTAAAGATGAGTGTAAGTTTGAAGTGTTCCGCGATAATCAGCGGCAGTATTTTTTTCAAAGACGAGCCGTATGATGGTACAGCAGACAGTGTAACCAGCCATGAGTGTCAGAGAGTATTATTAATCATGCCATTTCTCCAAAGAATCATCTTTTTAGGCGGGGAATCATCAACATAACGACCACAACACAACCACTGAGGTTTAAAATTTCCTGAAAAATCAAGAAGCCGATGGATCCCTCGCAAAGCCACGTTGACCAACTTCCCAGTAGACAGCATCACACCAAGACAATATCTACAGACATAATATATAGCATAAATGGTCGTGAAAATGCGGTATATCCTTTTTTTGAATATATACTGGGCCTTTTTCACTTCAGTCTCATTCTATAGTTTTGTTTCAACCCTAAAGCCCCATGGAATTTGTTAGATCTGATATGGAAAAATGAAAAAAAATCTTTTTGAAAGGTTTTGTATATGTTAAGCAAAAAAATCTAGTAAATAGAGTTGTGTTATGAACGTAAATAACATCGTTGGAAAGCCTCCTGTCAGACCAAGGTTAACGTGCCTGGGAACTAGATAACTGACCGACTGCGTGACCACACCCATGCACCGGAGCAAGCCAGAAGAGATTATAGCTGTACAGGAAATGAAGTCACGCGCTCAAAATACACAAGATACACTGCAACAAATAATCAGAGACTGGTTCATCGATAACGGAAGATGCAGCAGCAAAACTGCCTTCTGTTTATCGTCTGTGTCGCGATGTCAGATGCTGCGGACAAACGAGCGCACAATTCCATCTGGAGATCTTGTTACGCCAGACAACCACGGACGGCCTAAATTTCCTTTTTATATGATTCAGGTCCTGCAGCTAAAATAATTTTAGTATTTGGAACACACAAAAACATCACGCATTTAGAACGTTCACCATATTGGTCCCTTGATATGAACATTTGAGAAACTGCACCTGGAATAGTTACTCAGCTGTCTATATACAGTACATGCTTTTGTCACTGGACGTGATGTTCCTTGCATATATTCTCTTCTGCCTGATAAAACTGAAGAAACTTATACCACTCTTCTCCAGCAGCTTACAAATATCAGTGGTAATTTGAGACTAGGAAGTATAATGGTTGATTTTTAAAAATCCATTGTAAACAGCTTGAAACATCTTTTCCATGAAGCCAAGATATTTATAGGAAGATATAGCAGTATGGCCTCAAGCAGCAGTACCAAGAGGACGTAGATTTTTCGCTTAAAATGAGGATGAAAAAAAACGCTTGATTTCTTTCCACCAGACAACATCACCAGCTTTTAAAATTCTGTCTGAGATATCACCACCAGAAACGCATATCGATGAGCATTCACTCTGGCACCGCAACGTCGAGGGCGGTGTCATCAACCAATGTTTGAAATAAATCTTTGGAATATGTAAGAATGAGCGACGAACGAGCTGCCAAAAACAATAAGTTCTGTTGATGATGGCATCAGAGCTTTCGATCGAGCTTCATTACATTTATTCAACGTGAACGAGCTTCAAGCAAGTTCACAGAGCACAGACCGCAGTGATGATTTTAAAGCGCGACTACTTTCAGCAATCGTTCTAGGAAAGAAAGATTTCCTTGTTTTAATAAAGCTGTTTTTAATTCAATTCTAATTGTGTTCCATTGTTCGGGGATTTTCTCCTGGACTCATGTATAATTTTATTCTGCCAGAAAACGTTTCTAAAAGCAGTGATGCATTTCTATTTCATCTCATCACCTGAACGGTATTCAAAGCGATAATTGCCTCTCTCTCTCTCTCTCTCCATCTCCTCTCTCTTCTGTACCGACGTCATATCTCTCTGTAAATACGTCATCACTCTCTCCATCTCTCTCTCTTCTGTAACGACGTCATATCTCTCTGTACTGACGTCATATCCTCTCTCTCTCTATCTCTCTCTCACCATCTCTCTCTCTCTCTCTCTCTCCATCTCCATCTCTCTCCATCTCTCTCTCTCTCTCCATCTCTCTCTCTCCTCTCTCCATCTCCATCTCTCTCTCCATCTTTCTCTCTCTCTCAATCTCTCTCTCTCTCTCTCCTCTCTCTCTCTCCTCTCTCTCTCTCTCTCTCAATCTCTCTCTCTCTCTCTCTCTCCATCTCTCTCTCTCTCTCTCAATCTCTCTCTCTCTCTCTCTCTCTCTCTCTCTGGTGATATCTACTCTAGTTCGACGCCTATTTATTTAGAAGTAATGATCCCTTAAAGTGCATTATTTACGTCAAAGAATCCGCTTAAAGATAAATACACTTCGCGTAAAAGAATTCAATTATTTATTACCTATTTGCCGAAATGACGGTTTACAAACTAGACGACGGAAAACTCTGCGATTGTTTTCAATATCTGAAATTAAGCAAAGCATTGAAAACCTTATTACATCTACTGCAACAACTTCGAACTCTTCAGTGATGAAGATCTGATTTATCTTAGTAAATATGTAATTTTTATTTTCATTTTTAAGAAATATTTAAGAGACTTTTTTGATTAGCTTATTTGGAAATAATTAAGGGACACGATTCTGTAAACTTGTAAATGATAAATTGTGCTAATTTATGCAAACAGAGGACAGAATTTAAAAGTAGTGTTACAGTCTAATAAAACCTCATCATTCTGAGTAGATTCACAAACTATAATTGATTATAATAAACCGAAGTTACGATTATGATATTTGTATTTATTATTGTTAGTAAATACAGGTAGACTGATACATCGGGTTATTTCTCGTATTACTATAAAGTAAAAAAAAAAAAAAATATATATATATATATATATAGTATATTACCTCGAAATTCGTTAAAAGACGAATGCAAATTAAGTCAGAAAATCTGTTAACAGTCAACTTTAAAGTTTTACCAACATTACCATTAATTAATTTAGTTATATGTGCTGCTGAGAATAAGTTTTTGATGCTGAAATTAATAGTTTTTAAATAATAAAGAACACGGAGTTGTTACTTGGATGATAGTTTATCCATGCGAAGAAAATACGTGTCAAATTTGTTGCTAATTGAGAGAGGTTTTAAACTGATGTATTTCAAGGACTTTCCAAAAATCAAAGTTCTGAGCACCAATTAAGACGGTACCCACGACGATAACAAGGATTTGCTGGAATGTGAGATCATAAATTAGTTCCTTCGGCTGTTGTTGAAGTGGTGGGCAAAAATACGTTTCGTCTTTACAAAAATCGACGTTAAACCGTGTTGAAAATTTATTCTTTGCAATATGGGAGAAAATCATCTATTATATCAATAAAACAAAACTGACGTTTAGAGTGATTGCAAGTATATTTACCAAATCAAACTGTTAGAGACAGTTATCTGTGGCTAGAACCCTTGAAGTTATTTTCCTTGCCGGTACTAGGATGTGTTCCTCTCTGTGGTTTTTGTGTTTTTTTCTTCAGTTTTGCCTTTTGGACCCGCAGTGTTGTATACTTCCCTTCGAGGCTGCAGACTGCCGGAAACAGGAAGGTAACATCTTGTTGCACGCAATGTCAGTGAATGAAGAGTTGGCACAATATTTTAAGCTGCATGAACAATAGCTTTCAGACTACGTACTATAATAAAAATGTGGGAGTACATTCGCCAGATCACGTGCCCAAAATTGCGAGAGAAAATAATTGATGGCGGGTGCCGTTTTTCCTAACAATAAAAGTCTTTGGCGTTAGCCATGGCTTGGCATTGGGAAAGTTGTCGAAGACTTTTAGTAATATAATATGATGCCGAATAGTACCTAAAATTTTCAGTGTTTAGAGGGTATAGTTCTAGATAGCTTTTCCAAAGCTCGAACACAGAGCGTGTGGATTAACTCCATGCTCTCAGATTTTCTCTGCTTCTGTTACCTGACCACATCTGTATTTAAGTACTACATCCACAATTTGTTAATTAGGTTCTGGATTGGCGCCAAGCAGTGTTCTTCGAGACAGACCTTTGATAAAAAAATAAAAAAAAACGTATGTGCGTCTAACACATTAATACGATAAACTGTCAGTTCGGTCCAGGATTACCTCCCCTGAGTAACGACCGCCAGACGTTAAATCGAACTGTGTAAAATGGCCAGACACTGCGAGATGCTGAAAGGAAATTAAAAAAAAAAAAAAGCAAATCCAGCAAAGAAATAAACCGACCGTTCGTTGGCGTATTTTCCCAGTAGTTCGCATAAACATGTAAACTACCGCCACGCGAGTTCCTAGTCTATGGTTAATTTGAGCTGACTCTTCCGCGTTAGAGAACAATGCGTGTCCGCTGCATCATCTCCTGGAGCCCAGCTGTCGGTGTCCTGCTCATCCGAGACTCGTTAATATCTTCTCGAACTCCCCTCAGAATTATTTTTTTCCCGAGATGATGATGGTGATAAACATTTCTTATTCTTTGTTTGGAGAAGAAAAATAAAAATCATATTATTCCATTTTTTAAAAAAAAAATCCTGCACACTTTTTATTTGTTCCAATCAGATTGGCCGGTGGGTGGCGCTGGTAGCTGCCCGCTAAGGAATTACATCATCTGCGACTTTTTGAAATTCTGCTCTTTAATCATCAACTTGTCAGCGGGTCTCCAAATCTATTGCACACCAGCGCGAGGGCATATGGCGGTAACCCCGCGATACCGCGATTTTTATTGTTGTTGCCATGCAACGGGCTCCTTCAGCATCACTACTTAGTTCCAGCCGTAATCGTCTACTGCTTCAGCTCCTTTGTTTAGCTTAACAAAAGTTGTTGGTCTTTTACCGCCATTTAATAGAATGCTTCTTTTCTGTTCTATCTTACACCGGTTTCGTTTTGTTTTGGTGGTAACGAAGTCAATTAGAATTCAAATGAGGCGAATATCGGGGGAAAGAACCCCTTCCGGCGACAGGAGAAGGGCCGTGCGCCTGTCTGCTCATGGTGTGCGTGGTTCGTCAAAAACGCGAGCGCTCGCTGGAACTGATTTTCATAAAGGATGCCGCAGTAATCCGAGACCACGTCTACTCAAAGAACTGAACGTACTCAATCGCCACAAAATCTGAGAAAGCATTTTTTTTTCTGTTAATACGATGGCTGTACTCAGCATCTGTGTGTGGAACCTCCTCTCCAAGTGTCACTAACCTTGTGCCGCCCTGATATGTCTCTCTCTTGAATCCTACTCTCGTGGACATTTGTTAGCTTTCATAGCGTTGGATAGTGGAAACTTTCTTGAGCCATTTTAGGTTTAATTTACATCCAAGTGTTTGTTTGGCAGAAATGGATCTAGAAGCATAGTTCTATGCGTAAGATTATTTCAGAAAGACAGGGCGATCTTCGCTCACAAATCTCGCCATCAAGTAACGTGATCTACATCATTTAGTAAAAATTATAGGTCAGGCCGTTCGAACGTCCACAAATGTGTAGTAAAGATACAGCTTATACTATTTTCTACTTATGATTTCAACTACTAATTAACAGATAAGTTTTATCCTTAAGCCAAAGACTACTGGACCAAATTTAGCATATTGTTTTAGCGGATTCATTAACAGGAGGGTCGTTGTACCTACTGATTTGATTAAAAGAATACAAAATTCTTAATAATACAATTACTTTTCGCGCTAAACAAACAAGTTTATGTTCTGTAAAATTCTTCTGTTTAATGTCCACGTTTAAATTATTCTTCTCTCTCAATCAAGTTTGAAATTTGTTTGCTCCATCTTTTTTTCCCAAGCTTATCTTTCGTCAATGGTCCAGCAGTTTTTGTTTTTTTTTATCATGATGTCTCTATTTTCATTAGAAAAATAATATTTTTAATGCCATGAACTGGAGAGATTTAACAGAAAAAAGTATCTACATCTTTCCTTTTGCTTGAAAAATATATTAATACGAGACATCTAAAGAAATTAACATTAAAAGTATAATAAGCCAACGAATTTCAACTGTTTCTCTTTATTATAAACGCTTTCTCTTTCTCATTCGTTATGTTTTGGATTGTAGCTGTTGGACTGAAGACAGCCACCTACAGTGGATAGTCGCTGGACCCATCGTTGTCTCTTTGCTGGTAAGTAAGGAAACTTTCACTGATGCTGGTATTTTGGCTGCGCCTGTAAGTCCGATTTCCTGAATATGAAGGATAGATATAAGCAAATATACACTATTCTCATCTTTTCTATCCATTTCTTCATAGTCGTATATATACAATCCTTGTGTATATTTGCCATATTCTATTACACTTACAGTCTGTTGCATGTCAATGTACTGCACTTTTTCTAGCTTTTCGTTCTTAACATTGTAATCACTGCCAATCGCAGTATCGATGAGATGGCACGTCTCACCATCTCGATTTCTATGTCAGGCTTATTCGCAACTATCTTTCCATCAGTGGCCGTCATTGTATTCCTTGGTATCATCGATCTTCCGGCTATTCTCAATAGTCTTTGGGTGAATGATGTTTCATACCAGTTTATTATCTACACTGATTTAATAGTGTTTACAATTGTTAAAATACCCTATAAGCCTTTCTGGGTTATCTGTTAGAGCCATCCATTGCAAGATGACACAGAGTGTTGATTATTTCTGTCATATTTACAAGCACTTTATTCTTCTTTATCATTATTATTGTTTTATTACTGTATTTATCATCATTGTTATTGCAGGTTAATTTGGTGTTCTCAGTTAATATTTTGAGAATTCTGTTGTCCAAACTTCGTGCCATGAACAGCAACGAACATCATCAAGTCAGGTAAAACAAAAGTTCTATCCAGTCTATATCATCACCTGATCAAATAGGACAGTTCGATCTCGTTCTGAGCATCGACCTGGTAGGTAAAACGCGGGTTCTATCCTGTCCTAAGTGTCAATTGATCAGGTAAAACACACGTTCGATCTCGTTCTGAGCATCACGAGATCAGCTACAACAAACGTCTCATCTCCTAGTTTCGCCTGATCAGAACCAAACAAGCTACAATTATTTTCATATTTTCATTTTTTAATCGAAAAATTATTATTACAGATTTTTTTTCTCATATAAAAGAGATATTACAAAATTATTAATCTTAATTACTGGTTCAGAAGTATGCGCATATATATATAATTAAAAAATAAAATTATAATTAGTTTAAAATTTAATATCAGGTCAAGACATCAGACTGGTCTCTAGAACAAAATCCTAACGATGGCGGAGGGTTAAGATCGAAACTTAGATTTATTATTAATACTTTATGTACTATTAATAATATGAAAGGAAATGCTGAAATTAGTATTTAGACGAAAAAAACTTAACTAACGCAAATATATATTTTTTATAAGCAACAAGCAAATACAAATTTTAAACTGCAGAATAATAGCTATTTTTTTGTTCGTTTTACTAAATACAAATAAATAGTGATCATTAAATATATAATAAATAGAGAAATAATTGATCTGTCATCGAAGTTATGTGGCTGTAAAAATAGTAAATTATAAAGCTATAGGCTTTTTTTGTATTTATTAATATTAAATATATGAATAAATATTTTACCAAAGAGAGTAGAGATTCATAAAGATAAAGATGGGTACTAACTAGAACCTATACACTTCATTACAAGAACTCACAACCATAAAATTTACTTTAGAAGATGAATAAGAAGGCGGCTTCCATGACATTTATCCTCCTTTAGATTTGAAGAAATCCCCTGACATTTTTCAAGTAAACCATCCTTTTTTATCTCATTCTACATCTTGCATCCATTTCGGATGAATGCCATAGGTCTGATCGTAATGTCAAGCTAATGCTATATAAAAACCAGTAAGAAAAGATGGAGCGACGGTTAATTTTCCTTTTGGTGTATGAACTTGTAGTCTTAGAAACTGATAAGGATTCTTACCATTAACCGTTTGTGCTTTTTAAAAATTGAAGAAAAAAGCAAAACAAAATTATGACAAGAATGAACCTTAGTTTTCGTAAGTAAACAACATAAACAAATAGAAAGTGCGCATTTTCATGTGTTTTATGAAGTGAATGTTATTTAAAATATTATTGTTAAATAGAAAGTTGTATAAAATCTCTCTTAGTGAGTTGACTGAAGACCGCGATTGAATCATTTTAAAATCCAGAAAAAATTTTAAAATAACAACTATAAACATAAATGGATGTCATTCAATCATAAATCATGGTTCAAGCTACAATGCCTAATTGGACAATATTCCTTTTGGTTTTTTTTAATCCAATTATGCTTATCATTTCTGGAATGGTTTTTTTGTGGGGGTCTGTTGATGAATTTTCTCAAATTTATAAATCGAGTCAGCCAGTTTACAGGCGATAAAAGCCTCTAGTTGTCCTATCTTGTTTAAACTCCTCCGTATTTTCTCGATAATAAAAAGAGAAGAGGTTCTCGGTAATGTCCCAGCGCTGAACTCTCGTGAGAGGCTATTCGGATCAAATGGGAGAGAGAAACGAACAGGTGCCATCTCGAGTGTAGCACTGTCTGGAACCGACTCTATAGAAAAAATGGAAAAATAAAGAAAATCACACAACTTAAGAAGTGCCGAGGAAAACTAATTTATCCCATTAAGTTTTCGAGGCTGATAAATGTTTTCTAAGGATGCAATACTTAACAAAAATAAAATCAATGGAGAGCGTCTGGTACAGCAGCGGGACGGATGAAACGTAGAGATGTGTGAACCATCTGGCTCCTTCAGCAGAGATGGAATGGCAGTATGACATGAACAATGGAAAGGTTAATATCGCTGTTATGACGTCATTAGTAGAGCCAGAGAGTGACGGCTTCTGGTCCCCTTTTGAAATGCAAAAGCAATTTTACGAAGAATATTATCTCTGAAAGCAATCTAGATATTTTTAGTTCTGGAAGAAGCGTTTGGACTGGTCGACTGTTGTTATAGTGTAAAGGGAACAGGAAGTCGAGTTTTGGATACAGAATGAAAAGTAAACATCTTTCTTTTCGGTTTTTTTTGCCAGCGAGAATCAAAATAATGAAAGGGTCAGTGAGAACAAGAACACACAGGTCATTAATGCACTGGCAGTTTTGACTTTGGAATTACGCAGCTTTATATATATATACGGATTTAACTGGCAAAAAGTAAATACTTTGTATAAACCACGTAAAAATTGTTTATTTTATTTTTACCACAAAAAATAGTTATATATAAAGATAGATTTTCGCCTGGCGCTTGTCGAATATGTACAAAGGGCGTGTGATCTGGAAAATCGCTGGATCCACGATTCCAAGCTACACGCGATCTTGCTTCCATTGGTCATACATTTTTGGAAAAATCTGAGGTTTAAATGTGGGCACAGCACCGGAAAGTCGCTGCTTCATGAAGCTGCTCGTGAATACATCTCTAAACAAATATAATGCGGAACTGTTGGTCAGGTATTTCTTCCGGGATTAGCGTGGAACGGTTTACTAACTGAGCTCAGCTGCATTAATGCAGTGCAAACAATTGGAAATGCTTTTGGATTAAATTCAATTTTAAGGTAAACCAAATTAATTCTGTTCTTTCATTTAAAAAAAAATTGAATCTACTAAAATTATTATAATTTTAAAATCAAGTAAATTGTCTGGTATTGTTATTTTCTAAATGAAGAATTTCTTACGGAAAAGTTCCTTAGCAGCAGAAAATCTAAATCGCGTTCCACAAGAGGCTGGCAGCACCGATTTTGACAGAGAAAGCCTTACCGGAACTTCTCTCGTTTTTTAGATGTGAGAGGAAACAAAAACAAGGTGGCTGACTGGTGAAGACGAGAGAGAGAGAGAGAGGAGAAGAAACCATGCCATGTAGATACGCAAACCGAACGCAGGGGCCCATGACCTAGCAGTTAGTTTACCACTGGACTCCCGAGACGTTCAAACCAGGGTCTTATCTTTCGTTAATAAAGCTGGATGCCAAATCACACACAGGCTGTACCATGTAGGTTTCTGGTCGGGCCATGTTTGGAATACCAGCACAAATACTATCTACACCTATTAAAAGCCTAATGTGTTCCATGATTGTACAAGAAAAAACATCACGAATTGTTGCGCGAAATGATGAGCTGCTCTGCCACTACTCTTTAATCTCAATTAAAAGAGTTTAAAGGTAATGCGCTTGTCTCCCATAGCTAAATAATCTTCCGTTCTTAGGTGCAGTAGTCAGTATTCCACCCGTTTACCTTGGTGAGTATCAAACCACCACCTGGCCCTGTACAAACTGAGATAGGTTACTGAAACTCTGGGAGGAATCGCGCACCTGTACCTTTAATAAAACCGTGATGCTTTACTTTAAAAACAAAAGGATTTAATACAGATCATATTGTGAAGTTTTGGGTATATATATTTCAGGTTGCTTTTTTAATATGGGAAAAATTTAACAAAACATGCATACTAAACATTGCGTGGGTATATAATGTAGCCTAATTTCAAATTTCTATTAAACACAGTTTCACGCGGTACATCATGAGATAAATTAAGCAATATAATATAAATTATACATTGTTTTTCTATTTGAATATAAATGAGAAATTTCGTAGTTTGATATTTAGGTGGGAAAAGTATAAATTGCACGAGGTAAAACAAAAAAAGTTATATTTTTTAATGATATAAGATTACTGTAAATAGACGTAATTTGTCCAGAACATCTTTAGCCAAACTGATGTTTGTCTTATCCAAGAAGGGTTTCACAATCTATTCCGTGTATCAACTCACGTTAGACCTTTAATGAGGACTGTGTGCTAGGGATGTGTCATTGTCCTGTATAGCAGCTGGACGTCTGAGACCTTATTTCTGTTTCAGGCGAGCCGTTCGGGCTACACTTATCCTTATTCCCTTGCTTGGACTGCATTACATCTTGATGGCCTTTCGGCCGTCGAATGGTCCTACAAGCGTTTTTGTCTACGACATATTTTCAGCTATTTTCATCTCTTACCAGGTAAGAATTCAAAACTTCTAAATCTAGTTTTTATCCACAAAAACAGCCCGAGTTAGTGTTTCATTATAAGCCATCCACACAAAACTCTGCTGCAAACGTCACCGCACGTAGCAATGGCTGTAAAAGATGATGATGATGATGCTCGAGTCGATCCACTGATCCACTAAGTAGAACTTGACCAGCCTGACTTCTTTCAGGTTTCATTTTCACTCACGCATAAATTTCGTTCTGCCACTACCGAAACTAAATTCAGACCAAAATTCTGTCAACGCGATAGTAAAGGAACTACTTCAATACGCAAACGCCATTTTGTTTCAGTTCTGCTACGTGTCCCTTACATAGCAAAATTCAGGTTCGTGAGAAATTAAACTTTAAAAGATAATAGAACGCTCAAAATTCAAGCTTTTCTTTTAAACATTGAAATTTTAAAGGTGAAATAATTTTATCATTAAACTCAAATTTTCACGCCTGGCTGCCAATGAACCGCGATACTGTAAATCATCTCAACACGTGAACTTTTCTCTTCTTTTAAATCCGAAATTTAAACGTATAAAACTGTGTAAAATATTAACACTAATATGCAATTTAAAAATTATCATTAGAAAAAATGGATTTTATTTTATTTCACCAGATTCTTCAAAAGTAAAAATATCAGAGGTAAAAATTATTAGTTGTTTTATATTTTTGTCAATTTCAGGGTTTGTTTGTCGCGATGCTTTTTTGTCTCCTTAATGAAGAGGTAAGTGAAATTTTATACAATGAGAATGTCAGTAAATTATTTCAAGTGGTAAACAATTACTACTAAATAACCTTTGGTTATCTGGCGGAATCTGGAGGAAAACTGGCACTAGATATTCAGTCGATTGTATGAAATGTAAATATTAAAATGAACTAAACAAAACGCACAGAGCTTATATATTAATAAAAAAAATTGCAGACCTTTCTAAATTCTTTTGCCATTGACTGATTGTCTCAGATGGATGAGAATCCTAAGACAAAAGTATTTTGACTCTTCCCTTTGATATTTTCACTGGTGGAAGATGGAAGCTAAAAGAACGTGAACATTTGGAATACATTCAATTGAACAGAAATCTTAACATTTGGAAAGTGTAGGATAAACGTCAAAAATCGCTTTGTAGTTTTCATACTTGTATATATTTTCTTTCTATTAATTAATGTTATTTTGTCCAATTTTCTAAAACCAGTATTCTGTAATCATTCATGAAGATAATTTGATATCATACTCATTGGATAATAGTTAGGCGGTGCCAAAACGACTTCATACTATTGATGAAAAAGGCATGTTCGTGTGGGTGATAAATAAAACCTCCAGGTTTCCGTTAGAAAAAAAAATCAGTTGAATAATACAGATTTTCAAGTTAAAACCAGTCACCACTTTTAATTGTCTGATTTTTTCTTTTACCTGCAATTTAGTAATGTACTGCATTTCTATTATATTGTAGACGTTCACAAATAACACTTAAAATATCCTGTTTAATATTAACTGTCGTCAATTCTACTTTACAAATGGAATCAGGAAATCATACGTTCATTAAACTTCCAGTGACTACGAAAATGTTTTTCTGTTTATGTGCTGATGTTCGTGCAATAAAGTTACGTTTAGTTATAGTTTATTTAGCAGAATTTCTTCATCATTTATCTTGAAGATTATCCACATTGTCAAACAAGATTAAGCAACTCTTGGACGGAGCAGTTTAAAAGTGATCACATTTATTGTCCCTGAAAATATCTGGGCCTTTTAAAAAGTATTTTATGTAGCTTGATTTCTATCAAACTTTTTGGGAAAACAGATTATTATAGTGTGATGTGATAAATATTGCTTGTCAAAAATGGGTGGGCTTTAGATTTCGTAACTAAAACTGGTTAGACACTTCCTACCCTGATACTCCTTTTACAGAAAAGGTGTTTGAAACAGTCATGCCGGGGTTAACTAAAAAGTGTAATTATCCAAGCAGCTTCAGATTATCAATAAGGCCTGCAGACAGTTTGAACTAAACACAATCAGGCATGACTTGTAAAAGGGTGTCCAGGGTACGGGTTTCTATTGATGTGGTGTTACGGTAGCAGAACAGCTTTAGCGAAACGAGACGTGTGGGAGGGGTAAAGGTTGGAATATATTCTTTTCCGATGTTTTGCAGTGCCCTCGTAGCCTTTGCCATGTTCAGATCAGGTTTCCTAAACCATAAAATCTCAGGAATCTCATTGGTTTGACGGGCAGCCTGATTTTTATACGCTGTTAATGCTTAAGGAATTGATAAGGAAACTTCAGCCATGCTCGGCGCCATATGATGGATGCTAAATAGATTTTAAGTCTTACGTGTCCCAAAATTTTGTTGTTATTTCCTCGCCATGACGTTAAAATGATTAGGCTTAAAGCGAAACTCGAAACTAGGAAGTGTTTCTGTGAAAACAGTAGCGTTCAATTCTTCATCAGTTTGAAAAAAACTCGTTGCGTGAGTGTTACCTGGAGGTACATGGATTATCACTGAAATAGCTTTCCGCCAACCACCGCTATACATACAGTTACACCAGAAGTATGATGGTGGTGACAGAGGCATTAAACATTTAGAAGACGAACCTCAAAACTTCCTAGGCCATTTTGGCTTATTTGTCTCTTACTAAGTTCAGGCGGGCACCTATGCAAAAGCTATGAAACTGAATAACTTTATTCACTTCAAATAAATATCAGCGGTTGCCTGAATTAGTTTGGTCTGTAATTTTTAAGTTTGTTTTGTGAAATAATTCGTTGTCAGAAAACTTAAGGATGTAGTTTGAAACCTGTGCAGGAAAATTTGTTGAGAAAGCGAACTTACGAAACCATTTCTTCAGCCGGCTGTAGAGTTCAGCAAAATCAATATGTTTGTAACTGCCTTCGGCAGGTGCTTTGAGTTAACGGTAAATTTAGATGAACCAGCCAGCTACTTCCTTTACCATCTACTAGTAATTTTAACTGTGGATCTACATTCAAGTGATGCACACGAACTATTGTGGTTACTGAGCAAAGCCATCTGCAAGTTTTCAGAACTTTGAATCTGATTGTAAACAAGTAACGAAAAAATCTAATTTCCGCTTACTAGCAATCACGTAAAACAACTAAAGAAAACATGGATTCTGAAAGGTTTGCACAAGACTGAAACCATTTTAGCTTGAATGCAAACCATTTTTTTTGCTAAAATATCTCGGCTGTTCGTCTTTTTACCTGAAAGGCTCGTATGAAGAACGCTCGCTCTAAAGATCTTTCGTTCTATTCTTTAGTATTTAACATACAAGATTTGCTATTTAGCGGAGAGGAGGAGAAAGAAGGAGTTTTTGATAGACACGATGTAATTGCTCGTAGCTGATCACCTCGTGACCACGAGACCACTTAAAGTTCCATGATTTCACTTGAGTCGTTCAGCAAACTCAAAGAAGGAATTCCCCTGAGACTGCAGGCGGTTTTATTCCCTGCTTATTTGTGCGGAAGTTTAAAATTTTGAAAGCAGTCATTTTATTAAAATGTTCGGGATTCCCAGTAATTCACACACTTCCCACTGTTTCACGAGGAAGGCTCAGCTGTAGCCTAGCGAATTTCTGACCAGTGTATGTTAATTACGTTACAACACGTGACAAGGAAGAAGGGTTAGGGTGGGATTTATAAGCTAGAGTATATCAATATTTTCTGGTTAAAATGTACCTGCATTATATTCTTTACTGTGTCAAAGCGTCTTATCGTCTGACTTATCTCCCTTCGTTTTAAATCTATTTCAGTATAGTGCTACGATTAACACGAAACTCCTTATATAATGGAAATGTCTTGTCTTTCTCACTTTTACATTGTTTTCACAATAACTCGGCGAATTAATCGTATCGAATAAACTTATAGATCCAGAGGTATGTCAGGCCTTCATGGATGCCCAACCATATGAATACATTAAATAACTTCCAGAAAAAGTTTTTTAAAATGTTCTTTAAAACACCGCAAAAGTATCGAGAGAAAAATGGTATAAAAACCTTGTGTAAATCAGATATAAGCACGCAACAGTTTTACAGTTCAAATCAAAGTCCCCCCTCGGGCGGGCCGAACTGTTTTTGGAGTCAAGGGATTTTTCTCGTGCTTTGTACAGCGCACTGAACAAAGAAAAACCGATTTATTTCTACGACTGTTGGATTTACTCAAAGTTGACTTTACGTGAGGTGACTGACAAATTAAATGTTTTTACCGCCCAGCGGTTCCGACCTTTTCAGGTTAGGATTATTCCCAATACGTTGGTTTCTTCTTACTATTAATTAGAAAAGGCCTGAGTGGGTTCCGTTTACGATGAAAGAAAGGCCTTTAACGACGCTGCTTCAGCCCAGGCGCGAGTTACCAAAGAAAAATAACAATTGTCAACAGAAATCCTTTCGTTTGTTTCCATCACAGCTGGACACCTCTGGAGCCTTTGGATATAATCTGTGGAAAGAGTTTCGTATCTACACAACTTTCTTCCACCTAGTTAGATCCTATAGGACATGATGAGACTGGTTATGGAACTTGCTCAAAAGAGTCTTGTAAATAGTTCCATCGAAGCATGAAGCTGTCATTCCTAGCTATTGGAGACGTGTGCTCTTCTGCTGGAATATTGTATCAGGTCTAAGACGATGCAGCAGTGATTGTAAATTGTGCTTCTTAGTGCTGTGGCCCTACTGTCATCGTAAATTATTTTATACACAACAAAAATGTTATGATACTTACTGCTTACACTATAATGATTCTCCAGCTATGAATCACAGCGCTTTAAGTACAAATCCTCTCGCACCTGTAGACTTCAGGGCTGCCGTTCAGTCAAGATTATACTAGAATACGGACGTCAGAATACCACAGAATTCCATTTACGTCGCGATTCATTTGTATGAATGGCCCAGTGTAGGAAAACTTGGCATGTTTTTGTTATAATCGCGGCTGAAATGAGTTGTCCAAGACTTATGTCATCTTCAATGGAAATGCCTTGTCAGTGTATCTCTGGGCTGATCGATCCAACCCTTATTCCTGGCGGTTCGATGAGTTAGCCATTTTTTGTAGAAGTCGGGGAGAGTCTCATTAACTTGAAAAAAAAAATGCAAAAATCGATTCACCTTTTCTATGGTCTTCGCTTCTTCATCGTGGAACTTTAAAACTGGAAGACATTGATTTTTTAATCTACCTTATCTCCGCGTGAAAAAAACGTGGCTAATTACCTTATTGCCATCAAAGGTTTTCATGTGTCATTCATATTTCTTGATCTCCAACTATTCGCCTCTATGGCTTTAATGCCACAATTTGTGCGCGTGACTGTTTCGTTATACACGAAAAACATCGGTTAATGGCAACGTTTGGAGCATGAAATACAGATCGAATTCAGCAGTAAAGCTGTCACGTGTTGCGCTTTATTCACACCGCTGATGGGTGCATGAATGGTGAAGCAGGAAGCAATGCATTTGGAACTAGGGTATTACCCTGACACGATGAAGATTGTGCTATACTCCCTTTTATTTGTGATTGCGGGATAATTGTAGAGCGAATGAGAAATATTTGGCCTTTAAATGATTTGAGTTAAGCTCGAACCCGCGACCTTTTGGCTAGAAAAAAAAATACTTACGATAGCGTAACTTAACAAATTATATACTTATGGACAAGTCGATATTTGTGTTAATACATTGATTATTTATAGGATAGCGAATATTTTACTAACCCTATGATTATCAAGTTATTACGGCTGCAATCTTTCGTACAAAGATTTACCAATTATGCAGAGAAAACAAAAAGCCCTTAAACACCTGATTAAGCAAATTAACTCTGGCGATGCATGACATTTTCTCGCTTGTTCTGTGGCGTAATGGCACCGTGCAAAAGCGTGTGCTGTTTTGATGGGAACCCCTTCAACCTGGGGACCCTCGACGCTCACCGTGTCTCGTGGCGCTGAACGTTCATAAGCAATTAGGTCTACACCTGTTCTCGCTAAGCGCACGTCCAGCCGCTAGTCTCAGGCCCTCAGGTAAAAGGACCCCACAAGGTCAATGTCGCACGTCCAGCCGCTAGTTTCAGCCCTCAGGTAAAAGGACCCCACAAGGTCAATGTCGCACGTCCAGCCGCTAGTTTCAGCCCTCAGGTAAAAGGACCCCACAAGGTCAATGTCGCACGTCCAGCCGCTAGTCTCAGGCCCTCAGGTAAAAGGACCCCACAAGGTCAATATCGCACGTCCAGCCGCTAGTCTCAGGCCGTCAGGTAAAAGGACCTCGCAAGGTCAATGGCGCACGTCCAGCCGCTAGTTTCAGCCCTCAGGTAAAAGGACCCCACAAGGTCAATGTCGCACGTCCAGCCGCTAGTCTCAGGCCCTCAGGTAAAAGGACCCCACAAGGTCAATATCGCACGTCCAGCCGCTAGTCTCAGGCCCTCAGGTAAAAGGACCTCGCAAGGTCAATGGCGCACGTCCAGCCGCTAGTTTCAGCCCTCAGGTAAAAGGACCCCACAAGGTCAATGGCGCCTAAGAAGAGAAGCGTATAGCTCCATTTCCCCCCTTTTATTCACCAGCTCATTACTTACCATAGAATGAATACTTATTAACAAACATTTGCTGTGCAGGTAAGGCAAACACCCCGACTTACGGCGAGCTCCCTGTTCTTATTTCAGGTTGTTATCTTGATCCGGCGCAAGGTAAACCAGTGCCGACTCCGACTTGATCGCCCCGGCGCGAAACGGGCTTGCAACGCAGTGATCGGATCGTGGCAAGAACCCACGACTTCCATCACCCGCTGTCAGAGTGGAAACACGGCGTGTACAGTTCCGAGACAGGTACATACAAAAGCGATCTTTGTCACAGGTTCCATTGTCACTTTCCTCGTGAGCAATCGTTTCCGGTTTAAATTAAATAATAAAAGCAGTATCGTCTCCGCTCGGTTTCAGCTAAAGGCATCGGTCTGTGCAGAGTTTGCGGTGGCACTTTACAAAATTAGCAATTAATATTTACTCAGGCAACTAAGCAATCCTCATCATGCTAAACTAATTTTGTCCAACTGATTTTCGAAAGAAGACATAACTGAGGTTACGGACATTCGTGTGGACACTGTTTCAGTTCTGATAAATTGAAAGCAAACTGAGAAATGATAAGTGCATGCATTTCCATTATTGACGAAGAACTCGTTAGGAGAGAGACAGTAGCCAATAACCTTAAATGCTATTTTACTGTCGCATCAACGAGTCTCTAGCGTCGGGTCCCAGGGTTCATCTTTTGATTCTCCATTGTTCCTGATTTCCATAAACGATAATAGAAATTTAGTGGAAATGAATTTGTAGTTTGCAGATGACACTAAAACTTTCATTGACGGTAATACAGAAAACGATGGAGATATATTTATTATAACTAATTAAAATGCATAGATAAGCGAAAGGTTGAGATTAACTTTCATAAAATTAAGTGGATTAGAAATAATTATATTTTATAAACTAAAATGTTGCTGAATCTAAGGATTTTTATTTAGTGCAATTTTTACTCTTTCCTTGCTCGTGTATCAGTGCACAGAGTTTCATACCCAACCAAAATGCTTCTTGGCGATTTCAATCTGTATCAATAAGCTAACAGCCACTCAGTTATACACATTATTGTTTTACCATTTTGTTGTTTCTGTTGAATCATAAAATACGTAAAACAAACAACTAATACGTATTTTTAACTTGTTTTCCATCTCACTACGGTATGCAATGTTATATAAAGCTGTTACATTATCGACGTGCAAGTTTATACTGTATTTATCTCCCCTTGCAAGAAGCTTCCCAGCTGTTGCATAATTTCTACTTTCTCAGGATCAGTGAAGCTTCAGCTGCTTTAAAAGTTCGTTGGTTGCATCAATCGAAAAACATTGTGAGGTTGAGACCAAATAATTTAAATTTTCTCATTTGGTAATTTTATTTTTTCTCTCATCTTAGAGTGAACTGGAAATGGACCCAATGCTCTGTTACACGGCTTGAAAAGATATAGCCAGAACACTGGTCACCAGCAGAAAATCGAGGGCCAGAAATACGATTATATTGTACAGTTTCCTGTTCGCCACATCCGCTGACCGACGTTCCCCACTGTCCACCAGAACGTTATGGTCTCCAAGGCAGCTCGCGCGAGTTACCTACGTCAGACTATGATCAGATTATACTAGAAATACAGTACACTAAAAAAAAATAAATATACGGGGGGGGGGAGACCGGGGCTGGTTGAAACACTTCCAAGACAGATCTGTTTTATTCCGGATCTATGTACAGGGAGATCACGGTTCATCAAACACTGTAAACTACCAGAACCAGGAGCCAATCACACCTGGTTACTACGAGGAAATAATACACGAAACTTCAGCAGATTGCGAAATATTTCCTCCCGTCAGGTGTCACAATCCAGGCCAGGTTGGGGTTAAGTGTAACATAAGTAATAATACCAGAATTAGATACAATAAACAGAGGTTTCTGTTGTGCACCAAACCAGATAAATCTCTTTACCCAGGTAAAGCTCCGACATCCCCCCGTTAAAGCTGACTGCACGTGACAAACAGGTGACTGCAGGTAGGTACTCCGACTGACAAATGAGGCTGGATGACGCTTCATGAACCCGCCCAACCTATCTGGTCCGGTCCACTCGTCAACATGCCATCTACCTGGAGCTTTGATATTACACCTTTTACCTGGCTCAAAAGCAAATATCTGGAGCTCCTTAGGGGATAATCCAAAGGAAATCTACGAGGCATTTTTTTGCATGGTTTTCTACTGATTTTATTGCTATGAACAGTGTCCGGACTCCACGAAATAGATGTGGCTGAAACAGGAAAACTCCAATATTGTGGACAGAGGAGCTGTAGAATGAGATGGGGAACAGTAAAGACAGGAAATCCTTACCGAAAGTAATTTCAATTTTAACCCTCTCCTCTCTGGATACTGGAATGACCAGCCGAGGTCAACAAAAGGAACAACAACGAAGTCCTGGTTGTTTTGGCTCGACTATGAGAACTCTATTGATAAACAAGTACCGTATGTACTAATTTACTGGCCAGAATACTCATTTACCCCTGTTACGACCATCCCCCGATTGGATAGCCGGCCAAACCTACCTGTCCCGACACTTATTTACGAGATATCGCCAGTGTTACAGCCTGCCTTTTAAACCTTCGACCCCGGTCTCCCCTATATATGTATAATATTTATGGTAAATGTTTTCATCCGAATACTTAAAGTGCCCGTGGTTGTAGTTTTAATAAACTTTGCTTAATTAAACTTTTGCATGTGAGCCAGTCGTTTGCTTATTTTTTTTAAAAATGCGCCAATGGTGCTACATTATAACCGCTGCTTTTCTCTAGTTTGTGTTCATGGCAGGTGCGATAGGAAATCGCGTCTCACGCAATTATGACGTCAGAAAAGGTATCCCTGTTTGAAAAGATGGGATACTCCTTTCTGACATCCAGGTCACGCATAGTAAACCTCGAAGCCCCACCATTGACGTCAGTATCTGCGAATCCAAGCAACTGGTCTTTCTTACCGTATTTTCTCGAATTCTATGGTATTTTTCGCACTCCATCCTACCGCTTGAACTAGCCACCGCTGTCTTTACCTGAACCTTGCTTCACTCTCCGTCTTTCCTCCTGCAACCAGTTAAGAGTTTCTCCATCTTTTCGAGGCTGCTCTGTAATAAGAAAAAAAAAATAACTGGGACACCTTTCAAATAATTAAGAGAATGTAAAGAATAACGGAACGAGAAAAGCTCAGCGCCGACGAAGTATCTCACGAAGCGGCCCTGACCCAACTGACCAAGTACCACAGCAACAAGGCGCTACCTAGCAACACCGTTGGCCTGCAATGACTCGGACCTCCGTGTCCAACACCCACCCCGTGAGATGATAGGAAAAGACATTTATATTCCCACATGATGTCATGAAAAGATGTTGTTAGAAGTGAATAAATACGACAGCAAAAATATAGTATGTGAGAGAGCACGTTACGGGTTCGTCAGGAAGGTTGGTCTATCAATGTCTCCAACTGTTCTGCGAAAAGGCCCAGCCACCACAGGTTAGAACTAACCCCATCTCTGCAGAATCTCTAACCACGCTTTCTGATTATTATTATTATTATCTTGCCAATAATCTACTTGCCCAGTAGTTGTTTTCTCTCTTGAAATGTAAGAAATATAAATGCTAACCAAATTGAGAGTGAATCTGTGTTTACAAAATTAGGCTCTGTATTCTCGCGATGCTGATCATGATACAGATTCCCATCAATGAATACGATGACGACTCAGTTAGGATGTTTTGAAACTTTCTGAGATCTTCTCACTTCGTCTGTGCCAGAAAATCGTGAGAATATTCTTCTGAAATCAAGTTCCTTGACGACAGTCTTGATTTACACGTCTTCGGTCGTAACCCGCGACCAAATCGGCTTTTACCTCGGTAACAGGTGATTGTTTTAGTTCCTTTGTGTGACAGTTTATGAACTTAGTGCGGAATAAGCTTTTTCTCGTTTCCAATTGCAGCACACCAGAATGTCGAATGGACATACATCCATTGTACTACCTGCTGTCTGTAGTTAAAACGAGATCCAGATGGTTTCGAGAACAAAACGTCCAGGGGGTCAGATAGGCGCCATGGCGAATGCGTGACCTGTACAGGAATGCTTTTTTAAAACTGTCTGTGAAAGGAGTTACAGACTCATACCCCTAAACCCACTTTCTCCAACAAACACCACCACAAAAGCTCTGTAATAATTTCAGTTATTTATTGCTCACAACCAATTTAGAAATTCGTAAAATAAATGTCTCACAAGCAAAACAAGTGTCCGTTTTAACGACTAAGTAACTCGGAACAGTAATAACTGGTTTGGAGGAAGCTGCGTTTTCTCTTGTGGTGCTGAGACAGACTTAAGTAAATTGAACGGGACAAAGAATTGTTTGTGGTGTGTAAAGCAGATTTTAAAATAAATACTTGCGTGTCTTTATTTACCGGCAGTTTTACTTTCTAATTTCCGTTTCACTGGTCCTCTCTGCATCGACAATAAACCAAAGTCAAATCAGTCCTGACACGCAAACAAGCGCATTTATTACATTATTTACATTCCCATGTTTGCGCCCACTGTTCAGAAAGGGAAAGGAAAGTTAAATTATATTAGAAGTAAATGCGCAAAATAGAATACGCTTTCTAACGTCCATCTGAGGCGAAGACACACCGGCGCCATTGAACATTACTTTGACTTTCCTCGCGATCAAGGCCAAGAGAAGCAGGAGAGTTTACACTGTTGTTTGTTATAGAATTTTGAGGAAAACATAAAGTGTGAATTAGTGACAGGGTAGAGTTGAGGATCCTAGGGATGACTTTAAGACAATGGTAAAGATAAAGCAAAGTTATAACGAGGAGTGTGATTAAAGTGAAAAGTTGGCAGACCTCTGAATATAGATAACGACGCCTTAGAATCCAAAAAAATCGCCCAATCATATCGACATGATTATCATCGAGGAGAGGGAACTGTGTGGCTGTGAAAAGCCCCAGAAATAACGCATTAGTTCTTACTAGATTTCTTTATTTCTAGATGTGGTAGGAAACAGCAGTAATCAGAGAAAACTCTCACGGTTGGCTACAAAAAAAGAGAGAGCGGGAAGAAACCATGACATAGAGAAACGCAAAACTCGGCCGATCCCGATCGAAAATCAAACTTTGGCTCTCTACTATGGGCGGCACGGTAGTCCGGTGGCTAGAGTAACAGACTGCTAAGGTTGATTTATAATTATGATACTTGTACGCTAGCATTGGTTTAGAAGAGAACTACCGTTAGCTTTAAATTTTTGATAATTATGAAAAATGTTTGGGTAGAGTCAGGATTAAGGAAAAAGTAAACTTTAAAGTAGAATTCAAATAATGTTTAGAATTAAGTATATACATATCTTAATACCGCAGCAAACAATTCTGAGTTTAGAATTCTATCTGGCTCATTCAAGCTTCTGAATATGAGCAACTAATTCCTGAGTATTAGATGAAGGACCATTACTACAAATATTTCATTTAGGGAAACTATCTAGATTGTCAGATATGCATAAACAATTTGTATGTTAGAAAAACACGCAATTTATCTTTTTATAAATTAAAATTCAAGTCAATCAGTAAATTTTTACTAATGCTAATTATAGATTTTTGAAATATCAGTTTCTATAAAAATATAGAAGACCCAGAGTTCATGTCGATGTTATATGAGATATTTAATAACAACATCCAAAGACTTTTCATAAAAACAGATCTACTTGTATAGTTTGTAATATAAATATTAAACTATTTAGCATTTGAAAGGTAGATGATGGTGTGATGATATTTTTTACAACACAAAACCACATACGTTACTAAAAAAGAGAATTGATGATATTTTTAACAATGAAAGTTACCTAAGATATTGAAAAGTAAAGGATGGAATGGCATGCTTCAAAACATAAAGCTACATACATATGATATTTTTAACACTGTATTCTGGGTATCACATTGAAAGTAGAGAGTGCGATTATATTCCTGTACAAACAGGTAAAACTACATTACTGAAAGTAAAGGATGTGATATGATTTTCTTTAACAGTGCATTCGGGTAAGAAACTCAAAATAGAGGGTGTGATAATACCCTTCAACACGTCAAACTACATAACATATTAAAGTAGAGGCTATGATGAAAGTAGGTAACATACTGAAAGTAGAGGGTAAGAAATTTTTAAAACGCTCCAAACTGCATGTATATTGCGTCGAGCTACGCAAGATAATGAAAGCAGATTTGATTATATTTTATACAGCTTGTAAACCTGTGTAACATACTGAAAGTAGAGGGCAAGATGATATTCTTGTTCAGAACGTCGAAATAAGAAAAATAATAACAGTGGCAGTTGCGCTGATATGGTAAACACGTGAAGTTGCATAACATACTGAACAAAAGTAGGTGGGATGATATTGCTGTACAATTTTTCAACATAAGATAAAGGTGTGTTGAAGAAAACTACGTTAAAATACAAATTGAAAGTTAATATTCTTGTACATCACATCAAACTACGCACCATACTGAAAGTAGAGAGTATAAAATATACTTAGAAAGTGTGATGATATTCCTTTACAATAATTCTTGCTATGTAACATACTGAAAGTAGAGGGTGTAATGATATTCTTCTGCAACACTTCAAACTACAGAAATATAGAAAATGTGAACAATACATCAAACTACATAACTTAACAAAAGTAGGTGGGATGATATTGTTGTACAGCATGTCAAAGTAAATAACACAATGAAAGTAAATGTGTTTATAAAATTTAACACCACAAACTACGTAAGCATAATAAAGTATGGTGCGGAATGAAAGTCTAGGCTTAGCGTACATGTAGCATGTCGAATTAGGTAAAATACTAGAAAGTTAGATAATGTTAATGGACATCATTTCAAAAAGACATAACATATAGAAAATAGGGGATGTAATAGTATTATTGTACAGCATCTGAAACCACAAAAGGAATAGAAAGTAAATGTAATAATATCTTTGCACAACCTGTCAGACAACGACGCTGTTATACATAAATTTCCCATAGAACAGATCAAATCGCATGTGACGTCCTCTCGGTTTGGTTCAGTTTGTGCGTCACCGGCTGCTAGGTTTTGTGCCGTTTACTGATATAAGTCCATCCATCCTGTCTTTATACTTTCTTGGGAAGAAGACTCTGATTCACGTCTTTCAATAGCCGTGTGTCTTTTTTTCTTGCATGCAAAATTGTCCAAATACATCTTAATTTTTGCCAAAATTCTTGCGTTAGGCAGATGAAAAGAAACGGCAATGTTAGCTTCTTAAAAGGAATTTTGTTCGTGCTGAGAACAGTGTTATCAATTCCCACCTGCACTACACGTTAATTAACATAAATGTCCATTAAGCTATTATTTTCCCTAAAACTCTTCTTGGACAATTTAGGTTGGCGCAGTTCGCCTTCTATACATAACACCCCACTGATGAGCCATCATTTGTAAAAGTGTATCAGTAAGTACAGCAAATTGCGGTAATTACGAGAAAAAAATTAATATTTTCAATTTATTTAAGAATGAGGAGCAATTCGCGGTGCTGTATAAGACGTGGCTCGTTCGCCGATTTTATCACGCAACAAATTCTTTAAAGACATATGCAGAGACAAATTAACTCGAGTTTCTAGAATCTTCCACTCATTCTCCAGGAGGCATACGATTGGAAAAAAACCGCGAACAGATCATTGGAAATTGTGCAAAGCGACCTCCTTAGAGCCGAGCAACAAAAAGCTTAGCATGACGAACATCCGATTCCCTGACAATTAGGTTTACAACTGAAGTCAATGACGGTCGGTCATAAGTGAAGGGATGAGATCCGAGCTTGCGATCAAGGTGCCAGCCGGTCAACGGTTATTCGAGGACCCTCTACCAGACCTACTAGGAAAACCCTACTAGAATTCTTCGTTTTTAGATGAGAGAGGAAACAAGAGGGTCTGCTGAGAGGAAATGGCGCAGTCGGCTGGAGAACGAATTATTACAGGCGACGTCAAAAATCCACCGAGATTCGATCTTGAGCCCTTAACCAGAATTGTCCAGTAGATTACCATTGGTTCGCCAACCACTTCCATCCAGTAACAGATTACTTTCAGTATATTTATTCTTTAAAATTTAAAAAGAAAAAAAACGTTTTCAGGGATATAACTGATATATTTTCTTATTATATTTACTGGCTATTGTAATCGAATGCCATCCAAAGTATATCCTTTAAGAAATGAGATATTTTGAAAATTTTCTCTTAATGCGTCCATTTTTCCTTTCATAAGAACCACCTGAGAATTCATTATATCTCTCTTCGTCTAGCAACGGGAATAAGAAGACATCAAGCATCTTCTTGTTTGCTCTGCTTCTCTAATATTCTTGTTACCAACTTTACACGATATAGAGGCGATTGGAGAATAGTTTTTACTGATCCTGTAATTTCCAATTATGAAGCCATAATCAGCAATATATGCTATGACTTAGTAGACTTCTGTCGGTACGTGTAGATAAACATTAATCAATACTTAAACAAAACTGTTGATGATCTTCAACAGTAAAAAGAAGAAAAGAAAAAACTTGGAAATAAAGTATGAACACGTAATACTTTTTTCAATTTATTTCTAAAAGTACTGCTCTTTGCGTGCAAAATGGTTATGAATTATTCAAGCGACATCTGTCGGTGCTCCGGTTTTCGATTGACCAAATATTCATATAATTGTTTTCCGCTTCATCACGCATAAAGTGTCCATAAATGAAATTCTACCATCTATTTTGAGTTTTATAATAAAATTTAAATTATGAAGTTGTTTATTCATCCATTCTAAAAACCTGCTGGCACCAGCATCGTATGAAAACACAATAAATGTGTTGTCAGTTCTGGACTCTTTACGTATATGAGATTAAACAGACAGCGTTCATATCAATCTGTATCCAAACTACAATTCTCTTCCTACCTATGAAATGGTGTTCCTTTGCTTCCTTTTGGCTTTAAAAATCTTGCACCTATTCCTGTTAAGATTTTCACTTCGTATACTCAGTTCGACACTAAATAGGGAAAATCAAACTACTAATGACAAATAGTTTTCTCCTCCAAGTGTATAGACGTTTCTGTGCATACACCACAGTACTTAACAATATAGCCTCTACCAAACCCATTATGCTTCCACACAGATTACACAACAGAAAACCCGATAGAGCCTGAAATCGAGTCAAACTTCAATAATGGCGGAGAACAAAGGTAGTAGTGAAAATTAAAAGATTGTTGAATTCTTGAATATTTAAGGCAATATTCATTATCAAGGAAATGAATCACTAACTGGAAATACAAAATTAAACTCTGCAGAAATAAAAAAAAAACACACACAACATATATGGAGAGAGAGAGAGATGGAGATGGAGAGAGATTAAGAGAGAGAGAGGAGAGAGAGAGAGAGGGGAGAGAGATTAAAAGAGAGAGATGAAGAGAGAGTGAGTTATGAAGAAAGATTAAAAGAGAGAGATGAAGAGAGAGAGAGTGAGTTATGAAGAAAGAGAGAGAGAGAGAGAGATTAAAAGAGAGAGATGAAGAGAGAGTGAGTTATGAAGAAAGATTAAAAGAGAGAGATGAAGAGAGAGTGAGTTATGAAGAAAGATTAAAAGAGAGAGATGAAGAGAGAGTGAGTTATGAAGAAAGATTAAAAGAGAGAGATGAAGAGAGAGAGTGAGTTATGAAGAAAGAGAGAGAGAGAGAGAGAGAGAGAGAGAGATTAAAGAGAGAGATGAAGAGAGAGTGAGTTATGAAGAAAGAGAGAGAGAGAGAGAGAGAGAGAGAGAGAGAGAGATGGTAGAATTTTAAAAAATGAAATTACAATCATGTATTTATTTTAATGTTCAGGGCCTTTAAATATGCTCTACTCACATAAAATTTAATCAAGATGCCAAACTAATTATCGATGTATTTATTTGGTAGGTTTTCTCTATTCGCGACTGTATACACAGGCTGTTGTCTAGTCTCAAGTCAGTTCCACCCGTGTAGACTGAATGACTCTCGTGCCGCTCTCTTGCTGCGAAAATTCTCCGCTTACACTATAAAAACATTAAAAGTATGCTTGCCTATCGTTGGTACTATATTCATGAAAAATTCGATGCTTAGGCTGGAGACCAACTTTATTTGAAGACGGCAGAATCAGCTGCCAGCTCTACACCGGTCTCTGTCTTTCTCACCTTTCTCCCATCAAATCCGACTCCAGCAAACGTAAGAACAGCGTTAGACTGGAGCATTCTCTATATTTCAAACCCGTATTCCTACCTTTGAAAAGTTGTACAGAGTTTATTCTGCCAAATGTCGGAAATGCATTTCTGCATCCAATAGAAAACCCATCCAATATATCTACGAGCGATTTCAATCCCATCTGTCAGAACCAGAGAATTCGACCTCACTAAACCACTTGACATAACTTTCGACTTGAAATCAAAATTGTAGCCATGCCATGCTTTGTCATGACTTGCGGTTGGGCATCGTAAAATTCTTCTTTATTTATAACCGAAAACCAAATTTAAATGAGCAAAATTTCTCTGCTCCATTATTCATGTCTGGATATTTTCTCCAGATAACCAGATAGTTTGTTACTTTCACTCAACTTAACATTATTCTATATAATTTAAATGGATTATCAAAGGCAAGCAACATTTGGCGATGGATTCGCTTTGACGACATGATGATGTTATGCTACTTTCAGTTTAATTCTAAATATGCTACCACCAAAACATATTTAAGAGCAAAATAAACTCTAATTCTGGCCACGTACCGCATTTTGATTGCTCCACCTGATATTACTTCCATTATATTCATAAATCTGCAAACACGACAAAATATTACTATTGAACTTGGAAAAAGATATAATTTAAATTTTGACAAAGGTTATTTCAAAGCCAAAGCTAATTTTCCAAACGACGCTAAGAACAGGCTGGACTTCATATATATATATGGTTTACATTTGTTTTGACAAAGACGGGTAGAAAGGAAATTAAATACAACCTAAATTTTATGATGTTAAGATGTATTGATAACAAAACACTACTGATATGAGAACAACATGATGTTTCTGTTGTGTGTGTGTTTTTTTTCATTTACTGGCTCAGATTGTACGTGAGTTTAAAATGAAGAAAAGAAAAGAATTTTAAACATTTTACTACACTGATTGTTGATATTTCTATGTCAAAATCGTAATGTAATTAGCTACAGAGGTTCCGGCTGACAAGAACAGTGAAACTATTTCAATTCCGGAATGTTGTTGTAAGTCTTGCCTCAGTTTTGAGAGCTCTCTTCAGGATTTATTAGAAAAGGTCAAACACAGATTTGTCAGAATATCTACGGGACTCAAGTACGTGAAACGAGTCGAACAATTGGAAATATTAGATCTACCAATTTGGATTTTAGACATATAACAGGGAAAAGTTATTTAAAATAATTAAGGAATTTGAGCGAGTAGTTGTGGGTGAATTTCTATTGCTTATATACAGAGGTGTCTATCGATGAATGTTTTTAAAAGCTGCATAATCTTTCTCGGAGATAAATGGGGGGAGAACAAAAGAAAAACATTTCCCCAAAAAGTTCATCTAATTTAAATTTGACAACAAGTCCTTGGAGGAAAACCGGTGAAGATTGTACACTGAGTTTCAGAATCATCCACCCCAGGACACAGATTTCGATACATATTTATCAGAACATCAGACGCACACTAATCTATAACCATTTACGGAAAGTATTCAAACATGATGTCGTCACAGGGAATTCTTTCGTTTGTTCAAATTTCACCAGCAACTGCGTAAAGCAGGCACAGGTCATCACATAACCAAGGATGCTGAATCACTTGCAGCCAGCCATCACGGATTATGGAATTATAAAAGGTCCACCAGGAAAAGAGAAATCATCATCAATACATTTGCCAGTAATTTATTATTATAATTTTAATCGTTGCTTTCAGTCATCCAGTTTATTCCCAGTGTTAAAACCTAGCACATTTGTAATAACTCTACGCTTAACTTTCTCTAATAAATCGATATCTTTTCTCACACCTGCACAGCGTATTCAAGGTATGGATAGAGAAAGGATTTGTACATACAATGTAACTAAAGAGTTCTTCACTTACCCCAAATATTTCATTTGTTTCTTTGCATCTGAAAGATTCTGCTCTTCACATTTGAGATTTTGGTTAACAGATACAAGTTAGAGTTTCCCTTATTACAATAATTTTAATTTTCTTCATTGAGTCTTTAGATAATTTTAAACTATTTAACATTAAATAATTCAACTTGACTGATCAATGAAACAAATTCAGATGAGATTTGTTCAATGTTCAAAGTAAAAAGGAACAAACAAAACAAAGGCAGTATAGTTGAAAACATGCATCTGAAACATTACGCTTAACTTTTCCCCCCCTTTTCCTCTATCTAACACAGTACCACAATAAACCCATGATATCAATATTACTTCTGTTGCCATCAAGGTATAAGATAATGACTGCTGTATGGAAATATGATCCCTGCCATTTATGTTTTACTATCCAACTGGACAATTCTAGTCCAGTCTATCAGTGCCCTCTGTAAGATAGCCAGCTAACGAGGGGGCCATAAATCCCTTTTCAAAACACATGGTCTTCTTGTCTTGAACCATAAGATCAAAAGCATAAAATACAGACTCTTGGGAATGGTTTGATGCTGCTAGAAAATTTTCACTCATCTGATTACCGGAGTTACTTAAATTCTTCCTAAGCAGGAGGGTTTTCGTATCGGCTTCCAACAACAGACTAATCACATTCGATCATCTTTATGAAATACTTAAAAACTCTTTTTAGAAAATTTCCAACGCCCTCCAAAATGAGAGCATCTCTTCCAACATAGTAACTAAAGTTATCCATCATGTAGCAACAGGAAAGTATTTACTAGAATTATTTGTTAGGAACTGAAATATATGAATACAAATGGGAATTATGGTTTGCATAGATCTAAGCATGATAAATATTTTAGATGTTTCTTTTTTAAAACTATAGTGCTGCTGTAATCACAAAGCGGAATATACGAACGAATATGAATTGAATATTGATCGCTGTTTATACTCTGTATCATTTAAAACTAAGAGCTATATAAAATTATAAACATTTGGATGCCAATATAATGTTAGAGCCATATTTTGGCCACTGGTTTTCTCTTGTCTATAGTGCAGATGCATTTGGACATGAAAATTTGAATGTTTGATAACTGTAACTAAGCACTGCTATTCTTTACGAGGAGGTACAGTTGCTATGCTGCCACAATCGATTTGATACAGAAAAATACATTGCTTCCATGTCTTTACTACGTACTTTTCTCCATCCCTCAGCGGCATCTTCCTTAACAGTCGTTATCTCCACCACTACAGAGACCGTCTGTGACGAAGCCCCACCGGGAGCGATTAGAGGGGGAGAATCCGGCTCCACAGCAATAACCTCACCGCAGAAAACTAAAGGATTCTAGGCTCAGACATTTCAGAAAAGTTACCTTTAAACTGCAGCTGCTCGCCTCACTCGTGAAAGGGGAGATCTTCTCCCTTTTCAACATGAAGCCTTCACATTTAAACCCGAGGAAAATTCTAATTAAGTCCGAAACCACCACTCCCCCAACCAATCATCTCGCGCTGATCCTTATTCCGAAAGCGTAGAAAAGGGTCACTTTAGGGAGCAAACCACGGACAGGGACCAGACGTGTGCAGAGTGGGCACAAAACCATCGTTAGCCCTCAGCTGGTTTTATGCATATAAACCGACAAGATTTATTTCTTTAATTAATCCAAAAAAACTATTAAGTTCTTTGTGCAGACAAAATGCCAACTTTATAAAAACTGAATTTCTGAGTTGGGGGGGGGCAGGGATGAGCAGAGCGAACAGTGTCGCTGTTAAGACCAGTGCCGGACGGAATGATTAAGTCGGAGATGATCCGGCTGTTCGCAAACTCGTTCGTTGATCGTCCGGGTGGCGGCGCTGCTGAGGCTGGCCTGACGACTCAGCTAGAAACTGGGCAGCCCTACAGCCCCGCTCGATTAACGGGCATAAGGCGAGTCATTTATTCTCTGTCTATTATAATTTTTTTTTCCTATGCGCTTAAACTCACCAACTTCGCATATTCAGTATGAATTGAGGATTCACTCCAAATCTCGTTGTTTAACGGCAGGGGTTCTACGTACTTCGTTTCTGTTGTTGTACAGCTGACAGAATGGACTCTCGAGACAAACACCCGGCTGGCAGCCATTGCTTGGGGGAATCACGCCCAGAGTCACTCGGAAAGTAACCATTCGAAAGACGGGTTAGTGGGTAGACAAACCGGCGAACTGCCAGCCCTAAAAGTGATTGTTTCTGTTAACCTTTCGCGATAAAATCATCACGACAGCAGCAGCCCGAAGTCATGTTCCCGGCTGTTGTTATCGCGAGCACCTGACGCACAGAGAACCAATCAGACGGAGCCGTCTGAAGGCGAGCGCCGGTATCTGAACCTTTTGAATAATTCTGGATCAAGTGTGGAGTCTCAATAAACCCAGCGATACCCGTTGTCGCTTCTTACGTCATTTCCGGAACGAAGGATCCCGTCAGGTCTGTCACGTCACCACTTCGTGTCCGAAACACCAGACCACCTGACCTCATCTGAGAGACGAGGCAATTTCCGGAATGGCCCCATACCAGCCTTTGATCCGTCGTCGGCTCTTACAGTTTAAAAATCGACTCGTCACGAATTTTACGCCATTTTCAGGAAAAACGGGGGGGGTTTCAAGAATCTCCCCAAATAAGCGGGAAAAAACCGAAAGTAGGAAAAGAGAAACACGTGACTTACACCGAGAATGGCCGACGCGCATTTAACCGATCCGGTCAGCTGACCGACCTTCTCCTTCCCCCGTGAATGGTGACTGAAGTAACCACCAAAAGTATCGAGGATCTGACCTCGCAGCCCCGATGTCGGGCTTGTTAACAGCTTTCTGTTTCTGTGTCCATGGCCGGGTTCTCGTGCGGCCTCCAACGCCCTGTCAAGGGGCGGACAACTCCACAGACCAGACGCAGTGGCGCCGACAGCAAAGTGTAGAATCCATTCAGCGCATTTCAAATCGTGAGCCGCAGGGATATTCCCCGACACTCGCCTGTGCGCTGATTCAGTAACGCGGGGACTCAAATTATATCCCCTAAATAGGACACTTACTTCGTTTTACGCAACTGTCGGACTAATCAACCGGAAACGGAACTAGCTGAGACCATCAAAGCGGCGGCGTCTGGACAGTTGCCATGGCAACACTCTCCGTTATAGTTTAACAAGAGTAAAAACTCCTATTCAGTACCGAGTAAATCCAATTACATCCACAACATTTAACGAACCGTACAGCAAAGGAGACTTTTAATGCAGCCACTAAAAACGCTGAACAGTCTGGCCGGCCATCTTTTTTTTTTATACACCTGATCAAAAATAAAACATATCAGAGTTTTTCTGTTGGTTGCTTTGTCTGGATTTTACAGAGGCTGCGACGATTGTACGTCGTCTCGAGGTCTCGCTAAATGACGCGGTACAGGAATAATCACGCAACAGAGTTACCTCCCCGCCCCCACCTGCCGTTCTTATTAGCTTCCAGATGTTTGGAAAACTCAATTATTGGCTGCTCTGCTATCGGTTCGCAGAGACCATTATCTTTTTAATTTCCTTCTCTAGTTTCCAACCATCTGGAGCATTATGTCAAGCATTCCGGTTTTCGTGACATTTCTAAGGATGATCCCTGCGACGTGGCTTGGTTTTTAGTGAGTTCCGCAGCCGAGGACGATGAGAGCCGATAGCATCTGGCGCCAGATGGCGCGGCAATAGTCTACCGTGCAAGCATCCAAAAATTATTCAATGCCTACAAATCAACTTCTGGATCACGACAAATAAACGAGAGAAGTTGGTGAGAGATCAGACTCCCACAAGATGAGGATGTCATTTGAACGGCAAAAGCCAACCCTTCGTTTTCAGATGTGGGAGGAAATCGGGGGTGTTCGGAGTAAATTCACGCGGCTGGATGATGGATGGACGAGAAGAGCGCCAAAGAGGTGGGCGGGGCCGAGATGGTCCCGACTGAGGCTGGAACCTGTGCCCCTGACCATAGCTGTTTAATGGACTAGCTAAACACCCGGCTGCCGCTCCCCAGGAAAACAAAGCCGTGTGTTATTTGCAAAATATACAGCGAATTCTGAATATCAGCACTCTAGCTGTTTACAAACTTTGGTGGTATTTAACGATCTCATTACCCCACTACCTCCGCCAGGTTGTAAAATACCCCAGACACTCCTCTCGATGTGCCCCGACGTTATGGGTCAAGTGGAGTGGAGTGATACCCACTACTTATCAAATCTGCATTCCTCCAGGTTGAGCTATTGAAGCTGGGGCCCTTTATGGCGACAAATTTCCAACCTTATGTTTCGTATTACGTGAATGTTGTCTAAACATTAGGTCAATTAAAAAACAATTACTAATCGGTGCTTTTAGGTTGGGATGGTATGAGGAATACAAAGGGTTAATATAGGAACCCAAGTAGCATCACGACAAAGTGTGAGCAGAAAAGTATTCTATGAATATCATTTATAACGATATGCAGGGAAACAAAATATCAATAAGGTTAAGTATAAAACAACGTAGCAGGGAGTAATATATTGCGAATTTATAACTTTAAAACCATAGAAAACACTACACAGTAACGAGGTTTAAAAAATAGTGGCTGGGCGGTAAGCCAGTAATTTATTGACATTTGTTTTAATGGAAATTGTGACAATGGGTCTCTAACATTTTTGGCCCCTAGTGTAAGTTTTCAGTTTTTAAAAACTTTTTTAAAAATTTCAAATCTTGAGAGATACGAAACGTACACACGACGATGCTAGATCGTAGAGAAGGGCGTTTGATTCACTATCAGAATATGTCGGTTTGTAGAGATTTAGAACTTGATAACATGTTGTTGACATTCATTCTGATGTCTCGGTAAAGGTGAGAAAAGACAGCTAAGTGATGCTGGCCGGGTGCCAGATTTGCAAACGATACGAGCATTCGTGCCAGAGTTATTTCCGAAAAAGGTGGAAATAATTTTCAGACGAATCATGAAAAAAATGGAATTTGGTACAAGTAAAATATTTTTAAAAAAGCATTCGAGCAGGAAGTAAAATAATTATTCCATTTTGGGAGGCAGTAAATTGGAAAATGTTCCGAAGAGGGTTGGGAGTTAGTTATCATGAACAAAAGTCCTAAAAGTAAAATACTTCAGCTAATAGAATAACTAAGTAACTAAAACAGCATATGGAGGGAGAGAGATCTTCACCCCATTATAGAAGCAAGTCCTCGGTTCGTCAAGAATTCAGTATGATGTACAGGAATACAGTCCTTGTTTATGTAGAATTATCAGAAAGTTTTCTGTTTAGATTTTCACGAATCTTCCCAGATTTTAATGACTTTGAAAATATTAAAAGAATAAAGAAATTAGATTTACGTAATTTGGGTTCTAGACGTTAAGAAGTTTTAAAAACAATTAGCCTTTGGCAAATAGATACATACCATGCTTAAGTATCTGTCGCAACATTTTTAAATAATCAGTAAACGGAAGACTCCGGCTTTAGAAAGATAAAGCTTAAAATTGAATCAGTTATGACAGGGCTAGGGTTAAAAATGTGAAAGGTCGTCTTCTTTCCTTTAAGACTGACTGTGCAACACGTGGATGGCTTTGTTTTGGGAGACGATGAGATTGCAGTGCTTTCCATGGTTATTAAAGAAATTAGTGAAATAAATACATCCCAGCATCCAGAGAACAGGATTCTTGAAGTAATTGCAGAGTATGGTATCTGTGTGCAGAAAAGATACAGCATAACAACAGATGACGGTGCAAACATGATAAAGTGTGTCTAATATGAATGTGAATAGGGAAGTAAGGGAAAACATGGATAGTCAAGAACAAATTCTCGATGTTGATGCAGAAGAGGATGGCCACAAAAAAGAGAAAGATTCAGGTGAATGCATGGAGTGGAAAAAGCAACACCGCTTAACTTGATATGGAGCTGCAGTAACAAGTGCCTGTTGGTCAGCTCTTGCTCCTCGGCTAGTGAGAACTCAGACACACATGGTTGGTTATTCATAAGGAGCTGAGGATACCTAATTTAGACAGCTCCACGAGATAGCACTCACTCTTGATATGCTCGGGTGCTTGCTTGAGTTGCAGGTGTTCTGTCAGAATATGACAGCATCGAATTCTCTGCTTCATGTCACAGAAGGCAAGGGGAGCACCATTAAGCAAATGGCTGCTTTAGTCAGAACAGCTAACTTGGGAGGAAGGTACTTTCGGAGCATACTGTCTCATAACGCGGTTAGACTCCCTGCCTAAAATACTTCACAAAGTCAGATGGAACTGTTTTGAAGAATAGATGTAAGCTTTTGAGTTTACCGCCCCGAAGATTTTCTGTCCACAATTCCACAGGAATTCTTTATTCAGCTCCAGTTACCTCCCCTTCCGTCGGACAATTTTAATAAAAATTGGACGTCTTTCTCGTGCCAAGTTAGCATCATCTCCTTTTCTGAAGCACCAAGTGCTGAACCGTCTAGTTGTTCTATAGAGCAGAGAACATATTATTCCGAGGCGATTAACGTTTTTTTTTTTAAAAAAAAAAATTTCAAGACGACAAATAATTCTGAAAATGAACGGATGTCTGTCTTTTAGTCTGACAATCGGCCCAATTACATATATGGAAAGACAACAAAACAAGAACAGATAGACAACCTATGCAGAATGAGGTATCGTTTTAAGTTGTCTAATTGAAAGAAAGAAATATGATCCAAAGGGAGACAACTGATTTTTTCTATAATGATATGATCCAAAGGGAGACAACTGATTTTTTTTCTATAATGATATGATCCAAAGGGAGACAACTGATTTTTTTTCTATAATGAATCACCTTTATTTCTCTAATTGGCAAACTCTGCGTGTTGTAAAGTAAATAAAAAGGTAGTGTACCCAAAAAATTCAATCTTAAAAACTAATCATATTTAACGTTACCAGTTAGCATCCTGGACAAAAAATACAATTTATGTTCGTTTGGTTGAGTTAATACAGAGCCAGTACCTGTACTGTATATTCAGGGTAAAGATTAACCTATCAATACGTTTGCTGGTGTTATCTTATACCGTGCGGACCCAGTTCTGCCTTTTACTTATTCTATTCGTTGATAATTTTTTTTTTTTTAAATTTGATTACTTGAGGTAAATATCAATTTAAACTGAATTCAAATAATACTTATGTGAAGCGAAAATCAATAAATGGATTAACTTAGCCGGAAATGCAATTCTACTTTCAGTTTGTCTTTTTTTCTTCGCTGAAATCTTTGTGAACAAATAAAATTTAGCTGCTGATGAGTGAGTAATTTAAGACTAAATAAACTCTCACCTGCCAAATTGAAGAATGCATCTACTTTTACATGAAAAAAAACTATTTTGGTCGAGTCATTTAAACATTTGGACTGAGATTCCTAAACGCATCAAGGTTGACAGGAATTATCTTGTAAATTTAATTCCACCATATTTCTTGTAGTTTGATGAAGTGATGTCTTAGTTTGGAGGCAGTAGGCATTTTATGATAATGGCCCAGCCAACTTACATAACTCAGTTGTTACCCTCCATCTCTAGAACTACTGTGAATGATGCGGGAAATCTTTCAGCTCGGCTATCACCAATTCAGTAAAAATGGACTTCCTAATAAGTAAGTTTTGCCAAAAATTTTGAAGAATTAATTGTACAAAGTGTTAATGGAGAAAAATTTTCTTTACTAGATGCAGATCAGCAACAAAGAAAAATTATACATTTATTCATGGTTAATAAAACTAATTTGTTTTCACTTGAAGCAAGAGGTTAATGTTTTGAAAAACGTCTTTATTCATCAACATGGAGGCAAATTCCAGCATCGCAAAGAAATTTCTCTCATATCCTAAAAAAAAAAAAAACAGAAGAGTTTTGAAATTTAGTGCTGTCATCAGAAACAAATGCCAAAGTTTATGAATACTGGGAGCTCTTGTATTTACCAACAGAGTCACTTTGATCCCATGTCGGAAACTAAGCCACCAAGGTTGTCAAGAGCAGTCAGTTGGAATAGTTTATATCTCAGACTTTCTTGGGCAAGGTACAGCTGATGGCTTGAGCTACCGCAGTTGGTGTCAAATGACATCTAGTCATTCTAAAACTGACTTGCCATTTTCTCTATAAACTGGTGATCCATATGGCATAACAGGTCATGTGCACAGATTAAGTTTCCAAGTTTCAAGAAATTATGCCATTACACATTTAATTCAAGAATTATTGCCTACATTTTAGATACACAAAATTCATTCCTTTCCCAACAATTTTCTTTCTCTTTATTTGGTAGACGATTTACTAAGCAGGCAGAAGTATCTTAGAGATATTTATGAAGACATGAAAAAAACATTTTAATAAACATTATCTTCACATCTTAATTTCATAACATTAAAATGAAAATCATATCAGATACCTAGAATAATCAAAATTGTACATACCTAAGCAGTTCGTTAAACTTTTAAAAATTTTCATCAGTATCTCTATTGTAATGATGAGCAATTGTATTAATGTGTCCTTCTCTAAGTTGTTCACTTGTAAAAGTTTGTACAACTAACTTAAAATTGTCTACCATAAAATTATTCATTAACCTACAAGTATTTTTTCAAAATCATGTCAAAGATAATTCTCGTGTGTTTAATTCTAGAGTGCTTCAACCAAGTACATTGATTAAAATAGATTTATAAATGTTATTTTCATACCTAGAGATAAAGATGGATTTATATAATGTACATATTTATCATGGTATTTGATTTCGTAATTAAAATGGGGTCTAAACTAAGTAAGATTATTAAAGATAAAATTGGCTGTCATATAATTCATTCAGGTACACTATAATTCTATTCATATATTACAGCAACTGAGTTAACTGGTATTTCAATTCCAGAATCTTTAAGATTCTAAATTTTGTCATATAACCATTTTGTTAGTTGAGATTGACAGATGCTCTCTTTGGCTGGTATATAAGTATATAAGATGATTTGGATCAGAATTTAGATTTTAAAATCTGCACATTTGATCAGCTAATTGTAAAGATCTTATAGGAAGAAGTATCAATACCAGAAATCACTTAATGATATAGATGTTTGTATGAAAGTCATAGATTCTTCCTCTAAACAATATCATTATTAACAGGTAAGTAATTCTCAACTTTTTGTCATCTTTAGTCAAGCATCCCATGCTATAATAATGTGCCATTGATAATTTGCACTATTAAAAATCCAGAGCGTGATCAGTTTTTAAATTCTGCTCAACAGATATTTTTGAAGCAAATGAAGTATCTAATCAGCTGGCCTCATCAAAAGATCCATGGGAAGCAAGCACGTCCCCTTTAACTGAAGTTAATACAATATTACCGAGTAACTACAAATTAAGCAATGTTAGAGGGCAGCTGCGTAGCCTTTTAAAACAGATCTTACATCCAGAAATTAAAATTTTTGTTGATATTTCTTGTTACAAGATCTTCAGCCAACTACATGGGAGCATCAGCACAGGTCCCTAATGATTTCTGTGAGGCATGTTAGTTTACCAGTGTAGAGTCAACCTCGTGTATGGCTGGCTGACGAGACTGAGCCACCTTCCTTATTGTCAGGCTCCCCTGGCTGCTGCTTTTGGCAATTCTTTAATGACATTGTGACTGATGGTAATTTTTGAAAAGCTTGCTGACTTGAATTTTCACAGGCATGCCTGGAAGGCTTTTTAATCTTCTCCAGTAGACCTGCTTGTTGTTCAGTGTCAGCAACTTCCTCGTGTGCAATCAAGTTTAAATGCTTTTTCTGCATTATTAAGAGACTCAACCAGTTTACATACATCTGGTTTCCAGTGATTGGTTTGTTGGAGTGCTAAGCATTCTCAGGCAGAACAAAGATACAGATGGCCAGCAGAAAGCCCAGCTCATTAACTGTATAATTTAATAGATGAAATTGATATACTGGGAGGAGAAAATGGTCAGGTGTATGACTCAATGCTCAAATGCGATCACTGAAGAACGGAAAAAGTGATTAGTACTAATGGAAAGTACTGTTGTCCACAGCCTTTTGTCAGGATTTGCTTGTCCCTACTAACTGGAAAATGATAATTGAATTTACAATAAATTGGTTTGTGCAGTGTTTTTATCCATCTATCACCCTCCATCCAGTTTCTTTCTCTCTCTCTCTCTCCCCAAAAGAAAAATAACTCAACCACTGGAAAACAAGATTAAACAATTTTAATTATCAAAAATTTACAAGGCACTTGGCAGGGCTGATAAATCCATGTACCATACACCAAAAGCAAGAGATGAGATTTGATGTTTCTTTTGCATCATACCTGTGCCTTTCTCCCACCCATCAGGCATCCAACAACAGCTAACTCCAGTAGATACTGAATGAAAGAACCAGGTGTGGCGTTTGTACATCATGCTCTGATAAGTGAACAAAAACCTTGACCCAGGCAGTATGCATAACTTTCAGTTATAGGGGAGGGGCAATAAGCAGTTTATACACAAGCTGTATTTTTACTAAAGACAACCTATTAAAATGCCCTGAGACAGAATGTATCGATATTAAGGTTCCAGTCTTTGCAGCAGAATCCTGTTGTCAAGAACTATGCCTATTTTCTATCCATACATCACAACCTCCCAATTTCAACAATACTTTTCCCTTGTTCATTAATACAAAAAAAAAAAAAAAAAATGTAGTTTTATTGAAATTATCCCAAATATTTAAATGAGTTTAAAATGTCTATAGGTTTAAGTAGATTAGCCCATCACTATCTACTAAAATACATTGTTCTAAAACAAATAACTAAGTGTTTGAATAAGATGAAGCGTAGCAATTAAACAGAAATAACCTTATTATCTTCAGTTCATCAGGTAGTTGGTACTATCAATATTTACACTTTTCAAAGTTGCTTTTTTTAAATTTTTTTATCAACTGAGAGTTTGCCCGCAATGACCAACACTTCCCATTTTAAAATTCCCATTTCAAAGACCAATCCTGACAGGGAGGGAATAGTTTACTAACTTGTCACTAGATTTCAGTGATCTCAACCTCAGTTGGTGGTCAGAACCAAAAGTAAAGGATTTATCCAAGTTCCACTACCTTAATATGAAAACTAATTTCTGGAACTGTTTTAGCATCAACTGCTGTTGCCATTATCAGGGTGGTGCTGGAATGGTTATAGATGGGCAACCGTGGAAATTAATTGTAATAGTGAGGTGGTGGAATGGAAGCTCAAATAAATCCTTTATGTTGCTGGTCGCTGTCTTTTTTAAATTTTTCTCCGCATTTAAAATTATACCTTTTTTACAGGTAGATGATGGAAAAACATTATATTTTATGATCTGTGATAGATAACGTAACAGAAGACATTGAAAAATGCTATACAATGTAGGTTTAACTTAAAGCAATTTAGCTTTGCCAACATGCCTTTCACCTGCACCTTCTCCAGTACGTGTGGCTATAACTGAAAGTTTGCATGGAAGAAACAAACATCTGGAGACGGTGAAAGTCACTGATAAACACCAACCCCAATTAGTAGAGACGAGTAGGCAGAAGTTATCCAGACACAGATGTGTATAAAATCCAACCGTCAGGCGCTGACCATTCTTCAATGCCCCTGTATGTGGATGCTTTCATTCAGCAGTTTTTAATGGTTAAAAACAAACCAAAAGGTTTTTAAAAGCACCAGCAATATTAGATCACAGGTACAGATGATTCACAAAAATATGCTTTAATAAGTTGAACAGTGGTAATACAAAGTTTTCAAAAAATGTGTTAGTGATGTGAGTAAAAGATTCTCTGCCTGCTACAGAGATAAGCCCATTGATTTATTTTTTAAAAAAAAAAAATCTGAAAAGACGAGGTAGATCTATTATTTGGGATTTAAACCTTTAAAAAAACTATTTACTATCATGAAATAAACAGCTAAAAACCCACAACTTTGATATGTTCTTGCAATTGTTTCAATTTCTCGTACGAAGGCTATTGGTTACTTCATTCTGCTGTTGTGATCAAATGAGGGTGGGATTAAAGTAGCCATGTTGCTTGCAATAGATTTTGTTCTTAGAAACTGGATTTCCTGATTGCATATGCACTGAAAAGCAAACCTAGCCACATTAATTTCACATGTAATGAACTCAACAGAGGAACGTGAAATTGATGCAAGTTTACCAGCAGTTTATGACACAAAATTATCATTATTTTTGGGAAAGGGCAAATCAATACACAAGACAGTGAGAATCTGCATGAAAAAACATCAGGCAATTTATAAAAAAACAAAGTTTTCTGAGGCATCAAAGGATAAACATACCTCCACAGTTTCTCACAAAGAAAACCAGAGTTTAGAAATAAAAGGAAAGTCATGCCGGTTTATGTTTGTGGCCTTTTAAAACATCAAATATTTTTCTTAAAGAGATTTCTCAAACAGATAAAGATTTAAAATCTCTCTTCTTCTTTATTCACTGCACTGCCAAGCATAAAGAAATAGTCAGGTGAGCAAATAGTATACATGCCTTCAAAATCTGATCGAGCCAGGTGGTTGGGAACAATGAGTCATGGAAAAGAGACAATGGCAGATAACTTACTTAAAATGAAGACAAACATTACCAAAAAGATGTCACAGCACATGTTGCAGATTATTCTCCATACTGAAATTTTAAATTTCTCAATTTTCTTAAACAAAAATACATTCTGCTTGGCTAGTCTTAAGTTTTGAAAGAAAATAAGCATGTACAAGTACAGCGCTGCTAATATCTGTGACTTTGACGAATTTTAATCTTCCCAGTATTCAGAATCAAGGTTCATATGCAATCCCCATCAATACCTTGTTTAAAAATATTTATTTCATATGCTAGAGTATTTCGTGAGCAAAGAATAGTCAAACACTATTTCTGCACCAGGTGGTTTGTGTGTGGTGTACAATGTTTCCAAGATAGCATGCCAGATGGAAGCTTCATCTATTTCCTGTGGGATAAAGCAAATAATCAAACAGACATCCACAAGAAAATGCATGAGGTGTATGAAGTATGTATTACGCAATGGCATGTATGCAAACTGAGCAGTTCACCAATATTCATGAAAGTGTAGTCAAGGACGGCTGTTCTGGAGATCCATGCTCATCATTATAAAATTGCAAATGCTGCTGCTATGGATATCATCAAACAACACTATTTAAGATGCAGCAAGCGAAATCATCCAATCACCTGGAGGACTAAAAAAGTGTAAGTTTGATAAATTCCCAAACAACTTACTGCATAGCAGGAAAGCATCTGAAACATTTGGATCATTGTCCTTGTGTCATGCTGACATAAATGTGTGTGTGTGGTCACTGTAGTTTCTTGCATAAACTTACGAGAGAGGATGAAGAAGAGGTAATCCTTTCAAATAAAGCTAGGAAAATATCATTTACATTTATGACTGATGATTTTCCAATCGAAGTTGAGAGACAATTGGAAACTTTATTTTAAAATCTGTTAAGAGATCTGTATAGGATATTCTATGAAACAAAAGGCAGACATTCTGCTGCCATTTTTGGAGGCGATCTTTACTAACAATTTCTATTTCTAATTGTGTTTGCATTGTAAGTTTACACTATACAGGAATAAACGGACAAATGAATGAAGAGAAAGAGTGTGTGTGTGTGTGTGTGTTTCAATTCTACAATATACAGGAATGAACACAATGTTGGCAAATCTTTATGTTAAGATAACTGTCAACCAATAAATAAGTTTTTATTGTAGTGAATAGTGATTATACTCTTGTTCTATTTTTAGCAAAATAATAGACTTTCTTTTTTCTAGGCCATAATTTAAAATTAGGACTTGTAACCATTGATAACACTTTCCAAATACATTAACCAGTTTAGAAAAAAACTGCAAATATATCGAATATGATCTGGCATCAGCAAAGGCACTTTTAAAACTGTTTTGTGTTTAACCCATTTATCTCCTAATTTCCTAACCTCACTAACAAAGCCTGTAAGTATTTTTCTTTTTAAACGCCTTTCCCCAGTAGCTTTTGTCCCTGCTTTTTTTACTATTATGGGATATTTCTTTGACCTGTCACAGTAGCTTAGAAGTGTAGGGATGAAGCAACAAGATCTAGCAACAATTTTCAAATTTTGATCTGGATGCTCCCTATGAACTTTAAAACATTTTTGGTGCTGCTGACATACAGCCTGGGCCAGGGTTAGTAAATTTACTAAAAATTCTGATGGCTCAGAACACCGCAGAGAAACTTGTCTGTCTTCTCACCTGCTTAAACAAACAAAAAGAACAAAACAAACTTTTCTTCCTATTATTAACACCACGGAAACTAATATGAATAAACAAATACTGGAATGTTAAGTAACTGGAATTTCTCTTATGGAAAAAACCCATACCATCTCTATAGCACTTACACTCTGCCCCTGTTAACAAAAAATAAATCTATTTTCCATTCCCCTGAAAGAAAGATAAAGAACTTTCAAAGAAATGTATGCTGATGTGATTCCATTTGTCCATCCTTCGTTATCACAGATCATGGATTTAAGAAAAAGAAAAAAAATCAGCAAACATAAGAATAATGGATGATGATGTTGCATAGTCAAATGAAATTCTTCTCTTTTGCATTAGTTCTTTTTGGAATTGGCTGTTTTTCGCTTCCATTGCCATATCTGTCTGTCAGTGCCAGTACAAGACCTCATGAGGAGTGTTTTACCATCAGCGACACTTCCATACATCTCTGTGTGTTCACGTGAAACAACGTGTTGTCCTAAGGAGAATACAGAAAAAAATTGCAATTTTACAATTATACAGCTTTGCTAGTAACAAAAATCTAAGAACATTGGGCCCTGACATCATATAATTGATACTATAGCTCCCCACCGCCACGTGGGCTTGCAAGCCACAGTGATGAATCACGCTTGCATCATACGCCACATGTGGACAGGGGTTGGCAGTCGAACTGTTACTGCTAAGCAATAGCAGGCATTTATTTCTATCAAACTTCTCGGAGTTTAATAAACTTAATAAGAAAACAATTAAAAAGACAATATTCACTAGGAAAAGATAGCTGCCATGAATGATGACATGCAGATGATGCTCCCAGAGTTAGAGAATATGAAGCAGTCTAAGGTACCCTTCCACCAAACCACAGCACCTAAGATTTGACCTTCCCAGATAAGCTTATCAAAACAACTGAGCCCAGTCCAGAACCATTGCTAATTTTGCAAGAGATCTGAAACCTATGACAGAGTCATTGCCTTTGCAACAGCAATGGACTTTGTTGCCTCAGCAATTCAGTCCCGCTCTTCATGGATGGAGATTTTGCCATGGCTCCAAAATTATTCCGGCAGGTGTGTGTGATGAGAGTTCCATTCCATAATGGCTATTTGACACATGTTTATGCATTTCTACAGAAAAAAACCCACGCTACATATGAGAAAACGCTGCAAGCTGCTGCAGATAAATGTGAAGAGATGAACTTGGATATTCGATTAGAGGCTGTTGTTACAGATTTTGAAGATGCTGAGTTTTGTGCAATTACTGCAGTATTTGGTTGGCATATTCAGAGTAGAAGTTGCTTCTATCATCTGACACAAAGTACTTGGCAGAAAGTTCAGAGCCCCGGTCTCACGGGGCACTAAAATGGAGATACCGGTATTTGTCTCTTCTGTAGAAAGATGCATGGAGTAGTATTTCTTCCTGTCACTGCTGTTCAATTTGGCATGCAGCACTTTAAAAACATCTGTCCAGAAAAAGCATGAGCTCTTGAGATACTTTGATGAGAACTATGTTGGTGGTGCTTACTGCTGATGACCAGCACGAGCCACCCAACTATCCTCCTACTACATGGAATATCCATCAGACTACACAACGACAATGCACGTGCCAATAACACATGTGAGGGCCGGAATAATAAGTCCTTAAATCTGGAAGGTCACTGACATCTCTCTGTGTGGAAGGCAAAGCACTAGTAGACGCTGTTGTACAACAGGCACCAGTTGGTGTTCCTCCTTCCAAAATGAATGAGGTGGCAGCAGTAGCTTGTCCAGAGCCCGTGTTGTCTTTGGTTAGGAGATAGCACATTGATTGCGAACTTCCTTACATTACTGCTGGTGCCAGACTGAGAAATAAAGGTTTTTGAAGAACCTGTTTCTCGTGCGTGGGCCAAAGATCAACAATACAAGCAGCTGTCCCATAACTCGCATAGCAAGGAATTTCTCCCATTCCAAAATTACCTCAAATAATGGCACCAATAAGTCTCAATGGTATATAATTAGTAGTATTGCAAAAATACCTGATAGCTCTGAAATTTCTAATTTGGCGATTTTTTCACAGTACAAAGTTTAATTGAGAAAAAATAACTGGTTGGAAAGATTGTAAACATTGACATCTGTTGCTTATGCAAGTCTGCTGTATTCTAATTTCCACACTGTACAAGTAAATACCATATAAAAATTGTAAGGGGTTACAATTGACACCCCAGCCACGATTGGGCTCAGAGCGGCTGCCCGTTCACCTGCCCACATTGTTATGCCACTGATAAATAGTCAGTAATGGCACCATCTCAAATTAATGGAATACCTTTAATAAGATGAGACTAATTAGCTGTTTTCATAGTTAGTTCATTGATCTACCTATCCTTTTTCCGAGTAATTTTAGTCTTTTTAATTGTTTTCATATTACGTTTGTTAAACTCCCAAGAAGTTTGATAGAAATAAATGGATACTATCATTTAGAGTTTCTTTCCCCTTCCCCGATTACACGGTTGTGCTCCTGTTTAAAATATCTGAGAAAACCTAAAGTTAGCTGTGAGTTGGGGATGCATATCGACTTGATTTCTATAAGTGGTCACCTAAAAGGAGGTTTGTTTACCCTGTCCACCTGATCATTAGGTGTTGCCCACGTACTCCTGAAAATCATGATCAAGCCATGTGGAGGGTCAAATAGTAGCCACTAAAAATGCTTGATATTTTAGCTTTTCCCAACATGGCAGAAAGTATCATGGCTCATACGAGACCAACATCTAACACTCTCCTTTAAAACAAACCTCATGGAACTTCTTACTTTGCACATGTAAAATAATTTGAAAATTCCCCACAAACAAAACAGACAAGTTAACATTTCTGTACTACTGCATCAAAAGCCTGCACCAGGTAACATATGAGCAACTCACCTCTCTATATAGCCATTCCTGGTTGCCATGCTGTCCATGACATGGATATGTTATAACGTTTTCACCACCGGAGAAATCTAGACAGCCATCATCTCGACGTACTTCACTATTTTTACTGAGCATCCAGTACTAAAGAGAGAGAAAAGTGAAAGTCTATCAGACGTGGGAACTTTCAAGTGTTTTAAGATGAACAAACAAACATAACTCAAAATTTAATTCTCCTACAGTGAAGATGGTTTGAAAGATAGCTACTGTAAACTCCTGTCAACGATAGCACAGGGTTCAGCAAATTTTAACATTCACTGCTCAGCAAACAAAAGATTCAAAAAGTTGAAAAGCAAACTTACATTTTAAATCACCATCAAGGTGAACCGATAGTAAAAGGATACTCTACCTTTCACCAGACCCACAAGAGAAACAGAAACAAAACAGGCAACAAAAGTGGATTATTCTTGCATGTTACCTGATTGCCCCCCTGATTATGACAAGGCCACATAATAACGGGTTTGTGCATGTTATGATGATCCACAGAGGCGTCCACACACATTGGTTTTGCTTTATTCCGAATCTGTTAAAAAACAAAACTAAGTCAGTCTACACATTTGCATGATTTCTATAATTCTAAATTTGTATGATTGATGTTAATCAAGTAAAAAATTATACTAGGAAAACCAAAATGAAAACTGGGGTCCAAATACCATTATGTTGATGCTATTTCAAGAATTAGATTTGAAGGTTCCAAGCATGAACGGCCCCTTGCATTAACCCACAATGGCTTCCTTGTTCCTTATTGTTAAATAGTTACAAAGACATAGAACAATGCATTACCCTTACTAATAACAGTAGTCTATGAATGAATTTTGACATTCCCTCCCTACAAATTTCTTCTTGAAGTAAAATCTCTTACCTCCCCTGATGCCAGAGCGTCACCCGGAATAAATAAATCAGGATACACATTTTTCACAAACCAGTCAAAAGAATGGCACTTTAATCTTTTCCTTAGCTCTTTTCTATCGGTGACATCTCCAAATTCACCCTGCAAGCGAGGAAACCACCATACAATTACTGCCCACATTCCAGAAAGCACACTACAGGTCGAGAATCCCTTATCCGAAATTCTTAAACCGAAAAGTTCAAGGTGTACGTGCATTACTCACCGTAATTTTTGTGCTTTGTTGTTGGTGTGACTATACTTTGAAAATGTCGAAAAGGCCTGCAAATACCCCTACGGTACCCGGTAGGCCTACCGTAGTGATTGCTTACCTTTCTGATGGCTAAATGTACATTTTTTCCTATGGTTTCATGCACAACTACCTGTAGGCCATATGTATCCATGCACAGTTATGATGCTGTAAACGAACTTGTTCCCACTGGGTTAGCTACCAAATTATGACGGCATATCTATATTCCAAAATCCGAAACAAATCTGGCCCCCAAGGATTTTGGATAAGGGATTCTCAACCTTTTTTTTGGGATTTTTTGTTTAAAGCAAAAAAAAAACAAACAAACAAAAATTAACTATGAAAATATTCCAGAAAAAACAAAAAAAAAAAATTTGATCATCACTAATGTAGGTTGCCAGGCGATGTGGCTCATTGGTGAGTGTGTTGCCTTCAGGACTTAAGGGTCCTTGGTTCAATTCCCGCTGCTGGCGCATTGTTGTGACCCTTGAGCGAGGTACTTTACTGGCATCGCTCCAGTTGCTGCTGGGGAGTGGCCTGTGTAGGCGCTCAGACAGAGGAACCAAGGGCGGGGACCCTCTGTAGCCATGACAGAGGCGAGTCTCCTATGACAAGGAAAAGTCAGAAGAATGAACCACTGCTGAAGACGGATGCACTGGGCCAGAGTGCGCATGACGCCAGTGCAACGCATCCCACTCTTATAAACGAGTGATCGAAGACGACTGATGTAGGTCGAGTAATTTAATTCTTAAAAATTATCCAGATAGCAGTTAATTTTCAGAAAGGAAATCCAGGCATTTATATCATTTAATGACATACTTTGGAAGAGAGAATAGTTATAAGAGAGTTGCAATACCGTATTGTTCATTAAGTATATAATTTGAGCACAAATCTAAGCATAAAGGAGTTTAGTAGAATTTTCATGTTTAATTTGATCTATATTAAAAAAATTGTGCACATCTCAGTTGCTCTAACCTCCAGTGTGACAGCCAATCATGTCTTAGTAGTGCACAAGAAAGCTACATGGTCTATAGAAGCAGGATTTCTGTAAAACTTGTCTGTTGGATGCATAAAAATTATTTAAAGAAAAAAAACTACATGACTAAACTATCCTTGCAATAGGACAGATCAACATGGCAACAAAGTTTGGAATTTTACTATCAGTCATTAACAAACTGTATGCACACTACAAACAGAGATGGAAGGGTTGTTTTCATTACAACGATTATCATGACTGACCACAGGATAAGACAAATGAATGGTCAGTCCCATTCCATGGAACATCAGTTTGCTCAATGCCCCGACTCAGGAGTAGTGGGCCACATGGTCGGGGAAGATAAGATTACAACACACAATGCTAATTGGAAGTTATGTGTAATAAAGTGTAACTAAATTAAATAACATAGAAGGAATGTATTGGTAGCTAAAAGTAAGGCTCTCTTCATCAACTAGATTTATTATATGGATGTGGCTCACCAGGTCGAAGTTAAATCTCTCATAGTAGTAGTTCTTGTATTCATCCAGCCAGACTTCAGCCAACCTGACAGAGTTCTTCTTCACCACGTTTACACCTGTGCGCCATTTGTATGGACTGCGTTTCCGAAAAATGTGGCCCACATGAGAACAAGGAACAATCTCTAAAACACCACCGCACATCCAGATCTGTGGCAGAAATGTAAAATATAGAAAGTCAGGGTTAGTTTGGCCACTTTCCATTACCTTAGCAATAATGAAATTAATGAATCTATGCTTCATATTCTTTCCCTGCTGGCATCATCAGCATTTAGTCCTATGGGTGACTGTTTTAGTGTCCAATGACTTTCAGCCTTTATCTATAAAATATTTATTGCACAACTAAACTTTGTCCAGTGTTAGCTTCTAGATGAAGTTTGCTTTCATTTTTTGCAGAATAGTGCAATGTAATTACATAATTTGAAAGCATTTCTGAGAAAGCTGAAACTACATATGCAGAACTTGTAAAGATTTTACGTTCAAGCTTTGATTAAAGGTAAAACAAGTTGTGAGAGAAATTTCTTGTTTCATGCTAAAAATGCTGCTTCTGCCAATTGTTTTCTCCAAACAAGAACCTTATTAAGTGGAAATAAAAATGCAAACAGTCCAGAAACATGCGTAAAATGGAAATGCTGCAATATTTGTTTTGAAAAGGTTTTGTTGAATAAAATTTTGAATTCATTGACAATTCTAACTCAAGCAAAACTAGGTGTACAAATGTAGCCAGAATCTTCCCAAGGCATAAACACTTCGGATGGAAGCAATGTGATCAGAAAAGTAGACCTATGAATAAACTAAATAGGCCCCAAAAATGGATCAAATGTCTTTTTTAAAAAAATAAAAGGGATTTCTATTATTAAGGATGAATACAAGTTTAACTAATGTAAGTTTACATTATTAGCCAAAATATTTTTTCTATTTAAAATTAAAGCCAATAATTATCATGAATTTCTATTTGAACATCTATACCATGCAGGTCTAATAGATGTATTGAATAAGGTCTCCAAGTCAGGGTATTTTGGACAAATTTAACCCTACAACTTAAATTATTCCCCAAATCCATAGTGTGTCAGTTTCTTTAATGTTTAGCTGTTCAAAATTTTCACGAGCTCTGATCATGTCATATCCTGTCTATTAATTTTTAATAAAGAGTACATTTGTACTAACTCTTGTAAACTGGAACCCTACCAAAAGTGAACTTGAGCCCTTCCCAATAGTCCTACCACCAGACTATTGCATTGCTGAGATACTGTATTTAAAATATATAATTGTTTTTAAATTTTGTTTGTATTAATCAGGAAAAGAAAGAACAAAATTCTTGATTTTTCATTCCTCCCTTGAAACAATGCTTAATCCCAAGTACTGACTGGTTTTTAAATTACCCATCTGCTATCCATCTTTTAAACTTTTAACTTTTCTTTCCCATTAAACATTCTCTCTTTTTTCACTCATTTTACTTATTTAGGGATAAACCTTTAAAAAAATTTTCAGCAATTTCCTTTCAGAAAGTTTCATGGGAGTTCATCTCCCATTTTAGAAGACAAAGGCAACGCCGAGGTAAGTGATGTTACCCTGAATGACAGTTCCAGATTTTCACCACCCCAGATGTCCATTCCAGCATCGTAGGTACCGAGGTGCGTGAAATATTCTCGGCTGATTGCAAACAGTCCTCCAGCCATTGTGGGTGATCTAGGAAACACACACAGGCAGAAGGTTCAGAGAAAAAAAACAAATTACTTCCAAGAAAAATATTTCTAGTAGTAATTTTCCACGAGAACAAGGAAAGACAAATCCGTACAATTTTTACAAAAAAAGTTCTCAGCTGCATGAAGGAAAATTACATTAGGTCAGAAATTTGAAATTTATTAAATAAAGTAAATGATTATAAAGATTCACTTTGATAGCAATAAAACTTAAGCAAAAATAACAACTTTTAGTCTTACTCCATGTTCAGTATTAAGCAAAAGTAATTTTGATCGAATTTTAATTAGAAACTTCAGCTTAATTTTTTTCAAATTCAGCAGATACTTAAAATCCAAGCAGAATCTGTCCTTCTAAAACCAGAAAACAACATCAGCAACAAATTCCTAAGGGTTTTAGGCATTTTCTGTTTTTTTTTTTTATTTTTGGCGTTATACCAGTCCTTCACATTAACGTTAGTTTTAAAATGTAATTCCAAAAATTCTACCCCTTTCTGTAAACTATATTCGAGTTTTAAAATTTACCAGCGAGGCGAGAGTTCATTGAGAACAATACTAAAAGACCAACCGTACAAACTGACCTCGCACACACGGGCTCATTCAAAATGTGAATTCAGACAAACAAACTAGTTCAAGGGCGGGGCAGAATGTGTTGGTATATGCACAAGTCCATTTATTTTTGTACACATGTTCTGGGGAATGCAGTGCCGTGAATGTCAGTCAGGAAATGTTAATAATCTAATAGTTAATAAACTATTCATTTTTTTTAAAATCTGGGAGAAAACTCAAACGGCAGGCTTGCTGAAGAGTGAAAAGAAACCATACCAGAGAGGTTCACCAAACCTATTTGATCCTCTGTGAAGAGGACACTTGGGCCCTTAATAGTCTACCACTGCGCTACCAAAATCAATATTGTATGTGCTTTAGAAGAAAAAAAAAATTTTTTTTAAGTTTGCAGATTTATTCTGTGCCTACCATACATCATCCACTCAATGTACAATCTTCACTGATCCTAATTTTATAGGCTATCTGGGTATATATTAATATTTAATAGTCACATTTTAAAATTACCTGACATGCATATTCTATATAGCAACAATTTTCAGTATTCAGCAAACAAAAAAACCCACCACCACCTCAGGTTTCAAGTGTGTATTTGACAAGTTAAAATGTCAAAATGACTGGGTTATGTAACCGTGGCAGTTCAGTTGGTCAGTTGTTCAGCCCCCACTGTTACACAACATTTTTGTGGTAATAAAAGGGGGAAAAAAAAAGAGAGATTGCTATAATTGGCTACATGCAGAACCGAAGCCACCAAGAGAAACACCAAATAGACTGGGCAAGAAAACAAAGAGCTATGTGGGAGGGGATGGAGATAAACAGTATATCATGCAGAAAAGTTGCGCCTTACCAAAAACAGATGGTTTTGAAATAATTAAAAAAACAAAACAACAACAACAAAAGATGTAGAATCATTTTGGCTACTGCTAAAGTTATCATCATTCACTAATGAGCTACATAGGTTATAGATTTAAAACATACTGCACTCCAAATGATGATGCAAAACGTAAAGCTTTTCTTTGTGCCTGTTGTTAGGAAGAATTGGTCAAACATCATCTTCAGCTCGCTGACAGGCAGATTTATACCAGTACCACAAATGTAAGTATCATATGAACTTGTTGGTGAAACATGAATTCTTATTATTTTTACCTTAGCTTGTGGTAAAACAACAGTAAACTGTGGTTAAGTAAAATTAATAAAGCCTTGAGAATAATTAACATTATTCATATCATCATCAGTTTTTTTGGTAAATGCTTAACTAATTTACATGTTGTCTTTTCACCACTTGTGATATAAGGCTGGCGTGTTTTTACATGACTCTCTTCAAGATGTAACACACATCAACAAATACTTATTCATTTGCAAGAAATCATTTTGGAGTTTTAATTAATGAAAGTCAGTGTTGTTGTTGAAAAAGATGTCATGACAACATTTAAAAAATGCAACATAATCAATGAGACTGAGACTCCTGGGTCCCATGTTGTTGTTTTTTTACTGAGCTTATGGTAAAATGACAATTAGCAGTGGAGTGCAAACAAAATATGTAGCCTTATATTTACTCATTAAAAAAAAATTCAATTATTTGTTTCTAATTAACAAGAGAACTAATTTGGAAACAATGAGCCAAGATCCTCTACCATAACATGCTTCTAATCACCAAGGTCTATCCAAATATGATAGCACATAATAGTTTAACCAATTTACTGCTAATATGCAAAGAAGATTATGGTCACAAGATCATTTGGTATTAATTTCTAAGGAAGGTAATTCAATAATAATTTCCATGTGATTGATTTTGCAAAACAAAAGTACTCTCATCTGCATTTGTTCAATTATCAATTCATCTTATTTACAGCAATAAAAACAAAAAATCAAAAGTTTTTAGATTGGAAAGCCAGATATTCAGATGATGATCCCACTGATTCTAGTACCAATGAAAGGAGAGAGAAAAGCAGTTCAGTCCTGATTTAAAATATTTTAGAGATAATTTTGTTGTTTTTAATGAAGAAAACTAAGATCCTCATATTGCCACTTAAAATAAATGATTAAGATTCTTCCAAGGTAATTCAGCGATGCTGAATATAAACATGGAGAACAAGGAGCTCGGTTAGATCAACATTTTATAGATCAGTTTTAATGCTAACTCGACAAACTAGCAGCAGCAGCACAGGTGGTTTTTGGGTTTTGTTACATTTACTGTTTTTAACTGTTTATTGTAGCACAAAACATTCCTTGGGAGAAAGCACAAGAAATTAAAATACATTATAAAAATCAAACGTATAAAGATACATGATGCTTATTCAAGAGAACCAGTCTAGACGCTTCTCAGGGTGGTTACCTCCCTCAGACATCACTGCTGCTAGCAGACGAGCTTGCAGATTCTGTTAGAGAAAGCCTTTTTTGCTTGCCTGAAACGGTCTTGCACAACTGCCATTCCATGAAAACCTTTGTGGGTCTAAAAGGGTGAAATTGAGGTGGTGGTAGGCCAAGACTTTAAGGTGGACACAAATTTATTTTAACTGCTGACCACATCCCAGGCCATGTATGGGGAAGCACTAAAATCACTCCTTAGGAAACCAAATTTCTTATGTATTAGAGACTTGATCTGGGTTTGCAAGAGGTTATAGTAAGTACTTAGTGACGACAATTTGTCTGTTTTACTACAGGTATTTTAGTAAGATTCTTGGATGGCAGAGATACCATGTTATTTCTGTTGTTTGCTTTCTGATCCAAAGATTTTAGTTGAGGATAAGCAAGAGTCTTTAATGTGTTCTGGCCTACACATGTAAGCTGCTTTGGCACCCAGTATGTACATGGCATTGTTGGATGTCAAAGAAACCAAAATGCATTCACTGGCATACATGCCTGTGAACATAAATATGAGAAAAGGCCAAAAAACATATTCAGATCTTAACAACAGACATAACTGGTCAATGCTACAAGTAGACATTCTTGTATCAATTTTGAAATCTCAACAAGGATGGAACTATCAACACATTTATTTAATGTTGCATCTAGAACTGGGAAAATGTGACAGCTTTTCATGGCATAAATCTCTTCTGCTAAAATTATTTGATGTCTCATTAACATAAAAATATTGAGAAAGCATTAAAAACCTATCTATAGCCTTAATTTGAGGAACCAGTAAAATTGAAAAATGTAAATTTGAAGACCATAAAAAATTGTGCTTAGGCATAGGAATGCTGCTGCTGCTCATAACGATGATGTTTATCCTAGCAAAGCTTACACAGAGGAAGAAACTAACTGTTACACATTATCTCACTGAACTGTGTGATGTTGTCATCAGAAATGTTTGTAGCTTCCAAATCACTTTCAGAACTGTTGCATCAGAGCCATGTTGATGACATTCACCTTAAAAAAAATCGATGCATTTTTCAAGTTTAAATACTTGATTAAAATAGCTTGACCATTGGAGTTACCTAGGTAAAATGTTGCATCATTGTATCTCCATAGTCAGTTCAAATCTACATCGGTATATCACTGTCAACCATCTTTTCGTTTTACTAATAAGAATGTCATTACAACTAATGGAAGGGATATTTATGATACACCAATAAATCACTCGCTATGAGATAGACTTTCAAAGGCAGCCAGTAGCATCAACGCCAATGCTCAGAGCAGTGCACAAGTAGATGTCTTAATGTGGAGGGACAAATGAGTGACAGGGATTGCAGCTGAAACATTTCTGTCGACTCTGTGGGAACAATAGCAAGTGAAAAGAAATCACTGATTGGACAAGAGATCACAATCATCTGCGACATAGTGAGATTGGTTCTGAGGATGTATGAACAAAACTGATTAGACAGTGCAATATAGATGTTGATAGTTCAACCCAGACATAAAACAAAAATGACACTGTTGATTTAGGACCACCCATTAAAGGTAAAAATACTGGAAGAAAAATTCTTTGCAAGAAGTGACCTGGATTCCTGATGATTTCTATTCACAGACAGTATAACAACACGAGTTACATGTGGTTAAGGTATCAAAATATGTCACTATCCAGGTGAGCAGTTATCCCTACCATCCAGATGTAGTACCATCTTAATTCCATCTCTCCAATCCCTCACGTAAAAGATAAATAAAGTCATAGGAATCTACTGACAAACACAACTGAGATCTCTGATGGAACAGTGGAGAAAATATAAGATGACCAAGAAATATTATCTGATGAGTGAACATTAGTAGTGTGTGTATACCTTGTGCTTATTTCTAACTTTAGTTCATTATATCTGTATTAAAATAAAATTCTGGCTAGGTTTTCAGGTGCCCCTCATATATCTTGAAAACCGGCTAACAGTTGTTGGGTGGATTGATTTATTTCCACAAATGCTGAAATTAAGAGAAAATGATAGCATTTGTTTTAGAAATTTCTATATGGCACTAAAAATATAATTTTAAAACAATAAAGGTGTGCATTTAAATATACTGCAGCCGACTGACTATATTGAAAGATAATGCATCACAGGACTGAACTGCCTATTGAGATTACTACTAATATAAGAGAAAAAAAGTAAAGTCACCAAACTTAGAAGTAACCAAACTAGAGCATCATGAGGGATCACTAACCTAATAGGTGCAGCCACATCTGAAAAATTCCGATAGAAGTCAGTGGCTGGCATCCATTTGTAAATCAAATCCCACGAAAATCGTCCTATTTGTATCATTTTATTCTGACTACTGATAAAGCCGAGTGTCTCATCGGAAATTTGCTCTATGACTGGCAACGTAACATGACGGTGATCCTTTCCAATAGGTGACAGAAGCGGTTCTAGCCAACCTGGAGAAGATAAGGAGTCAAACAATCAGACCCCTGCAAACTTACAATTGTTTTTCCCACCTCCACTAGGCGACAAGTTCCTGCAAGCTGGAGAATTAAATGAAACTGAATTAAAAAACAAAAACAAAACATAAATTCTTTTAAAATCATAATTCTTACCCTGTGATTACCTGCGACAAATTCGCACAAAAGTGTAATTAATTTCTCAAGGAATTCATTGTGTGTGCAAAATAGGTTTTTGTTTTCATGTTTTTTTTTTCTTTTTCTTTATTGAAAATTTAGCGCTGTAACCCTTTCCACCCCAAATTCCTGAAGAGTGGTAAAAATTAAAGAAAAATAAAAACATGTTAATTTGAAATGATCCTGTAAGATGAATTACTATTCAAAATACTTGACCAGTTTTTTTTTCAAGGTAAATCCTCCCTGAAACCAAGAATTACATAGTAAACGAGTTTCCAAGATTCTTGACCGGTCTGGCTTCAGATGTTTCTACATGAAATGCCCTCTTATAACAGAATTACTCTTCAGTTATGTACTTGTAGAAACAAATAAGCAATCCTCGAAAAGCCGTAACCATTTGTTGGAGCTTTGAAATTGTTCTTTTTAAAACAAATTATACTCAGACACTTTCTACTAATTAGAGTGGTAAATGGTATGATTGTGTAAAGTGTCAAAAAAAATGTTTTGAAATACAAAAAGATATTAGAAGATTATGAGAACAACATTTACATCAGGACAGACTATACCATTGATGTTTGGAAACCGTCATTCAAACTTAATTCTGAAATGTGCATAATGGGAATAACTACTTAAGTGTACACCATATCCAAATAGCAGATGTCAACCACTTTTAGCCTAAATAGATTTGTCATCCAGAGAATGTTGCATACCAACCTTTTTCTGGGCATTAAAGCAGCTCTTCACTTCCTGTTCCAGAGTAGTTTGATAACATTTTTTTAAGAAACAAATTGTAAAATCTTAATGTCTACATCCTGGGTGCTACTGTTTCTTGGCCATAAATACTAAAGGTAGAACCTACTTCCTATGGTACATAGCTGTGCAGCATTACTGACAGTTCTGTTTACTGAACACAGGTATTTAAAACAAAAGAGATGGCTTTCAGCTGGCACATGGACCCATTAGCTTAACTTCTGCTCCTTTGTTTAATGCAATAGGTTCCAAATTTTACTAGTAACTCAAAAGTTTATTGTAACCATCTGGTAAAAAATTTGTTACCAAGAGATCTCTTATGAACATTCACAAGTAAAACATTAAGAAATTCCTGCACTTTTAACATACAGCACAGAAAGCTACTAATGGGTATTTGAGAAAAACTATCAGCTCCACCTGGTGGTCAGTAAGCTGCAGGTACACTTGCACAGGTGATGGTAAATCAAATACATTACCAATTCCACTACACGCAGATTGTTTATCTCCTTAAGAACAAACCTGTCAAAATTAAGTGTTAAATATCAAATTCCATAAGAAAAAAATATTCGTTTGAAAAATTACATAAAGCCAGACAAACGTCAGCCCAGCAGACTTTCGTAAATATTTTCAGCTTGCTTTGTGTATATTTTTTTTCTTCTAAAATTGCTTTCCTTTGGACTAAGAATAAAAAAAATCACCGTTTTATGCTCTAACTTTAGTTGGATGAACTGTCTGGTTCCTTACTTTACTTGAAGGCACACAAAAAAATCACCTTAGTTTTGATGAATCGATGAAAGAGCTACCTGCTCACGCAAAGAATTGTACCAGCCAACAAATGCTTGCCATTATTAAAGGGAATTTTAATACAGTTATTAAAAATAACGAGGAAGAATAAATAGTAATAAAAAAGAAAAAAAAAACTATCTGTCGAAAAATCAAAATAATATTTTAAAATTATAGAAGTCTCATGGCAAAGTAAAGGCTTCTTCGCATTAGTGAAATTCGGTACAGACTTTAACCACGCACTTTGAAAAAGTACACACTACATCTGACTGTCAAACTGCTTGCGTTGTTAAAAAGAGAAAAAAAATGTTAGAGAGAGAAAAGATGGAATGGCAATTCTCTCATCACTGCTATCCTATGAGATACAAAAAAAGGCTCTTCTTTTTTACCCCAACAAATGTTGCAAAGACAAAATGGAGTTAATAGATATTGATACGATAAATCAGTCATGAGCAACCCATGGCCTGCGACATCCTAATATGCAGTCCATGGAGCTTTGGCAATGTTATTTTATTTTCCTGTTTTTTAACCAGGTGACCGTATAGTCACCAGCCACTCCACAGGCTTGTCTCCCATGGCAAGCACTCCCAGTTGCATCACAGGCCTCTGCAGTAACTCACGCTGGCATCACAGGCCTCCCGCAGCATCCTGTCGCTCTGCCGCCCTGATGGAAATGCAGACAATACACGCTGGCGACAGGAGCCGGAACTGTTACCGCACTAGGACTGATGCAATTGAGCTGCACCCCCAATTGGCATTAACCATTGGGGGCTGGGGTAAAGACTTCACACCATTCCCTATTTCAAGTTACGTCCCCAGTAATCTGAATGCGATTTGAAGTTATCGGGGGAGGGGGGGTAAGGTGAAATTGCTACACTGGCAGCTAAAAGACTTAGACCTTGATGCCTGCTGGAAGCACGTGGCAAGGACAGGGACTCAGGCGGGACGTGCCTCTAGGCCAATCTTGGCACCAACAACCGGCAACATTGCGTTCGGGATTTTTCAGACCGTCAGACACGGCCTTAGAGAAGAAAAAGCGAAAAGTAGAGGATAAATCATGCAAATCCAGTGATAGGTGGACCTCAGAGTATTTCTTCACCAGTGTTAAAGAGACTGCAGTATGCTTAATTTGCAATGAATCTGTGGCTGTCCTTAAAGAATATAGTGTCAGGAGACACTATGGTACAAAGCATGCATCAAAATACGGTACCTTTCAGGGCCAGATGCGGAAAGATAAGGTGCAGGAATTTGAAAAACGTCTTGCGGGCCAACAAAATCTCTTCAAGAAAGCCACTGCTGAGGCAGACATTTCGGTACATGCCAGCTATTTGGTCTCCAAAATCCTGGCAAAACGTATGAAGCCCTTTGGTGATGGCGAGATAGTGAAGGAATGCCTTGAAGCTGTGACTGATGTAGCATTTCCTAAGAAGGCTATTATTTAAAAAATTAGCTTGTCAAGGTTTACTGTGGGTAGGAGGGTTGATTTCATGTCAAAGAACATTGAAGACATCCTGAAATGCAGAGCATCAAATTTCAAGTGGTTTTCCATAGTAATGGGCGAGAGCACTGACGTGTCCCATGTAGCTCAACTGGTTGTCTTCATTCGAGGCAATGATGCTGAATTTAACATAACTGAGGAGTTAGCGGGTATGGTGGGAATGATGGGCACAACAACCGGTGCGGATTTAGAAGAGTTGAAGTACTGAAGCGATTGGGCTACCTTTAGAGAGGCTGAGTGGCCCCCATCAATGGTTGGAAAGAACAACGGCTTGACAACTCTCATCTCTCAAGAAGCTAGGGCTCTGACTGGCCGAGTTAATTTTGTGCCACTGTTTGTTGCATCAAGAGCACTTAAGTGCAGAATCTCTGGGGATGCAAAATGTTGTTGCAGTTATTGTGAAGCTTGTGAATATCATCAGATCAAATGGATTAAATCATCACCAATTCAGAGAGTTGCTGAGTGACATGGCATCTGATTATTGAGATGTGGTTTATTTTGCTGAAGTGCGATGGCTAAGCTGTGGTCAGATGCTCAAGCAAGTTTATGATTTGAAGGAAGAAATAGAACTCTTCTTAGATATGAAGGGGAAGCAGTGAAGGAATTTGGTGATCGTGAGTGGATGTGCGATTTTGCATTTTTGATCGACCTTACTCAGCATCTCAATGAACTGAATCTGAGGCTCCAAGGAAAGGATTAGCTCATCTATGCCATGTTTGACAAGATCAAGGTGTTTGAATCCAAGTTGTCACTGTAGGAATCACAACTTTGCTCCAATAACCTTGTTCATTTTGAAATGTTGAGGAAGGAGAATCCACGGCGACTCAAAGATAAATTTCACTTCCGTTTTCAAGATTTCAGAAGATGCGAGGATACCTTCAACATCTTTTCCATTCCTTTCGATGTCAGTGCTGAAAGTGCACCCCCAGAGCTTCAAATGGAGCTTCTTGATCTTCATCTTCAGTGTAGCACTGAACTGAGTGTAAAATTCTGCAATGTGCCGCTCCTTGACTTTTACAAGCTCTACCTACCAAGGAAGAGTTTTCCCGAATTGTCAAACCATGCTTCGAAGATGGTAAGCTTGTTCAGCAGCATTTACATCTGCGAGCAATTTTTTTCAAAAATGCAGGTGCTGAAGTACAAGCATCGAAGTTGGCTTGGAGGCAAATGCATGGAAAGCTCCTTGCGCATCGCAACTTCTCAGATCGAGCCGGACATAGAAAGACTCGTGAAAGAAAAGGTGTGTCAAGTGTCGTCGCATTAAGCTGCTTAAAAAGTAGTATGAATAAAAATTGTCCTACAATATATATTTTCTTTTATTTTGGCATAAAAATAACTTTTATGTGTCATAAAAGAGGTGGTTATGGAGTATGTTGGTACTAACGAGGCTTAAAGCCTGCAACTCTGTAAGAAAAAATGCATGCGCCCACCAGAAGCCTACGAAGTTCACTTGTGGCCTGATCCAGAAAAGGTTGCTCATCACTGCTGTAAACCGTAAAGTTAATTGTTTATTATTTGCTTAGTCAAAAAATGAATTATTTACAGTTCTTTTTCTAGGATTAAATAAGAGCAAAGGAATAAACAATATTTGGGAAGCAGAGAGTGTGTGCAAACTTTGGGTCTTCCTTCCATGACAAGATGTTTTTTTTTTTATTACAAAACTATTTTCGTAAATACTGAATATTTTGGAGGTTAATTAAAAATTTTAAGTTATACAGATTAGTTACTTTCCTTAAACCACAATAAACAGCAGCAGTCTCCTTTCAGTTGAGACTTCTTCACGAGAGAACACTTAAGCAATTTCAAATTAGAACTTTTACAAGATTATTTTTTATATTCTTCACATAAAAGATCTATTTATTTCACAGTAAAAACAAAAACAATTTTGCAAAATGTTAGCTTAAACAAATTCTAATGAATAGTTAATTCCCCTGACCTTTGTTGAGAAATATTCCTTAGTATCTGATATTCTTGAAATCTGTTAAGACAGTATGGAGAGGTGGGGCAAGCCAACTACACAGACTGGCATAAGAGAGAATACCTAGCATTGGCAGCTCTTGGTTATATATGATCTATAATCTGTACATTAAATGTTTTCCCTCCAGCTGAAAGAGACATTACATTTTTTTATTTTTTAAATCAAGGGCTAAGTAATACTAACAAGAGAGTACCAAAGAGATAACTGGTCAAATAAAAGTTTTTCTTTTGTAAACTTAAACATTAATTTTAAAAGAGAGAGAGAATAAAGCTGGTAAGATCATTGCCAAGTTTGTTCCAACATTTATATCAAAACTATGCCTGTACTGTGTTGCACATCCACGTAATCTGAAAGGGGCATGTGTGAATCCAAGGGTTGATTGCCAATCAACTTGTGGTAGCCGTCAGAACTATCACATTGTAAAATCTCTACTAGAACCAGTAGCTTCCAAAGTAGACAAAAACCCACAGTTGGCTGAGAAAAAATGAGAAGGAATCATGCCAGCAATGTACCAAATAAAGCCAGTCCAAGATACAAACATGGGCCATCAAACATGGCAATTCAAAGTCCAACACGCACACATTCCCATACTAGTAATCAAAGATGGTATGAATATTGCACAAGTTAGTAAGGATCAGTAATGCTATAAAACAAAACAGGAAACTTCATGTGCATACTCCCATTTACTGGTGGTGTGATGGAAATCACACTGATTAATGCTAGCCAGTGCTTAGGAGACTTTAAATGTTAGTTTAAAATCAACCAATTTCTTGCCATCTAGAACTGCTCCATTTGGATTAAAATCCATGAAGCTGATAATTGGTATCATACCTGTGTCACTACGACTGATGTATAGTAACATGAAGCTAATTTGCCAAGACTCAGTAGACAGTAGAAGCCTCTAAAACATCCAACCTGTACATTTGATGAACATAATAGCAAATGATAATATTAATACAAAAAATAGATATAAAAAATAAAATTGATATAAAATATGAGGGGTGAATTAAAAGTAGTTGCAGGTTCAAGTATAATTAGGTTATTGACAGTGAAGAAAACCTAACATCCTACAGCTTTAAAAAAGAGAGAAAAATGCATGTAAACAGATTTTAAAATTAACAGCTAAGTGGATTTGATGACTTTTTTTACACTGTCCCTTACTGTAGCTGCCACAGTGGGAGGGCTTGCATGTTCCTTAGATTCTGAGAGCGATGCTGTCAGGAGTCCTTGAATTCCTGATAGGGTCAGCCTTGGTGGCAAGGTCGAGAGGGAGGAACCAGACTAATAGCAATCCAAACTGAAGTCCTCAATGGCAGAGCTGATGGAAGACATCACCGTAAAATGTCAACGGCTGTGAAGGGAGAAAAAGGCTGCAGTAGAGGAGGACTCTCCAGTTGTACTTGCCACAGGAACCGGATTCATGTTCTGTCAAGGACCATGTCTGTCAGTGTGCAATGGCATTACCATGTTAAAAGATGTTCCGCACAAGGCGTCTACCAAGAGAGACTGGTACTCCTACACCATGAAGTCCTGCAGTAATCGGCGAGAGGTGACAAGGATAGGATGTGAATGAACAAGAGGACCAATGAAGCCCTTCAAGGATACCTTGAAAATGAACCTCAAGAAATTCAACATCATCATCTGGGAGACCCTCACTCAGGAGTGGCCATGTTGGGGGAAGCTCCTGTTTGATAGGTTGGTGCACTTCGAACAGGCACGGTGGCAGGGGGGGGGGATTGGAAAAGGACTCTCAGGAAGGAATGTGAAAGTACATGGCTCCAAAGGCCTCTCCTTCCTCCAGAAACACCTGCATATCTGTGGTTGAAGTTGTGGATCCAGAATTGAACTCATCAGGGGTCCACTGAAACCAAAATGAACTTGGTAGATAATCATACTTGTTCACAAGTGATCGCTGATGATGACACAGTTGAGCTAAAATCCAGGTGAAATGCGATGCCAATAAACTGAAAATGAATATTGTATATGTAGGCAAGATTGGTCCCATTAATTGTCAATCATCAGTGTGATAACATGGGAGGAATGTGCTGTAGTAGTGGCTACAGTCAGTCTGGAAGCAATATTACTGGATTCAGTTATTAGTCTACATGTTACCAGCTTCCTTCCCTTTAGAACTGGAAAAGTGGTTAGATTTAGTCTCCTCCCATTAGAAATGTTAGGGTTAGAGGTATATTTCTACAACCCTCCATTATTCTACTCATCTAATAAAGCTGCTTAAGTCTGGCACATGACAATTTAGGATACCACTAAATCAGTGCCTTTTCTTTTAATTGCTAAGAAAACATGCTATTAATTCAATGTGTTTTACAATAAATTAGCTGTAATGTTAGAATTTATCAGTACAAACACTTGCAATATCCATTCACACTGTTGCACTTATGTGACACAGTTAATGAAAAATTGTTGTTTTTACTTTTACACGTGTATTAGAGTCAAGTCAGTTATTCAACTTGTAAGCCTACATTCACAGAATGAATAGATTAGTGATGATGGATATGAGGGAATTTTAAAAAGAGAGCTTTCTCAGGGCAGTCAGCAAATGAAGTTCAAGACAATGAACATCTTGCTGATAATGTTGCACCTTTTAATGTCACTCTCATACACAAAAATTAACAAAAGTCTAGGAAGATCTGGAAAATGCTGCTGTTTTAATGCATGCTACCTATCAGCAAACTGATAACCTGAGAGAGAGAGAGAGAGAGAGAGAGAGAGAGAGAGAGAGAATGGATATAGAACCTTTCAAGCAAGCTGGTGCCAGTGTTGCACATGGCTCAGTCTATAATGGAATGTGACTTTGTTTCAACTGATGCTGGAGTACTGTGCAAATCATGCTGATTCTTAAGCAAGCAAGAAGGATCATAATACTTGGTAAAACAGAAAGGTATGCAGAGAACCAGAAAAGTTATCTTCATAATAAAGCTAGGAGAAAGCAGTTGACAAAAGGTAATTTTTCTGTCCAAGTACTACACGACCAAACTGAAAATTGCTAGTCATTTAGCTCTCTAGTCTGCATTTCCCATTGCGTCAAGGAATAGTAATAGCTTCAGGGAAATCTGTCTGCAATAGCTGTTGCATTTAGAAACTCAGCTGTTAATGCATGGATCTCTAATAGAAACTATCCATCACATGACATAATGAACAAAAGGATTTCTGTTATAAGAAAAGCATGAAAAATTAAATGAAATGTGGCAATGCTGTAGGTATGGCAAAATAATTAAAGCAGTTCTTACCCAGATGGAACAGTTAAGATGCACCTTGAGTTCAGGTTAGCCAATGTGCAATGAAGCAGACTTCCAGCATCTCACAAAGACTATTCTTTGCAAGGCCTACCATTTGCTACGCTCAGTGAAGCATTCCTGTCATGGCAGAAAACTGGTAAGACTTTTGACTTATTCTAAAAGTCTACGGTAGTTGGAAACTAAATAAAGAACCACCATTATTGAGAGCCAAGAGTCTATTCAAGTATCTACACAATGAATGAAATGCTTTCTTTGGGCAGCAATATTTCCAAACTTTTAATATTATTGCAATTATACTGAAACAGCACCCTGACCAAAGTGTGCTGGCTGCTCCAAGGGCAATCAGAAGCTTACTGATTTAGTTATGAAGGAAACCAGCTACTACTATGCTCCTTACCTTGCCAGTATCCACTGCTACAACTGAAAATCCTTCCTCAAATCACACGAACAATGTCTAAACAATGCAATGCTGGTCTATTTGCATAAATCCAGCAAGTGCTGACAAACTGAACATTAATGAAAGTACTCATGAGTTCATTTCATTGAGAGAAAGATTCATTATTTTAAGTTAATTTTAGTCAATGTTGTGACTGATCATTAATGCATGTAAATGTGTTCATGAAAACACTATTTTTTTTGAATAACTTGTGAAAGGTACATCAAGCGTGTTCCTCTCACAGAAATGCGATTTTATGTTTAATGTAATATTCAGACGATGGATTCTAAGAGCTTTGAGACTGATTTTAGTCCAAGAAATTACCAGTTTGCCATTAACAGGTTAAAAATAAGGGAAATAATTTACTAAGATCTTAAGAATTAGCCATTTATTAATGTATACAGTTAAGTAAACATTTTTAATTAAATGTGGCGTGAAAAGTAATACATGTGACAGTCATCATCTTCATAGCCTAAAAATGGCAACATGACAAGACATGGATTAACCTTTAAACTCCTATCTAATTTTAACTGTTGCACTGAAAAAAGCAACAAGTCTAATAAATATATACCATTCCTTATTTTTAACAAAAGTAATTGCATCAGCTGATAAGGCATTTGACAGGTGGTTATCAATATAGTATTAATCCATTTACTGTTGGTGCTGAGCTTTTCTCACTGTTGCAGTAACTATAATGGTGAACAGCTTCTTTTTTAAAAAACTGTATAACTGCACAAAACAATTTTGTAGATACAAAGGGCGACTCCACCTACCAGCTTTCGTGGGCTATCTACTAGAATACTATATAGTGAAGAGCAACTTCTTTTTAAGTGTGTGTGAAATGGTCTCTTGCTTAAGAGTATTGCTAGAAATTTTCACTGGTTATCAGAGATTCTCATAGAATGACGTTCTCTAGAGATATATAAAATTCTGGAGGCATTCATTTAAATATATTGTCACAAAATAAATACTGCATACATTCCATCAGCAGCAGATACAAATATTAAATATTTGCACACACAAAAGAAGAAAACCGTCATTTATAATTGCAATTCCAGATCTAGAGTGCTGCATGCCAGTAATTTTCCTGCTGTCACTACAATGAGCCAGAGGAATTGATTAACAATCTAAGTTTTTATTTCACCTCATGTTGTGATCCCCAACAGGATCTGTCCTTCTAAAACAGGAGTTCAAATACAACAATGTCACTGCTTGATCCAAAAACTGTAGTAACAGCATAAAAGGCAAAGTTTCCTATACCAATCACTCAAATTGATAATGGATACAAGTTATTTATGTTCCTGTGTATGTTAGCAATAAGGAGGGAGAATTCTACTGTTCTCACATGCTCATAAAGGGGCAGGTAACTTGGTCGTACTTTTGACTTTTAGCTTATCTCATTCTTGCTCTTACTGTCTGATATTACGAGTTCTCACATGCTCATAAAGGGGCAGGTAACTTGGTCGTACTCTTGACTTTTAGCTTATCTCATTCTTGCTCTTACTGTCTGATATTACGAGTTTTTAAAAGCTAACATAATATGATAGCAGTACAAGTTTTAATTCATTCTGAATGATCTCTTCCTTATAAAAGTGAGAAGCCTTTGGGTTGTTAAGAGTAGATCCTCAAGGCAAATTTGGCTGTGCACAAAGACAGACCATCTTGTCTAAACTGTGTTGTTTACATAGCATTTCAAAAAATGTCAAAGGAAAATAGGGAATCTGGCAGATAAAAAAAGCTGCCTGAATCATGTTTTAATGTTTTAAATGATGATGCATAAGTAGTGAAAGATTTTTTTCTGGTTGGTGACATAAAAATGCACCTTTTAGTGAGGGATAATACAAGGCGGTGTGTTTGTAGTGTGGGCAGTGGTACTTCAGTTTAGAGTTTAAAACAGTATCTCTAGCAAAAGGAAGAGGTGCTGGCCAAAGGAAAGATTAGTTCAGGCAGATGAGTGTTTTAGTGGTAGGGATCTCATTTCAATGGAGAATACAATTCAAATACCATGACATCAGATGAAAAAGTAAACCAACAAAAACATTCACAATGTACGGGTACCTTTTGACAACTGACTTCTGCTTCTTGAAAGGTGCACCAAGCAGTAATAAATGAAGTGTTGTTGCCATATCAACAAGTTACCAGTGGCGTGTCACAGGGTTCTTGTTTGGGTCCACTACTGATTTTAACAAATGTTAATATTAAAAAAAGAATTTGCAGGGATACTAGAATATATGCTAGTGTTATACCTGACAAGTATATAAAAATAAAGTAAAATAATTAATAGATTGGCTAAATGGAAAATGAAATTTAACGCTAAATGTATGAAATTATCTGAACATGCAACAGAAATATTTATGATCATTATTTTACAGGTAAACATAATCTCAGAAGAGAATGTACAGTACTAAAGCCTTGAGAGAAGAACAGTAAATTCATTTCGGGTGCAAAAGAAATAGAATGTTAGAATTAAAGAAAGTAATAAATTAGAGAAAATTTAGCATAGATTTACAAGAATATTTCTAGGTCTTAAGCATTTGGTCTAACACATTAGGATTTAGGAAGAGGTCTAATAGAAGTTGTCCAATTAATTAGGTTATTTTAAGCATGTAGACAAAGACAAATTCTTCACCTATCTGCAGTTACTAATAGTTACAAATTAGTTAAGCCTTCAACTTTTTTAGTAGTAGTAGAATTTTTACAAAATTTAATAAAATTACAGTTAATAGTAACAGTATTAATAGATTTATAAACTGCATTGATGGCCACTCCTATCCCTGCCTCCTTATAGATACACAAAAAATAAGATTTTATTTAAACATTTAAAATTTAGCAGGATCTAGCAAAAGCAGCTGTAAACTTGTGTAGACTTATTAACCTTTATCAAGCCAGACAATTATGAATTTGTCAGACATCATAGATAAACTGAAAAATATTATACTGTTTTCTCCTCTTTCTTTTTTGTAATTATTCAAAACTCTAAAATAGAAAGTGCAGAGTTGATGTTTGTGTAAACAATACAAAGTTTCATTTGAACCTATTTCTTCCATTTTTAGTGTTGATTTAGGCACATAAACAACTAATGAAACAAGAGCTTTTTTCTGCAATGACACATGACAGAAAGACACTTCAACCATATTTTTAAACAATATTTTTTTCTGTTTCAACAGAGCATTTCTTTGCCAAATCAGAGCAGACGGTGCTGCTGACCAGCTGACTGATACAGAAGAATGAGAGAACCCATCCTATCAGGACCCATTAAGAATACTGCACAGGCTGCCACTATGACAGCTGTGTCTTAAAACTATTACCGGCTTCTAAACACTACATCTTTGTTTAGCTAAACACCCGGAACACATGCAAACTTTAAATTTTATTACAAATAAAGAATCTGAACAAAGATTATGTTTTATAGTTACGCTTTTTTAACACACATGCAAAACGTTACTGCTGTAGATTCATAAATGACTCCTGCTGGCATCACTACTCCCAGGTTGTGACTCATCCTTGGGAACTGCAGCCTTTTTGTTGAAAAAGGCATCTAGGGTAGACTGCCTTGTCCACTGTATCCTCTCCCAAAGCATATCCTGGTAGCAAACAATGTGCACCAGATCACTTACTTTGACAGCACTTGCATTCCAGTCAGGATCATTCTCAAGCCAAACATCGAGAATCTTGTCGATCTTGGTGATGCCTTCTTGGTTTGATTTCCAAACAACAGGTAAAAATGTTCTTTTGAGAATCCTAAAGCCTGGAGTATCTTAGAGTGTCAGACAAGCAAGAGTTTAATATTGAAATCTTCAGCAGGAATGTTGGTCAGCTTTTGACAACCTTGAACCCTAGTGCATGTTTATCTTCATGTGAAATGAATGTGTATGAAGGCGGTCTCTTCAACGTTGAACAAGTTCTGGAAGGTAGTAGCTGTGGTCAACAATAGCCTTGAAAGTGGCATGGAATTCCTGTGCTGCCTGCTGACCAGAAACATACACACTGTGCAGGTTTGTGGGCAGTTAACCTTTTCAAACCAACCATGGCTTGTCTGGAATGTTTCTGTTGTTGATCCATAATCTTCATGTTCTTGGAGGTAGGCAAAGATGCTTTTGACCTTCACCTAGATTGTCAACTGGCATAGGGGGATGTGACATTGTCTGATCTTCTTTAATCCAAATATTCCTTGAATGGGAAGTTTTTGTTGTACTCAGTGGTGTGTTTGATTGTGCAGAAGCCTTTATATTGTCTTCATTCTTCAAAATGGTCCTGATGGTAGACAAAGCTAACTCTAAGCTCTGACCAATGTTGAATTACCACTTACCCGCCTTGATATGCTGCAATGCTTGCATTTTTATGTCCATGGTAATACTTTTCCATGACTGCTTGGCCACATTATCAGCAAGTTCACTTGCAGCTCTGTTTGCAGATATAATGGGTAATAATACACGGCAAAACAGAGAAACTGGTGTAGAAAAATACTGGTTGGACCTGCACTAGCCAGCTGTACTTTCCTGAGTGGCACTTTTGAATGGTTTTATGGATATCTATTTTATAATAAAGTTATACCCAGGGCTAAGGAGTGCTATAACAAAACCATGTTACAGGAGGTATTACTGTATTGGCAGTCTTAGTAAGCAATTTAATACCATCAGCATTAGGAAACGCTAAAATGACAGATTCAATAGAATTAATGCGTATCAATGGGCCAGTTGATGGCTTGCATTTTGGTTAACCCTAGCTGACCAGTTAAATGTTGTGACCATAACCATACACAATAAAATCTTCTGAGCATTATACCCATGAAAGCCAGTCTTTTCAGTGTTGATTTAGTCAAAAAATGATGTAAAGTATAGGCACAAGATCATTAACTAACGTACTACTGGAATTTGAGAAAACAGGCCAATTCTTAATCAGTCACCATTAAACATGACAAGCAGCACAATGATCCACAGAGTGATCAGGACATTTCAGCAATCTTTCCTTAAGTTAATATAGTGGAGGTGGCCATGCTGACACAACAGGAGGATTCATCAGTCAAATATTTAATATAAAATGAATAATAAACCGTGTCTTGGTAAGATGCCTTAAACATGATATGCACAGTGAAAAAATATGAAAGTCCATTCTCCAAAAATACAAGAAATTTTGTATGGTAAATGTCTAAAATGGCTGAGTGCCTGTCAGTGATTAAGAGATGCCTGTAAGCCAAGTGACAGGATAGGAAATCAAGAAGATATGTAATCAAGAAAAGGTCCTGTGAAATCAAGTTTGACAAGCATACTTTAGCATGTTTTGTCATGTATGCATTTTCAAAGAGTCATGTGGATAAAATGAGATACATTATTGGAAAATCCAGAATTATGGCTGCGGTGCACATTTCAAATGCTTAATAACTGGAAAAAGAAATGGATGGATTAATAACAGAATAGTTATCAATAAGCAAACAGATTATTCATGTTTTTGCAAGTATATTTGGATAGATATCTAATTAGAAATTATGAAGGTTTTTTTAAATGTAATGATCCGTTTCAACACAGACTTTATTCAAACATGAAATAATTTTCTGCTCAGGTTTTTAACTGGATTTTCTAGTCTTTTAGAATGAACCGATTAACATTATTGGTCACCAGTGTCATCAGCAAAGAATCTTGGTTAAAATTCCTAGATTTACAAGAAATTAGTTTATATGAATCATTATTTAAGACTAAATACATTTTCACAATGAAAGCATCTGGCAAAGTCTTTCTTCTGAGCATACCTTGTTATCTTGATTTAGCAAGACTCTAGCAGTGTGCTTCCAATCTATAGAGCCTGTGATATAATTTAAATCCAAAGGTGATGCAACAGTCTAAAGATTATAGTCTATATTTTCTTTCTCACTGCCAACCAATTTATTAGATTTACTTGTTGGATAAAGAATTCTAACATTTAACTTTCTATATGCTTCTCTCAATGCCCAACAAGCTCAGAAGCAGTTGTCCTATTGCCAAATAATAATATATAAAGTATAAACAAGCATGGTAGAGTGTGTGGGTAGAGAAAGAGTGTTTGTCTGTGTGGATGTGTGCCCACCTGCACATGCCCCCCCCCAGTTGGGGTAGGGATTTCACTGAACAGTTTGTAACTCAAAGAAAATCATAGAATTTTTCCAACCATACCCACTAGAAATTCCCAGTAGCTACCAAATGCAATCATCAAAAATCGACAATAGCATGTAATGTGAAGGACTTGTATCAGAACCATTAAACAGATGGATGTGCTAAATAAAAATATCTCATTATAGATTGTTACACCTGTTAAGCTGAAAAACAAATGAAGTTCGGAATCGTCAAGGCGCGATTACATGACATAATCCTGGCTAATGTCCAAAATGCATTCTTAGTCCTGTGAATTCATGTCTATCAAACTACAAATGCTTTAGCAGCAGCAGCTGGTGGTAGTGATGGTGGCGGCTTGGATTCTGAGGTAGCTCCACCCATGGCTGACCTGCCAGGACCAAGACATTGGATGACATAGGCTCATTTCCCTTTTATCATACCTGCTTCTCAGATAACTGCGGATTATTAAATACCGACTCCGCCACCGACCAGACGAGATCAAGGACAGAGACTATTTGCACACCTACCAGTTCAATTTCTGGTTCTGATTAAAGTAGTTTGATAATGAATTCACCATTTACAATTGTATAATTAAAGCAAAACTTTACGACAAAAAAGTAAATTACATCAGTTAGAATGTTATGAAAAAAATAATGGACATATTCATAGATTTTTCAGAATCCAAATTCATTTGAAACTAATTTTACTTCAAATGACAAGATGTTTTACAACTCTTCTTGCACATACTCCCTAGATACAATGTGAACTGACCTTTGTTAAAACCTATGACAAAAACTCAACTTTGCTTTTTTATTCTTTAACATAAAAACTGAATCTAAATAAACATTAAAAATAATAAAAACAAATTTTATGATTCATCTTTAACTAAAAAAACAACAAAACAAAATAAATAAACACATCCCCAAAATTTGGTTTCTATACAATGCTGGTGCAATCCTCTCATTTCCCATTTAAAACCAGCTGTGCGAGTGGGATCTGCCGCAAAGTTCAATTTCTATTGATGGACTTTATGCTAAACTTTTTTCTCATTATAAAAAAAGACGGGGAATGGTACAGTAGATGATATCTAGGAAAAAAGATTCTAATGATATGTTTAAGATAAGGTGTAACAATCTGCAATCATGTGTTTTTGCTTTCTTTTTTATGCTTTTAATATCTTCTTCAAAGGGATGGTTTGTACCTGATAGGAGCAACATCTCCGCTCCTCCGATTCCGCTCATGTTCAGGAATACCATGCCATGTGAACTGAAGACTCCAATCAAACCCACCAATACTTGTGCTTTTTGCGCTGCCATACTGGTATCTAAACGTCTCGTCCTCAATGACATCTATAACTGGTGTGACCACATTTGATATGTTCTCTGCAATTCTGTCCAGCATGGGCTCCAACCAGCCTATAAACGTGACAAACCCAACATTAATAGTGAGCAGGAGCTGAACAAAAACCAGCACAAAACATTATGCCAAAGCTCATTTGCTCCAGGTTCTTGTCAAGCATTTAAAACTCACCACATCATGTGACCATGGATGCTTCCACACAATGAACACTTAATCCAAATGATCTGTTAAATGATTATTATAATAAACGACAATATAAAAATATTATATGTAAACTTAAACAAAAATATGAAACAAACATGCATAGGCTTATGAAGTTTCAGCTACAAAAAATGATGGTTTTCAGAAAGCAAATGTACAATGTGGTTGCCCTTTTTGGATAATCAACAAGTGCACGTCAACAGACCATGATATATATATATATATATATTTTTTTTTAGAGTTCTGTCAATAAATACTTAAACACTTTAAAAATGCAATTCTCTCTCTCAAATAATTTTGAACTCTAACATAATTTGAATGTTATCAAATGCTAACAGCCTTCTAGAAATGTTCAAACAAAATTTAAGGACCTTATTGAACAAAAAAGAAAGCGCCACATACAAAATGTACCTTTTCAATTTGTGTTTGAGCAGCACAAGAATCTGTTGTCAAGAGAAAGCTGATTTTAGAATGTGGAAAAGTTGAGTGATTGCATATAAAATGACAATCTACAGGAAGCATCAGAGAGATTGGCAATGACCTAGCCAATCACCACATTACAAAAAGGTACCAGTATAGACAGATAAAGATTCATTATCTAAAGAATATTTGTTTAATAGCAACTCAATGACTATCAATATAAAATGTATCAGTTTAACCAATCACTATCACCAGGAAGCTAAAATCAGAAAATATAAGATGTAGGAGCTGCTGCTCAATGAAACTATCCAGGTATTGATTTGATGAAACCATGCCATCATTCGATGTTGTGTAAGTCAGATGATGAACTGTTTCCATGGTTATCAATAATGTTTAAATACCATATTTGCCAGTTTTCTCACTGCCAATGTAACTAGCATTGTGTTCTTAAAGTGTGTGGGTGCCATTGAGAATTATGACTAGCAGAGCATGCAAATCAACTGTTTTTCAACCATAAGCCCTTTATATGTCATGTATGATGCAAGAAATTTTGACCAGTTCATGCAGGTTTTTGCCTGTGACCTACTGGTACACATATTTAGTAAGATGTTACAAAGGTGCAAGAAGCATTTGTTAAGTGGTAGAGACTGTCTTGGACAAAATGTAATGCAATGACAAACAATGGAAAAGTTCTACAAACTCTCATAATAAAATATTTTAAAAGGCTGTGCATAACAAGTTCCAGTTTAACATTGTAAAGCTATACATAACTTTATACTGAACTGAAGCAAACAAATGAATGACAAACTTACCTTCATGGAGCTTTAAAGGTACATATCTTCCTTATATCTTTTGATTAACTAAAGACCTCGGGTGTGTAGAATACTACGACACTGTTAAATTATTACTTGTAAATGTAGACTAAAAACAAACAAGGAAGAAGATACAAACCCAGTTCAGTATGAAGTCAATGCACCAGCTGCTAACTTCAAATTATCTTTTAATGTTAAAACTTAGTAAGTAAATGACAGTGTACAATGTTACTGTAATTTTAATATTCTGAACTTAATCCCAGAGAGAGACATAATTGAAAAATGAGTAATGCTAGGAGTGTTTAAATCAATCCCAACTGATACTGCATATTGCCGTAAAGATATCTGGCCAGATTTCATCTGAACATCCCTATACGACAAAAATGGGTTGGTATTACTTTTTTAATCCTAATGATAAAACAATAATTAAAATTAAAAAGTAACAATAAAAATGCTGTAAAATAAAAAGTACCAATTAAAAATGAAATAACTTTGAGCATTTTAAATACAGAAAATCACTTTGGTATGTGACAACTTTCAATACTCTGAGAAGATGCAGAAGTTTACCCATGAAGAGTGAGGTGCAATTTTGGTATGTATCTACAGCTGCAGAGGATTTGTTTGTTTAAGATTCAGCCGAAACACTTTCACCATCTTATCTGAGTAATGATTGCATTACAAAAGGGGGGGGTGTGGTTGGCACCCCTTGCCACAAATTCCGCCTGAGCCCAGCCTTCCACCAGTCTTACCCTGATAGTTCTAACAGTGAGTAACATCTGGTAGCTTTTAATTCAGATGAAAACAAACATACACCTTCATGGGAAGAACAGGAAAACAAACTATCATAGTGCAGTATCCCAATTCTCTCACCCCATAAACCTGACTCCTTCCCTAGCTACCTAAATTACCACAAATAACTATTCAGTCAGCCTGGGTCAAAGAAAGCATTTATTTATGTATACACATTTAAAGATGTGTTTCAACACAGAAATTACAGAAGAAAATGCAAATGGAAAAGTTTGCATTTCATCTCAAACAGCTAAAAAAAAAAAAAAAACCTTATCAAATTTAAAATTTATTTGAAGTTTTATCATTGTATAGTGTTGATTTAAGATGAAGCAGTAGATCAAGATGATGATGTGTGTTGTACCACTTAAACATGCACTGCATTAATGAGTATACTGTATAGATAGAATACAAACCTATACAGTGCTGCATGCATGCATACATTTGTAAAGCTATCTTTGAGTTTTTTCTTGGCATTTGCATATCTTCACAAGACAACATTTTCCAATGACTGAAGTGCTTACACTGAATTCATGGCTTCCTCCCTCACCTACAAGCAGGGCTCATCAAGCCCATCCTAGAATGACAGTCTTCCACACTTATCACAATGTGTAGGTTGTGAGTGTTTAGTTCCCTCTGGTGTCGCCTTTCATCCACCTGGAGAAACTATTATTCATTGCTTGTCTGCATGCCTTCTTCCAATTTTTGCTTCCATAGGTCTTGCCATAGTCTCCCACTCATTAACACCATCACCCACGTTCCTTGAATCTCAGCTTGGGTCGTGTTCTTGGGTATACAATCACCTTCCATCCCCCAGGCCTGGCCCAGCCAGGTAAGACTGTGAATATGCATAACAATGCTGGCCATGCGCAGAACCTCTAAGTTAGGAACTTTGTTGTGCCATGTGATTCCAAGAATACGATGCAAGCAGCAGAGTGAAAACTATTGTTTTTCCTGTCTTGACTACTGTATGTTGTCTAGGTTTCACTACTATAAAGCAATGTGCTTAGACAAGAAACCTGATATACAAGAACCTTAATGCAGAACACTAATTTGTTGTTGCTGCTCCACGTTAGTCTAGTCAGTGTGGACATCCAGTTCCTCTTCCTCTGAGAGATGGTCAGTCGCTGTTGAGCCCAACTATTGGACATCTTTGCTTTCACAGATATATTAGATGAGTATATCTGATACACTCTTCAGAAAAATAGGTGTTATAATATATAGCATGATACTGAGTAGCTATGCATAAAATGAGTAAACTCCACTGTAGGCATGCATACTTCAAGTCAGCGAATAACGCATGCAGAAAAATGTGATAAGCATATTGACAGTATGTAGTGTGAGTGAGTGCATGTGTGCGACATTACATATGTAGAGAGATGGATGGATGGATGGATGAATGTAGATATTTATGCAGAGAAATTAGTTTTATTTTATATATATATATATATACACACACACAACAAGATACATATAAATCAGTTTTAAAAAGTATAAAAGAGAGATATGTAACAATAAAAAAAAACAACAGGAAAATATGAAATAATATTAAAAACAACCAGAAACAGAGACAAAAATACCACCCAACAACAAATAGCGCATGTATACTGTAAACAAAGTTTTTAACGAAGACATTTTTAAAAATGTCTCTGTTTGAAAATCTAAAAAAAAAAGTAACAGCAACACAACAATTGTTGTCATGGATACAAAATGCATTTAAATAAATGTAACACAAGTGACTAACTGACAATTGAAACAAATCAAAACAATTTGTTAGTGATAAGGAAGATGAAAAGAACAAAAAGTAATTTACCATAAATATTCCATTTATCCTCATACTGCAAAAAAAGTTGAATTTTTACACAAAACAAAGGAAAGACAAATTAAACAGCAAAAAGGACACAGGGTGCAAATAATTATTGACAAAAGTGTATGTCTGTATGAGCTACAAATTTGAAAAAAAAACAAACAAGAAAGCTAAATAACATGATTGGTTAGCATGTAGTTTATTTGATCATTATTAAGACAGACAACTATTTCCTTAGTATGAGAACAATTTAATGTTGTCAACCCAAGTGCTACCTACTGTACACGCTAGTCTCTGCTGGTCATTTATGGCTACTCAGACATTTATGTCAGCTATTTTTGTGTTGGACATTCAAACTATGAGTTTGTTTTGTGGGATAAGAAATTTTTCCAAGTATTGGTAACTTGCAGAGCTTTTGCACATGGTGAATTAATACAATAAATAACCATGGTTCTGAGACATAATAAGTTATGCATGGCTACTCATTTAAATCATGTCCATTATCCTCTTCTTTTTAAACTTTTTAAGGAGAGATCTGCTGCCAAATTTGGATGGTCCATTTATCAGAAATTTTCATGTAAATCAACAATTAGTAACTGTCGAGGTTAGCTATACCTGCCGGAGAAAGGTGCCAGATTAACCGAGGCTAATTGTTTTGTTTGATTATGTGTCTCAGTTACAATCATTCCCAAATGATACTGCAATAGTAAACAAAACCAGGAAACAAATAATAAATTAAAAATAAAATCAGGAGCCATGTGAACAGAAACTTACCTTTAGCACACTCGCAGTGGGAATCAAGGTAAGTCAGTACTGTTCCTACAGCTGCCGAGTATCCGAGAAGTCGAGCTCTAATCAGGCCCTCGCGCTGCTTGGCCCGGACTATTTTCACTTTTCTCAACTTGGCCATGTATTCTTCCAGTGGCTTCTTCAAGTGGGCTGCAAGAATGGAGAGAGAAATTACTGAGCAGTGACAGAGCTTACACCTGCCAAGAATCAGAACAAATGTTGTTCTTTACCTGTTGGAGAGTTGTTTTGAAACAGATAGCGTGGAAGGAAAATCAAAACCATCAGGCACAATGCTTTGAAATTTAAATTGATGATTTTTTTACAAATATAAAAATCAGTTTAAAATTTCTTTCAGGTAGTGAATTGCACTTTTCATGAGTATAAATCTCTGCTAAGACAGATATGAAGTCCAGGTAGTAAACACCAAAAAGAAAATTCCATCAGGTAAGTGTGCTATGTATTTCCCCTTTCTTAGCTCACAGAGGAAGATATCTCTGCGCAATATAATAATACAGGTGAACTATCTTTTTCTTTACCAAACTATGGTTAGACTAGCATTATTTGCAAGAGTGCTAATGACAAAGGTAAAAAAAAACAAAACAACACAAAATATATAATATGCACTATATGTGAGAAAAAATAAAAAAAAACCCAAAATGTTTAATTATAAAAAAATTTAAAATTAAGGGCTTAAGGGGATGACAGAAACAAGTTCTTTGGCCGTCCTATCTACCAATATAAATACTGGTAACCTCAGCAATGCAACTACCAGACCAACATAGTCACCTGCGTGTTAAGGTGGGGGGGAGGTAGTAAAATTATTGCAAATTGATGGCATAAAATGGCAGGTGTTGTTGGTAGGATAAGCCAGTTAAAAAAGTTAAACTACTTCATAGAAATGAGACCAAACAGTATTTCCAGAAAAACGTGTAGGTGATACAGATTTATTCCCCTTGAAACATAGCTGTAAGAATGAACTCAACAGAACAAAGGTTTGATACAGAGTCATTTCCGTTAAAACGAAATTAATAAAAAAAAACTAACAATTCTTCAATGCAGCAGCATATTCTTTATTTCCTCTCAATATTCTAAAAAGAAAAAACGAAACTGTCAACAAATACATTATTATTAAATAAATTAAGGTAAATAGCAAGTCCATTTTAGTTTGAATTATCGTTTAGTTCTTGTAACCAATTCTCTCCCTTAAAACTTTGCAACTAACTATTAAGCTGTATAAGTTATCTCCCATGCACAATATGCTTTGCAATTAGTACCCATAGCACTTTCAATAGGAATGGTACGGTTATGTCCCTTTGATCTTAAGCCAGGTCATTCTCTACACTTTAAAAAATTACTCAATACATGTATACTACAATATTTTGACTTAAATTATAAATCATTAATTAAAACTTATTTAACTTTCATGAATAGGCTTCCCAAACATTGATGGTGCACATAAGGTGTAAACACATCTGGTTGCAAAGATGGAAATGTGCACAAATAGATGTTTTTTTTTACCTTTTGAAAGGGGTGCCATTTCTTAACCCTGATGAGCAGGTGGGGAACAAATGTTTGGCATCAACTGCAGGCAGTTCTGGACCCTCCCTATGTTGTTTCAACTATGCAAGCTGATGAATATGAGGCAATGATTTACCTAGCAAAGAAGACTAGGTTGAGGCAACCTTAAGAACTGCATTACATCCTGTAAACTTTGCAAGCTAAGTCTATACCTCTATCCTACTGGTGACAGCTTTCATCCATCATTCCTGCATGCTTTGTGACTGATTTGAAAAGCATGAGGTGAACTTCCGCAAAGAGTGCTGTCAACTTTATCCAATTTGGAAGCAATACTACTTGAGGAATGCAGAAAAAATGAAACAGATGGCACTAAAAATTTGTGGAGCTCTCATTAACTATTAGACGGTATGCATAACATTTTTTACCAGGCAGTGTAGAAAAACTGGTTAAACCAATTAAAACACTCTCCGTATCTCTCTTAGTAACTATCAAAGTACTTTGGATGAAAGAGAGTTTTCCTTTATCTACCTGCATCCATCAGTAGTTGACCAAAGCTTCTTTACCCACCATTTTAATTTCGGATGATAAAAAGTTTCACGTCACATAAAATATTTTAACTGAAGCCAAAAGCACTGGCACTTGGGAAATATCTGCTGCCCAACACCGCAAGTATCACTACTTGGCTCCCTGGTAACTTATGCTAACCAAAGACAAATCACTAAGTTAAAATTCACCATAATAGTGAACACAGATGGTGATTTTTTGTGGCTTAGCAAACAGGCTATAAATTCTATCATAAGCTAAAAGAGCCCCAGTCGATGTTGATTCAGTTCCTACCATAGGAAAAAGAAAATACCATACTGGAAACAATTATGGAAAAACAAACAGAATATACACAAATAATAAGCAACTGCAACTGAGAAACATATAATACACACACAATGCATTACTACAGAAAATACACAAGAACAAAATGAATAAACTTCCACAGTGCATTAGTAATTGGTATGAAAACCCTTTACTTTATTTAGAGCATGACACCTTGCTTTCACTCTCCCATACAGGTTATCAATGTATGACTATAGAATGTTGTTCCAAATATCTTGTAGCATTTTTCACAATCCAAGCAAGACGAACCCCCATATATCCTCAGTGATGTTCAGGACTTTGTGCAGACTAAGGCATTTTTGTGTGTTCCACCAGCCTCTTTAGATAGACATTCACCACACCGGTATGTATTCTTGGGGTCAATGTCACGCTGGAAGATGAATCCTTGCCCAATGTGACTTCCTCCTGAGGGGATTGGCATTGATCCTGCCCCATGATTTACTATAGCTGTTGTACACTGCTTAGTAAGCCTTTCAACAAACTGCCAATGATTATTACCATATAATTAAAACTTAGACTCACTTGTAAAGAGCACCTTCCAGGTTTGGTCAGCCTACTGTTTCATTTCTACTGGCAAGTTCACCACTGCCATTTAGTTGCCTCGTCTTAGCAAAGGTTTTTGGACAGCCACACATTCACTGAAACTACTTTGTGCTAATGTATATCTTTCTGTTCTTGAAGAAACGCTACAACCTGTACTTGCAACTAAGTAATTCACAAAATCTCTACTGGCTCAACTATCACAAAGAACGCATTCATGTGTACTTAACGCCACTTTTGGAAAGTTTGGGGTTACCTCCCTTAATCTGTTGTTTGTGTATCTTTCTCAGATTTTTGCATATGGCCTTTTCAGAAAAATAAAGTCAAGGTGAAATCTGCTGCATGGAGTATCCTTCACTAGCTAAATTGATTTCTATGCACTTGTCAAATGATATGTCCTACCCAGGAGTGATAGCGACCATCCCACTACAAGAATATCATTACCTCTACTTTGATAGTCCTGCAGGTATCAATTTCAAATTGTTTGCATATAACCAATTTGTCCTGTTTCCATAATTATTTCCAATATTATATGTAAAATAAATCAATGTTCTGAACCTTAATCAATAATAATGCAATGATAGGGATATTGCCATTTTGCCCTAATAAGATATACTATTAACTCTGTAAATACAAAAACAACAAAAACATTAAAAGATTTAACTGATAAAGTAATTCTTTCAAGAACATTGTCATCTGCAACTACAGATATATTTGATGAAATTGTGAATGCCATGCTTATTGCTGAGTCTCGAACTCTTCTGTTTAGCTATGGGAAGAAATTTGGCATGCACAGGGAAACACTTCCTGCATCAGTGAGCTGGTATAGGAAAGTGAGAAGCAACCACGCTATTGGAGTTTGACCAAACCAAAAGGAATTGAACTATAATTCACAGCAGGCAGTTTACACAATGCAGTTGTCTGCTGCTCAAAGCAAACAACAGGCAGGATTTTATCATCTTTGAGAATCAGCTATCAAGCTAAGATTCTGTAGGGATTCCCAAAACACAGGAGGAAATATGAAAAAAAAACAAAACCTTGCAGCTCTAAGAAAGCATTAAGCTTTTGAATCAATTGTGCGAATCTGAATCCAGTGATATTTTTTTGTTCTATTTCTTGGCAGAGATGGGTAGAGGATAAAATAGATAAGATACTTGATACCAGCATATGTAATTATTGTCAAAAAAAAGAGTCAGTCCTTAGAAATCAATGTGCGTTCTTAAAATGGTTCAATGAAATACTAGAAATATAAATGGCATGCAAATGCTTTCGTATCCAACAATCTTCCACATTCTCGATAGAAATCAATCTGGGGCAGCAGTAAGATGAAGTTAGTATGTAAAGTACGTGAGATACAACAACATACACTCAGTTTATAATGTACTTACTCCACGGAACCAGAACCCAAAGAAGCAAATTTTTTATAAAACAGATCTTTTAATGTACTTCGCTGTTGTATATTACCCAGATAATGGGATCTTGATAGCACTACATAGTGAGTATTGTAGGTGTGCAATCAAACCACTCTTAAGATGATGAATGTTGTATCTGTTCAAAAATAACATAGTAAATATTTAAATCTAAAGCTAGCTAAATCAATAGCCATGCAGGACATGTGGAGAAGGCCCATAGAGTGCAAACAGCTTACTGAGTCTATCAATGTGTTCACCAAGTGTTGTCTTTGTCAAATGCTGCCCGTGATTTAGAGGTCTTCCTGTATTTGGCATCTGTTATAGTCAGCGCTAAGAGATCTCAAAGAGAGATTATGTTATTGGAGAAACTTTAAAAAAGAAAGGTGGAAACAGTCAGCTTTGTTTGTGTGCAGATACTGAATATCCAAAAGCTATATTCCATACAGTTTGGAAAAGGTGCCATCAGACTCAAGATATCACCGACTCTAGTACCTTTGCACCTGAATGCAAAAACTGAGGAAATCAGTAGACAAGAAACTCAGTAAAGGACAATTAAGCTTGTTCAGGCAATCAGGAGATGCTGGAATAACAATGTGGTCCTCTTCTGAAGAAAAAACTAATAAACTGTTGGCATTCCTAGACTTCTCTGCATCGAGTGGATTTATTTAACACTTTAAAGTTTACCATAAAAGAACTTTCAAAAAATTTGTGGAGAAAGAGAGATCAGTAAACAATGAAATGTAATAAGTGATCAAACAAAACTCTTAAAACCTGGCTTGCCTCACGTCAACTGAGTGATATCTACAATACTGATAGATACAAATTCTCTACGAGACTGCCCTCTGTGTTGTAAAAATGAAAAGTGCTCTGATAGCAAAAAAAATCAAGCGAATGGAATTCTGTACTCTTCTATGCCAGCTACCATGGCAGGTATTTGATTTCAAAGATAACAGTCAAGTGTGGCTAACTGCAGACTTATACAAAGAATTGGTCAGCAGGTTAAACTCAAAAATGGCTCATAAAGAACAAAATATTATGTTAATTCTGGACAGCTGACCAGCTCAACCTTTATCAATGACCTTTTCAAATGTTAGAATTATTTTCCTCTCCTCCAACACAAAAGCAAATTACAACCTATGAACCAGTGCCATTCAAAATTTTAAATCCTGCTACTGAAATCTGGTCCTTCAACAACTTCATGAGTTCACAGATGGAGAGAGAAAAATAAAGATAACCATATGGTTTATGCCTTAATATTCATAGAACTTGTAAGGGAGAAAACAATGCCACAAAAAACTCTGCTTGTTTTTCTCACATGCTTAAGATGATCAAGTGGAATCAAGTAACCCCTAACTCAACCTAAAGATTGTATGGAGGCAAAACACAACACAGACAATTTAATAGTACTAGATTTCATAATGAAATCAACTGTAAAGAATTTCTGACAACTTAGTCACCAATGAATTGTCAAAGATATTACCATAAATCTCTGTCAGAGACGAGGCGGCTAAAGATAATGAACCAGTGATACCTCAACCCTAATAATGCCAGAAACTTCATGTACACTGTCATAAAACTCAAACAGCTGAAGTCAAGAAAGCTGCTAATGTCCACTCCATGAATTGTTCATTCATAACATTGCAACAATTTCATTCTTTCAAAATTGCAGGGTGTAAAAACCACAAAGTCAGTCATTGGCAGGAAAACTGTCTATATATTATCCCGTTTAACATTTTGCTTGTGCAGACACTCTGTATCTACATTAGTCAGCTCATATTTTCTTCTATTTTAAACTTAATAAGCGCAACTTTAAAACAGATCTGTTTTCATATTACAGGTATTTTACTTTTATTCTTAATACTGTACTGGATATATCAGATAAAACTATTTTTCTTTTTTTTATTTTTAACTACGAGATGTTCTCAATTTGTCAAATAATAAATTTTGTCCCCTTTTCTACAAAATGTTATTTCTGATTCCTTAGAAAATTCATGCATGTTGATGTAGCTAAAAACAGACCAGTTTCCTGCAATGAAATAGTGGCATCGTTGGATATAACATACCTAGCTTATAATGTACCTATTTTCTGGTTTGATGTGATACCTTATATCAAAGTGCACAACTGTTTAATCTAGCAAGCCAGCATTATGGTGCATACAAGCCACCATCCACCAGAAACTCAAAAGTAAACAGCTAGGAACGAATGATCCATGTTGATTTTTCCCCGTATCTTTCCAAACCTTCATTTTTAGTGATTTATTTCACCATTTTCAGTTTCCACTAAAGAAATACTTTCTAATTATTGATAATCCATGAGGTCAGTTTAGCCTGCCTATGATCTTGTCTGGTATCGTTATTAATCAGCAGACTTACGCATGTCGGAAAAGTCATCAACAAGGACAATTTCCCTAAGCAGGTGTGGTGGCGACCGGTCCAATATACTGTGCACAGTTCGCAGCAACACCGTCCAAGCCTCGTTGTGGAAGCAGACAATCACACTGGTATCGGGCAGTTTGTCTCGGTATGTGATGTCTTTACATCTGAAACGTGAAAGAATCATTGATACTGTTACTGACACTTGGCACAAAAAAGCTGCTTAAGGAACAAAACCCTGTCCTAATCTCTGAAATAAAAAAGAAAGAAAGAAGAGTCTGTTGCCTGGTTAGAAAGCTGTTTCAAATTAACCAGTTCCAGGAAAAATGCAAAATGTACAAATTTCAAAATAGTCAAATATTTAAACCAGATGGAAATATGAGCACTAAATGTGCACTTTTTTATTTTTTATATTTATATTCTTTCTTAAAAGCAAAGTAAAAAATGCTCCATCATTAATACACGTTGTCCAGGTGTGCCTTCTTGGAGTCCAGGTTTACACATGCAAACAACACGAAAGCACACCATGTATGGGATTGGTTATAGAAAATGCTAGCTGCTGGTTATACATTTGCATTCAATGAGATCTTTTCAGCACTAATAAAATGCCAAGGTTATCTACCATTCAGAACAACAATGCAGTAAGGAGAGTGCAGGCTGGAACAACCCGTTCTGAGGTTGCTTCCATTCTTAGTGTTTATGGATTTGCCATATGCAGATTGAGAGACCAATTTCAAAAAGCTGGAGAAAGAACAACAACAGGTCAGATGCATGAGAGGTCACAGGCCCAAGACTGTAGTCCACATTAACGTTATCACCTGAACAGCACAAAGCTTTGCTGGATTATGCTACCAATGAAGTCATCAGAAATTAACTTATGCGACAAAGATAGCTGACCTAGCCAAAAAACAAGCTTGGTACCAATGGTGGCAATGCCACAGGATTGAACATCACATGCGCTGGCAATAGCGTCATTCCATGACTCCTCCTTTCTAATGCACATGGTTAATGGTTGATAAAACTTAACACTGCTAAACTAAATGCTATGCCCATGCATGTCTGTGTGTACAACATATTAAACTGTCATGGTATGGAGAGCATTGTCTCACCACCCTGATACTGATGGTAATCATGTAAAGAGATGAGGTGCTATACTACCATGATGACCCCTTCATGCAGAGCTCCAACACCTGGCCTCACACCACTAAAGTATCAGAGAATTTCTGCAAACATTAAGGTGTTACCTAGCCATTTCCTCTCTTCAGACCTTAACACCATTGGGATGGACTTGATTACTCTGCATGATATCACCAGTCAGGTTAAAATATATATAGAAATTTAAATTATAATATTTCTACCCATTTCGCTCTTATTGAAAATCAATCAATCTCAGTTTCTCACTAACAACTGATCAGTGTCAAAGATTAGTTCCTATGTTAAATTTGAATTATCTCCATTATTTTCAGATGGTTTTTTTTTAAAAATTAACTTAATTTTTTCATACTTAAAACAAAACACTCATTTTCTACAATACCTGCAATCACACAAATAGTCTGAGTAACCCAACATAATTTCCAACAAACAGTCATCTCTACAAGCGGTAAACAATAAACTCCATCATCTTTGCTGTTGTTTTGGTTCATGCTCACCTCAACTGCTAAAGTGCGTGTAAAATCCATGATATTAAGAAACTGAAAATCAATTCCAGTAAATTTTACTTTTTAAAAAATATACACTTAGGCCACAATGTATAACAGCATGCTAACATGCAGTGCATTTTCTATATTGTATTAAAATACCAACCACTACTATGCATTTTCAACTTTATGCAATAATTTTAATACATTCAGCATTCATCTGGGTTTCATCTGAACATCCTCGGTATAATATTCATTTATAAGCAAGGTTTAAGCAGCTCTTTCATTAAAGTGGTAACCTTTACTTATGTTTATCTTTTTGCTTCTAATTAATTAATCACTATTTTTCTTTTGCATGCTACATTATACTTCCTTTCTGTAGTCCCTGTTAAGAATATATCAGGGAGAACACGAAAGCATCCGACCTTTTAAAGCAAGACTTTGCTTAACAAAGTGAAAAAAAAAAGCGAGCAAACCCATAAAACCAGACTTCCATTATCCTACAAAGAGATTCTGTTTCATTCACAGCCACCAGTCCAACTTTGAAAACACCCAGGGTCTCTGTGTCACTGGTAGTAAATACAGGATTCAAATAAGGACACATCTGTCTGTGTTGCAAAACTTATCAATGCCAGCTGGAACACAGATCTGTGCCTTGCTTTAAGGTTAAGGTCTTTTTACAAAAGACAATCTACTTTCTGCATATTTTGTTCTGAAATTGTTACTTCTGCATCAGGCTACACTTGGTGACCTGTGTAAAACTTTAAATATTAGTTACTAAGAGAACCATGCCTGATTTTTCAGTAGAGGTATGATGGTTATTAATATACTGCAGGAGGTAGTGATGATAAAATAGTACATTCCATCCTGTTACTCGTCATTTTGCTGATTCCACCCTATACAACAGAAACCTGGCTCAATCTATCCTATTTAAATATTTCTTTCATACATTACTGACAACTTTATCAGCCAGTCCAAGTCTGTGGAGATTCTAATCAGCATGGAAAACGAAACTTTTTAATTTACATCCGAACTTTTATCATAACTGACTCCACAGACTTCTCCCATGTTTAACCAGAATTCTCACCTAAAGCAGTAGGTGAGTGCCCTTAACCACCACCTGTCCCAAACATCACCACAAGTGTCAAAACTTTCTATAAACTGAACCCACCAGCCAAACGCTAGGACATCTTAAAGAAACATCCACCAAACCTCAGCATTAAAGGTCGTTTAGCTGAGCAAGCGCCAAGACTTCTAGAACTCCTTAGTGATTAAACTCTGCAGGTTACTCAGCCTCTAGGGAACCACAGAAGCACCCCTGCCTATCTGTTTTAAAGAAAAATAAAACTCCGCCTAAGATTTCCCTGGCCCAACAGGCACATTCACAAACTAAGCCCCCCTTCCTACATCTCAACTAATCATTTTCTTTTACATTTTAAACTTTAATTTTATAGCTAAACGAAACCTAGGAAAATGAAGTACATTAGGTCACAGAAAATTTAAAAACAAAAAAAAAAATAGTCAATCTAAACTGAAATTAAAAAAAAATATATATATATTATGTTCCCTCCACCCTCGATTTGTTTATTGACCACAATTCTGCTCTATTAACCATGTACTGATGTATCGAGTTTTAACGCATACTTTACTACCTAAACTATACAATCTACTTTAGTAACCATATATTTCTATTCCAGTTAATGCGTATACTCATGTTAATCACACATACTGCTTCTAACATGTTTTATTGCATAGACTCTACAGGCTACTATAGTATGCATGTTCTATATTCAACATGTGCTTTACTGCACACACGTATGGGCTATTGCATTAACTTCGCACTCCTGTCATATAATGTCTTCATAACGCATAGTATCACAATACCCTTTGGTGTACTTTTGTAGTTGGGTGCCAGCTGGTTGCATGGGGTTTCCTACAGTTTCCTCCAAATCTGATAATAAAAAGATCCTAGTAGGGACTGCATGCAGTTGGCATGCAGCTTAGTTCCCACATCCTGTTCTCCATTGCTTGGTTTGGGAAAATGAAACCAGAGAGTTTCCTCTGGTAGAGATGCCTCATGTGTTAATGTCAGCACAAAAGTTCAAAAAACAAACAAACCACAAATAATAATGCAACGGTTTAGCATCTCTCTTCTTTCTGATTTATTGTTTATATATTTATTTTATCAAACCATATTCTATAGTCAAAATGTTCTTGCATTTGGAGCTTATTGGTCTGACTTGGCAAAATATCCTTGTAAGACTACAACTAGAGAGGCCATATTGACGTAAAACAAAGCTTAATTGGCTTTATGCTGCTAATAATATGCTTAAAGTGACGCAAAAATTTTGGTCAACACTATAAATATACAAAGATTACAGGCTATTCTTAGAAAGTTTTATGCCTTATATATTACTTGTGGGACTGAGTTAATACCTATTGGATGTAAGGAAAACATAATTGTTGTTTTAACCTTTTAATTTAGCAGATATCATTTAAATCTGTTACTGGACACTTCGCCAGAGATACTGAAAATCATCTTTTATTTTAAACCTTAGAACTTTTTTAAAATGGGAGCTGCAGTGGCCTTATGGTTAGAGCATTCATCTGATTGATAATTACAAGAGAAACAGGCCTGGTAAGAGAGTGCAGTACTGTGGTTGTCCACTACAGGTGAATCCATTTTAAATATGTAAAACCTAAATGAATACAAAGAGGGCAGTGTCCATAGTTTGAGCTAACCATTTATCCTCAGTTCATTACTAAAAAAAAAAAATGTTTTTGGATTTATTGCTTGGATAAAATGTCAAAAGCAGATAATGCTACTTATCTGGTTTCTAAATTGTTACCTGTGCTAAGGTTGAGGGCCTCTGTTCATTCCCCATTTGGGGTCAGTTTGGTGTACTTGCCTGGCATGGTTTCTTCTTGCTCTCTTTTACCAGCCAGTCATGGGCTTTCTTCTTGGCATTACTGAATACAGCTTAGCCATTACCACATCTTTCTCAGGTTAGATGCTGCTGTTGTTGTGTCATAATAACTGTACTTTCTGGGGAAAACGAAATACACATATTTATGATGAAACACACTTTCTGAATGTGTACTACGTTCCAGGAATAGAAGACGCCTCAAGCTGATAGTTAGACTATAGTGTGTTACAAGTCTGGCTGGCTGACCTATGGATACATGTCACAGCAGAAATTCTTGGAAGCAAACAAAGGTATCCAACAACCAGATGTGAAAACTTGTGTTCACAGCATTAAAAGGGTAAATTATTTTTAGTAATTAACTGACAAATTATTTCCCTTGCATTGATATTAATCATGAAGAATCGTTATCTATGCTATGTATTTACCTCCAAGACTTCAGATAAAAGAAATTATATACTATATATGGCAACAAAACTGATAAAATATAAAAATATAGGAGAAAATAAAATCATTTCTGTCCGTGATGTGTTTAAAAGATCAATCCTATGAAACGCCAGATTTTAAGAAAATCTCCCAGCAGGAGCCCATAATTTACAATGACTGAAAAATAGGAATATTTACTAAGTCTGGAGATGGCAACCCCTTCAGAAAAGATTTCAGAAAATCTGAAGAGGAGCTTATAGATGAGAAATAACCTGCAATCTTTTTGAGAAGTGGTCCAAAGAGACAGACAGACAAAGACTCGGATTAAGAGCCAGTTCAAATATTTCTCTTTCCTCTCTTTTTTAACCTTTCACACAAAGACATTCAAAGAGGCAAGTTTGAAAATCTACATATAGCTTTCCCTTAATTTATTTAAATTTCTTTTTTGTTTTTTTTATTAACTATCAAACTTGGGGAAGTATTTCTGGCAGATAGTATATATTATTACTGAAAATAGATATTTAGATATCCAATTGATGCATGTTTATAACACCAAGGTTAAAACAAAGTCCACATTTTCTTCATTTACTACAAACCTTTGAACAATCACAGATCTGTAACAACAACTTGGGTCAAAATAACCAACCAAAGACTCTTTAGTGTTTCTTTACAGCTAGGACCTTGTATGCTACTAATCTTTTTAGCAAACCCTCTCCAAGCTCTTTTTTCCCTTGAAAATATCTACATCACTTGAATGGAGATTTATAAAAGGCTAAAAGTTTTCAAACCATACCCATACCCCAATACAGCCCCTCACAGAATACTGGAAATAGTTATGGGAACAAAAAAAATGGGTATGAAATCATGTGTGTAAAAATGAAATGTTCCAAAGAACAGATATCTGAAAATGTCACACCTGCAGCTGGACCACAAAAGGATAGAAGACACCAGTGTGATGTTTGTGTCGTTAATACTACAATTCCTGAGGAGGATACATCATGTGACAAATGTATAGAAATCAGTTTTAGCAGCTAGTGAAGGCTACTCTGTGCAGCAGATTACAGAAAAGACTGTATGTAAGACTGAGAAAGATAGACAACTGGTACTCTTGATGACAATAGCAGCATCCAAGGAAGCAAGATCCAATTCTCCAAAAGAGGTGATAAGTATATGTGTGAAAGATGAGCCAGTTTTGAGATCTCGTGAATGACCTAGCTGCAAGTTAGGGTGTTAATTTTTCTTCAAAAACAGTAAAGTACACATCAGAACAAAACGGTTTCATTGGATGTGTAGTTGCCTGAAAATCTTTGCTGAGGAATGCAACCAGACTGTAAGGATAAAATGAACAACAAGAAATGATATAGTAGGATGAACAAACCTGGAAGGATGAGCCTAAGTTTAACTATTAGGCAATAATCAAAGGCAGTTTGTTCAAGGTGGACTAAGAAGCACTATAACAGGTATAGTGAAGCATGGGGAGGTGGATCAATACAAGTGTGGGGGTGTGCATATGAGCCAATGTGTCAAAGATTTGCATAAAATTGATATATTGACTGCTGACAGGTAAAGACAGGTCTCATCTATCATGCCAATCCCTCAGGAAGACATCTCTTTGGGTGAGAATTCATCTTCCAACATGACAGTGACCCCAAACATACAGCCAATGTTGTGAATGTCAATCTAGAGAGGTTGCTTGAACACTCCCAAAGATGTCTTGGTCTGCAGAAAGTCCTGATCTGAACATCACCAAGGAAATAGGGGTTCGACTGCTTGAATTCTGAAAACTGCTACTAGATACTTGGAACAGCATCCTACAGTCATGCACTGATAACCTGTGTGGGAGAGTGAAAACAAAGGGACATGCTCTATATAAAGTAAAGGGTGTTTATGCATTTCTCTCAGTTGCAATTATCCATTATTTGTGCATATATCTCCTGTGTGTGGTTCCATAATTATTTCAAACACTGCATATATAAAAACAATAATACCCCTAACTACAGCATGTGTGCTAGGCTATTAAGTAAGAATGGTTTAATAAGTAGTGTAATCACCTGTAAAAGCAACTCGTAGTCTAATTATATATAAAAATATAAATGTAAGAAAAAAAACCCACTTGTCCTAGAGCCAAAAACAAATCCAATTGTGAAGTCAGAAGGGCACAGGAAAACAAAATCTCTGATACTTATACAGGCTTGCTCCATTTGGAAACCAATTTATATGTAAATGCAAATAGATCGGAACTTCTGAAAGAGTGTTAAGCTTGCTGGGAGAAAAAAAATCAATTGCTCTTTGATCATATATATATATATATATATTTTAACAAAAGAAAGAAGGAATAAAATAAGAGTAGTTTCAGATGTCTACAAAAATAACATCAATGAACTTTTCACATAATGGGGTTAGGGTGAGGGGAATTTCCATGACAGTAAGCTTTTTGGTTTTCCTGGGGTTTTCAATTTTTGTTATTATTTCCTGATCTCTGCTAATACTTAGAAATCTCATTTTAGAATGAACAACAACAACAAATTAACAAAAAAACAAAAACAAACAAACTTCTGACAGATCAATTCAAATGCAAATGGTGTCATCACCTGTTTTCTGTTTTTAACAAGACAGATCACAAAAGAAAATAGTTTGTTTGAAGTCTCTACAACTGAAATGTCCAGAATATTTCCAAACCATCATTATGTAGGAAAACAATTAAAAAAAAATGTTTTTATTAAAATTCATGACTATTTATTTTACCAAATAAATAATTTTAAATGCATTATTATTTAAGTTAAACAATAACCAAAGATTACACTGCTAGATGATTAAAATTAATCAACCTCTTGCATCTGGTGGAGTTGTCGAAGCTGCAATGGATGGCTTCCTGCTTCTCTCTTCCACCATTACCATGTCTATGAAAGTTCCTTCACTAAGCTGCTATAGAATAATTTCTTATACAATAAACAGAACAGTTATAGCATCTTTGTAAAAGCATTAATTTATAGAGGACAATCATAGACATTGATGAGGTAGACAGTTATGAACCTTCAAGGCTGGTGAGATTTTCATGAACATGTTAACAGTATAATAAATGCATCAAATGGTCGGCAGACATCACTGTACAATCTACAACATGGAATCATCCTATGCTTAAAACATGTTGGACAAGAACTTTCAGTTATTTAGGGGGGGGGTATGTAAGTCCTGAACTTTCTGTTGTTCTTGTAAATCAATTTCTATAATGGATATAACTTCTTTACATTGGAGACAACCCTAATAAGCAAGTGTAGTGCCAGGCCTACTGGCACATACAACGACAGCAGGGAAATCCAGTGAAGAGAAGCACGAAGAAACCATGCTAGGGACGTACAACAACTGGAGCAAACTCTAACCACTGGACCTACTGGCTGCTGCCCACCCACAACTTTGATATGCCTTGAACAAAATAAGGCTTTTATTAACACCACTTAAAACAGTTTCCAATGGTTGGGTGTAAATCAAGTTGGTGCATACAAAATGCTGTCAAAAAAAAAAAAATACATCTTTATAAATTTGAGTCTCTCACCTTTTAGGTAGCAGCCACAATTAGAAAAGTCAGCATCTCAAAGCAGGCTTTCTTTGTTAGAAACTTACATAAATCACCTGGATTCTACCATGCAACTCTACCATATAAGGCATTTACTTTTGTGAATAAATAAATTCTCTTCTAAAATATAATTCGCCTTGTGAAGCTGCTATAATGTCTAACACTGGCCTAAGTAATTCAAACATTTATAAAGGTACATTTTTTAAAAAAAAATTCTTACTAAAATAACCAAGTGTCGTCAAAAAAAATCGATTTCATGAACACAAAGTTGATTTTAACTGGACCACGAGCTTAGGTTACAACCAAATGGTAGACCTTAGATGCTGCTCAGAATATTTGAGAAATATTGATCTTTCCAGTTTTTTTTTCTTTAAATATTTTTGTTTGAATGTAAACAAATTTCTCTGATTGTACAGGCAGAAAAAACAATGACGGCTGAACTTGTGTAAGATGGAAACGAATGTATGCAGAAAAAGTTATAAAACACAAAGCAAAAAAGGAAAAAGCAGCAGTGGCAGGAAATAAAGTACAAATAATTAAATGCTAAATGAATGTAACCAGCTGGTTATATGTAATTAACACATTTTCATCTTTACTTCCATTTTATATTATTTATAAAAACATCTATTTAGAAAATTCAACATTTTTTTTAATAAATCAGTTACAAACTGAAGTGCATATAAAAAAGTATGCTTGCATTTTCACAAGTTTGATGAGAAACTGTTACTTACTCTACATCCCTGACATCAGGAAGACTTCGATGCAGAGAAATCATATCACTTGCATACTGATTAAAAGCGTTGTCTTGCCAGCCCTTATCAAACTTTTTCCGCTCTTCTGGAGATAACTTGTCCTTGTCTACTATCACTGCTTTGCCAGCCTCGCCTAAATGGAAACAGAGGATTACAATGTAGTGAAATTTAAATAAAGTAGCATTCAAATGTACTGAGGAAGATTGTATCACATTCTGCCCAAAGCTAAGAACAATTCCCACTTATAAAACACTGTGGCCATATTGTAAATGCTTATGCACAAATGAAATAAAGTTTATTAATAAATGATAAGAGAATGTGGTGTATATAAGTTGAGATGATTATCAGAAACACAATGACCAACATCATTCTACAGCTTCTTCTTTTGTGAAATGTATGTACCAACTAAAATCACAAATTTTCAATTAAAAAAGAAAAGTAATAGTCAATTATCATACAAGATGCCTTTTGCATTGTGCATGCACTAAGAGGGGGCAACTCTCAATTCAGTGATCATGCAAAGGGAGGAAGCTATTTGGGCTTCTAAATGTCTGCAATGTTTGAGAAATTTTGTCTGAATTGATCTGCATCTTGATCTAGCATAGCTGTTGCCAGTAGAATGTTTAGTATGACAATGCCCTTTGGCAAGACTTCGAGTTTATTTTAAAGCTTAGTTAAAATGATCTACATTAAAAGCAACAACGAATGTGGCAATAAGGTAATTTCTCAAATGGCTACAAAAAACGCACTTTATATAGAAAGCTACTAAGAGTGTAAAAGGGTCCAGACTAATTGCAATCATACCAACCAAACAAGGTTATTTGGATTGCCTTGCAAAAAAAGATGTGTTTACAAAGAATTCCAAGAGGACCTTCATCATCTAAAACTACTTATTTTAAACAGGGGGGAAACCATCCTTGCACAGCATCTTCCAAAACAGGAATAACCAAAATCTTATACAAGGGCACCAATATTTTTATGGATTATGGAGCAATTAACCAACCCTGTGTGTATAACTGATTAAAAGCAGAAAAAAAAAAAAAACCACATGGGATGAAGCCCTAAAGCAAACAACTCATCATTAAACCAAACATCTTATATTGTTATATATGGTCCAGCAAAAATTCAAACTTCAGCAACTGTTTGGCCCCAAGGGTTCCAGGCTGGAGTCACTCAACTGTAATACATAATTTTTTTTTGTTTGTTTGCATTTTTGTATGTCTTAGGATTTATAGAAAAATAATGTAATTTATAAATAAACAAATGCAGTGCATGTGGCCATAAAGATTTTCTTTTTACATCACAAATTTTGAGCCCAAACTTATCAGTTGTACAGGGTCAAAACAAGCAAAAAAACACACCAGAAAAGCTGCTATTTAAACAGCAAATATAATGTAAATAATAAGTTTTTTTGTTTAATTACAAAAGACAGCACCCAGTGCCACTAATGTATTTTAAAAAATGATAAAACTATAATTTCATTAATTATGAAAGTTAATGAGTCTTGAGACCTTGCATACACTGACATGAAAACAATAACATCAATGTGCTCAGCAATCAGCTTTACTTGGAATCACTTTGGTAGTGATGGAATGTGCAAACACCCCTGCATTTTAGTTGTTAAGCAACTATAATTAGTCAGTTGCTGCAGTCCTGTTTTAACAATCACAAATTATTGTCATAGATCTGCTAATAAAAAAAAGTAAATGCACAATACGCTCATGTTGTGTAGGTCTAAAAATTGTATTATTTATTTTAACATTAAAGAGAGTCTAAAGTTAGCATTGATGTCAACCAAGGCATTATAAAATATGACTGTGGCATTTGAAAAGGAATCAAAAAGTGCACCAGGTAGTATCTGAATGTTGGTTTAGTCAATATTAAAGCAACAAAACAACAACAATATCAACAGCAAACTTATATAATTCAAATGCTATGAAAAGGAAAATGATTCTTATTTTTATAGTTAACACTATATCTTAATGAGTAAATATTTCTTTAAGGTGGTTTAAAAGCCCTAAATAGAGATTTATAAAAAATGTTGATGTATAATACACATTAGAAAGTTTACAGTGTAAATAAATCACCACATTTTTTAGGAAAATAAATTCTACAATAAAATAGAAAATAAAATAAGTAAAAGGGTTTCCTTTTGCAGTAAATTATGTATACATCAAGGGAACACATTTAGACGAGTTATAATGAGTGTCCATCATCTGTACACATGTGGTTTCATGAAGCTGAACATCCAAAATTCATGCAATCACATTTTGATGGCTTCCAATTTTGGTACCGCACGCGCGGCAGCAGTTAACATCTGACACAAATCTGTGCCTAAGTGTTTAACTTTCAGCACAGCAAGAGATAATTCCAAAAAAAAAAATGGTGATTAACATCCGGATGTTACATGTAGCAAATAATAAACCTGCACAGAATTGATGAATTTAAAACACTGGAACTGTCTTCACTGCTGCTGAAATGCATCTGTAATTTCAGCTACCTCATGCAAGAGGAAATATACATAATATTTATCGCTTTTTCTTTTTTCCTCTTTCCAGTGGTGAATATACATAAAAGGAGGGAAAAAATAGAGAGAGAATGACAGGTATTACATTATTAATATCCTCAATTCTGAAAACAAATGAAGCAAGAAATTAAAGAATGATATAGAAATCATGGCATTAGAAACAAAACAATATTCCCTTACATGAAACTTTCATTCTTCATGGATCAGGAAGTTGAATTTATATCGAAAGTAATGATTCTAAACTTAATTTTTTAGAAATTTCAGATGCGTAAAAGGAAGGAAGAGAGAAAACAAAAGTTGTTTTCAGAATTTAATTCTTATAAGTAATTTTAGTAAAGTAAATACTGAATTCTAAATTTTTCTTTAAATTGTGGCATCAAAAATGTTGCTCTACACTTTAAAAATACTATTTAAAAGAACAAAGGATTAGTTAATGAGTATTGTCTGAGTAAATACTATTATAAACAAGGGTCAGAGCGGTGTAGTGATTCTGTGGTTAAGTCAGTCAGCGGGTTGCCAAGACTGCAAACCCAAGTATGATTCTGGCTTGGCATATCACCCTGATATATTTCCTTTCCTGGCCAAGTCCTGGCCAACAAGCATTCTGCAATAATGGTTTTTAATCTATAGAATTTCCTTTTGTTTAGAATACATGTCAATACATAAATCTTTCAGTTCTAATAACGTGTTGTATGAATTCATAGGGCATGTGATTTCTGAGTATTCTCGATTAGATTAGAAAGGTTTTTGTAGTAATCACGCAGAAGTGACCAAGAATGTTTTACCAAGCAGGTAGTAAAAGCAAACAATGGATCCATGTTTAGAAGTAAACTGGACAAACTACTACACATAAATTTTAAAACTTTCAATACCTCTGACTATTTATTTAATAATCCCAGTCATTTAAGATGCAACGAGTCTATTTCACTATTGTAAACCTGTGCAACGGTCAATTTGAACCACACATTGAGTCATAGTTGCTATGGCGCATAGTACCTTTATCACTAATACCAGAACTGTTAACTCCTGACTTTGTAAAATCAAGACAAAAAATAAATCAGGTCACAGCGAGGATGATCAATTATGTTGAATAAATGCTTTTGCTTAATCTGAATGAATTTATTTTCATATTAATGATTTTATTTATTCAGTTGAAGCACATGTTACTACTGTCACTAGCATTTTGTAAATTAGTTTCCTTCTTTAGTCTTAAAAAATAACTTTTTCTCTTTGACTTAAGCAAAAATTCCATATTTTTATAGAAAAAAATCTAAGACAGACAAACTGAAATTCAAAACTTTTAAATGTTTTATCAACTTATAAATTAGCACATCTCATTCATAACTAAAAATATAATATAGCGAGTATCATACTGCGCAAGCTTACTTTTGTTTTTATTGCAATCACCATTTGTTCTTTTTAAAGTTTTTATTTATCATTATTATATATTATCCAGCTATTTAATAGTTTTTTTATGTATGACAATGTCAACAGTCATTAAATAATCCAACATAAAAGTTAAGATTTTCTGAAGATATTATTGGCAAATTCAAACAATTACCATTTGTATGTTTATTAGATCTTATCAGTCATGTACTAATTATTCTGAAGAAACAGAGGGGATAAACAAAGCCGTGTAATTTGTGAGAGACAAAAAAAGAGAGAGTCAATGTTGAAATTTTAAACTTACAGTGATGCACATTTCCTTTGGAAGGAGAATCGTTGGCTCGCATCACATTAAATAAATCCAAGCCATTTTTTTTTGCTTTTGTTGTCATTGTTTTTACAACTTAAGTATACTAGAGGAAATGAACAACAAAAAACAATCACCTATTAGGTCATTTTGATGATTTCTGATTGACAATAACTGACTGTCAATTAACAAAAGGATCTAAGTTACAAATCTTAGTACAGATGAACGCTAGAGTCTGGCACTCGGCAAGTGAACAGCGGGCACACAGCTGTAATTTCACGAGAGAGATCAATAACAATAATAATGGCAATTTGAAAAAAAATGGCGGCAACCATTTGAAAAAAAAAAGAGTCAAGAATCTAACAAAAAGTTGGAACAAATGGGCATTCTGTTGGGACAATTTCCATGATTAAGGGGAGGGAGAGAGAGACAGTTCTGATAAAATCAGGGCACTGTAATATAACGTTGTATTAATAAATCCACACCACTCCAACACCGTGTTTTGCATTGTGGCTAAATACGTAGCCAGTTCAACACAAAAGCTAGATCTTGTAGGCTTAAATGCAATAGCACAGTGGTATACAGAGGGTTAAAATTACACAAATATATAGAGACAAACAGATAAAACATTTACAAATCATCTGCATTTTCTGAAGCCAAGTCTTGCTTTATTACAAATAATACAAAATCCTTTCCTTCAATGATTTAGGTTCCTGTATCTCATTTAAAATCATAATGCAATACGAAAGTTTTATCATTTGCATTTTAGTGACCACACATAGTTCATTTCAGAAACTAAATTTTTATTTCATCCGATTTGCTCTCCAGATCAGAGGACTCCCACAATACATCTGAGGCAGTTACTTAGCGGGATATTTTAAGGAATGATTAGTTAACAGGTGCTTTGAAAAAAAAAGCAGCAGCAGCTACAAACAGATTAACTCATCTGGTCTCCTACAAAGTGAAAAAAAAATAGACTTGTGCTGAAATACAGAAAAAAGCTGAGAATTAAATATCTCAACTGGAAAGAACTAATACATGGTACAGAAAAGAGTATACGGTTTGGGCAAAGCTGGAGATGAGATTTCATTGTCTACTCAGAAATATGCATGGCTGTCAAGCAGAAGAGTACATCACAAATTGGAACTGTTTGCCATTGGTTATTGCCTATTAAAAAAGAAAAAAAACAAACTGCCTTGTGGCAGCAAAAATGCTATTCCGCAAGCTATTTAAATCTCCCTGGTATCTTCATGGCGAGTAATGGTAGGCTGGCCAAATTTGGGGGGGGGTGATGTCATATAGGCGGTTCAGCCTCGAAATATTTGTGGACATCTGCCAATATGCCTCAAACAGTCCTCCTCAGGCAGTGGGGAAGCAATATATTTAAGACAATGTTCAGACTCCTTAAAGCACTACTTGTCAACCACTCTCTTAATTTATAGCTCAGCAGCATCTCTCCCCAGTTAGCCTGATAATCAGATGATTACTGTATATAGCTCTAGGCAGCAATCAGGGTGCACCCTTGATGTGGTTGGTTATGACATGGTTTGCTGATGTAAACCCTCTGTGAAAAGCCCAAAGTCAATCTCTTGAATCTAGAATTTAATCTTTAAGCTAATTATAATTTTGTTTCCAAAATGTAAAATGAATTCATCTAAGGAGTGGCAATCAAGAGAAATCACTTTTTAAATGCAACCAAAAAAGAGAAAAAAGATTTTGGCAAAATAACACAGGTACAACAAAGTAATAACCGGGAAAGAGCACATGAAAAAAATACACCTGCAGTTTTGTATCTTTGTACAAAACGTTGGTTCAACTACTGCTAGAATATGAAGTGCAAATGCAGGATGATGCTATTTAGTTGAAAAAATGTCTTTTTAAGAAATGAAATGGAGGTGTAAAAGAGCAACACAAGGCATGAATCTTCTTTTCGTCTCTGTCTTATTTATTGTAGCTTACAAAATCTTATTACATCCAGAAATTTTTAAAGACACTAGTAGCATCTAGGTTTGTTTTTCTTTAAATTGTCATTCACTCAGATACCATGCTTAAGCTCAGGGAAGGAGGGGCATCTAGTAAAATAATTGGGAAAAAATCAGTGTGTTTTACAAAGGTAGTGGATTTTCTAGAGCGTGAGTTTTATTCCTGAGAGAGCATGTGCAAACTAACTACCATATCCAAGGCAGGCAACTAATATGCAAATAACCCAATCCTGGCTCTGGAGAAGTAATGGAAAACAATAACACTGTGGGACTCTAATAAGGCCTTGCATGTGAAATGGGTACAAGTGAAAGCTAGCTTTATTTTCGGCCCATGGGACATTTTGGGAAGGAAGAAACAAAATGAAAATTCATTAAAGAGCAAACTTTGAATCTAAAATGAGTTTATATTAAAAATTTTCCCATAAGGCAACATTATGAAAACCAGACAAACTACACATGGTATCTTTTGTGCCTTTCTTCCGTTTCAATTATTATTGCAGTTGTAGAATCAATGTTAAACTTTTCTCCTTTTTGTGATGGACAATTCCTTATCTGTTTTAGATTGCTAAGCACTTTCTAAGGTTTTGTAGCATTACACTTTAGTAAACATTCTCCTAACTCTTAGTGGATGCAACATCACTTCCCATGAATCCTGCTTCGAGTAGAAAGAAAAATATATTACAAATTTATAAGATTTCTGGATTTATCATGACTGTTTTCTGTTTCCATTAGATGTGTGTGAGTGTGAGTGTGAGTGTGAGTGTGAGTGAGTGTGAGTGTGAGTGAGTCTCTGTCTCTCTCTCAATCAAATCCATACATATATTTACAATATAACTGGCTAAACTTCTTTTTGAATTTTCTTAAAAAGCTAAAACATGTACTAGAACATGCAAGAGTTGCGAACAACGTGTGTAACAAAAAATTAATTTAAATAGATAAATTCACAGTTAAAAAAAATGAAGTAGTTTCAGGAAAATAACACTTCTTTAAATTTTTGGTGTAGTATTTTTACAAAGTCAAATATGCCTTAAAATATCAACATGTGAAAGCGGTGTCCTGAAGACATAGCAGGTCCTTGGATATAACAGCCAATGGGAACCAAAACTGAAAGTCAAAGATTTTTGGATCATTTGGATCCTGGATAGTTTACAATTAAAATAACACAAGCAGCTGATGATCACACTTGCTACAATATTAAATATGAAGTCAACCAAAATGTCAGTTACCAAAGGTGTAATAAATTTAAGAAAAAAAGAAGAAAACATTATGGATGTGAGGATGCGTGGACCTTGTTGGCAGTGGAGATGAGGAGAATAAAGCAGCTTTGAAACATGGGCGATGAAGGATGAGCTAAAAATATGATGGAAAGACAAAGTAAACCACGGCAGCAATGGAGAACAAACGACTATTAATCATATCAAGAAAAGAAACTGCAAAAGATTCACACATAATATGCATCAACAACCCAACTGTTAAGATAATAGCTGAAACCTGGCAAGAGTACGAAATAAGATGAAACCAAGAACAGTGAATGAAAACAATCTGAACGACTGACTGAGATGCAGAATGGCCACTGACTCGCAGGATGAGAAACTTCTGTAGGGATCCACAACTCCAATAACTGGAAAAGTAAAAAAAAAGAATTTTCCAAGCAAAATTTATTATCAACCAAAGAAATAAAAAGCAAGCACAATTCTATAGATAACTATATACACATATAATTAAAATTTGTGAGCATTAATAGGTTTTTAGAAAGTAGAGAAAAGAAAAAAATGTTCAATTAAATTAGGCTTTTCATAGTAGATTGACAAATTTCATAATTCTCAATCTAGAGGCAGCAGAAAAGGTGGCAAAAATCCACGAGGATGGAGGTAATATATTCTGTATAATTTAGTAAATTACCACCCCCACCCTAAGAACATAGGAATTAGTTGGATATTTTTGCCAATACAGTTCCAAAAGTCAGTCTTTGAAAGTAAGTAAAAAGGCAGCAGCAAGTTATGCAAAATTTATGACTGGCCAGAACTCTAAAGGTTGTTCCATAAGTTATGATGTGGGCTATCAATGTGTTACTGGACCTTTAAAAAAAGAAACTCATACCGTCAATCAGAGAACACGCCCAAACATGTCAGCTTGTTCCAAAGGTAGAAAATATAAGATATAATACAATCTAGGGCTGTTAGCACCCCAGGAAAATTGAATGTCAGCATCCTTAAGACTTGTCAGTTTAATATTTTTTTTTATGATGATAAAATATTACAAATATAAGAATAAAGAATTTACTACAGATATTACAAGTAAATAGTCAGTCCTGAGGCACCCAGCCCAAGAGAGCATACCTGTGTGATGATCATGTGACCCAGCTGACCTACACGACACTTTCTTTGTTTCTCACCGCTACAATAAGAATCACTCTCTCCCGAACATTTTGATTGCATGTCAGATAATTTGTATTTTTTTTTAAATACACTTATTAAGTTTATTCGCCCCATTTTTTTGGCACCCTGGATCAGCATTGATTCAATCAGTGTGGTTCCAACAAAACAGGACATCAGCAGATGGTGTTATCAGTCTATGACTTCTTAAATGACACCTCTCTGAAGAGATGGATAAATAAAAAAAAATATATGGCACATTACCAGTTACCAGTGCAGTCTATTTCTGACCATTTCCAGTGACAATTCTTAGATTGTGGCAACAATGTTGTACAAAAATATAGATTAACTAAATGCTACCCCACATGCTGCACGTACTAGACCAACTCAGGATGTCTTACAGGGCCCAGCACAATGATTACACTGGTCAACAAGTATTTTTCATCAAGCACATGTCAAGGTGTACTTAGTGTACTTTTTAATGCTGATTTCAAATATACAATTAGTTTTTTGACATCACGTACAGTTTTCAAGATGAGAAAGTTTTTTGGTTTTAGCTCATGCATTATATAGAAATTCCAATTAATGACGTGTATGCATGTATTTCATTTATATCATGGAAACACACCTTTAAAATAAACTACATTATTCATTGCTGCATAGTTCAGATGCAATATTTCATCATCTTAAATTAACCAATCAAGTTTTGTCTGATGAAATAGGTATTTCAACATCTCAAATTGTCCAGTCATAATTGGTCTGATTTTAATGGGAATGCAGGCAGGTTTCACAAAATACTGTTGTTTCTTGTGTCTATGGGATAGTCGGGCAACTGACAGACATTATTTGGAATCAAACTGGCAGACAAGAACATCATACCAGCCAGGACTGTCTAGCGTCAAGAATACACCTCTTGTAGATCCATGTAATGTCCTATTGCCTCCTTTGCACATAAAGCTTGGACTGATAAAACAGTTTGTAAAGACACTAGGGAAGAGAAATGCCAGAGGGTTTGAGTATATTGTAGAAAAGTTTCCCAAAATCACACAGGCGAAGTTGAAAGAGGGTATTTTTGTCGGACCCCAAATTAGAGAAGTACTCAAAGATGTCAACTTCAAGACAATACTGGATGAACTGGAACTGCCTGCCTGGAATGCTTTTAATTGGATCTGTGAGAATTTCTTGGGCAACAAGAAGGCAATGGACTACAAGGATGGCATCAAGAATCTTCTGAAATGTTACTCAGCAATGGGTTGTCGCATGTCACTGAAAGTTCACTTCTTGGACTCCAATCTGGATTTCTTCGCAGATAACCTTGGAGCAGTGTCTGATGAACATGGTGAAAGATTTCACCAGGGCATTAGTGCTATGGAGAAACGGTACCAAGGCTTCTGGAATGACAGTATGCTGGCTGACTACTGCTGGACACTTTACCGTGATCAACCAGATCAGGAACACCGCAGGAAATCCAAATCACAATGTTTTTAAGTCTGTTGTTCTAACTTTGTCTGTTTTGTCTGACCCTTTTTTTGTGTATTCACTCTTTGTAGAATGATAGTGATGATTTTTAACTCAATAAACTCATTTACTTTTTTAAAATAATATGTCCTTATTTATTACGTTAATGATTTCATATATACAAATATGTACTGCATACAAATGGAGTGAAATTTTGAAATCAGCATATACAGAAGTTGAGAAAGATGGCATGGTTCTATTTATAGCTGATGAATACATTAGCATTGTAGTTTACCGTAATGCCACACTGACTGAACCTTAAACCAAAGTCTTCTTTTTTTCCTAACATTTTCAACTCAGTATTTATGTCAATATTATAAAATTCCATCTTTACATTAATTCCAGAAGAAAATTTTTATGAAAAAAACAAAAAACAAATAAAAAATAATTTAAAAAAGACAACAGCAGAACAAATTGTAGCTAAAAGGACATTTTTATTCAGTCAGTAAGACTTGTTACCGATTCCCAAGGTAACTACCACTAATTTCACGTCACCAGTTTCATTTTTCCTCCTCCTGGACACTCAACATTTGCAATTAAAATCTAATCTATTGTCTCAGGCTTCATTAAGGGTATATGTATATATTTTATTAGTAATGCTAAATTGGAACCTTATTTCTCATTAAAGGATGGAAACCACATCCCAGATAAATTTTGTGGTTTATTTTAATAAAATCAGGACCAATGTACTGAATAGTCTTGGGGGGAGGAATGCAATGTAAATACAAGGTTTTCTCATTTGTATGGGTATGAGAACTTCAGCTCACTCAAATATATCACATTAATCCAGATATTAATTTTAAATGGATGATGATAGGCTTTTTGTTAAAATTTATGGAATTGCTTTGTTAGAAATTTTAAATTGATACTGATCAGACTTCTTTCTATCCAAGTTATTTTTCTTAATGATTAATTTACATAATCCTCCTTCACACACACACATATACTGCACACTCAAAAAGTCTGACTGCAGCTCTAATTATTCTGGCTTGGTTTGTTTTAAAGATGAATGATGTATCATCTGAAAATGCCATATTTTGTTGGTTTTTGAGTGTTTGTTTGTCATAGACTTCCAATCCGTATGCTTGTATACACATAAAAAGCTTTGATACAAGACTTTATATTAGTCTTCAAAACCTTCAACAGAGATGTACACACCTTAAACGTACCTTATGAAATGGCTTGTGCAAGTCACTAAATCTCATTTGTCTTAGTTCAATAAATACTGAATATCTACTGACTGAAGTCAGAGCAAAGCATTGAACACAATAGTAGCTAAAGTAATACCATTAACTGATACATCTGTGAATTATCCCAACTACTGAGCTGAGTCTCTTGCACCCTAACAACCAGTCTCACTGTTCAGAACCAGTGAAGTTGAAATGAACTTAGTGCCCATTTGCTGTTGTGATTCTCAGTAATCAAATTAAATACTAGCACTGTATAAATGTTATGACAGATGCTATTAATGAAACTGATCAGAAATCTTAGAGTAACACATACTACTTAACATGCTATGTAATGTCATTTTATGCAGGTCAAATAGTCAACACCAAAGCCATTTCTTCCATTCTATACAGTTGTTAAAGTGAAAATCTAGAGCAAATATTGCACCTAAGCAGTGCATTTGATTAATTATGCCTCTCCTCAAGAAAACCAAGAAGCATCCAATAAAGTATAGCCTTGTACTATCCTTCTTATCTTTCCAAAACTCTTTCAGCTAGTTGCCTGAGTGAGCTGACAACCACTTGTTATCCTTACATTCCACTAACTGCTACTGATGTATTGCATATGTATATGTATATTCATATCTGCGTAATAAGTAGTAGATGTTCTGAGCTCCATCCTTGCTCTGTACCATTTGACTCCCCTGATTTTAACCACAGGGAGACTCTACTAAATAACTTTGATATCCTGTGGGGAAAGAATTCTCTTTTATCCTGATTCTATAGCTAACATCATTGTATGCAATCTGCTTGCAGACATCTATCTTGGTCATATAAAAACAAAATATCAAGTTTTAAGTGTTGTAAATTCTAAATAATTTTAATCTTTTTTTTCACCTCTAGATTCCATTAAATATGGTAAGATCCAATTTTGCACCTTAGTAAATGAAGTTAAAATATTTTTTGACATTTTTTTCTCATTTAAATAAAAACGTCAAGAACATCTACTAACATCACATAGTACCAACTGTCTCAGAAAGACTTAATATAGGAACTGAGTTCCAATTTAATGGAAAGTTGGATTGTAAGACAATGGAATTCAAACTATTTTAATTCATCATATGGAAAAGGAAATCTTTTAGTTTATAAACAGGAGCAAAAGGGTCCATGTTACAAGATCCCAAGCAAATGAAGCATTATGGAAGCAGCTTTTGGAATGGATGAGTTTCTGACCAATAATAACCATTGGTATTATTGGAAATAAAATTTTCTTTTCTACCTGCAACATGACTGCGTTCATTTATAATTATGGGGTCGAGTGGATTGTTGTTAGGATACATTGGCATTTAATAATTTACAAGCTAGACAACCCTAGTGAAGGAGATCAAAGCTTTAGTTGTTTCTTAGGAAGCACTGGCAATCCTACATTCCATCGGGCCTAGAATTTCCAACCTTCACAGTAAAATCCCGACTAGGGTTCTTCATTTTTAGATGAGAGAGAAACTGGAGTGCTGGAAGAAAACTCAACAGAGCCAGTAGGAAAAAGAATGAAAAAAGAAATGCTAGAGAAGTTTGCCAAACCAAGTTGTTTCCATGGGAAGCAAACCCAGATAACTGAACTGCATTACCTTCCATCTGACCAGTAGCCCTACTGTTCTTTTTCATTTTAACCCACTCAGGGTCAGTCCCATATCTGATTGGTCACAGATGCTATGACAAGTTTATATAACCGGATTCTGCAGCAAATTTATTGTGCACACCTATCTCTCACCATTCCTCATCCCCAAAGGGGTCCTTGTTGATACCAAACAAAAACCCACCTACCCTTTCAAAACATTTATTATCCAAATTTTCTTCCTTTCGAATATTGTATAGATGTCAGGCGAAAAGAAAATTATTAAACAATCTACCCAAACCCTTCCAGGAATTAAGAGAATAACTGAAAAAAATTCTGCATTCAACTTTTAGAAAAATAATCTATAACTAAGATTTCACAGACGGTTGAATTAAAACAAAAAAAAAATGTTAAAAGTGGCAGCATACAGGTAGTTGATTATCACCCCGTTAGCTTCAGTAATATCTAGCTCTTCACTCTTTCGTCAATAATTGTAAATCTTTTATAAAAGCATGTACCTGTATAGTGCTGCTGAGAATTCCTCCTATTTCTGAAAAGTGCACAATCCATTTTCTGACAGTGATCATCTAAAAGCTCTCTCAATTTACCTAGTAGCTACCTCTGTTGTTTCTGCTGCTAACCTTTGCATAAACCTTAATACTTTCCATGAGCGTCTTACATTCATAAGCATTACAGAACAAATAAGCACTGACAATAAACCTTATCTTTCTTAACCTCAATGTGGTTGTCCTTGCTTGTCTGAATAAGCCACAAATACTTCATTCTTTGTACTAACACGTAATATTTGAATTTTTGCAGATCAGACAAAACTTCTTTCAGTCTCTAATCAATGCTAATAATTTCTTTTAATAACAAGATGAATTATAATCAAATTTTAACTTTGCACATTACTAAAGTTAAACAAAAATATCCATGGCTACAGCTTTTCATTTTAGCAACCAGTTTAAAGCATGGATGCACAGCAAAAGAATAGCTCTTTCAAATGATTCTTGCAATTTTCTTTGTAAAATAGCATCCTGCTTCTTTGAGATTTAATCTCTCTCAAGATGCTGTTTAATTACAACTTTGAGGATTTTGCCAATGCATTTGATTGTTCACATTAAATATGGGTTATAGAGGCTATAGAAACACTTCACATACACATAAAAAAAAATTTTAAATTAAAACTTTTGTTCTTCTATAACCATAACTTTCTAATGACCAATTTATAATTGGTTCATTTTTATAAGCATTCTTTCTGTTCAAAGTGATTTAAGAATAAAAGATTTCTATCACACTTTAACATGGCTCACTAGCATCTATTTTTTGGATCTAAACTGCTTTGTGCAAATGTTTTAAGCATTTCCCAGGTACATTTTCAGCTTTAATCTAACCTTTAAGCTCTCTATAAATAGTTTTTTTTTATTTTTAATCAGCTTAACTACCTTTACAGTTCATCCATTTTATTCTAATATGACTGTTGATATGGGAGAAAAATGAAATTAATCCACCAATTGATTAACATTTAAGAAAGAAGGAATTCCAATGCCCTTTAACATTATTTGGATCTAAAACAATTTCCAAAATAACTGAAATTTTAGACTTTTATAGTAACCTTTGTGTAAACTCCATTTTCCCACTATGTTAATTCAACTTTAATGTTTCAGAAATAAAACATTAATTTCTAAAGATCCATGTTCATATTACCCAAAGGTTCCATAATTTCTATGCTGTATATGAAGTCATCTTAACCAACCAGGCAACACCTCCCTTTAGGGCAAAAATCTAGTTCCTTATTAAGATTGACAAATTCATTACTGCAGCAATCATTTTCCATCTCAAGTTATTTCAGGATAACTGAAATGTAGAATTTAAGCAATTTTTCTGCTTAATTCATTTATGAACTCCAAATGGAACAGCATTAATAATGCATATAAATAGATGTACTTCAAAAATAGAGAAGTGACTTTAAAGCAGCTTCAAATTTCAATTATATACATATGGGGTAAGAAAATTGCCACTGTAATAATTCAAGGATGAATTTGCCATTGAACTTTTATAATAGTATAATTCTTTCAAATAGCATATGCATTTGCTTTATCATATTTATTTATTTATTAACAACATTATTATGATATCCTTCCCTGTGTAAAAGATAATTTATACATCATTCATGATTGACAGTTGCATTGCTTTGTATTGCCATCATGTAAATGTAATTTCTAGAAGGAAAGCAAAACTCACAATTGTTCAATTTAAATCGGATAGATAGTGCAATGGAAAATTTGGTCATGTGATTACAAATATGTATGACGCTGAACCGGAAAGTAATTCTTTGTTAGAAAGTCTGGTGGTGTGACTGCAGAAACATTCTTTCATAAACTAACCACTTTGTAAATACTTGACATTTTAATATTATGCTTAACTTATCAGAAGATCCCATAATGTGACAATCATGATGCAAATAGCAACGACAGATAAATCCTGGTATAAACATAATTTTATGTGAAAGAAAATATATTCTCTATGTACTATGGGATCTGGCTGAAAACAGAATTGTTGTAAATGCGTCTGGTTTGAATGACCCTAGTAAAATGAATGTAAGAAAATCAAAAGAAACCCTAAACTCTTCACAAAAAACAATTTTACAGATTGTATTTTTTAAAAAAAAAAATTGAAATATCTTTAATAAAGCGCATGGTCCAAAGATTTGGTAAATTAGGAGGGAGGATCATACAAAAAGCGATAAGTTTTATTCACAAAGTTGATTCAGACGATCCATACAATAAAATTAGTAATGATATTAAGCACTTTATTATAAACAATATAATTTATATGGAACAATAATTTTAAAATTTTAAAAAGTGGAAGTAGCATTTTTAAATTTAAGTTAATTTATGGTTTAGGATATTACTGCATAATGATAATTTCTAATGCTGTGCAGAATGCATTTGAAAGGTTAAATAGCAAAGAAAAAGTAAATATCTTACATCGATTTGTCTGATGATGCTAGAGAAAAATATGAAAACAAGATTTTCCCCATTTTGTTAGCCATGAAAAAAAGAAGAAGAAAAAGGATGTTAGGTTCATTGAACCCTACTTTAGCACGTTTAATAAGCTGGTAGCTCATTGTCTGACAACAAAACAGTCGGATCATATGCGGATCATTAGCTGAACTACGCTCACAAAGCTGTCTGCCAAATGAATAATGCATCCATAATGTTTGCCTTCAGCGCCTCTATGCTACCACAGGGAGATCTGGTCTATCTTACATCATGTCATTCTTGTGCCTCCAATACCCTTTTTTCCTCTTCAAAGTGTTGATGTCAAAGCATTCATAATGAATAATGGATTTCTCTCTCAGATTCTTCAGTTCAATAAGATACAGCTTGCAGCCAGTTAAATCAGCATCACGTCTTTCTTCTCATTTCATATACAAAAACCCTCTCAACCCTTCAATATGCATATATATTGTCACAATATAAATAAACAGATGAAGGATAATGGTCAAAATAAAAACAATAAAGCACAGTGACAAACTACTTCAATACAATTGTTATGCTTCCCATTATGTTTAGCAGTTCCATGATTTCTGAATTTATCTCTAATATCCTAATGATTGAAAAACAATTTGTACTCTAATAAATTCAATAAATTTTTGGAAACAGAAGTTTTATTCCTAAAAATTCAAAAGCAAAATTGTTAAGTAAATGGACAAAGAAAAGCAAACATAACCCTTTGAAATAAATGGAGCCATTAAAAATTTATTTTATAAAAATACTGTTTAAAGACACTAAATGAACAAAATCCAATGTGAAAAACAAATATATAAAATGTAACAATAATATTTCCCCAAAATTAACATTTTATTGAATGCTAAGGATCTCAAAAAATAGAAATGCTTAGATATTTGCAATAACTTAAATAATGTACCAACTCAAAAGAAATTAAAAACTGCTATTTGAATGAGAATAGGGGAAACCTGGATAGATACCATAATGTTGATGGTATTTCAGCCAAGTTTCATTTGAACATCCTTAGTTTAATGTTAAGCTTTCCCTCACATAATTTTTTTTAAAAAATCACTTGGATAAAAGCATAAGTATCGAAATACACATCCACCATTTATAGATATAAAAAATAAATGTAGGTATGAGGTATACTGTGGATAATTCTCAAGAATCCCATTCTACAGAATCCAAACTATATTAGCATAGTGTTGACCCAGGAATGGCAAGCAATATCAGCAGGTAAGGTGATTAGACTGATCAACATGTATCCAAAGAGGACTATGGCAATTACCATTTTTTAATCTGTTGGGCACGTATGTAAATTTTGATGTCACTCCCCCATTAACATGTTATAATAAAATTGATTGGCTAATAAATGCAATTAAATACATCATGTCAAATTCCAATATTTGTCTTTTTGTACCATACTTGATGGTTTACAATGTAATTGTACAAACAGTAAATAGAATATTTTGAACTATAGTATAGTTCATTCTCAACTAAATAAAAACAAAACAAAAATATACCACAAAGATGGAAAATAGTGCTTCATACATAGAGAGAACGAACAATACAAATTTAAGGTAAAAGATACAAATGAAATTAAATTTCTATTGTCATTCAAATAATTAATATATAAAGATTGGATTTAAAATTTGAAAAATGAAAAAGATGTGAGCAGTATTTTGATATTAATCAAATAAAAATTGTGATTCAAAAGGGACAAATTCTCTGGCAGATAGATGATGAGACAGAAACCTCTTGTAAATGTATATCATTGAGACTGTGTAGGCTTATGTTGAAACAGAAAAGGTTAAACAGCAATCAGGTTGAATCATGAGTTGTTGTTCAGAACATATGGAGTAATATTTCCGAATCTTACAAAGCCAAAGATCTTTTGCAAAAACATACAAATTCTTCTAGATATTTTTTGTCTTTTTTCCTAGTTTGCTGTTTTCTGGTATCTTATTTCATCTAATGAAAATAAAACAAAAGTATTTTCTAATATACCTCTATATTTATGCATTTGAGATTAGTATTTCCATACTTTTAAGTACTGTGCCTATTATAGTATTAAAATCTTGCCAAAACCTGGAAAAGTTCCATTAATTTTTACACACAAAATTCCTGTATGATATACATGCACAAGATGATCATCTTGCCCTTGTCTCACATGGCTGTATCAGGATTCCAGTATTTCTGATAAACTTAAAAATTTTTCTTAAGTTGGATTTCATTACCATACAGTTTATCAGAAAAAGATGTGCTTGTTGGCCAGATTATCTTTTGGTCTCTCTACTGGTTCCACAATGGCATTCTAGTGTGGTTCCAGTTCTCATTTTATGATGCGTGTGTGCTCTAAAATGGATATGCCACATCCATAAGTGGAAGACAGTTAGTCACTTGGTTTTCTCTTCGAAATGTATACCATGCAGGTGAGCGAGATGTTCCATTTTCCATTTCATGTACTGCTTGCTTACTCCCACAGCCTCCCTTTGTCCATTTGTGAATCACTGTTTTGCTACAGGTTATGGTTACAAATCAAATTTCAAGGTGTTTTCTTTTTGTATTTAGAATTTTCCGGTGTGTGTCACCTTTTCAGTTATTTTTTTGAGTGTATGTCCAAATAGCATACCAAATTGCTTAAAATGAAATAATACAAATGTTATAAGATTTTAAAAAGGTAATAAAAACATTTAAAAAAAAAATTGTTGTTTATTTCCAAAAATCAATTTAAATAGATTTAATCAAAGCTAAAGAACAGATGGCTGGCCAATTTGTGGTTCATAACAGAAACAGCTATCCAATTACCTTGGTAGTCACATCTAACATCCGGGAATATGATGCTGGGAGCCATTTTGATTTTCATGGATAAACTGATCTGGCTATTGTGGTTACAGATATTAACCTTTTCAACAGCAGTTTTTTATTGCAAAAATGAGAGCTTCAGTCCATAGTTAAATCAAACGATTGTAATGCTAGCAGAAATTGTTTCCATCCAACCATAAAGGTTTTTAAAAATTAAGATAAACAAACATTTGTAAGTAAAACAACTGATTTTCACATTTTATTCTTGGCTTGTTGAGTGAAGAGCAGAGCATTTTATGATGGTCTCTTAGCAACACTTGCTTCTGTCACTCTATACTTTTTTAAAAAAAAAAGAAACAGAAAATCCTAGACATGATGTAAATAGGTAATTTAACATAAGCCAGCTAATGTCAATCAGTTTTTATTCTGCTGTCTTATTTCAATATCTATTACAGAATGAGGAAACATTTAGAGATTACACATAAATTGGGAAAAAAAATCCACTTTTCTTAAAAAACTTATTGAGGATAAATAAAGCCCCTGCCACACAAACAGTTTTGTTATGCAAAGGATATGGATGTTTAAGTAAAAGTTCAAAGGAAGAAAATTTACATTATTCTGCAGTAATCACACACCACAAAGAAATGAGAAAAAAGGCAGGAAGAATGTTTTTTTTAAAGCATGGAGATGAGCTGCTATATTACTTTCTAAAAAGGCTATCTTGTTATAAAAAAGGGAGGACTGTATTCAAATTACAAACTAGCCTTTTCTCTGATTATGCATATATACAGTGATAGACAAAAGTTTAAGAACAATATCAGAACAAACATTATACTGATAGAAAGTAATTTTTTGTTCTTACACGAACATGACTGATAGTAAATATTTTGCACACACTTGCTTTCAATGTGGCAAAAGTTTAAGAACATCAACTGCTTATATCTTTTATTTTTTTTTTGGAGGGCCAATAAAACTTAGTAAACTAAAGCATAATTATTTTAGCATTCAACAATGGATAAAAAAAGACATGTTTGTGTCCAATGAAATGTGCTTGGATTGCAAGGAAAAATTCTCGTATTCTGAAGTTGCTAACTGAGCTGAGTGCAGGAAAACAGAACGTTATCACTGGAAACTGTATAAACCAATGGGTGGCTATATCAAACATGACAGATACTGAAAAGCTGATGCTTGGACCAATCAGAAAATCTAACTTGAAGGCACAAGATGTCTTCTAACATTTAAGGGAATCAAATAACTTACCAATCTCCCATGAGAACTGTCTGAAAATGGTCTCACAATTTCAAATTGGTGGGATATGTTGCTAGGAAAAAACTGTTTTCTTAAAGAATTAAAGGCCCCACTTCAATTTGCTAAGTACCATCTCCACTTGACCCCATAAATGTGGACCAGGGTGTGTTGTGTGCTGATGAATCATGCTTCTAGAGGTTTTATCAAATGGCTGGACATGTGCAGTGCAGTGAAGATTCGATCAAGCATTTCAACCAAAGAGTACCAAACTGACAATCAAAGGTAAGGTTGGGCCCATAATGGTATGCAGCTCTTTCTACCAAAAGAACACCAGTCCTGTTTATTGTATCTGGAAATAATAGATCAGTGTGCTTACCTGGAAAGTTTGACATATATATTAAAACCATATTCTCAGAATTTCCTACCTCTCAACTGGACTTTCCAACATGATAACAACCCAAAGCATTTGGCTGCCATCATCAAGCAATATCTTGTATATCAGAAAATTCCAGTTCCAATGTGGCTGCCCAAAGCTCTGATTTGAATTCAATAGAGAATCTATGAAATGATACAGACAAAGCTGTTTAGATGAAAAGGGTTCAGAAATTTGTTTCAAATTACTCAGTTGGCTCAGGCTGTTATTTGCATGGACCAGTGTATTCGACTTGTGGACTCCTTGCATAAGTGCTGTCAAGATGTAATCAATATTTATATGACCAAATACTAATATTCCCTTGATCATTCTATCTCATGTAATCACAAGAAATGTCCTTTTTGTAGCAAAATTATGAATATATTTGATTTGTTCTCAAACTTTTGTGATCATGAAGTTCTTTCATAATATCAGTAAAGCAAGTTTATGCAAAATATGTACCACAGATCATGTTAATGTATACAACATTGGAAAGAAGAAGAAAAAAAGCTCTTCTCTCAGCATAATGCCTATGCTTAAAATGTTTATTTTTACATATTTTACATGTCAATTCATGTCTGTTCTGACATAGTTTAACTCTTGTTCACCACTGTATATTGGTGACAAGATAAATGATAAAGGATGTCAATGCTGATAACGATCTTAAACAATAATATTAAATTTTGTTTTCAATTTAAGCACAAATTTTAAATAATACTGTACAGACACTAGAGATATTCAATTGAAACCCAGCTGAAATACCATCAATGTAATAATATCCGACTTGGTTCATTTGAACATGAAAGCCAAGTTAAACTTTAGCAGTGGATATAACCCTCCAAAATGCTTTCAAATGTTAACTTAAAAAAAATCACATAATAAACTGTGATGAAAAATCCTAATTAATAAACAGAAGTTCAACAAATACCACCCGTGTTGTTTTAATGAAAATAAGATGAACATTATCTCGGAAATCTAAGAATGAAAGTTGAGCTGGAAAGGCAATTTTAAATTCCAATTATCAGCAACCAGTGAAAAAGAAACAAAACAATAATTTCATACTTTTCTATATTCAATTTTTTAAAATTTTTTCTTGTTGATGTTGAATTATATTTAAACAAAAGGATAAAAAAAATTATTTGTCATATCCCAGTAGTTTTGGGCATGGTATTTTAATTTGATTTCATCTTTACATGTTGCTGTTTTTAATGAAAAGAAGAAAATTCTTCTACATTTACCTGCTTCTGGTGTTAATCGATTAACTTTAGCCTAAACCAAGAGTGTTAAACAATAGGAAGATTGTGTCCAATTAAAAATAATATCTTATTCTCACCAACAAGGTTTTCTGTGGCATACTCTCATGAAACATCTCTCTATGCTTCCCTTGTCCTTATCTTCTCAACAAATGATCTACCAACACTTTAAGGCATTATGTTTTATAAGGAAATTAAATACAGTGACTGATTGATTAATTAACTAATAAACATATTTTCATGCATGTAAGTGATAAATAAACAATTCTACTACATACTATTTAAATATATGTATGAAAAAGGAGCAACTAAATTACAATGTACTGATAAAAGAAACAAAAATTCATGCACCTGTCTCTCTCAAAATTATTTAACAAATAAAATCTTGTTAGAGAGATCACAAATTATGTATGATTCCACTACTATTTCTTTTGATGCACTATGTATATGCCAAAGAAATTGTACATAATAAACAGAAATTAAAAATAAAGAAATACAATTCTTTCTGCATTAATACATTTTTCCCCATTCCTATCCATGAGTCAATATCTAGTCCAATTATAAAATGTCAATTTTTTTTTTTAAATTAAAAAAGAAATTCAACATTTTTAATGCAAACATTTGACATTTAAAGAAAACAAGATTGAGCTAAAAAATGTAGCATTGCCATAGATGTCGTATCTTTGAGCACCGGCTAAGAAATGAGAATAACCCCACACCCTTCAACATTAATGACAATAGTAGTTCTGTCAGTCTTTTACAAATAGCCCCATATAAACAGGATAAGTCATGCATAAATCAATGGCACTTGGATGACTCAGATTATTAATATTCTGTTTTTAGTAGTTTAAGATCACTTGTCAAAGTTAGAGAAGGGGGAATAATTCTGTAATGGATAGATTAAATGTTTGAAATTTCATGGTCCATATAAATCAAATAATCCATCAACTGGAATTGCTTGGAAGAGATTTTATTGCTTGTGTACAAATGGGCTGATGGCTGCAGGGGTGACAGGCACCCGTGTGTATATTCATGCTCTTTAATTAGCAATATGCAGAATTCGCGTTCTACATTTCCACCAGCTAAACGCTGTTCATGCATGGACCTTCATTAACTTATCTTTCTTCTTTTAAAGAAACAATATAAAGATACACAGCACTGAATGGTTATGAAAGATAACACACATTCACTTTGTTATATTCAAGGGGACCCCTCTCTATTTAGCCCCAAATGTTTTTAAGTACTATTTGTAAACAGGTTATGGGTTCCGATAATTAGTGCTAACTAAGCTAACCAATTTAATGAATATTTTGACTAATGTAAGCATGGTGTATAATGACAAGGTTCTCTTTTATAGTGCTGACAACGGAAAGAAGTGTAGAACATTCCTCAGAAAACATCACAACTGTTTTTTTTTTTTATATAAAAGTTTTGTCAGCATGAATATCTGAGTTTATTAAAGTTTAAGCATTAGATTTTTAATATTATGCTGTCGGCCAAACATTAATCATAATCTGAACATTTTTCTAACTTAAGGTTGCCAGTGAACTAAATCTTTTAAGTAGTAATAAATAAGGAGAGACTACTAACTTGATAAAATAAATAGTACATGGACACAGAAATTCTAGCTGCGTTGGAATTGGTAACAGCGGGAAGATGCTAAACCGTTTTTTTTTTCATTGTGTCCCACTTACCCCCTCATCTGTGATTCAATCAAAAATAAACATACTGAGAACATTTACTGGTACTGGTGAGTTAAAACATTAACTGCATCCATGGTGCAGAGGAGAAAATAGACATTCAGCTAATCTTCAGGGTGTGCTTTGATAAACAAGAGTGATTATGAAATAAGTAGATTATTTTTATAGTAACATGCCTGATAACATTAACTCCAGCAGAATTTCAATAAATTTACACTTGATGCTTTTCGAATATGTATGGCTCTTAAAGCGAGAGCAGAATCCATGCAAACACCAGCTTGCACAACTAAGATGTACGCCTTCTTAGTGAGATCAAAGATGATTCTTTCTATAGTACAGGTATGCATATATTTAGTTAATTACACATGCAAATTTTATAATTTGGAATTTAATCACTGAAATGGAGATATTATTAAGTTCAAACTGTGGGCTTCAAAGTGACTATATATATAAACCTACTCTTTCTCAACTAATTTTGAGTGCAAGCTTTGAATGCAGTGTTAAAAATATATCTCGTGTCTGATAGCATTTGTATCTTACACACTATTGGTCCATGTAAAAATAATAAAACAATGAAAAGAATGATATTTAAATAATTAGAAAACCTATCAAGCTAGGGTTTGTATAGACGTTTCAATGGTTTTGTTTTTGTTACTCCTTTTAAAAACACCAGTTTCTTTCTAGAATATGAGCGATTTCTGTCTCAGTAGCAGTTCTCACTGATGGGCTTACCCCCCCCCACAATCCTATATTAAACACATCCAAAAGAATATTAACCAACAAATTAAGAATGTGTACAGAATTGGAATGTTTTGACTACTTTTCTTTAAAGCAATTATAATTTTAAAAAGTAGAAGTCAAAGTCATGCTCTCTAATAACAGTTCACAACATCAGCAGTCTTTTAACGATCTGTGCTAGAGGTTTTGATGGATCAGCCGACCTGCTTATACAGCTTTGTGTGTTGCCAAAAATAACCAATCATGTAGTCCTTTGCTCATAAAATTGTACAGGAAGGGAAAGAAGGGTTAGTATAGGAATGAACTATTTGTAAGTAAAGTTTTTTTGCAAATCCTTATTGCTACAACCCAATGTATTTTGCATCACATGTAATGTTAACTAAATATACAGCCAATTCAACACAAATACTAGTGCTTGTAGGTGGTATAAAGGAAAAACTGATAATAGTATATGGAAGGTTAAAAATAATTCCTGCTAAACTTCCAAGATTAACAATGTTCTATTTAGTTTCTTACTGATGTCATCCATAAAATAGCAGAGAACTTTACTGCAACAATTATAACACTAATTAAACTACAAAAATGCACATTTGGAGAATGGAAACAATATGGCTGGATAGTGAGAGCTCTTCAAAAAGTCAATGCAAATTCTTTTTACAATAAAATCAATTAACTCCACATGTCATTCCAACATTGAAAGAAAAAAGTGACAACAATAAAGTTGCCACTGAGCATTTATATATTAAAAATATATAGCTGACAGTTATCTTAAAGTAATTGGATGGAATACTGGAAAGCCACTTAACTTTTTTTTTTTTTTAAAGAAATACTTTTTACTGAAAGAAAAACCAAACATCTCTACTTCTACTTAATGATAATGATCTGTTTTCACGAATTAAAAAAAAATATAATCTTAGTTCGTAGATGAAAAATCCCTGACATCCCATGAAGATTTAAACATCAGGAAATGAACTATTTAAAGTTGAATTTTTGAGTTAGCATACTCCCTATACTAGTTTCAGGTGAGATTCTGCTGGTAAAGTTAGATGAAATCAAGCCAACTTTGTCCACGTGTTACACATCTTGCATCAAGTGGTTGCTAACATAGTCCGCTTCCACTGTTTACGTGTGGCATACCTTTCCTGCTCGAGTTACAGAACAAATGCCACATTCTGTGTACACACACATCAGCATTAAAAAAGAACAGTAATGTCTAATGGTAGATATATGCATGGAGAAACTTTACAAAGCTGCTCCCATTCCATTATTTGAGGAACAGTTCTGGGCTATATGCAGATGACTTATATGGCATTTTTAAGACAACAGAAAAGTACATTAAAAATATAAACATCTACACACAAAAGTGTGTTGACCGGACAGTATTGTGTACTACATTATGCAAAGGGGAAGGAAGGTTATAACTTATAAATAGCCCATATCATCAACTTTTAAATATTTGCATAGCTAGACTCCAAAATCCCACAACAAAAAACATTATTCCTTGCATTAAAATCCCTAATACTGAAGAAAAACACAAAGTTCTAGATTCCTAGATTCAAACTTAAATTAATGGCTTCTCTTAACAAAAAAAAAAAAAAAATCTAAGTCAGCATTCTCAACCTTTTAAAATTTAAATACCCTTATCAGATCCCTGTCAATCTCAGTGGGCAAGATTTGCCAATTTCAAAGTTTTTAGTTCCTTTGTAAATCTTGAATTAACCATTTACCATTCCAGGCTATCCATACTATTTTTCAAGTATTGGCACCATACCTGCATTGCATATACCAAATGTGGCCTAATCAATGTCATATACAGAGAAGCTAGAATTTTTCTGCGTTTATGGGTACATTATATGGCACACCAAGTACTTTAACAATAAATCAGTCCAGAAAACCATAATGAAATGTTTCTGTCCAGAAGATATCTTTATAGAATGGGCTGACATGGAATAACTATACTCCATTAGAGCCTGTAGTGTAGATGCCACTATGACCAACATGCACACTTAACATTATCTAAAAGATGAGCATTAAGAGATCTCAAAGGGTATTAGACTGATTAATCAACTAGGAAAGAGAGCGAAAAATCTGTAAAGTTATTCAGTTCATAGCACTATATTGTACTGTTGAGATGAGAGAAAACGGGTTTATATAATAATGATCATCAGCATAAAAGTCTTAGTAGTGAAAAGCCACTATTTGGTGACTTTTGAAAGCCAGTAAGAGTACCAAAGATACAACCAGCCAGAGACCACGAAGCATGATACTTTGGTACAAAATCTTAATCAACCGAAGTTTTAATGCAGGTGAAAAGTTATCATCTAAGAAAAAGAGAGAGATATTGTAAAGGGTTTAGCAATGGTTCTCTCCTTCAAAGGTTTGTTCAGAATTCAAAGTAACAAGATCCATCTGATTTTGTTGTTGAAAATCAATCTAGTCTCCCAAAAACACCTTGGAACCTAAGTAAAGTTTGGATACTGTCAGGCTAAAATGAGACTGTTGAGTAGCTTCCACGATGACAACAGAGTTCCTACAAAGTGATTACTAGTATAAAAGTAAAAAAGCATTCAACAGGAATTAACTAACTTGCTTCCCCCGTGCTTCTTCAAAAATAGTGCCACTTATAAAAAAAAAAGTTTATTTTGTAACATTAATATGTCTGAGTCTTGTATTCTAAAAAAAAAAATAACAGAAGAAATAGTAATACAAGTTGAAGTAAACAGGTTATCTTCCGTTTTGGAATTTTCGTCTAGAGGCTCAAAAGACAACCATAAAATATACTTTATCTTACCTGGCGCATTGGGATCCAGTGTTGAATGTTTGTCCTGATTTACCTCTTGCATATGGTTGTGCTCCTCACGGGATGGCTCCTTCAATTTTGGAGGGTGCTCGTGACCCTGACTGTCGATATTTTCTATTCTTTTGCTCTCTTTCACCTGACCTTTGTGTTCATCATTTGTGTGAGGTAAGGCAATAGGGCGATCACGAAAAATACCTTCTACATCTCTCATCATAAAGATCCGTCGATCATTGTACGCCATCAGAAACACAACAAAAAACCACAACAACGGAATTCCAATAATGGCCTTGAAAATAAAGCTTCGCCGTCGGAATAAACTTGCCATCTTGGAAATCAGTAAATTATTATTTCAACTGAAATATTTATCTCAACTGCTAACTCAATTTGAGTGATATGTACATCTTGTGGTAAGTATCACCTGGAGAGAGAAAAAGAAAGGAAAAAAAAAAGGCATCAGGATGCAAAAACAATTGACTCATTATTTAATAATTACCATCTGAACTAGACATAAAGGGTAAAACTTTTGTAGTAAATCCCTTCGACACATTTAATTACATTCCAATTAAAAGGTTTTATTATAAACAGTACTAATTTGCTTTCAGAGATACATCTGCTACATAAAAACGAATAAATAAAAATTAATAGGATTACAATAAAAAAAAAAAAACATTAACCATAAAATTATATATAAAGCTGCAGTAAACAGATGACGCTCTGTATAGTGTCCATGAAGTGCCACTTACCAGATGGTGCCACAGAATGTTTTAATATTTTAAATTTCCACTTTGTCCTGTTTATGCCCAAAAAGGAAATCAATTTAAACAGAGTGGAGAGGGCACAGCACAAGAATGTACAATCAAGAATTGTAAATTTGTTTATGACAGAAAACATGGTGATCCGAGGAGGAGATTATTGATTTTAACTTGTATTGCACTAAAGGAAAGAATCATTTACTTTGAAAAGTTGGGTTTCACTTTAGCGGAAAACACTTGAAAACTTTTGTGAAATTGGATTTTTGACTGGTTCCCATATAGTGGAATCCAGAGAATGCCAAGTTTAAGTGTTTTGCATTAATAGAAACTTGACTTCATGCAGTACTTGTTCTGTAGTACAAAATGAATTGTGAAGATTAAAAGTTTAAGTTTCACAGCAACAAATGATGTCTGTGATAATGAATGCTGGAATGTATACTTTACTAAACTTGTCAAATTACAGGGAAATAAGTTTAGATTTCTTTTTCTCTATGTAAAAATAGAAAATGCAACAAGATTTTTTATATATGTCTTGAGGTTAGATCAGCTTGTTCTGTCGATCTGTTGCACACATAGTTGGGAAGAAACAAATAAAAGGGCATTGCGCATTTGCACCACATTACCTTTCAAATCTGTCTTACTAAGCACATGTATTAATGAGGATTATACTAAGTCATATAACAGCAAATCTCTATTGTCCAAACCCAAGTGTTTTGAATTGTAAGTGCACTGACTGAATATACAGCCAATTCAGCATAAATGCTAACAAATGCTTCAAATGAAATAAACCATTCTGGCCAACAAAACAAGATACTGCACAATGGTGAACAGGTGCGAGCTTAGCAAATCAGTTAATTAAACAATTAAAAAGATTTTGAGAGATCAACTATAGTTTCCTATTTGGCAAACTATGTTCTCAGTAGGTTAAAACAGATATCATTGGCAGCTGAAATAATAAGTGAGAAATCAATGCCCTTTATTGCTTTATTTAAACCAATTACAATGTTGTAAATCAACTAAAAAACTGTCTATTCGACTGATATGCACAAATTTTGGTTGAAAATTTTTTTCATATAATAAAGGTGTGCAAGCTTTTAAAAAAAACAACAACAAAATGTCCCCTTGCTGTAATATTTAGAGATAGGTTTAAAATTAGTAAAAGAACAAAAAAAAAATTGTTCTGATTTGAATACTATTAAATGATATTGTATTATACTAAAAACTGGACCTGCCAGCTATTTTTTGGCAAAAGATTCAGTTGATCAGAGGTATTTATAGCAAGATATTCCACAAAAGACATGTCCTAAACTATAAATGTGCACACAGTTCAAGGCTTTATACTGGTAGGATGAGACCCAAGCAATTTATTTTTAAAAAAAGTCATATTATGTTCAGTCCCCTTAATTTTACATTTAAAAAAATGCGACAAAGCTAAGAAAAAATAAGAACCAGTGAGCATGATATTGACTTCAGGGTCAGCCTGGTGCTTTCTGATAATGCCAGCTATCCTACTGTTCCAATTATGACAGGCCAGAGTTGAATGTCCTAAGAAATACACAGCAGTTCAATTTAGACCTTAGGAACAATGAAATCATCTCCAAGCCAATTTAATGTGTGACACTGAAAACATTACCAATTAAATTAGCTAATCAAACAAGATTATAAATTGACATTTTCTGAATATGAGGAAAGTATGAGAGATGATGGACCACTTGCACAGCGCCGAGTGAGTGAGTTTGGTACCTGCTATGAGGTAATTTAGCTTGGGGAAGTCCTCTTTGAGTAAGTAAACAAATATTGTTGAACATCTGTCTACGTGAGGACCTCAAAATGTTTGATGTATTAAGGGAACTAAATGCATGGAAGTATAAGGCTTTAGCAATTAGATTTGGTTTCTTCTTTTATTAGTGGACATTGAGCATTCCTCACTGAGCATTAGGCACATTTGTAAAATTTCTTGGCAAGATGAAATAATTTCTGTTGAATACCATAAAATATATATACAGAAATCAACTAATGTTACAGTACATCTGTTCCCTTCCCCACAACAAAAAAGAAAATTTTAAAACACAAAAATATTAACAAAAGTAGAAAAATCATTTGTCTAAAGATCTCTCAGCAGGTGAAATCATTAAACCACTTCAACATGCGGTAGAAGTTGTGTGTGTGAGAGTGTGAGAGAGAGAGAGAGAGAGAGATGGAGAGGAGAGATGGAGAGGGAGATGGAGAGAGAGATGGAGAGAGGGAGATGGAGAGAGAGAGAGAGAGAGAGAGAGAGAGCGAGAGAGAGAGAGAGCGAGAGAGAGAGAGAGCTTCATATTTAATTAAGGAACATCCCTATTTTCTATAATAGGGGAAATTCAAAAACTGATAATACAACAACATCACTAACTTATAAATTAGTATTACTAAGTAAACCACAATAACTCAGTAATGGATTTATGCATGGCTAAAAAACCAAGAAAATGCAAGAATAATTTTTAAAAATGTACTTATTTATTTTTAAATTCAAAGTTAATGAAAAGCATAATAAATTACATAGAGGAAGTGTTCACTATGTTATTTAAAATGTAATTTTCAAAATCTAGATATAAATAAGAAGTTAAAAAATGAATGCTTATGATATGTCAATGGTAGACTTGCTATAATACACTCTGTTGCTAATGAAATGTAACAGAGGTTTATGTCTATATGGCAAAAAAAAAAAGAAAATTCCCTAACATCTTCAGTATAAAAATAATAGCTTGTACATTAATCCTTAAAATCCATTCTTCCAAAAGACTTTATTTCCCATATGCCAGAAATCTGAGCCTAGTTGGTTTCTCTCTCGGTTGTACTACTTATTTTAATTATTACCCCACGTTATTTTGACTTTTGACTATTAATTATTTTTTTTAAAAGAAAACACAAGATGTATTCAGTAGATTATTAGCATCTCCTCATTAATCTTTCTTTAGCAAGTATACTTCCAAAAAACCAATAATTCTAGGATGTAGCAGTGAGATAGTTCCACGACTCAAACAGTTTTACCAGAAAAGATGTTTTTTTTTTTCATCTGTTCCTGCAAATTAGAAGCTTTCAGAATCGTTAACTTTTATTTTTTAATTCCATATTGATGTCAGAGTTCATTCTTCAAGTGTGTGTAAACAAAAAAAAGTAGTTCACTAAATACAAACTTAAGTCTTTTATTTTCTGAAATTAAAAGACAAGCAAGTTTACTTCCATTAGCTTCTGCTTTTAGATTCCCAAAGAGGCTTTCATGTGCACATGCAGATCCCAGTTTTGTTATTTTTTATATGCTAATTTGTTGTTGTCATTTCATCTCAGGTTTTACAAAAGCATAAACCACTTTCAGATGGTCTGGAGCTATCAATTCACATTTTCAAAATACATTCTAACACACAATTAGAGGAACAGCTAGGATAATAACAAAGTAACTGGTGATGTGTTAAATTCAGAAAGTAGAGATTAAGCAGCATTTCCCATCATTTCATAGGTAATAACGGAACCTACAGTTAAGTTACTTTCCGCTTGCCATCATGAGGTCTGAGTTTTATTTTAAATGCAATGTTAATTTTCAGCAGGACATTTTGGAATTATGTACATGTGACCTAATCTTGTCTTTAACCCATGACCTACTGGTTGCTAGCCTTTTCCATTATTTAGTTTTGTTAGTAAGCATCGAAAGTGCTCAAACACAGTCTACTCTCTGAACATGTAGTAGGACCACAAAGTCACACGAACAAAAGTGTAAGACGGCATGCCAGTTCAACAATCAAATCTGTGTGCTTTAACGAATGGTATATGGAGTTTGCATTACTCCCTGTTGATCCAGAAATCGATGCAACTCATTTCTGCATCATTAAACGAAATATCAGAAAAACAAAGTATTGGAATTATTAATGTTTCCTTGCACTATCTGCATCCTTGACAAAACTTGAAGTTTCAATGTTTATCAGGAATAATGTATCAGCTCTGAGATAACAAAGACATTTGTAAAGCTTGAGAGAGGATTATATATGTAGATATTTTTCATGAAAAGATGAAGAATTTAGAGTGCATGCTTCTGCAGATAACAAACAAATTCTGAGATAAAAATGAAAAATCCATGATCTGTAGCGCAGAGATATCTAAGGCCTGGGCATCTTGGTTGACTTTGCTGAACAAAAGGTCAGGGCTGTAAATCATATTTTGAGCAAACATTCTATCTTGCAAAAGGCAGCCAAGTTTGCTTTTCCTGAGAGATATAAAGACTTTGCTGCATATCTACACCATGCTGATAAACTTAGGTATTTACAATAACCATACTGTTATTTATCAAACTAATTCCTCCCAGATAAGTTTGGAAACCATGTAAATGTTTACCCCAATTTGGAACTGCGTGCACGGGCAAAAATCAATTCTTACTTGTGCACAAAAGCACCAGAAAAAAAAAAGGGGGGTTGGTAATAGGTAGCACTGACAACCTAACCAACTACATCTAAACTTGGACCACTGAGATTGATGGTTTATCACTTAGTTTTAAAATTTGAAATAAATTCACTCTGAACAAGGGAAAAGAACAAAATGTCCAGTTTTACTTAAAAGCTAGTTATTACACTCATTTAGGCAAACATGTCAAGTGATAATATTCGAGCCAACAGGAAATTGGTTATCACAGCTTTAAGAGACTGTCAGTATGGGTAAAGCTTTCCAGAAGCTGAAGATTAAAAGCAGTCCAATACTAACCACAAGGTCACTGGTGCTATTCTAGCTTAAGTGTTAGTTATAATTTACCTAAAGGTAATTAATTTTTTGCAGTAGTTAAATGATTCTGGCTGTTTTTCTTCTCAAAACAGAGCATAAGGTCACAGTGAAATATTTCTAAATTTAGGTTAGCTGGAGAATCAGTGGCATGGGTCAGGGTGGCTGGAAGGTCAAAGGGTCCATGATAAAAGGCACTGGTGGGTAAGTTTCCACAACATGTGAATCACATTACTTGCTCAACTACCATTCATTGTCTTCCAGCTATTTATTGGTGTATTTACCCTGTGAATGTACAGGGCAGGAAAAGGTGGGATTAAACAAGTTATACCCCCAAACTCTCACCAGATACTTTACCAGAAGCCTTTAAGCTCTTAGTCAGTGGCATAAAAACACAGACCTCCCTCAATCTTGCCACAGAAGTTAGGAAAAACTTTAGTAACTTTTTTACTTTGATAAAAAATGAAAAAGGAAATGAAAATATCTCTAAATTCAATTCTATATCATTAACAATTATCCAAATTATCATAGGGTTAAAGTTAGCTATATTTAAGCACAAACAATGGTGATAACTAGTATGACAAGCATTCAGCTAGATAGCTGGTGAAACAAAAAAAATTTCTTGAAGAGTAATGAATTCATGCTTTTGAAAAGATTCAGGCCCACAACAGTATATACAACAGTGATACTTTAAATCATTTTCCACAGCTGTCTGATCTCAGAGAGAAAACCAGAAGCACTGAGTAGCTAATTACAGATTCCTTTTTTTTTTTTAATGAAACAGGATTTATCTGGATCCATTCTTCTAAATCAGTTTACAATTGCACTACATTACTGAGAAACAATGTGTTTTCAAAATAAGCCCTTAAAAAAAGATGAAGGCTTTTCTCATGAGCTTAATAGATAGTAAAATGTGTGTGATCAGAGTTGAAAGGGTTTTCCAAATGCATTTAATTGTTTTGATGCAGTACCTCAAGTTTTCTTCACACAAACAGTGATAATCTATCCTCAGTGGAAGATCCAATTACAGAAGAAAAGCAACCTGATAAACAAGTTCTCACCAACAATTAGCCTCCCCACTGTTGAATACTTCTTTCTTGGCTCTGTTGATAATCTCTAAGTGTTTTCCATCTGTTTTAAAAACCCTCTTATTTACCATCTTGCTAGTGTTCCTTTTAATCTTTTCCTTTAAGCTGGATCTTCTACACAAGGTTTTATTTCCTAATCCATATTAATTTGTTATCTAGTATGTGCTTGCAAGAGTGAATGGGAGCCCATGAGAGAGTCAGAGAGAGAGAGAGAGAGATAGAGAGATGGAGAGAGAGAGAGAGAGAGATGGAGAGAGAGAGAGAGAGAGGCTTGTTAATATATAACTCATAATGCCAAACAAACAAAATAACTATTGCTATTAACTACGTTTGCTAGTAATTTATTCCAGTTCTGCATTTTTATCTATTGTCACATTATAAATACAAAATTAAATAAATGGCTTGCCAGACATTTTCTAACCCAATGTGCCTTTATTTTTTTTCATAATTTCTTATCATAGCCATGCATAAACTTCATTCCATAGATATTACTGATGTTTTTCAAAATAAATTTACGAAATATGTTAAATGAATTCCTAACCAGTATCTACCACTTTTTTTGCCCTAAGAATGTGTGCATTAAAAAAATTTTCATAACAAACCACAATTTAGGAAATCACTAATCACTTAAACCTTATGGCAAACAGTACACAAAAATCTTGAAAAAATAACGAACTTAATGCATTTACTTATTCACACCTTAAATATATTAGATTTTAAATATAGGAAGTGAATCTCTTTGAAATATAAAATATACAGAATATGTAGATCAATGGGAGCAGGAGAATAGGGAGATTTAACTCCATTATAGACTGATCCACTCAACATCTACATCTTTGAGGGTAGACTGGAAGCTATTGGAATGTTTGCTGTTTGGAGTATGAAGCTTGCACACGACAGTCAAAAAGCATCTACATGCAGTCAGTCAAGTGATGTGAGGTGTAAATGGCGCATAGTTCCATGGTCAAGGCCCAGCTAGTTTTAAAGGCAGTACTGAGTGGATACATTTGTTAGCTTTCTGCTGAAGCAATGAAAGCAAAAGACTAAATGAGGCACAACTAACCTTATAACATAACTGGTGTTGTTATACAGACAGGCTGGTATGTTGAGACTTGAAGAATGTCAAGAAATAGAAAAAGCACTAGTTCAAAGTTCATGCACACTAATGTAGATTTATCTGGCCCCTTTTAATGCAAGGCATTCATTAATGAAAATCAATCATTTTTTTTATAAATCTAGTAGCGATTTAAACACATACACACCACAACTTTTCCATCACCATAAAAGAAAATTTTGACCAAAATTCACACATTTCAGGGGTGAATGTTATACACTGCTCATCGGGCCAAATACAAGCCGATTCAGCCAAGGTCACATATAAGCAGCTCAGAGTGCATTCAGATAGTCAACGGATCTGTGGCCAATATTTTTGTGAAGATCACCAAAGCAAATGTCAATGTTGGTTACAAATCAACCAGGAAATCGTAACAGTGAAACCACGACAAAAACGTGCCATTACGGTCAGTGTTCATTGTTAAAATGCTCTTGCGGATATCATGCACGGGAAAAAAAACGAGAGAAATGGTTTATCATCATTCCAATTCACAAAACTTACAGAGGGTATGCAGCAAAAAAGAAAAATCTTTCATCTAACATGAATAAAACACTTCAACAAATATGGCAAAAAATTGTGCAGAAAACTCCTTTGTAATGGTTGTGCCCAATCTTAAGTGCTTCAGAAATTCATATCTGGATGTCATAGCTAAGTTCACAGAAAACCTAACAATGACCTACAACCCAAATGTTCTGTATCTGGAGCAAAAGGTGATTGCATGTTCATTAAAGAACATCTACCATCCTGTCAACAAGGCACACTGAGACTCAATAATGCCCATATTCTAGAGTATGGCACCACATGCCTTGTGTGACCACAATCCGGAAGAAGGTTCAAGAGATTTAATCCCCCCCCCGATTACCTCAAAGTCCTAATATGAATCTGATTAAGCACCTGTGTTATCAACCCACCCATGTCCAACTATTATAATGGAAGCCAGCTCTGATATATGAAGATCTGCATCAGAATGTGATACAAAATCCTGATTATTCAATGCCAAACAGGGTAGAGGCTACAAGACGGCTTGATGAAGTGTTACCATAAAAACAAACTCCCCGCCCTTTATCACTGCCTTCATTTGCCATTTTCCACAACAAAGTGACATGTTATAATAAGAACCAGTGGCCAAATTATTATGGCAGAGAACTGTAATTGTTCCAAATATTAAGAGAAGATGGCCTTTAAATGCTTATAAACTGAGCCAAAAATTGCAAATGACTTCAGCACATTGCAAGAAAAAAGGAGTACATCTGAAAAAAGTTTATCTTACAATCAATTGTTTGGCCCAAATTTACTATGATTATTCTGGGTTATATTTATGCAGTCCAAAGATCTCACCACGAGATATTCTGGAGCAATTGATTAATGACAATGACGCAACTGAGTAGGTACTGCACATGCACTGGAAATTGATCTGTGGAGCTCTTAAGAAATTAAAAATGACATTTTATGCCCCACTAAATTATCTTAAGCAATTAAAACAGAGGAGGATGCACATACAAAACTTGACAACTAAAGATAATACTGAATGACATGGACTTTTTGGCTAAACCTATAGCTAATACCAGTCACTCAGAATCACCATACATTCTAAAAGCAGGCATCAAACAATTTTTTTCAGAATTATGAATTTCTTCTCATAAACCTGGTCAAATAGATAACAAAATAAAAGAAAGGATTTTAGGTAAATTGTGAATAGAATTTCCAGCAGATAAAAGTCAATCAGTGGAAATGCTTTAATAAAATTGATCATGAATAAACTTGAATATAATATCTCACATACAAAAGGCGAAGTTGGCTGAAATACAACTAATAATAAAAAAAATATCAGATTCTATCAGACCAGCAACACATTATCAATAATCTCCTATTATTTGCATTTTTAATATTTCAGAGCACAAAAGGATATTAAACATTAATTACTATTATTACAGATATGCTGTTTTTGTGAAATATAACTTTGTACATTTTTTGTATGGATGCAAACAGTTCGTATCAACCACCATCTTTTAAATCGCAAATCAAAGCATGTAGCATGTTCAAGTCACCTTTAATCAGCCTAACTTAATCACTTCCTGCTATGGAAATAAGGGCACAGAAATCTCATTAAAATGAGTCTTCTTGGAGATTTCTTGATATGGCCTGACCATCTCAGAAAAAGACCCAATTAGTTAACTTTTGATGAAGCAAGCACATGGTTTGAAGAACCTGCTAGGCTTTCTTATCATCTTTAAAGCTGTCCCATAAAACTGGAAGAGAAACAGTTTTGCTTACCTGTCAGATCAAACTGGAAATTAATGTGCAATGAACAGAACACATTTAAATTTTATGCTTCAGCTGATGACATAAAATCCAGCAATTTACATCCCATCAGCACAAATTGTATACTTGTTCACATTACACAGTGCATGAACAGTATCCAGCTATACTGAAATGGTACTGTGATGTCTGGAGCAGATATTGATCACTTATCAATGAATATTTCTTAACCCAGAAATTCTTCTATGGGCTGTTGTAGTGTTGTAGTGTTGTATATTACAAAAAAAAAACAAAAAAACAAATTTTGGCTCCACCACATCATATATAGATGACAACAACAACATAAAGAGAGAATAAAATTACAGGTCTCCATACTTGATTGAGTCATCACCATTATCCTACTATGATCAAATGATTTCTAATAATAACAAATGTAATGAAGAGGTTTTAGATTTCAAACTTTTAGTACAGATAAGTTAAGCATCTACACATCAATCACTACTGATACCAGCAAAAATAATGGATACCAGGTACATGTTAAAATGTCAGCTAGTTTCACAGTTAAAGGAGCAACTCCCACGACCACCTAAAAGAGGTTTTTACAATCCTATCTCAAGAAATGACTAACCTCACTGGTAGCCAAAATTATGGAACAGCAATTTAAAAAAAAAAAGTAACTTATAACCAAGGCAAACCCAGTTCCCCTTTATTTTCAACTATCTTTTAAAAATATAGTTTTTGCTATTATTTTGTAGCTTCCAGAAGTTAGTCCCTTTATGTGAATTAAAGAAATAAAGACAAAAGAGAAAGCAAGTAAGTGTATAATGGTAGACTACTGGACTGTGAAGGCCGATAACTTATATTATTGTTTGATTCCAGGGGCCTGGTTTGGCTTATCTCCCTTGCATGTTCTGTTTTCCTCACTCTTCACCAGAGAGACTTCTTGTGGCACAGGTTAGACAATGTTCTCTAGTGGATTCCTTCACCAAGGGTTAGTTTCCAATGTTGAGACTGGTGTATGGCACAGTAACAACCACAAGTCACTACAACAGAAGAAGGGCCGGGCCCCCCCATCCTTGTCAGTCAGTAATTGCATACATTTAGAGAAGAGTCAAATGAAGAACCACTCTCAAAATGAAATTTTACTTTATCCCTCTCCTCACTGAAAAGAATTTTTTTTAAAAAAAAAAAGAGGCCACAAACCTAAATATCCTGTTTCTGAATGAAATAAAATCAAGCAGCCACCTGCTAGAAAATAAACCCTACAATTAATTACAGAAAATCCCAATTTGATTTTAGTCGTACATAATATAATACCATTACCATCCCTGCTATTCCACAAATGGCAGCAGTGACCACTATAATCAAGCTCCTTAAAAAGGGGTCTATGCCCTACAAACATTTATGTACAAGAGCAAAATGTGCATCACAAGTCTAGCATCAGTGAAAAATTTTTACATTAAGGAGGAATCTGTAAAGTAGAAACATCAGTGGGAAGAGTATACCAGCAAACATTAGACTGATGTAGAAGTTGGGCTTGTTCTAGTATATACTGTGTCAATAGCTTTGTCCAAATATTGGTTTTTCAGTAATTATTTAAGGCTCATTATTTTATTATCTTCAGAAAAAGTGACATAATTGCATGTTTCACGTTTCTTTGGTTATGAAAAACAGTACAATTTCTACTGGTATCAGAAAGCATGTTTCTAGATCTTTTAACCAAGTGTCTGTCACTTATGATGCTCTTAGATGGAGAAAAACAATATCTCCCTGTCAACAATTACTAAATAATAAATACATCTTTTCTAGGCTACTGTTATAAAACACTGCATATCCATAGAGAATATCTGCTTCACATTTACCAAGATACAAAACTGCCATCTTCATACAAGGATGCATGTGAAGAGTTGCAGACTTGATGACAGATTCTTCCTCAGGCTGGCTGGCACTAGTCCAAAAGCAAGCAAGAAAATCACTTTGGTTCAATCAAGACAGCAATGGAATTGCTGCCAATGTGTTTGATGTAATAGTTCCCACAAGAGAACACCAAACATATAAGGAAATGAATAGCAAAATGATTAAGAGACAAAAATTTGGTTTGGAGGATGAGGTTGGGGGTTAATGTTTTATTTAGCAAATGAAAATTCTCCAAAGCAATCATTTCCTTCCTCTATATTGTGCTGTCGCTGCTTGGTGCATATTAGATTGAAATGATTTTATTGGAGAGAATTTACTTCTTGAAGACTTCCAGCAACAAAGTTGATTTCCTTTGCCACATCAGACAACAATGAAACAAAAAAATTGATACATGGCAGAGATGGATTTGTTAGACAAGATAGATCTCACTAAGAAATCTTGCACCTGAGCAACTATACATCGCTTAGCTTGTTGACAGAAAGGCCGACCCATCGTGTCGTGCTATCTGATTTTCTTAGATTTCATGTCAAAATGAAATTGTATTATCTTCTTTTAATGCAATAAAAATAAAGGATTTTTTTTTTTTTTTTACAAATTATTCATTTTGGTTTTTATGATGGATATTGTTTCAGATAATAACATTTTGTGTGTGTCACCACATAAGAGAGATTAATAAGCAGTAGTATCTATTTATCGGCAGCTCAATGTGAAGCTACCCACGTTAGTAAATCATCTTCAACTTAAAGTTTTTTTTTAAGTATTTAATCTTTAGTTAATAGATGATGAGTTAGTAGCTTTCTACCTTGGAGCTGCTCAAAAACACTAAAAACCAAAAAAAAAAATTGCCAAAAAAAGTTACAAAAACAAAGAGAACATTTAATACATTTTGAAGCTACAGACATAATCATCATATAAAGGATGAAACAGTAGACTGATGCACTATAACCAGATACAATTAGATGCTTAACACAGCCTATTTTTCTAGTTTCTGCACATGATTTGTTTACTACTTAGCACGTTCATTGGTCATATAGGTCTTAGTGGTTTGCTTCCTGCAAAATCCAGACTGCAGTTACTGTCCAACAGTAATGCTCTTCCACGAGCATCCTTGCACAATGGCTTTCCTCTAAGTGCTCCTTGAGAGTTCTTCAATTACATTTTTCAAAATTGCTTTTCCGTTTTAAAATGTACCATTGGCCATCCTGTGGCAGATGGAGGAGGCCAAACTTTCTGCGCATTGCTAGAGAAATTCAGCAATCAACGTCGGAACTCCAAATGGTCACCATAATTATGCATACCTGACATTTTCTGTTTAGCAGTTAATAGGCAATTTGAAAATGAAATAAAACACCTAGCTAGCGCCATACATTACACAATAAACAGAGAGATTTACTGGAGTAAAGAGCAGCAGCAAACCTTGATTACTTTTTATGGAGAAGAAAAAAAACACACAAATGGAAGACAGGTGACATCAAAAAATGTTCCCTGCACCAGAATGATCTTAGCAACCAGAAAGTCCTAATAAGTATGAGGCCAGATCAAGCGAGTTAGTTACTTCAAAAACAGAACCGCTGCAAAATATGTACCTCCTAATAATAGTACCACCACATGCCAAAAATTCCTCTATAGTCTCAAGATGGTAATACAGAAAGATCACCATAACGTAGGTCTGTTAGTTAGTAGTGATATTATTACTACGAGTGATGGGGGGAAAAAAAGAAGCCAATAATAACTCTGCATGTACATTACACACCATCAATCTGTTCTCATCTTAAATATTAGTATTGGTTTAATTTGCAGATGATAAAAAATATATATAAGTGATGCAAAATGTCTTAAAAGTTCTCTTGTTGCTTTCTGACTACTTTCCTCGCCTGCTGTTCCCATAGCGAACAGCACACAAAAAAACAAAATGGTGTCTGCAACAAATTAGGATCCTTCGGGAAAGAATGCAAACAAACAAAAAAAGTAACATTTTTAGTCAGGTCAGGTTCTTTTGGCAAGTAGACTAGATAACTATGAACATCTTTACCATCTTTAAATAAATTTAAAAAAAAAAAAGATAAACAACTTAAAGATTAATAGACACTGTAAAAAATTTCCAGCAATTTGGTAATGAGACTCATCCACAATTCTGATCATAAGAAAGCACTGACACAGATGATTTGGCTAATTTTACAAATCTGTTGCCATCAGTAAAATTCCTTTTCATATATCCTATCACACTATTTCTACTTACTTTTAACATTTATTCAGTGTTTGTAAGTATAGTATGAAATATTTGTTTTTATCCAAACCAGAAAAAAGTAATCAAAGTGTCTAGACTTTATTACACTAAAATCATTTCTGCTGCTTGTGTAGAATACTGGATTGCATATAAAAATTTATTACATTAAATTGTTCTGGATAGCATGTGCATCATTCTGCATCATCTCACCACATTAGAACTATTATAACAAAAATTATGAATTTCAGACTTTGGCAATAGATCAAATCATGTAGCATAAAAGAATGAACAACATATTCATACATTTGTTACACTAAGCTAAGATAAAACAAAACGATACATTTAATATTAATTCATGTCCTACTAATAACACTCAAATTACACTCTTAATTAGTGGGGAAAAAAGTACTGATGTAAGGTCTGAAAAATTCTAAAACATTAGAATAGATGATACATATCTTCTGACTACAACATTACTAGAAATATTCCAATGAAACCTGGCTATACAATTACAGTGATTCTATTTCAACCAACTTTCATTTCAAAGTCTCCTACATAATCCATACATTCTCACGTACCAACAAAGTTGTACAACTTCTGACTGGTGCCCGATTAGTTTCCATCTGGTGAGTATGTCAATGAAATAAATGAAACATGGAAAATGAATTTAACTGTAAATAGTTAGTAACCACGCATAATGCGTATCCATAATTTACCACATTAAAAACTACAGCAGCTCACTCACTGTGTGCAATATTATTTCTGATAAATGAAACCAATGGAAAACTTAAAATGGGATGGTTTCCATCATAGAAACAAAGCTCCACTTAGATTTTCTACAGTTGTTGTCCAATGAATGGACAAAACTAAAACAGGACTTAGGGTGGTTTTAATTGCATTTACATCCAACCACCTTCCATTAAGTTAAAATTAACTGATAAGAAACCAACCAGGAAAGACAGTTTTCCACAGCAACAACTACAAAGAGAGCTAAATTACCAGGACATCACTAGTTAAGTCAGGTTTGTAAATACAAGATAAAAGATGCCAAGGCACCACAGCAAATAATTACCTTTAGACTAAGGAAAAAAACAAACAACATTCTGTTAGCAAACCTAAGTCATTAAGGTAGCAGTTTCCTTGTTGAGAGAAGATTTACACTTATTGTTGTCAAAGCTGAGTGACCAGTCCAAGATTACATTTATATCCCAGCATCTTCACACTGACAGTCTACTGTTTTATTTCCCATCTCATAGGCAGGCTGGATTACAAGAAGATTATATTACAAGGCTTTTCCAGTTTTATGACAGCAGATCTGGAAAACACAATGGCTTGTTACTAGTCTGGGTCTGAAGATTGCCTTCTCTTTAAGACTGGACATAATTTTTGTTAGCCGGAGGAGAATTATTCCCTGCAGGTCCAATAGATGTTGGAGAAAGTTTTAATCAAATATATTTTATATGGCATAAATCTTCACTTAGACAAAGATTTGATTAACAGCTGTCTCTTACCTGGGTGTAAAAGTTTGGATCGCAGATAAACAAGAGCCAAACTAACTGATAATGTGACCATAAATCCAAAAGCTCATCCTTTGTCTGCATGATAAAATGTATGCTTTATTTATTGTGTTCGGTGACTGGTAGATTTTTCCCCCACCATCTGCTGAACAACGTAAAAGTTAATTATTTTAATTGACTACTTAAACCACCTAGAAATTTTGTTGAAAATTAGATTTTTAATTTAAATTATAACTATTAACAGTAGCTATCAAGTGTATGTATATGAAGGTTAACAAAAATCATACTGCACCTCAAAAACTACGCAATGGTAGACTAACATTCATTAAGCAATGACATCTAAAAATTTGAACGAGAGTTTATTGAATGTAAAAAAAAAAAAGGAATAATTCTATTCTGATATTCAAGAATTCCACAATGTTACAAATGCCAATGTTTAACCCTTCCTACACATTGTTATTGTTGCCAGTCAAGACTAAATATTGTACTACTAACAATGAACCTATGGATGCAGAACTCATGCATTAATGTTTATTTTAGTGATGACTTGTGCGCTCGCCTGGTGGCCATGAATCATAACCTCTGTGAAAGTCCCTACCACAATTCTCTCTTTACTTGTGGGAGGAAACCGGATCTTTGGATCTTTAAGTCCACTGTCACTGGTTAAATTCTCTCTCTATTCATCACAAACCATTTTCTATGGGAACCTGATGTCTTTCTAGTTCTGCTAATTCACTGGGAAAAGAACTTAACAGAACTGGATCTACTCAAGAAAAGAATATATCATTTCTGAGAGAGAGATTCTTGGCGACAAAAATTAACATCACTTAAAAATATTTTTTTCTGAATTAATTTTCTCTCTAATTTATTGGTTGTTTAAGTTTGAAGGTCTTTCAGAAGACATTAATTTAATAAAATGCAAAAAAAAAACAAAACAAACCAACAAACAAATCAAGTTCAAAAGCAGCATACCAGGAATGATCTACAAAATATGCAATCTTAGTTGTTACGACAGACTGGAGGGCTAGTTGGCTGCTTAGATTGGTCATAAATGTCTCTAGGTCAAAATTATAACTTTGACCTTATTTTTTTTTTATTTCTGAGAAAAAATGCATTAGATTCAGAAAGATCTGATGTTAATCGCATATCATATACATCTAGAAGGTATAAGTAAAGATTTATGAAATAGCTTTTACATATTAGAAAATAATACTTTAGTGGATGCACTGTTTTAGCCCAGACCCTCAATGACATAGTCCACACACATTTGACAGTGATACCCATCTATGTTTTGAAACTTCTTGCCCCCCATCTATGCCAATCATGTCTAAACCAATTTTCATATTGCCGCTTTCATATAAATAAAACAAACAGGGCTACATGGAAGAATTAACCAAATGGATTTTCTACCTGAAGGTTGGCTGGCAAGCTTTTATAAACACTAAGAAAGTAAAACAGGGATGGAATTTTCAACATTTCAGGCCAGTGTCCATTCAAACATCTAATTGAGGAAGGACAGCTGGAAGGTTTTTTGGAAAATTATTTATTTGATGCACATCAAACAAGAATTTTCAGCAAACGTACAGATTTTGAGTGCTTGCAAACTTTAGATAATTGGGTCTCCTACCTAGTGATTGGACAGAAGTTCTGTCTGCACAGCTTTACCTTAGTGCATTGTGATGGCAGTGACAAATCACAAGATCAAATGACTGCTTGTGGGAAATTTTAAGTTAGAATTGATGTCAACATAAAATTCAATTTTACATCATACAAACACACACACACAAAAAAGGCTTCGAGAGACTGACGGGTATATGAGCAGTCATTGTAGTATTTCATAAACTAATTGACATCGATTGGAGGCATTCAGGGGTGAAATCCCTCTAAGAATTATTCTCACGACTTCAGATCAGACTAATAAAATGGTGATTTCATGATTGTACGATTGGCAACTTATCAACTCATTATTCACCATCGTGATTGATTTATTGACAGGAGTGGACATGTAAAAGTTGAACTTCAAATCTGGCTATGAACAAATTCTAACCTTAAGCTCATATGTCAAATAACAGATGGTAGAGACATACTTAATTGGCAGACAATAAAAACAATTTAGCATTCCTGCCTAGCTTTTTTAGCTTTATTAAATCAATCATTTTTCACCATACTAAACAAAAAATTTTTTTTAAATTTTGATTTTCGTCATCAGATGGCAAAGTCACCTTTTTAAGGTAAGGTTGCCACTTCAGTGGGCAATTATTGTATTCTGAATGACCAATAGAAAGCTCTGAAAGAAAAGATAGCTTACAATAACAAACAAAACTAAATATAAACGACAAAACAATGCTTTTACCAAAGGAAATAATTTGACTAAAATGCATCACCTGCATGCATACATAACATGCAAATATTATTATATCTATGTCCATCAACCATACTACTGCTGTCTCTCCTATCTGAAGCACTAGAGAGAGATGAGGACAAGGTGGAGTGACATCGACAACTAAGGCCAACAAAAGAGCGACCAGTGTCATGTGGCCAACCTAAGAATGGTCCCAACTAGAACTCATTTGTTTGATGTCAAAGGAAACCAGTGCCAAAATATCTATGCATCCAGCTGGTGAAGATGAGTGAGAAGAAATCATGCTAGGGTGAAATGCCAAAACGTGCTGGTCCTGAATGGAATATTGAGCTGCTAAGGACAAGGGTCCCAGTCTACTGTGCTGCTTGCCAACCAAGTTAATGAACTTAATCAGATAAGTATGCTAGGTAACTTTACACCTACACACTTAAAATTAAATCATTCTGAAATTTATTTATTGCATAGCCATTTGTTTATGGTGTTCAAAATGATAAATAGAGTCATTATTATTCACATGTGCAAAGAACTCAGTTAACAATCATTTTGGTTTGAGCCACTCTGGCTGCCAAAATAAAATGTGAACCAACTACTTTCAGGTTCTGCTATTCCTAATCCAGTAAAGAGTATAGTGGTAATATGTGGCTTTAGCCTCAAAATTTCTTTAGTACCTATATCATGAAGCCACAGTACCACAGATAAGTATGGGCTTTTGCTTACAGATATCTACCTCCACACTATTCACAAACATTAGTTCTCATGAGGCATCCATGATAAAAGACGTAGATATAATGCAATAAAATGAGAGACGATCCTTTATCCAAACAGTGAGAATAAGAAAAAAAGACATCTATTAACCTGGAGCACGGATATAGTTCTGGAAGACACCACCACCACATCAAGCAGCACTACTATAGATCTGTCTGCAACAGCCTTCATAGTGGTCTCCTAAATTTTGAAAACTGCATGGGAATGGCTGATTCTGAGAGTTCATAAACCCCTTTAATAAAAAAAATACAGACAAAAGGATGCATCCAGAAGATCTTGCAGAATCAAGTGGTAATGAAACAAAGAGAATAAGAAACATGCTAATTATTCAGAAAAAAGTGGAGTTGTTAAAGCCAGATTGTGGCGTCAATATGTCTGGACTTCACCAGGAGCATGGGGGTCAGTTAAATGACGATTTATCATTTAAAGGCATCAAAAAGGAAATCTTAATTTCTTTGCTAGATGTGTGGGCATTACTAAAATAGAAACTGTGTGTGACCCATGACAGTGATTCAGATAGCTGCATGAGCATTTATGCCAGTGTAAGAGTGAAGACATTCTTGTATATGGTTCTATGTTGATGGAGAAAGCAAAGACACATTATGATTATTTTGTGGGAAATGCTTCATTTCCTCCATTTAATTTATTGTTAACAGTTTATTTTCATCATACATAAGTAAAAAACACAAACTTTTGTTATTGGTTGATTGCCTGTGCAAAAATCGAGACATTCAAAACTTTGACTCAGTCTACTCTTTGCAATACTGTATTCATATTGTAAGAGGATCCACATAATATTTTTAAATGAGTAAAACACATGCCATACCTTGGTAGAATGTTGTTTGTTTTTTTTCTTCCATGTGCTATGTAATGGTTAAGTCGTTCAACACCTGGAAATATCTGTCATCTGAAATGGCTCGGGTCTCACTCAACCAGTTCAGATATAATTTTCCAACTTTAGAAAAAATGCAAATGTGAGCACTTTGTATATATTATTGCATCTTTGTCAACTGATCTCTTCCTTTACAATTTCAAAATTGTATTGTAATAAATATTTATGTTGATGCATAGTCATTTTTCATTGCATTTCAGATGTTATCGGCTTGCTGAGATTTGCAGCGCTGGGCCTCTATAGTACAAAACGCCACCTAGTAGATAATAGTGGCACTATTCTTCTATGACAGGATGAGCAGTCTCTAAAAATTTACTTTGTTAGCTCATAATTCCACTCATTTTGACAGGTCTCTTGCTAGCAGTGCAAACAGTACCTATGCAGCATCTGTCAACTGCAGAACAACTAGTCTGCATTATGTATTCTGTAAGAGTTGGTCTTCTAATAAAAAACATGCCACAGTATGGAGAATGTGTCATGATGCCATTGAAACTGAGCTTATACAATGTTTTGTCTCCCCCCTCTTTTTTCTGGTTTTGTGCTAGTTTTAAAGCAGAAAAGGGACAGACTCTTTCCAGGTGGTTCTCACCATTTGATATGTCACGTGTTCCTGGCATATAAGTGATTTTTAAGCAATAAGCTCATGAGTTAGCAAGAATAAAGTATCATCATTTAAAAAAAAAAAGGTAGATTTACAGATTTTTAATATTAACTTATTTACATTGAACATGCATTAATAAAGGTTGGATAACTGAAATACATAAGGTGACATAAACACTGATATGCGAAAAGACCCTAAGCACATTTTAAATAACAAAAAAACAGAGCCACTTGATGATAAAGCGATGTTCCCTCTGACTGACCATTCTTTTGGTTACCTTTCCATCAGCAGCATTTGGACAACAGGAACCTCTGCTGTGACTATCATTGATGTCACCAATTTAGTGGTAGCAAGTATTGAGTCGGTTGATGACTGACTGACCACAGCATAAACTACATCAACCTACTGGGAGCCATTCCACAATTGGTCTGCTGTCTGGTCACATGCTATGTATCTGTGGACCACCACTGGGGATTTTACTACTGAGCTGATGTCAGCCATATTGTTCCCACCTTTTAATACATTTCATAACTTATGTTTTTATGCACCACAAGATATTTGAGACCAGAAGATCATGTGCTGTCAAAGCACTTTTTTACCCTGCTAAATTTTAAAGTTAAATCAGCAACACCTAATGGTAGTCTGCAACTCTGAATAATTTTGATAAAATGTACCATAAACTCTAAACCTGTGAGACTGTGACTTATTGATAACGGAAAAGATGAAAAAAAAAACCTTAATTTTGCTTAACATTTGTATGAAATTCTAACTTAAAAAAAGAAATCAGATTATACAGCCACATCAAAAAATTAATTTATAAAATAGTTAATCATTAAACTATGGACCTAAATATCTGAGAGAGAATATTTCTGGAATTGCAATTTCTTTTTGTGATATAAGCGTAATAAAGATAATAAAACAAACAGAAATTAAAGAGTTTTCTGCATCACAAATTCTTGGTCAATTAAATCAGAAATCCTTATTGTCACATAAGTTACCATTGTTGGCTGCATTGTAAAACCTGCTTGCTTCAGTAGGTACTCTTTCTAATCAATGTGTCAGATTTTGGTGAGAGCAGCAGATATGTGGTTTTGATTTAGGAGCTTCTTCACACAGACATTGAATTCCAAGACAATTTACATCGACCTCAATTAAAATAAATAATAAAAGTTAGTTTCAAGTTACAGTGATCTAATTGTGTTTAAATCCCGAGGTCAAATTAATATTTAGTTCTAGCTTTCTTTTTTTTAAAAATTTTTTTCACTATACTATTGATCTGGCCAAACTTAAATATTAAAAAAAAGGGTACAAAAAATATAGATGGGAATAAGATGGAAACAAAACGAAACTTTTACTTTTAGACAGACACAATAATAATAAAAAAAAATTCATGAGAAAATAGGAAAGTTGTCAGTTACAAAGCACTTTGCAGTGTATCTGATGGCCAAAATGTTTACACTTACAATGCAACACTATTATTTGGCAATTATTTTATTAAGATTAAACTCCAAAATTGACAGTTTTTGTCTAAACAATCTGAGACTAACTTCCAGCTGCTTACTGAATGGTTCACCATCAGCTGTTTTACTGATCACTTTGGGAAATGATCAACAACATGGTAGTTTTCTTCATTGATCATTATGTGCTTGTTTTTTCTCATGCACTTTGCCATGAGCTTGTAACTGCTTATCAATTTCGTTAGAAAGGATCAATGTGCTACAGTTTGCATAGGCACCACATTTTCTGTTATAAGTCCAAATACTATAGAGTTAGATATGAAAATTAATTTGGTAGAAAGCATGGATCTCCATAGCAATAGCCAGGAGATTGAGAGATAAGGAATCACATGGCAAAAATGTCAGGTCATCTTGAGTGCAATAAAGAATTCCTTCTGATTAATGTCAAACCCCCTGGAAGCAATACAATAATACTTGGCCACCACATGAGTTTTACAGTGATTCGAACTCTAGCAGGCATGTTTGGAACAAGTGCTACCCAAACATCAACTGATGCCATCAGGAAACAGTGACACATTAAAAACGAATGCAACAAACATGCTAGTTTAGTGCTATCAAAAGATATGTTCCCAGCCATTTTTTTAAAAATCTGAACCATCTGTAGCATAATCCATCCTATCCTGGCATCCAAAGGATTTTTTTCCAAGGGAGGTGGGCAAATGGGCAAAATAATATCAAGTGTGGGGAATGTGCCTAGCAATGAAAACATGCTGACAAAATAATAAAAACATACTAATTTGTTTTTCTTTCCTATCAAAACTATCAATTTTGATCAATAATTTCTTTTTTTTACTTGTAATTCATTTAGAATTTTTAAAAATTTTATTTTATTTTTGACATTAGTAAGCTTTCTTTGCTACTCCATAAGAGGTCACAATAACAAAACAAAGACAAGCAAACTTCAATGCAAATTGTAAATGTCTTAAGCCTTGTCCAAATTAATCCATTACTTCTTGAATAAGCTTGTGCTTGTTAGCCGTAACTTTTGCTACACGAACCCTTATCATAAAACGTCCAGACAAACAATATGCCATTAATGACCTCACCTTCTCATTGTGCTAACAAACTTTCTGCTGTGCAGGTTGTTAATGATGATGTTAGGGAAATATGAATTGTTTCATAAATGAGAGGGAATAGATCAGTGAACCCTAACAACCCAAAAGTCCATTTTTTAAATTTGTTAATGCAGAGTTCTTTCTTTTTTTGACCACATCTCAAACCAGGTGATAGCTTCAGCTTCCCAGTTTTCAATTTCATATACTTCATTTATTTTTACAATTAGATTTTTGAATTCTTCACATCCAGTGTGCACCATTTGTATAGGATAAAAGCAAAAAAACAAAACAAAAAAATCCCAAAAATTTTGTTTATTTTCTGCAGCAAAATGGCTCTCTAGTGGTGAAATGATTGAGTCCAAACATGGTAAAAACAATGCTTGATGAAAATATTCATCCACATTTGAGCCATCAAAATTAGATCAAAATGTCTGCATGATCTGGAAACAGATAATTCAACAGATTCAATAGCTATTGGATTTTAGCAAAAAATGTTTGCTACATTGTACTGCTTTTCATTGGTGTCCACAAAACACACCTATCTATAAGCTACTGAACATGATTACACACTTTTATGATATCAAGTTCATCATCTTGGAGAGCTTGTTCAAGTCGTTCACAACCAAACAGTTTATGAGCAGTGCAATGGACAGTTTTTGGATATTTAGATTTTGTTGTTGCATGCATGTCCTTTTCCTTTCCTGCAATTGTAGAGCACCTGTCATAGCTGTGGCCATGTAGTTTTTCTAGAATCAAGCTAAACCTTGTATATGATCAATGATAGTATTTGCAATGGAAGTAGCAACCAGCTCATGTAGTCTTGTGAATCCAAAGAATTCCTCTTGGATAATACTTTTAGTGGGCATTATGTCAATGAAGCATATACCAAGTGTCAACTGCTCCTTTCCAGATATGTCAGCACCTTCATCAACAATTATTGAAAATCCAATGGAATTGTTTGCCAAAGAAAATATTTCCTCCCTGATAGTTTCTGTGAAGAAACTAGTTTGCTAATTTTCTATATGGATATATATATATATATATATATATCCAAATGGATTCGTAGCATCTCATCTCCTGATTCAATACAAAAATTAGACAGACTTTGAACATTTCAAGTTTTGCTTCCTTTACCACATAAAGCGATGTCATGTGTAAAACAAAATAGAATGGTTGACAATAGTGGAGATAACACTTCCTTGTTCTATTTAACATCTCGATACAAAGCACTATCCAGCTGACACGCACGGTTCATTTCTAGTTTTTTCCTGTTGGTGAAGTTAGTAGCATCTACTTGTACATTTCTGTGCCAGTGGTAAGAATAAGACTTTTTTTCACTTTCATGAAAGTCTTTATACCTTGTAGAAGATGTCTTGGTGAACTGACAGTTGGAATATTGTACAATATTTACAAATTGCTCCATTTAGGTGAAAGGACTGGCTAAGCCATGGTGAACATTGATTAGCCACACATGACAGAAACTCAGTGCTCCTTTTTGACAAGTCACTTTTTACAAGTATAGATTGTCTGTTAGTTTTATAGGCGAATTAACATGCAATCCAATATCAGAATTATCATCAGAATGATTGATTGGGTTGATCACATTTAACTGTTATTGGGCTAGAGGTAGTGCTGTTTTGTTCATAAGTTCTGTCACCTTTTCTCGTATTTCTAATTTCTGCTTTGCTAAAGAATTTCTGATATCCATTTTCGAAAAATGATTAATAAAGTATCTAAAACAAATACAAATGCAAGCTGCACTCGATTTGACTGGGTCACTTGGATATTGGATGGGGATTTCCTTGCCAATTTTTATAGCTTTTGTGAGATCTGAAAGTGGTTACTAGCACTTAGTTTGATTAACCAATTAGAAGCATGGCTAGAGTCACTACCTAATCAAAACACAGTTGTTAACCCCTTACTTAACCTATCAGCTTGTTTCTCAAAACTAGACAGATGGTTTAGCAATTTAATTTGACATATGCACACTCTGCCAGTGCCTTATATTGCTACTTTCTTCCTAACCTTTGACCCTTTAGTCTACAACCAGGTGTGGTCAGACTCAATATTTCTTGCCAAATTCACCACACATCAGTGAGAATAATGAATCTGACAAAAACAAAAATGCCATCATTACATTAACACCATCAAATTTCCCAGTGTAGTCCCCCCGCTTCTTAAACCTCCCCATTGCAGATGTCCATGTATCCTATGAGTAGATTTTGAAGTGTTCGCATTTCAAGAATTGCAGGTTAAAATTAACAATGATCAGAGAGAGAGAGAGAGAGAGAGAGAGAGAGAGAGAGAGAGAGAGAGAGAGAGAACTCATACTCATAGATGTTACAAGAGCAACGCACTGGAGGCTGGTCAGACCCTCTACTCTCTTTATTTTTTTTAATTAATGTAAGAGGAAGACGAAGTGCCAAAAACAAAACCATCACATCCAGCTGGTGAAGACCAAGAAGAAAAGTGCCAAGGTTGTACACCAAACCAGCCAGTCCATTCCAGGATTCTAACTTGGACCATCAACATTAGCAGTTGTGTAGTCTACAACAGCACCATCCACGTATAAAGACCAACCAAGATGTACAACAGACTTAGTTTTTACTGGTATACTTAAACCTGCCAAGAATAAAATAGTATAAGGTATTTTAAAGTCCTTGTGGTCCTCCTCAAATACATTCCCAAAACACCCTTTTATTAAAATTGAAAAAAAAATTCAGAATAAGAGTAGATGAGCTGTTAAAAACAAACAGTTGTGCCAAAGAAATCAAAAAGATGAATTTGTTTGAGACAAAAACTAATATAGATGAGCTACATATAAAATAGATAATTATTATAATTTAAAAAAAAATAATGATAGCTCATTTGAGGAATACTATATTCATCAGAATACAAAATCAGCTGCTTTTTATTTTTTGAGTACTCGTGGCTATACAAGAAAAAACATTTTTATTGAAGAGAAATATAGGGAGATACCACCAGCTGACAAACGTTTCAAATCACATGAAAGCCTACTTAGTTCAAAAGAGGAAATGAAAAATTTCACTACATTTACACTTTGCTTTGTCTCAATTTATTGGCATTCTACCATGATAGAGTACTTGTGTACAATTGGTTTTTTGGCAATGGTGTTTTGGCACAAAGAAATGTGAGTTTAAAGTAATTAAACATTAAGAACAATGCATGCATGAGTAAGCAATTTCGCTATCATGAGTAAAATCTCAAATTTAAATCAGTGCCAAGCAGCAAAACAGAAGACGCAGGTGTTTTATCAAGGGAGTCATTATGTAAGGCAACACTGAAAAAGCAGTGAAATTGTTGTGTGGAGACTTGTAATTTATTCCACAGTTTTTGTTGAATTACCGTTTTGCTGACTGGGTCAGCAGGGCCACCGAGTACACAATAATTAGGTAAAACATCGACAATCAAGATCTAACACTGGTATCTACAGCAACTGTTGTATATAAATCGGAACAGAGAGAGATTCTTTCATGAGTCAAAATTGCAATAACCCTACTATAATAACTACTACATCGCATTAAAAAAAAAACATTTAATACTTAGTAAAATGAGAAAAGCATGACAATTTTGAATGCTAACTAAAAGTTATGAAAGATTTAATCTGGAATTTTAAAACAAATGGCCTTTAAGAGACAAAAATTCATTAACAGGATAAATGAGTTGATTTTTGGGAGAGGATATCATTTACAGTTACTGCTAAGCATTTTTGCCATGAAAACAATCATGTGAAGTTATAATTGAGTTATACATCTAGTTTACCACCACCAGTATTTGGATTCCATCTCATTGCACAAGACAGCCAAATTAATAGGCATCAAGTAACAGTGGGATCTTGCTAGAGCACTTTAGCTTTCTACTTAAAATACCAATATTAGTACAATGTACTTGCATTTTAGAATTAAAGAATCTTTTTAAAGCAACTTGTTTAATCTTATTTCCTTTAGTAATCAGTTTGGGGAATGCATTTGAAATATTCATGGTATCCCTACACAAGAGAAGCCACAAAGCAACTAAAGGTAGATCCACTATCCCTTAATTGATACTTTTAAATGCATAGAAATAAGAGACTTGCCACTGGTTGAAACGGATAACCAATTTACAGCTGTATGCTACAAACCAGTTCCAGAAGTAGATCTGAAAATGCTAACAGACTACATACACAGTGGTGCCAGTACCTTGAATTTTCGTAATTAATCTCATTCAGTTTCAAAGTAGATTTTCTTCCAGATAACAAATTCCTTTTTGGGCATTCGGTATAGAAAGAAAATTGATAGAATTTTCATCATTTGTACAACACCAGACACATGATAGTAGACATTCTCTCTCATATAAGTCCAATGTTCATAAGTGCAGTATACTGATTTAATGCTACAAACTGTCAATGTCTTTCTTTCTTTTTTATGAATTCTGATTAATGCGAGTACATTAAAAAAGAAAAACAAATGAGTGCTTGTTTGCTTCTACCTAAAAAAATCTAAACATTATTTTACCCATCAAATTGCAGCAGTGTTACAAAAGAAAATACTCAGTGGTTACAATAAAGAAAGAAATATTTAACTGCCAGCTACACACACATACACACAAAAATTTTGCTGAAGATAAAATGATTATCAAAAAAACTATGAATATTGTATCTGATATTAATACAACTTTCACTTTTGGTCCCCAATATCCTTTTTGGAACCCTCGTCCAGTGTTTCCAGATTTCCTCCAGTGCGGAAAGGTTACCTGAATGTTAATGTGATATATGGAATCATTTCGCCATTTAAAAATTGTTCCATCACAAGAATGGTAACTTTCCAAAGCTCGTTGATACTGAATGTCATAACAATGACATACAGAACATCATATGGCCTCACATTGCCAGATAGACTGGACGACTCCTTGTTATGTAGCAATGGCCTTGGCATATACCAAAGTATCATTTTTTGGATCTGGACTCAAGCGATAAAAAGCTGTTTATAAGGTGATTCAGTTGAAATATAACTTTCTAAATGAAAAATGTTGTCAAATTTTTGAAAAATTTTAGAGTCAGCCTTAGGTTAATGGTATGCAATTGAGAAAAACTTGTATATGGATACTGCTAATAGACCATCACAAGAGAGAGCAAAATGGGCTATAAATGTAGGTTGGACTATGTAAGATTAGATACCAGTACTGTTCAGACAAGTCCAGATTATGAACTTTATAGATATGCCAGACTATGGAGAAGGCTACTGACAGGCTTCGAGATTCTGATACTATTGAACATGAGGCCTTATGAATGTGGCTCAATGAAGGTATGGGTGGGAGAAAGATAAGCAGGACTAGCAAGGCTGACCTCCTTATGTACCAGAACAGTGCCATGACAAATTTAGGACACAGGAACGTGTTGTGAATTCTGATGTCCATAAAAGGCTGGTAAGGGGTTTTGTAAAACAATTTGTGAATTTTTCAGGAATTAACAGGTTTGTTGAGGAAGTAAATAAGTTACCACAAGGGACCATGGCCTTAGATTTACTTTTCCTCAGCTTCTTGCACTAAAATGAGGATATTTTTGAAGAAAGCAATAAGTTCCTCTCTTTAAAATGGCAAAATAACATTTCACAGAAATGCTATAAATATTTCAAAATTCTGCCTCATGCATTCTTTGATGGTCTCTCAAATGTTTGTACAGATTCAGGTTAAGAGAATTGCCTGTCCAACATCCTTTCCCCACTGACTTTGGAAAAGAAAAAGGAAACAAAAGGCTTTTCTTCTTCAAGCATTTTGTGAGTGGGATGAACTCTCATGCAGCTGGTAATGTCATGGAGCAATCTGACTTAATCCAACTGACCTTAACAACAATTAACAGTAATACCATAAGTTGTTGCAAAAGTCAATGAACCAATTTGGACTTTGTGCTAAAGGATTGCCAATCCTGAAAAATGTGCAAATCTTTTAGCAACACTCTTACACTGCTGCTAGAAGGGATAAATTCATTCTCATGGATGATAACAAACATCCACAGTGTGCCAGGGGTAGTTGACCAAAACTTGGACCAGGAGGCAATCATCCATATGAAGTGGCCAGCTAATTCTCCAAACCTTAAGCCAATTGAACACGTTTGTAACATGCTTTAGGATGCTATTGTGCCTGATGAAACCATCAAACAAATTGTAGAATCTGGCCTAGATCAAGATTCAAAGACTCAGCAGGAGCATTAGACACTGATGCCAAGCTGTCATTATTGCTAAAAGGCTCACAAAATATTGATTGATTTACTGACTCACTTCATGGGGAGAAACTTTCCACTTATGAGTCATAAAATGTCAAATTTTACACCTTTTGTGTTAACAACTAAAAATCTTAGTTATGGAAATACCTCTCTGTTGACTCACTGTGACATTTGCCAACACCACCCTTATTAAACAATAGTTTATACATGCTCACACTTTTTAAAATTTCTTATGATACATAAAAGCATATGACATTGATGTTATATCATTTGATCCTTAGTATTGTTTTAGTAGTATATCAAAAGGTTTTGGAGATGTAACCCTAACTATGCCCACAGAAACTGAAAAGGATTTTAAAAACAGTATATTTGCCCTTTAGAGATTATGTAAGCCAGGATTTTTGCCTTGTTAAAATAATCAGAAACCAAGGTTAAAGATCTGATACATAGCCTGGATATATACCTTAGGTAATGTACCAATTTGGATTAGGTGGCTTTCTAGTTAAGAAAATTAGCATGTTAACTTAATTAATCAAAACAAAATAAACAAACAGCAATCATTAGCATTCTTTAAATTTTGTAGCTCCATTTGTAAATAATATCTAATTATTTTTAAAAGGTATAGCATGTATTGTCAAATAGTAGTTTTATTCTGGATTAAACAGCTTATCAAAAATGATAATCAAATACATAAAATATATTACCACTGATTCAGACTGCAAAAGCAAAAAACAAACAAAAAGATTATCTCAGGATATTTTAATTTTAAAATCATCTTTCTCACTTGACAAAAAAAGGAGACAAGTTACACATTTTACTTATAGATGTGTAAATATGAAATTCTCTCTCTATCCAGTGGGGTTTTGTATGTAAATAAATATAATTGAGTTAAGAGACCTCATCTGGAACAAAGAATGAAAAACTGCTTCATCAATCCCAATGCTCCATTTCCTTGAATCTAGACAATCATCCACCACAAATTTAAATATGCAAGTTGTTTTAAAATGTTTAATCCTTGCAATAAACAAAACAATTTTTTTGTCAACAGCATGTAGTAAATGGTCCAACAGTTTTGATACATTTTCTTTCTTAAACATGTGTAGGATTGCTGTTAACAATTTTTACTTCACCTGTAAAAAGTTAAAGCTTACAGTCAGACATTCTTGCTTGTTACTGCCTAGCTTTTCTTCATGTTTTGATGTAGCAGTTCTCATGTTTATCAAAGCTATGAGAGAAACAAATCAAAGCTATTGCACCAGTGTCTGCATACCGGCAGTCTCTGGTGCTGAGGAAAATTCCACTTACATGCATTGTAGAGCAGTCTTGATAATTATTTTACTATGGCCATGCAAGGAGGAAGAGGAAGCCCCAGTGATACCCCATCCCCTTTAAATCTGCATTTAAAATGCATAGGTAAGTTTCTTTAATGTCTGCCTTAATGAACCAAAAGACCTTTATATAGCATTTATTTTCCACTATAAAGTACTGCATCAAGATATTTTTCTTTAAGATTGGCAAACATTAAAAAGCACAAAAAGGCTGTTTTAATGAAGTGATAGTTCATGTGCAGTGTTTATTACCAAGCATTCTATTCCATATAGACTAATTATAATAAAAATGAATTAAATGCTAATATGTTACAACTATTAATGCTTTTTTCTCATTTCATAGAAGTTTCAGGTTTGTTTCCTTCTGCATAATTATATTTTGATCCAGTGTTCATTACAAAAATTAAAAAAATATATATCTTACCCAAAAGCCAACGAATTTCTGTCTGGTGGGAGTGAGCACAAACAGGTGTCAATCTCCGTAGAGAATTGATTACCACAGACTTTTGAATCATCCAAAATGCAACTTCTATCTTTACAAAGCAAGGACAGAAAAGCAATTAGTCTAAGAAAGAATAATGAGCAAGACTACTAAGGAAATAATCTACTAAAGAAAGTTTAGTTAGTGCACCAGGTGCCGCTGACTCAGATAAGTCCCTGCTGCTTTATTTAAAAGAAAACAAAAAAAAAGAAGTTAAATTAGTCTGTAATTTAAAGAAAATGGATTACAAATTCCCATAACTTGGTATTGGGTCTTATGTGCAAAAGTAAATAAATGGACAACATATTTTGTATTGCACTGGATAGATAGATTTTAAAAAGAAAGGTATCAACAAAGGAATAGTAGAAAACCAATGCTGAGACCCAACTACCAGCATAGTGTATTATTATAGACTAAACCACATCATTAACCTCGCTGTTCTCAATGACAACACAATGATCTTTTTCTATTTTAATTTTATCAACTTATTATATATTCAAAAGTGACAGACCACCTTTAACATCAAGGTTATAAATGTAATGAAGGATTCTATTTTAACATTAATGCTGGAAAAGAAATGGAAGCCCCTGCAAATGAACTTACTATAAAACAGAATTAACTAATCTTTGAAGGTGAAAACTTGTGTTCTTACCATTTTTTGATAAAATACTTTTATTAAAAAATATTCAAAAACTTTGCCTAATTTCTTTACCTAAGCCAATGCAAGGTTTCTTAAATATCATTTCTAAATTAAATCCAAAAGGTATCATAAAAACACTTCAAACTTTGCAGTTATTACCTTTATATCTTAAAGTAGAGAGAGATAGAGCAAAATAGTGTTTTCCGAAACTGAAGTTCTGTAAATTTCACCTTTTGGCCAATAAAAAGAACGTTTGTTGTTAGATCACATTGAGAAAAAATGCCCCAAAATATGCACATTCTGCTAAATATTACCATTTCCAAGTAAACAGAAAATGGATCACCTACATCTAATGGCATGTGTATGCATGTGCTTTTTTAAAAAAAAACAAACTAATATTATTTGATTTGCAGTACTCGATCCAGGCATCCTCTTTACCTCTTTTTTTTGTCATCTACTACATATTTTTCAATAAAACCCAGCCATATATGATTATGCTGTAGTTGTTTTGAGCTAGGTTTCAACGGAACACCTCTAGTCGCATGGTGACAATAAATGGCAGTTCTAGGAAGGTGTGCGTAACTACAGTTGAGGAGTTAAGTAATTAATGAGAGTTTAAAGTCTATTTCAGTTTATCCTCTTAAAGATATAGTACATTGTTTAACATGGAAAATTTAGTTATGCAAACACAAATATTTAAAATTGAAATAAAGAAAGTAGTAACATCAAAGAAAAGTAATGCATGCTTAAATTTACTTTGGATTCTACTGAACTTAACAACAAAGCAAGTTATTACATTGAAAAAAAAATTGTTATGAATTAAATAGTCTATTTTTCTTTAATTAGACAATGCCACCTGCCATTAAACGAATCCATGCTGGAAAAATATTTACATATCTTTTAGTATACTTAATTGGCCAAGTGCGTACGCACGCACACAACTTGCTTTAAGAAATTAGTTAAAAAAAAAAAAATGGCACGTTTTCAAAGACCAACTCAAAGTTGTAACATAATTGAATATGGTAGCTAAAATCTTTCTTGTGATGAGATGTTTCTCTTAAAATTACCAGATGTTGGCTTACAAAATACAGAGTGGTTTATCATGGAAAAATTAATGATAAAGATGACTGTTTAATAGAGACAGACAAAAATACAAAGCAATATGTGCTATAGGATTTTGCTTTTTTGTCACTACAAAGGTATAAAAAATAAAAAAGTAGTAATGCTATTCATTTTTTATTTTAAAATGAAGAACCTGTTAACAAAAGCATTTTAACCTTCTTTGGAACAAAGGTTGCAGCACTCTGTAGAGATGAAATGTGACTATTCCTATTAGCATCAGTGTACTGCCATCAGAATTTTTTTTATTTTGGTTTGCCCTCAAGAGCAGACTGGGTAGAAAGAAGAGTCCTCTCCAAAGACACAGCATCCATCCTCTTTCCCTCACATCTGAAAACATACCTTTACTGGCATTGGGATATTAGGAAAAAAAGAATTACTTTTAATAATGTGTAGTGCATAATTATGTAAAAGAAAACATTGCTGATAAGGGAAAGCAATGGAAAATCTTTACTTACTACTTTCAGTTAGCATCACAAAAAAAACAAAAAAAACTGAGCAACAGAAAGTAATCGTTACCTCAGAATAAATCTAATGGCATAGGTTTGACTGATTTCAAAGTTGTGCATAATGAATGGCAGATGGTTCAACATGCTTTGATAAATATATCAAAATAATGTGTGCAGAAGAAACTTCAACTTAAACACGAAATAATCTTATAGAAAGAAAAATAAAAGGCATTAAGAATAAATGAAACAACAAAACAAACCACAAAGTCATTTTCTGAACCATAGCATTTGCAATATCCTGACTGATGGCTTAATCAGAAAACATAATTTGAAGTGAAGAAATGCTTGCTTTGAACTCTAGACAATCTTATTATTTTATGGAGTATTTATAGTTGTGAAAGAAATTTTTATGACAAAATATTTTAAATTTCTGCGTAATTTGTATTTATCATTAAATTCACACAGGAACACTTCTTTGGTTTTGTGGAATATTAAAAGTGTGTCAGAGCAAACAAATCCCATGCCTCTTTCAAACGTGCATGCATGGAGACACACAAAAAAAACATGTACACATCATGTCACATTTGAGCAAGAGGATTTTAAAAATTACATATGGTATGCATCCCTGCACAAAATTCTTTAAACAAGGAATTCTAAGTCATTCCAAAAGCCAAAACAAGGTAAACAGCATGTCTGCAAAACAGGAACTAATTTTTAGGACCTCACTAATGCCATCATTGATGTAGCAGTCCTACATTACTCACAAAGTTTTGGATTAAATAATCTTAAAATGCTGAGGGACAGTAGGTGAAAAACCAACCACTACCATGGCTGCAATTTTAAATATTTGTAAAACAGTCATAATTCATTTACATTGTGCCATTCAACTTGAACAAATGATAGTGCATTTACATCTCTTATGTATAGTTCTAGGAATATTTAAAATAACTTAAAAAAAATTATCTGTTAATTTAAGATAAAGTTTATTTTTGTATTTAAAATAAGAGAATGATTGTTTATTTTCTAATTTTCCACAAATAAAGGATTCCCTCTCCAAAGACAGCATCTATCCTCTTTCCCCTCACATTTGAAAATATACAACCAAGACATTTAGTAACTGCTTAACTAGGTCCACATGAACGAAAGAGAGTTTATAGTGAAGGGAAATGAGGAATAATCTACAATGTTAAATGTGAAAAGATACAGTGCAAAATGCTTGATGGAAGCAATTAGCAGAAACAGTAAAAAAAATAGATGTATCATCTGATAAAATGATAATTGAATTGCTATAAAAATGTATTTTTTCTAATTAAGAAAACTGCTGAAAAAATCTAACTTCTCATATATTTTCACATAGAGAATAATGTCTAAATACACATCTAGAATATGGTTCTGAGCATTTCACACCACACAAACTAGAGTCTTGTGTATTATTTGCTTAAAAGAAAGGAAATTTCATATAGTTCATCCATAGAACAAATATGGAATGAAAGGGTTTATAAGAGCTGTGACAGGAATTAAACTTTCAATAGAAAATATGGGAAAAAATAGGCTTTATAAATATTTAATAATTCATGGACACCATGTAGCCAATGCTGTATCTAAACTGCTGAGTAGGTGGAATAATCTGGAGTTTGGTTAACACGATGAATCAAGGAAAGAAACAACTACTAAAAGCTGACATTTTTGATTTTGTTTATAGCAATGGAAAAAATATATAGTTATTTTCATCCAACAGCTACACCTGGAAAATGTTTTATAGTAGCATAAGAGATGAAGCTTTCTTCTATGGCATAAAGAATTGCAATCCAGATGCTAAGTATTAGATATTGCATACTTAAATAACAATCACTCTTCTGGTTACTAAATGAAAATGATCACAATAATACTTAAAACTTTTTTTTCTTTCTAAATCCATAGGAGCTGCCTACAAAGGTTAGTATGACACACCATTACAGTGACAGAAGACCACCAAATCTTACTGAAAAACTCCAGTGTGGAAGATATAACATCTACAGTTTGTGTCCAGTTGTAATGTACATCAATAACCTTATTACCACAAAGTGCTCAATGATATGAAATTTTCTGTAGATCTAGCCATTTTAAAAGCATACTTTTTTCTTACCTATTAAAACTTTTCAGTAGTGTGTCGACAAGCCAACTCTTGCTAGAAAAAGATTTTTACTTCCAGCTAAAACTATTTCCCAAGCATTCAATTTTCCTGTGTTGCAGGGCAAGACATTTTTAAAAATCTACACAGTATTACCTTCAATACGCTGCTATCTATTGTGAAAAGTCTCAGATAAAAAAAGTGCTGATGATCTCATTTACTTGTTTCTGATCTCTTGCAACATAATGCTTTTGTTGTTTTCTTTTTTGCTTGTACTTGCAAATTAAAAAAAGCAATCCTAATCATTTAGAACTCAAACAAATTTAGGTGTGGACTAAGCAGAAATGAACTTTCACTGCTTTCTCATAAGATTTCTGAACCAATGTCTCTAGAGTACGTCTCATTTTTTTCTACTTTAGTCTATTTCCTGCAATTCAACAGCAATTATTTATTCACTATATGGGAGAGAGCTATCAGTCTGGTCTAATTAGTCCCTTAAAATGGATTTTTTAACTTTGCATTCATCTCCACGATTTATACTCTGGTCTGCCTCAATGAATATACATGGTGTCCCAATAATCATAAGCACCTTTTACAGACACCCAGCATGTATATATGTTATGGCCAAAGTTTGAAATTAAAACTAATTAAAGAGTCTTTAAAAATATATTTACATTAAAAATGTAGCCATTTGTATCATAAAAAAATAGTATTTTATGAAAAAAATTGCAGAATTATTTAATTCACATAAAGGCATGAAAGAATCATTTTTCACAACAAATAAACTGCTATTGGATTCTGAGTTACACAAAATTCCCTTAGTTTTACATTTGCATCTCTTCGTATTACATTTGACTGTTGGCTGTCAGTGATTGAACAGTTGCCACTTCCCCTAATGATTTTTCTTCTTTCAATACATGGTCCATACTTGCTAGTTTATCTATAGAATTTTGGAATTCTCTTTTGGTATAAAGTTGTTTCAACACTCCATGTTTGGCATCAAGCTTATATAAATCATTGCCATCATCGCCATGATCACAACCAATATGCTTGTTGGAAGTCCATAACATGAATCTGTGTCTGATATTGGTAAAAGTTTTAATTTGTTTTTCTCGTATCATAAAAAATGCAAGTTACCTTGTAGCCATATTCCTTGATTCCTCACTGGGGTGTACATATATCACATGCACAATACGCAACTGTGAGCACTTGTGTATTCTAAGAAACATTTTTCTTATCATGTAGCATGATGTGTGCATGTTTTAAGAGTAACTCCATCTTTGTCAATTTGATCTTCCATGCTACTATTTCTAGCACCATTTTGATTTTCTGTTGCTCCTTTTGAATTTGGAGGTATTTTTGCATCTCTCTTTTGGCTCTTTCTAAATCCTCCTACACATTTTAGATCAAAACATGGCCTCATATTGAATTTGTTGAATACCATAATCATTGATTTATTCAGATGATAAAAATTGAAGCCTAAGGATTTCAGCACAGTGTGACAAATTAATCATTTATATCCAAGTTATATTTTGGACATCTTGGTTGGTTGGCTTGCTCCGCTAAACCGTGTCTTTGACTGTGGTGGGCAGATTTTTGGTTCTAGAGATATTATGGAGAGCTCATTAACAGTATGATTTTAAAATTCTTTGCCATTGCCAGATTGTAATACACTGAAGATGGACTAACATGGTCCACTACAGCATAGCAATCTCCATAACTTGGATGTGTCTTGGATCCTAAAATTAATTGTTGAAGTATAACTTATTTACAAATAAGAGACTTCTTCCAGATGATTAATTATCACCATACAACATACAATTTGATAAAATGAAACATTGTCAAACTTTTAAATTTAAGTCAAATTTATATAAAATATTCTAGATTCACAAAAATGTCCTCTTTATTAACAAATACTGGATTACAAGTTACACATTCATTGTTATCCTAATAAATTTTTTATAAAAAAAAAAGTTATTTTAACCAGCCAATAAAATAGTAGCCCTGTGACTAAGGTGCTTAGACAGGGACGTTTTCCAATTGTAATTGAATGCTCTTTTTCTCTGAATAAATGGATGAAATTTAGGATAGGACCATCTGTACTTGCACTGGTAAGAATACAATGATCATAATAAAAACATGCCTAATAAATGATGAAAAAAAAATCTTATGGTATTGCAAAGAAGTTGAAAATCATGAACTAGATCAAAAAGGCATAACCCAAGCATAAATAGAATTGAGGTTGCTGAATCAATGCTTCATATGTGACATAAAGATGAAAAGTTGAGAAAGGTGCTAATTAACACGGATGGTGGTGGTCTGGATTTAAACAGATAAAGACAAAGTTGACAGTCTTCCCTTGCTACAGCAAAACTGGTCAAGCCGACTCTGCTTGTTATTTAAAAATTTGCCAAACCATGCTGCTTGAAGAAACTCATCATGAAACTGAGAGTCTACATATGAGGCTCTGCCTAGCAAAAGGTGACAATCAAATTCTGGAAACCAACCAAGATTTCAAAAACTTCACTGAAGAAGAAATACTTTAAAGCCAGAAGTGAATTTTGGATTATGATGGATTCAATGCCAATGCAAGGCTATCAATGATAAAAATCTGCCAATAAGACAGTGGTGGAATATTGGCCTGTGTAAGAAATCCAAAACCCTCAAGAAGTCCAGCAAACTGAAAATGGTGATGAAAACAGAGAGCCTGAGTCACTGCCATCATCCTGTAGTCATTCACTATCTAAATGAACTGTTGAGATGGTTGAAAGCCAACATCCTGTAGTCATTCACTATCTAAATGAACTGTTGAGATGGTTGAAAGCCAAAAGCAGTGATGAGGACTGAATGTAAACAGTTAAAATTTGCAGATTACTCCAACATACATTGTGTACTCAAACTATTTTTGTGAGATGATCTTGTTAATTTGTTAATTCATAATAAATCCATACTCCCTGCTGACACTAGATTGCATTCCGATGAGACTGACATGGTATCTAAATCGAATATCTTTAAAAACACGAGTTTTGACAGTAGACCATTTTGAACACTGATCGCTTTTGTTTGGAAGATTTGCAATGAATCAGATATAACAATGACCTCTTTTATGACATTCTTTGAGTTGTAATTGTGCATCTAATACTGATATGGAGATCATAGAGATTATCAAACTCTTCCCCATGTAGATAACATTGAATTTTAGCTCTGTCACCAATAATTGACAAAATAAGTTTGTTACTACCTCAATAATCATACCAGATCCCATAAAGCAACATCAATCAAACAGTTCCTTTTCTCAGATAATTGATATTAAACGAATAAAAATGAAAGAAAAATTAGATGGAGAACTTCAAAATGATCTAAACAACAGAAAGGAATTATGCAAACTGATGCACATAGTGGATTAGCAATGTGAATATGATAGCTCATTGTACACATGCAGAAAATGTAACATTTTGTTGGTGAACACTGCCTGGATATTACTGATATTGGCCAGCCAATATCCAGAAAGATTTATTTAAAATTGATATTTTGGACATTGGCCAGTATTAACAATAGCTGGCCATTATGAATACTGGCCATATCACATATACTGTTCTCTCTTAGTAACGCTAGTTATTTACTTAAACAGCATGCATACAAGCCAAGACAAGCAAAGAGGGCTACTTCCAAGAGCATAACTACTATATATATATATATGTATATGATAAGTTGTTTGAGGGAAAAACTGCTTCCACTCTGAGTAGACTAACTCTTTTTCTCTGATACAATTTCTTTTTTCTCTTTAATATATATGCAGATGGAGAATTGGCTACATAATGTCGTCTTTGATCCTTAGTTAATGCCCATTATTTTATGCTTGTAAAGACAGAATAATTCATCAGTGTTAAAAAGTATAAAGCCTTTGATACAAAAAAAATAAATAAAATGAATGAATGGATGGATTTTCCTCAATCTTTCCTTGCTAATAATGTCAATTGCCTTCGTGATCCAGAACATATCTGAGAACAAATTTCGGGATGGAAGTGTTCCAGAAAACCTGCACTGAAAGCTGTCACATAAGACTCTTTAAGCTTCAGTTTTGTTATTTGCTTCCATTCCAGAATATTGATGTGGTTAATTTCCAAGAGCAAAATACTTAAGTTTAATAAAGAGAAATATCCATAAAATACGTGTTAATATGCAATCATTTCTGCATTTCAGTTAACAAATAAATATTTAAAAATCTGATGACTGATATCAAACCACATGGTTAGTTTAGGAAATCTTTTTTACATAATAGATGAAGCAACATTTGGATTTTTTTACTGGAAGACAGGTAAATAAATCTACCTGGCATTGTTCGACACACAAATGGATGTAATTGCTTCTAGTATTTGGACTACAAGCCTCACATATCCAATTTTGTCTTTCTCATTATAATGCCTACATTTATTGCTTTTATACACCTAATGATATCATTTTTGGAATTGAATGTAGACAGAAAATGCAGAAGCTGCTTACCTTTCCTGTTAGCAGCTCAAAGGTTGTGTATTTGGTACTGAATTACAGCAAAACCTTTGTTTAACGGACTAATAGAGGGGGGGAAAGAGGTGTCCGTTCATGCCAGGAGTCCATTAAACCCGGATGTTTATACAGGCTGTGAATTTTTGCACAGCTGAAGGACGACTTTTGCTGGGAGAAGCAGACAGTGTACATTGCTTCCGAAGTCCATTGAATGGGGGGGTCCATTCAATTGAGGTTTTACTGTAATTGGGATCCCCACTGACGGTATAAATTGACTGGGGTGTCAGACAGAAGATATCTTTTCTGTGAGTTCTGACTGGACATAGCATAAATTCCATAATTTAACAGGTGATGAAAAAAGTCATGTAAACATGACCATTGAATGCAAGAGCATCCATCAAGCTCACAAGCCCTTCAACACTACCACCACATTCAGGCTTATTTTCAGACCTACCTTTGTACCTGAAATTTTTTTGCACACACATGAGAATCAGCTCATTCTTACATCCAGGCAAGCCAGCCAATGAAAATTAACATAGCTTCAGCAACAGCTGTTTCTGTGAGGGTTTTAAGCATCTTCAAACCTGCTATTTAAAATATATTCTCTCACTTGCAGTAGTTTAACAGTATCTGCATCTTGATCAGTATTTATAACATGAACACCTGACAAAGATTTCCTAATTGCAGCTTTGTTGCAGATGTTCTTACGCCAATGTTTTCCATATTAATATCTTTACTTTCTGAAAACTAATCTTTGTATGAAAGATAAGAAACAATACCAACATAAATTTAAAAGCCAATAATGTATGCCATCATTCTATGTTTTGGACACTCCCACCAATTAGCATCTGCTGCCATAGATATTTTACTTGTGGCAAAACCATTAGTCACCTAATTGTTGTAATAATAGGAAAGAAAACTAATCTCCTTTATGCAGAATCTGGTAGAAATTTTGGGTCCACTACTTCAATCTGCATGATTAGAAGCACACCAAGAACGTCTCTTTCATAGGCATTCTCTCATGAATAACATCCTTCAAAGTACATATATACATAATTTGAATTTTCACATTGACCTAGTCTTGATTCTTCATAAGCTATCATTATCTCATTCTAAAATATTCCCAGTCAAAAATCCTTAATGCTGTAAAATCATCCAAAGGATGAAGAGAAGATTGAAGATTGTCATATTGCCAATGAATACTGAACTACATATTTACTATATTAATTTTTTTAAAAATTGCTGATTAGTACATTATATAGTAAAAATATACATGGCAACTCAAACTAAGGTAACATTGCATATTTTGTAAGCCATCTATTCATTAGTCACTTGTATCACATGTCAAGTATAGGCCAACAACGAAAACAGTAAGATAACTTCAGTTATCTTTGACAAAGTAAATGATTATAAATGGAGCTGCCTCAAGTCTACTTCTAAGATTAATAGTTTAAATACCAAACAAAGATATCAGGCTGCACAGCATATCTCAGATATAGCCCAACTAAACTTAATATTGATTCATTAATAAAGTAAAAGCACTTTTAACTGGCATCAAATTATCCAGAAAGTTCAATTAACCGGCATCTGATAGCACTCATAATTTTTCCATTGTTTCTGGCAACTACTGGTAGATGGAGCCAGCATATATCTTATCGATTACAAACGAAGTGCGCACTGTCTTGTATCTGAACTTTCTCCAGCTTTTAGCAGTGATTATCAGCCCTTATCTAAGATATACTAAAATTATGGATAGCAATATGTTACAAACAAGAAATGGACAGAAGACGATGCATATTGTGCTGACGATAACTCAGAAATTAGATATTATTTGGCAATTGGACAAAGGTGAGAAACGTAGCCAAATAATGAAGGACATCAAAATTGGTTCATCAATGATCTATGATATCAATTCTCAGAAGTCAGAGTTGCTGAAGTTCATAGCCAGTTCTGAGACTAGCAAAGCTGTTGATAAATGATGTACTACACATAAACCTAAGATGGAGCAGTTGGACAACTTACTGTACACGTGATTTTCCTTAAAGTGATTGGAGGGAGTTGCAATTTCTGGTCTGATGTTGAGAGTTGTTTTTTTCTGATGGCTGGCTAGCTCACTTTAAGTTACATCACGGAATAAGGAGGCTAGATGTGTCAGCAGAAAAGCAATCTGCTGATCCTGAGGCTGCCAACCAGTACTGTAAATTCTTCTGGAAACTGATTGAGGAACATGGCTTAGCAGCAGTGAACATCTATAATGCAGATGAAACGACTCTCTTTTGACCTTGTTTGCCAATGTAAACTTGCTGGTGGTGATGAAACTGTTGCTTCAGGGTTTAAGAACGAAAAGGATCACTTAACTGTGCTAACTTGTGCTAATGTTGCTGGGATGAAGAGTTAAGTTGCTTGTGGTTGCAAAGTTTAAGCATCCAAGAGCTTTGAAAGTTGTTGTTCACCTGCCAGTTGAATACAAGGCACAAGTTAATGCATGGATGGATAGAGAAATTTTTCTTTACTGTTTCCACCATGTTTTTGTTCCATCTGTGAAGAACAATCTGAGGGAACATGGACTGCCTGAAGATACAAAGAGAGTCTTATTGCTGGATAACTGCCAAATTCATCCTTTAGAAGCAGAGCTGGTTTCTGGCAACATCTTTACTATATATCTGCCTGCAAATGTACCCTCCCCTATCCAACTGATGGATCAGGGATTCAAGGCCATTTACAGAAGGAATTTCATGAGGAAGCTTATAAACTTTAATGGCATATTTCAAGAGTTCCAGTCTGCTTTCAATATCAAGGAAGAAATTATTAGTAGCCTGTGCATGATCTGTTGTCAAGAGCACAACTTTGAAGAGAACCTGGAGAAAGTTGCGAACAGATATGATGTTTTCCGAAGGGTCTTCTGATGAAGATGACTTTCTAAGCTTTAATTTAAGGCAGAAGAAGATAGCAGTAAAGGAAATAAAGGATGTCCTTCATAATGGAAACCCCTGAAGCCCAGTCACTCAACTTCAGGATGGAGGGATTGGTGAACATCAACCAAGAAGCTGAAGTGACACAAATCATGCCTGACAGCCAGATCATTGACATGGTTGTAAACCCTGAAAGTATTCCTACTCAAGCTGACATGGATTCTTAGGAAGAGGATCATGGTCAAGAAACTTTGGTTTCTTGGGCTACTGCTGCACAATGTTTGGAAACTTTCTTAAAGTTTGCTGAGCAGCAGTCTTCTTATTCTGCTCAGGAAATTATGCAGTTGCACATTCTGCATAACAACTTCCTCAAGAGAAGGCAACTGACTTGGAAGCAGGCAGACATCCAAAAACGTTTAGAAAAGCTTCAGAAGTTTGTATAGCTCCTACAATCTCAGCAGCAATTCCAACCCCAGCAACATCATCAGCTGATCCAGTCACATCAACATCAAAGCTTACAAATGATGATTTTAAGTTTAAAATATTGTAGTCAAATACTATACTGTAATTTAGCATAGTTACAATGACAGTACTGTTAAGTGAAGATTGCTGCTCACAGCACTGCTCAATTAGCTATTGATCAATTATCTACTATTAACTCACTGTTGAGTAGAGTATATAAAATGTTTTTGCATACAGCAGTTTCATGGAGTACACATTGCCTATATATGGTTTGTTTGTTTCATTTCATAATTTACACACAATCCATTTCATCTATGGTGAACATTCATATAACCAACAGATTTGATTAATCAGGAACACCAATTCCTTGAGGGTACTGGATTAGAGAGCTTTTACCGTACTACCATAATAAAACATTCACTAGTGTCCATTTGAAACACACAACATTAACATGTATCAACAACAAAAACCAAAGGTTTTCAGTGATGCTATTTACAGAATCTTTTTGTATTTTAAGGCTTCCAGTGATAATTCCCTGTTTCCCAAAGGCTGGCCTTAACCTCCCAACCTGTTGGACAATATGTTGCCTTGTTGCTTTCTGACCACCTATTTGACAAATTCAATGTGGGTTACAGACAAGCTTGGAGAACTGTAAAAATATCGCTGCAAATGCATTCAACACCAACATCTGTACATTTAAAAAAAAAAAAAAATTCCTCAGGACTAATCCAGAAGTTAGGATTTAATCTCTAAAACATAGGCTTATCATCTACCCGAGTTACATATGAGTATATAATAGGTATCTGTGCTATATTTAAAGTGTTTGATACCATAATACAGATTTTGTTTCTAACTATGCTGCCAAGCTTAAAAACAATTTTAGTGAATGGCGAATGTCAACTAATAAGACTTCAAAATTTACTTACTTTTCAAAAGCTACAGTTTACAGTGCACAATTTTCACATCATATAAATTCTACTAACATGCAATTCTAATTGCATGCTGCCCTTTGACTACTGCGAACAAACATACAGATCTGTGTTTACACCATAACTACTGTGCTAAAGCAGCAAATGTATAATATGAGGGTTGGCATTAAATTCTTGTTAAACAGCAGATGACAGAGACAAATCGGGAGTATATTTCACTCACAGTTCGATCGGCAGTTATAAAGCTACACAGAATCATCTTGAGATTGTCATGTTTTTATTTTCAGCATCGAAAGCCCTCAACCTGGAATCCCATTAAGAACGAAAGAAAAGTAAATGAGCAAAACAGGCTTTTTCGAACCCAGTCCTGTTTGCGATCAGGGGTTGGTACACACACTAGAGCAGTGGTTCCCAACCTTTTAGGATTCGTGGACCTTTTTCTAATACTCAGAAGATCTGTGACCCCTGATACACTTCCTTAATTGAAAAAAAAATCAAAGAATAAATTTAGCAAAAAAAAAAAAATCACATAAAATAAGAATAAAGTTAATTTATACTAACTAAAGCTGAGACTTAAAGCATGAAGGACCATAAAAGCAAAATTGAAATTTAAAACTATCAATACAAATTCAAATGAATATTATAGGAGAAAAATCAATGTAAATGTTCCCTGAACTAAAAATCAACAGAAACAATATAATGTATATTATATCAGAAAAAAGAATTTTAGTACATTTCATCATACATTTATTGAAAATTATTTTAAGAATTTTAGCAGGGAAAAACACCTGCACATATAGTAAATTCACAACAGCTAAACAGAAATCTATTGGTATCAATCAGTGAACTCTAACTCTGATCAGAACAGCTGTGTGGTCTGTCGTGTTGGTGCCCAAGTTTGTCTAAAATCGAGCTGGCTAGTGTGTGTCCGGCCGAAGTCGCAGTCCAGTCCTTGTAGCATGCGCTGTCCCGGGTGTCATGGTCAGAGTCTTTTAGCTGCAGGCCCCAATGGTGCTAGCCAATGGAAGCACAGCCCACTGCATCAGTCCTACTCTGGTAACAGTTCAAGTTCTGGCCTTTGTTGCCAGCGAGTATTGTCCATATTTCTATGAGGGTGGCAGACCAACAGGAAGCCACAGTGGGCCGGTGACGCAGGTGTGTTACCCGCAAAGGCCTGTGACACAACTGGGAGTGCCTGCCGTGGGAGACAAGCCTTACACCTTCAGCACTTGGCCTCCAGTCGGTGATACCACCGTATTGGACGCAGGGTAATTTTTGTATACTCTTTTTGGAAAAAAGTTTGTCTTATAAGCCGGCAAATACGGTACATATAAACAAAATAAATACATACTCATGAACGGTTTCTTGAGTCAGTCATACGACAAAAATTGAAACTTCCAGGTGACCCCCAGAAAACACATCGCGACCCACTGGTTTGGAATCATTGCTTTAAAGCATCCCAGCCTTCAGGACCAACCAACAAGAAAACAGAATCTGTGGCCAAGACAGAGGGAAGCAGGACTGACAAAAACAATCCTAAACAAGTTTAAAGACAAACAGCTTTGTGGGAGCAAAACATCAGAGAAATGCTGACTCCAGGGTCTCAGGTTTTCCAGGCAGAGCAGGAGTGATATTCCACAGATTACCCGAAGCAAACACGTACAAAGGAAATTTTTGAGGGAAAAAAAAATAGTTAGGTGGCCAGCATCACCAAATTGAGAGTACACTGAAAAAAAAAACAAAACAAAAAGAGCAAACACCTTTTACCATAAGTTTTTAAAGTAGATGGCGTCTTATAATCCCACCCTTTGTGCTGCATCGTAAGACCTGGAGTTTTTGAAACAGATGTAACAAGTTTTATTTTGATGTAATGTTGCTGGTCAATATATGCAAACAAAAATAATCAACATTTTAAAGTGTAAAATCAATTGTTTACAAATGTGTATCCACAGGCTCATTACAAAAAGTACTATTTCAGAGAAACCTGAATTGCATCTCAAACCAGGATCTGTGGATTTTCCTCACTGGCATTTTACTGGAGAGACACTGAAAGATGAATGAAAGGACCAACCGACAAAGCTGTAGCCACATTCCCCCTCCTACAGTCAACCACTTTTAAAGTGGTCTCAGAATATTTTCCCATATTGTTATCCATCACCAAATCATGAAGTTAAAAAGATAAAGAACACAAAGACAAATCTCCATGGATGCATTTCTCACACACTCCTCCGACATGGCTAACACAGATATCACAAACTGCCATTTTTCTAAACGGTATAAACTGCAGCATATTTATTATAACAGTAAACAAACTGCATAAGACACCACCACCAGAGACAAAATTTTGCTTTAAGCAGAAAGTTTAATGAAATAATCACAAGAATAAATTAAAGTGCACTATTTATAATTTAAATTAAATGTATAAAAAATATTAAAATTTTATTTAAACAGTTTTTCCAATATTAGAATTCAGTGAGTAATTAAATGATAATAGTGATATCAGATTCTCCTCATCAGCAAAGGAAATGATAGATCACTCAAAGTAGTCATGTGACCAAGTGTTATCATCTGCAGGGGATATGCACTCTCCAGCAATATTAAAGTTGCTGGCTGCAGTCATCTCAAGGCTTTACTGTGAGACTGTGATGGGCACTTTTACACATTGACAAGCAATTCCCACCCTTCTCTTTCAACCAAGATCATTATGGAGCGACTCTAATGGAACAGTTATTAATCTCTACAATTCCATTATATGAAAAACAAAATAGAACTGAGCATTATGTATATATTTATCAAGTACCAACTGAAGAATGATTTGTAAATGACCAGTCATTTTATTTTCTAAAAAAAAATTCAAAACAAAAAAAAAAACTGTCCATCAGTGGAACACCTGTCAAAATTCACCATGGAGACTTTCAGGCAGCTCCAAACATAAGAACTCTCAGGTTTTGTCAGACAAATGACTTTTTTCTGCTTCAAATTCTACATTTATCGATAATCAAAAGAATCAGAAAAAGGTAAACAAAACTGAAAACAAGCTCAAGATCTTCTGCCACACCGAAATCAAAGTTACCTACTAATTCCTAAAGCACACCCTAATAAATCTAACAAACACATGCATGGAGAGATGTGTAAATCATACACTGTACCAATAATGTTGACATTATGTCATTTTAATGTGATAGTCATACTGAAATATTGCTGTTTAAAAGTAAAACAAACTGGAGCCTTTATTTTTATTTATGCTTTATAACCTTTGTCTATATTTTCCAATCTTGAAATATATATTACTATTAATTACTTTTGTGTTTTTAATTTCTATCATGTTTTCTGAGTGTAGCTTGTGCCAAACTAAATGACTGGAGAAATAATTCATTCGTGGTACTTCAAAGCAATTTTATTTCAAAGACAAAGAGGCTCAGTGCATTATTGATCACAAAATCAAAATAATTGAAATAGCTACTTGGCAACTCCTCCAAGCTGGATCTCCAATAATTACAGCCCTTTGATGAAGAACTCTCTTTTGTCTAAACATCGCACTGGCATTGGTTCTTAGAATAAATTGATTGTATCAATTAGGGTTGTTTTCTGCAAACTATAAACATCTGTTTTCATGGCATTTGGGTTAAGCTGCTTGAGTGTCTGAGACCTGAATGTAGCAACCAGAAGCCAAAAAATTGAGAAACTCCAATTTATCTAAATTTTAAAGATAAAGGTCAAGGTAAAACTTAATAATCCTTAAATTTATTTTCAATTTAACAGTTGACACGTGAGCCAAGCAAGAAGTCTAGAAGTGTGACGTGAAATTGTCAGAATTTGACTTGAGCGGAAACAACAAAAAATGTCTTGTTTAGTGGTTTAAACAAAGGTTATGATCACTCTGATCACACAGATACTTTTTTTTTCTCCAGAAATGTCCTAGTTATGCAGTTAAGATTTACATTAATTGTCACCCATCAAGTAACTTATGGCATGAATACCTTTTAATACCTTCTCATGACTGGTAGTTCACATACTTTCTCAAATTTGGCCTTTAATGGATTTATTTTGGAGGTAACTCAGCTTTATGAAGGATAGTTTGCTTCGTCAAAAGACAGGTAAGCTCTTTGAAACTCCAGGCTGCATTTCCCAATATGGCTCCATCAGACTCCACAAATATACGTAGCACAGTGGATGTGTAAGGCTCTTTCAATCCCCTTCTGCTTGATTGCAATGTCACTGCCTGTCCTTTCTTTTGTTTATTGAAAAGCTTTTGAATTGCTGCTCTAATTTCAGTTTCTGAAGGGATAGGTGACGAGGATACATTTGCATAGTTTCTCTTGCATTCTACCAGGGCCCATTTTCAGTGACTTGACTCGAACCCCACCCAAGAACATCTTCTCAACATCGGCTTTGAAATCTTGAATGTATTTCTTACCATGTCCAGGGCGGCCAACACGCCCAACCTGGTCCAAAGTCTTCCAAACAGGTGATACTTTGAACAGAACTCAATTCCTCAATATCATTTCTATCAGGATTCACATCAACGTATTCAACTTGTTGATGGGTCTGAGCGACTGCATAATTCAATGCTTAGTGTACTAAATCCTGTTGTCTAGCAACAACTTTGCAGATGTGCTGATTTACCTGCAACAGAGCTAAACAGCATCTGACAAATTGAGCACTGCAATGGATCTTCCTCCATATCAGCAAATGCTTCCACTGCCCCAAGATTGGTTTGTTCTGTCTTAATTCGTAGTCGTCGATGTGCTATATGGCCACCAAATATAGTGCAATTCATTATTGGTTCAACAAACGCTGTGTCAGTTACAGCACTAGCAACTGATGTATCAAATGCATGAATAATACATCCCTTATTTCATCCACATTGTCATCTTCATCAGAATCAGGCATCTCACCATTAGCTCTATTGCTAGCTCTGCAATGATCCATAGCTTCAGAATTGATGCTAATTACTTTTCCTGAATCGGTTCCTCAATACTCATAAATATGTACTCATTTACTGCCATGCTCAACATGGACCTTGTTACCTCAAGTCACACACTTGAAATGCTGCAAAAACATGCTCATGTTCCATTTGAAGTTGTTCAAAATTCACCACAAAGAATACTTGTTTCCAAGAAGGGTATACTAGAATTCCATCAGTGTGAACCTGCTAGTTGCAGACTCAGATCCCATGTCCCAGGTAGAGTTTAATCTTATCAAATGCAATCTAGGAATAATTGATGATGCTCCAATTCAACCCTTTTCTTGATAAACTCGATTGCTTTGAACATCAGGCAGCAAGTTTCACAATTAGTTGACACTAAACTGCTATTAGTATTCAATGCATAATCCACTGATGTTAAGCTACACTTTGACACATGGTTTAGAAACACTGATTTCATAAACGCTTCTAATGCACTAATTTCTTCAATTCAATAACATGAATGGTTGAAGTGGATACAATAAGATTTATTATGACAAAATTATCATACAATAGAATTTCCAATGCATAGTCTACAGCCTTTTTCGCCTTTGTGTCTTTGAGTGTTAGAGCCTTGACTATTTTTGATAGTGAAGTAAAACCGATTCAATCAATTGGATCTGGATTTTTGTCCACGTATGCTCACACTGAGTCTGGACAGCCATCTTCGAATCAGCTTCAAAATATCTACTTCGTTACCATCCAATAAGATCTTTTTCATTCCCCAGGATATCATTTGTACATTTTATTTGGGCAGTAAAAGTTTGATAGCTCTGTTCACTGTCAATTCATTGTATCAGATTACATGTCTTGTTTCAACAGCAAGTGCATTACCTTCGGCCATGTATTTGAAATGTCACCTGGACGTTGCTACACACTCTTCACCAATACCAAACATCTCTTTCAACAATTTTGACATGGATGTTTTGCATATCAGAGCCACCTTTGAATATTCCATTTGGGCAAACTGCTGATCAAAGTCTTCACTTTCATCAACAGTTCATCGTTTGAAGCACTAACCGATGGTTTATTATGTCCCCATACGACTTTTTTTTCACCGAATTAGGATTATAAAGTTATATATCACAAATTCTATCAAACACAATGCTTGCATAGTGGATCATTCGTCTTACTGATTCTTCTTCCAAATCCATCATTGATATGGTTCCTCTGATTCCTCAAAAGGTTGCTTTGTGCATCCTTTTTTCTTTTTTTTTATGTTGCTGTTCAATCTTTTCGTTGGCATCAGTCTCTCTGTAAATCAGTTCAGACTGACCATGTCCTGGCTGTCACCTGATCTGTTGGCACCTACAGTTGCATTTACTGCATTCTAAACAATTATAGCATTTATGTCTATGACAGTTTCATGAATGGGCAGAGCTGGACTGAGAGGGAAGGTTATTTAGCCTTGGCGATGGTGCGATGAAGAATACTCTTTGAATTTGGCCTTTTCAGGAACCAATCAAAATTTAAGAAAATATTTTTTTTTATCCAATCATGTTATTCCACAAATCTCACCTGTTCAGAGTTTCATGGAAACTACATTGGCTGGCAAAACCAAAATGTTAAATAGCAAGCATCTACATAAAATAAACAAAACATTTCTTGCTGAATTCTTGTGGATGCAAGCATGCATTGATATACATATTTACTTGAATTTTACAACTGCATTGCAAACTTTCAACTTTTGTACTCAAACCAAAATAAGATAAACACAAATACAAATGGTAGTTTTTAGGATTAAAAATATTTCCCAATATATTTTATTAGCTCAAGTAAATATATATTCTAATATATAATTCCATCTGAAACTACTTATTTTTGTGTGAATACAGTGCATAAATAATGATTTGTAATAGTACTGCAACAAAATCATATTAGTCGGAAGATGTACTGAGCTAAATATATTTGACATGAAATCAAAACAAGAAATAGTTTCTTTAATTATGAATTAGTCATTTTTCAAAATTACTGGAAAGTGAAAAAAACGATATGTAATTCCTTGATTCTCAGGTCATCATGGTTCAAATAACTCATGATTCATTCTATCAAATGCCTTCACATCACATTGCTCCAGCAGCAGTATAAAGCTTAAGTTATGCAACCTCAGAGACAGGAAATTTTACCTGTCTCCCAATGTAAAAATACCATTTTTTTTTAAGTTTCTTAGCGAAATAATCCCCAATTTAATTCTGATCTGATGCCTACTAAATAAAACTTGCAACTGGCTCTCACTTTAATTTCCAATACACTAGTGAGGAGGAGAGGCAATTACCCAGGCAGGCAATCTTACCCATACAAGTCACTTCTACTTTTAACAGAGCACTGACAAAATGTCAGGGATAATTAACCAAAAGAATTTTTGTTCCACTTCATGCTTTTTAGTTTACCAACATCCTGAATACGCTGTGCAGGCAATGGGTGGATATTAAAGAAATACTAACTTCCGACATGCATGCTTCCAGGTTTTAAAAAACTAAAATATTACAATTATCCACCTGGTGATAAATACAGGGTTCTGAGAATATGCACCATGTTTTTCAGTTACTGATAATTACAAGATGGCTAAGATTTCAGCACAGTTTAATAACAACAAAAAGGTGGGGTTTTTTTCATAACTAATAGAACTGAATATTAATAGAATAAATTACTAGCTAATGTGGTTAATAGTGATAGTATTAATCTATTGTTGAATAAGCCATGGTGGCTACCCGCTTTATTTTTACAACTAAACTAAATTTAATGCAGCAAGCATGATCATATCAACAAGGAAACAAAAATCCACAAGCCGGTACCAATACCATAGTAACAGCGAAAATACAGATAAACCCTTTTATTTTAGGAATGTAAATACTGAAAAGAAGTTCGCTACATCTAGATGTTCAGTTTTTGTACTCACTTTTGCTTGTCAGCACGTAAGCAGAATGTCCTTTAAAGATCTTGGTGGGGGTGACTTGCACTCCCTAATCTTAAAATTGATGATGGAGCAGCTTTTCTGAGGTTCCTCAAATAGTGACTGTGCTGAAAAATGCAAAGCAAGGAATCAATAGCAAACAAAGGAACTCTTGTACAGCCAACTTTCTCCTGCTTCTCACCCAAATAACCAAATCTGCCATGCCATAGTCTGTCGTCAAATATATTGAATGCTTAATAACTTAACTCTATAAAAGTTTTTTTTTTTTTGAAAAAAATTAATAACAATTTCTGAACTGTTTGGTGTATAAACTATTTTTAATAATTTTAAATATTCCAACTAAAAATAAGTAAAATAAAAGGGTTTATGAATTTACATCCACTGGCCATGTGGGTTTCCTCCCACATTACAAAAATGAAGAGTTTTAATAACATACCTAGGTAAACCGTTTGGTCACCAAGGTTGATGACACATGCATGCAAGCAGAAACTTAGACCTTGAAAGTCAAAGCAGGATTTTGAAGAGGGGTTTATATCTATGTAGCTTATCCTATCAGATTTCAAGAAAAGTTGTTTTGAGTTGCATCAAACTTGCCATTTATGTCTTTACAAAGATCCCTTCATTCAGCAAAGTTTCTAGTGTAACCTACAATGAATTGCAAAAATCACCACGGGATAAACTGTATGAAAATTAATAAGAATAAATCTTGATATTTTGCTTTGAATTTTTGTCATTTTTCTTCTTTTATCATTCTCATGCTCTGAAAAATACCTGAATCACAGAAATTAATCTAATGATGGAAAAATAAGTTTTCATCTCTAAGTTTTGATCCATTTCCTTTTCTAATTACAAAGAGTACTTTATAGACATAAGTAATTCAATATAAAAATAGTTTAATTTAAAAATTCAGTATACCCAAAATTATACTCTTAAATTCAATGTACAGGGGTTACTTTGATTTGGAAAATTGCCTAACCACATTAATGGCTGGCAAAAGCACTTGTACACCAAGGTATATAATAACAACATTTGTATTAATGGGCAGAGGCTGACCAGACAAATATCAAAGGGAGACATTAATGCTGTAAAATTTTAGCGGTTGTTGCCAAAATATGATAACTGTGCCTGAAATGTCACTGGAATGGATCTGAAGGTGCTGCCATTCGCATAATGATTGCCATCTCATGGTGGTTCCAACTAACTATGAATCAGACTACTAATGAACAGACATAAAAATAGGAGAAAAATTGGCGTTTGCTTCCATGATTACTAATGCTTTTGGTTCAAAAGTAGTTTAGTTCATTAGCAGGTTTCAGCAAATACGTATTCCATCCAAAATTAACATTTTGTGTACATTCTTATCTGTTGTGTAATGAAAATACACACATGTACTATATAACTACAGATATCCTGAACTGAGTGTGTTCTGGTTTGCTGTGCAAATTTACTGGCTTAGCTAGCATACTTCATTAGTTAAAAGTTAGATAAAAGTTTTTCAATGTTCTAGAAGATTTACTAATGAATATAAACACAGACTCTATGAGTATGGGTTGTAATATTGTTCATGTCAATGGCATAAAAAAAGGCAAAACAAAACCTGAGTTAGTAAAAGACATCCTAATGAAACATGAAAATTCAACTGCAGTTCTGATTTGCACAAGTTATAGTCAATTTAATTTTCTGGTAGTTTATTACTAATAGAAAATGCATTCTTCAAAAAAGTAAATAACTTTTACAAAGGTAGTGGTTCACATTTTTCATTACTATTGTTTCTAAAGGAATTTTACCTTAGGCTTCAGAAATAAATCATCCCATTCACTCCCTGTCGAAACCTTTGAGGTGTAAAGACATCTCACACAGAGAGCTACATGGGGAAGGTATTAGGAATCAGCCTTGGTGGTCAAGCAAATTACCTGGGCATAGTTAGAGGTGGGGAGGGATGATCTCTTGAATGGTGGTCATAGTTCAAGAGAGTCAGGAATTAACAGTGGAACCTCCTCCACAAGTTCCAAAACCCCTGAAAGTATCCTTGAATTTTACATGTGGGAAGAAACCCATATATGAGAGAGAGAGAGAGAGAGAAGAGAGAGAGAGAGAGAGAGATTGAGAGAGAGAGAGAGATTGAGAGATTGAGAGAGAGAGAGAGAGAGATTGAGAGAGAGAGATTGAGAGATTGAGAGAGAGAGATTGAAGAGAGATTGAGAGAGAGAGAGAGAGAGAGAGAGATTGAGAGAGAGGAGAGAGATTGAGAGAGAGAGAGATTGAGAGAGAGAGAGAGAAGAGAGAGATTGAGAGAGAGCGAGAGAGAGAGAGAGAGATTGAGAGAGCGAGAGAGAGAGAGAGAGGAGAGATTGAGAGAGAGCGAGAGAGAGAGAGAGAGCGAGAGAGAGAGAGAGAAGCCATGTCATAGAGGTATACAAAACCAAAAGCTGGTGCTGAATAAGATTCCCAAAAGCTGCTTTGTCTTAAGGTGTGCATCAGTTTCTAAATCTTTCTATGTTTGAGACTTATATCCCCCGTCTTACCAACAATCACATCTTTGTGTTCGAGTATACAAATTCATTCACTTTCTTTCTTCCCAAATCCTACTTCCCTATAAAGACTTTTCCGTAAAAAGAAAAACAATAAAGAAAGCACATTATAAAACTATAATTTACATTTTGCAATTTGCCGGCCAATTTGTTCTACTAAAAATAAAAACAAAAAAATTTGAAAGAAAACAACTTTTTTGCAGTGAACAAAGACTTTCCCTTGGCCCTGATAGTATTCACAACTAATTTTCATTGGCTTCAGCATGGAATTCTGGGGAAGTACAGTACTCAGAAATTACAAAATAAATCTCTGATATACGAGTCTGAGGTGCAACAACTACATTTATTGAACCAATGTGGTTTATGCAGTCATAAAGCTATCATTTCGTACAAACAAATTATTGATTAGTAGTTAACTGATCAATGGACATTTCTTACAGTAAGCATTTACTTTCAAGAGTGATCTGTATATCTTTATGGTGTACAGCATTTTCTATTTTCCACTTATAAAGGCTGTGCCAAACAGTTACAACTGGCTACAACTTTGAGAAACTGTTCAATGAGACTGCACTCAGTGCTGAAATAGAGAAATGGTTGCACAGGTTTATCTATTAGATCACACAGGCAACAATTACTACCACTACTTTAGCATAAGTAGCACTTAGCTTGTAACCAATTCCTCAGAGCTCCTAATCTCTTAGAAATAAACTATGGACACAAGCCAGCAACAAAAAGGGCAACAGGGCTAATATCCTCAATATTTCAATGCTTGTTTAAATGCACAAGGTTTGGGGCATAAAATAAATGAAGGAACCACAGCCATACATGCTAAGCTGTTTAAAATCACCAAAACAAATGAAACTACCAGGTGTGGGATATATCAGAAATCCATGCCATCCACCTCAAGGCTATAAAAAATCGGACATCCGTGGGTTATTCTATCTTACATGAGAAAATTGGACATAATATCTGCTCTAATCAAATGCGAGTCTTAAAATCATACCACAGTCCTTGGAAGCTTGATAACAAGAAGAAACAAATCGATGAAATTGAGTGGCTGAGGCCTAGTCATTAGGCTCTACCGGACAGCTAAGGTTTAAGGTCTGAGTTCGATCCTCAACTGTTTTATTTGGAAGTATCACCCTGGCGTGGTTCTATCTTGCTCATATTCACCGGCCAGACATGTTGGTTTCCTCTTGTGTTCCAGCTTCCCCCAACAGCTAAAATGAAGGGGTGTAGTAGGGACATCATTGCTGAACTTGACAGTGCTATGCCATTTGTAGCACAAATTAGGTAATACTCACTTGTGCTTCTCATTGTTGGCTTCATTATTGGGATGCGTACATGACACAAGATAGTGTTTTATTGCTTCTATATAAGCAATAAAGCCACTCTCAGAGATGGTTTAAAAAAAGAAAACTGAATAAAATGTTAAACTGAGATAAAATTAAAATGCAGTAACCATGAAAGATGGAAATTACTATTTCAGGTGGAAGAGCAATTGTCTTTTTTTTTTTTTTTACTTAGAAAGAATTAGAATATTACTACTCTGTGTTACCCATATTACACCAAATTTTAGCAACAAATCAATGCATCCAGATTAACAAATATCAATTTGAATTATCTGTCGTAAAGATGGTAAATCCCATAAACACACATTTACCACTACTCCACACAACATAGCCTGCATACTTTTAGCACAATTTGGGGAATGCTGCTTCAAGCCTCCGTATCTGCACATAACTAGTGACTGGTCACAGATTTAAAATTGAAAATGATTATGGAAGTCTTTCAAAAGTATAACTTAATATTTAAAGTCAAAAGCTCTTACATTATTATAATACAGAAACCAACTTTCTGCCGTTTCCAGATCAAGCTGGTTTCTTATTGGCTCACGTATCCACTGCTGCTAAAGAGCCATCCACTTATTAGTGAAAATGGAAATGCACATAAATGAGCCTGAACCAGTCTTTTGAAGAGTATTTCCTCATTCTATCACATCAGAAATCTTCATGCCTGTAGTAGGGATACATTAACATATTCCCTGATTTGTCTCTCTATAACAAAGGTGTATTTTTTTTTCAGTTTTAGTTCTCAGGATATGCAGTTTGCTTCCCTTCCCCCATTCCTATTTATTCTTCTTAAAAGACCCAAAGTCCAAAGCAGCTGAAGTTTGTGATACACCTGGATCATCAAGACTTGCATTGCAGTCTGCGATTACATTTCTCCCGGAGTTTTACCCAATACCTTAGAAGTTGGAAAAAAAAAGCAAGGCTATCAACCAGTGCCTTGTTCTATCCATGTCTACTTTGAAACTTCAGTGTAAAGCAAGAGTTTAAAGATGTAGAAATACAAGATTTTTTGTTTGGCCACAATTGTCAAGATTGCTTGAAGAGTAATATTAATGGTTGTTTTTTATCTAGAAAGTTCTATAGCCACAACTGACAAGAATTCCTACATTCTTCTGATTGGCAACTTTTGAAATCTCCTTAAAATGCTTCAAAAAGCAAATGTTCCCTGATATGGAGTTAGATAATATTATAATGTGTTATATAAGCCACAACTGGATGTCAGTATTCTGCATAGCGTGGAATATGAAGTGATCCTATAGGTGATAATGCATCCTGTTGAAGCCTGTGTTTAAGGACCTTCAGTTGTTCCTAAATGTCACTTAGCTTTCAAGTTGAAGCAGGAATTAATATAAAATATATCCCTTATTGTTCTTTACAACTAAGCATTAATAATGCCATGTTTAGCTTGCAGATGGATAAAATAAGATGGTAATCCAGTTTTGATAAATCCAACAACCATGTTAAAAGCGTTGTCTCCATGGAGACCAAATAGACTTTATCTTACTTCAAACCAACAAAAATTTGCTCACTTGTGTGGTTGGCTGTATGCAATTCTGAAAAAGAAACCATATTTTGGATAGCTCTGCCTCATTCAAAATCAGGTGTTCCAATGACTGATCTTACGAAGAAATAATGTTGCAGCAGCACTATCTGTCCAACTGTCTTGTCAGTACTATACTTGTTATTTATTCTTGAAGACTTTTTGGAAAACAACATTGTACATATTTGGGATTGCTGTTTGACTTCACTGTAATATACTGTGCCATAACTTTTAAAGAGACAAATGATCAAAGCTTTCTAAATCCAATGTCTGCTATGACTAAGTAAGATTTTAAGTCAACAGCAATCATCTTTCCCTTTCCTAGTCTTTGGTGTATGGCTATAGCTTGATGATCTCTGATGTACCAAATATTTTTGTCAGAAGATTTATTTACATAGCTTGGCCTGGGTTCTTCAAGCTTCCTTTTGCAGCAGGTCTTTCCCTTTTGTTAAAGCATTTCTCCATTGCATTCAGCAACATTTTTCACGTTTAAATGATCTATCACACTGGTAGTTTTAGATTTCTTTTGCAGTTTTTCATCAAGAAATTTCCTGATTGCAAAGCTTGCATTTAGCTTTGATAGTATCTTTGTCAATAACAAAACAATTCTCTACAAAGTTTTTTTGAAGGCACCTCAACCTTTAAAACATCTGTCTTGGCACTTATTTAGAAATGGAAGCTGTCAGTGGTTAGCCTGCTACAGTTAGTTCTAAGTTCTAATTCCTCAGCTGAAGCGCATCTAGAAAAACTGGCAAAATTCAGAATTTAATTTTAACATAACTGCCAACTGCAATATAGGTTCTATGACTCTCATGATTAATCGAGTATTGTAGTATGATTAACAAAGACCACTTTGATTATCAACTCCAGCTACAGTATAAACAATCTTTGTATACCTTTCCTAAGCAGTAGCCATGTGGCTCTTATTACAGAACACTCCATTATCATTTATGATACAGTACTTTGGTTAGATAATATTCATAGGAGAAACAGGATCACTCAGGTGATTATATTTTAAACAGTTACTCGAATTAGCAATTCCAGATCAGTCAGCACAAACAATATTACTAAGAATATTTATGCAAAAAATGTGGGGAGGATTTCTATATTGTGACAATGAAACTTTAATGCTATACTAGCTACTTTTGAATACGCCAGACACACACGCACACATTCATAATCAAAGCAGAGTTTCAGATCTATTTTTTTGTAAAAAATGTTGCTAATATATACTTCTTCACGTACTGCAAGAGAATATATTCTAATAATAATGCAGTGCAATATAGGCAATCAAATGATCATCTCTACTTTTAATGAAATTTAAAATACTTTAGTGGGTATCTTCATTTTTTTATGCTTTCCTCAATACAACATATTGGCAAAATGCTAAAATTTATCACGTTATAGTTTACATAAACTGAGAAGATATTCAAGGTGTGGGTGCTTTTACTTTTCAATTTCCATTAGTAAATAGATTTTTATTGTTAAGAACTCAAGCAATTAAAACTTTTGACATGGAATTTCGAGCTCACACATGTCAAAAGACTATTTATTTTCAAGCATGTGATGATACTCTGTGTACAGAAAAAAACTTCTCGCTTCTCAGTCGTAGCTGGGCAAAAAGTGTGCAATAAATTTTAGTAATCAGCCACTTGAATTATCAGTGCATCCCTAGCTGAAATAGCATCACTAATGGTATCTGGACAAATTTCATTTTAATGTCCCTTTCTCCCATATTCTTTGTGAAGGCAGTCAATCATAGATAATACAAATAAATACTTTGTTAATGGGCTGGATAAATTGCAAAGTAAAGTGAGTAAATTTTTAAAGTATTTTCTTCTTTAGAACAATTAAATCAAGTTAAATTCCTATATCACCAGTTTATTAAATAAAATTTTTAAAAAAGGAGGATACAAAATAAATGTGAAATCACTGATTCTCCATGCTTTGAACCTTTGATGATGGAAAAATTAGTTCAGAAAGTCTATAAATTCCATCTAGTTACTCACGATAAGACCGCTCATCTCTTTTAAGTAGGCAATGTTAAAAACCACCTTACTTTTTTAAAAAATGTATTTTGTAACTGAAGAAAATCTGCATTCTGTTACTAGACTATTTTTAAAAATTATGACATACCTAAATTTTTTTTCTTTTCAAAATTTTGCTAAGTTTTACAACCAGTTATTACACAAATTGAGAAATGATATAAACGTCTCACTATAAGCATTTCTGATAAGTAAAATACTCTATCTCATAGCTGCATATAAGTAATATAATCAATATTATTATGGAAAAAGCTTAGTTAGTGTGTGACTCAATTTCAAGATGAATGCGTTTATTTTGTTTCTGGCCATTTTAAAATTTCCACTTCTCCATATCAGTATGCATACAAGTAAAGTTCGTTACCAGGGTAATATCTATCTGTTCTTCTTGCTACACCACAATTAGCTCTTTCTGGCATTTGAAATGGCGTTCACAATAACACCCATGCATTTCAACATTAATTCATAACATAATCATTATCGGTTTGTGAACGTAAAGCAGCTGCAGTATACACGATTCCTTAGAGCTAAATATTATCCATCATCTACAAAAAAAAAAAAAACACTTTTACTCAATGGAACTTCATATTTATATGCAGAACATATAATCACATTTGCTCCATAGGTGTTCAAATTTCATTTAAGTAATAGCATTCTTGAAAATGTGAACTGAATCTTTTAAAATTCTGTTGGAAACCAGAACAAGCTAAGCTTTCAAAAATCTAAAACCAAAATGAGAAACAGCGAAGAACCATGCCTGGTACTGACTTACTATGCATCAATTCTGAGATAATGCGACTCGAATAATGACAAAGGAAAAAACCATTCATATTGTTGTTCAGAGTAACGACTTCTTTAGACTCCATGACGATATTAATAGAATACTGATGTCTAATGCCAAACACAGTGCATGGCTGATAATGCATCACTTCCAACTTACAGTTTGTTGAGATGCTCAAAGCCTGATAAACGACAGGATCCAACACCCTCCCCCATCCCATCACCTTTTCTGTCTGCAGCAAGGATTCATAGCTGAAGAAAATCCTAACTGGAGATTGATACTGGTTTCAAACAGATGAGACAGAAAAATGGCAATAGAAAATCATGAGCAAAATTCAAGCTTACATAAAAAGACTGCAAGAAAAAAAAAAAAAATGCTCATTTAAAATTCACATTTGAAGACTATCTTACAGAAAATTCATCTGGGGAAACAATGTAAAGGTTTTGAAACCTTTTCCATCCATCAACACTTCCATTAATAAAAAATACCTGCAGCAGAGCACCTCATCCTGTCCAAAAAACATCACATACACCCTCATTGCACATTAATAATATTATAAACAAAACTTACCTTTCGTGCAAAAATGTGAGCCGATAATATACTGGTAAAAAACTAGCTTGTTTTTTTTATTTTTTATTCTGGAGAATCTGGTACCCAATTTGGAGGCAAGAGACTGCCACAAAATTAACTTATGTCATGTGTATGCATTGAGAATTTTTTGGATAAAAAAATATGCCAAACTTTAGTTCCATCCATAAAACTCATTTATATAAACAATGCTTCATGTATTTATTTTACTCATGTGTGACTTTCCAAAAATTCCATGGCACACTGGTCTACACAATCAATCAACCCTGCAAAGGAGAGACAACACTCCTATCAATCTTGAGTTAAACACAGCAGCCATTTTAATAAAAAAAAACATGCACAAAATTATAGTGTTTCCATGCTTTTGAATCAAAACTATATATGGTAAATAGGAAATGTTCTCAAACAAACATGACCAATTGTATAATACCTGCCTGAATTTATTTACTAATGCAGATTATCAAAGCAGAATGTAAATAGTTTTAAAAATAGTCACTTTTGTAAACAAGACTTCATTTTTCTAAAAGAATTCTCACCCATGTGACAAAATCGGTTTAAATGGAGCAATATAAGACTTTTTAATGGCTTAAAAAAACCTTTTGCATAAGTCAATGCATGTGTACCTTGCTTTTCTATTCAGGATATGATACTGTACTAATACAAACTAGTAGTCATTTTCACAGATCGCCACTACATTTATCTGACCAAGTTTGAGAATAGCAAAAAAATGTTCTGCACAAATCCATTGAAATAATCTAAATCCAATTAAGTAATAATAATAATAATGATGATGACAAAGTTGACCAACACCACTTGGCTACTGCAAGTAATTTCTTAAACAGCAAAATAAAAATTGTAGTATAAAACATTTTTGAAGGCCCTTGTTGAGGGGAATGGTTTGGTTTACCCTGTAAATGGTAACAGATAGCTACAAAAAAACTGGTAATGCAATGGTCTAATGGTTCGACAATAAGGTCAAGGGCCAGACATCCCTTCCAGTTGGAATGGCAGAGTCTGGCAAGCATTCCTGGCATGGTTTATTCTCACTGCTTTACCTTAGCCAGCTGCAATGGTTTCCTCTGGGCACTCCAGATTCCTCTCATATCTAGAAACAGAGTTCTGTTAGGATTTTCCCACCCAAGTCTAAGATGCTAGATCTCATTGCACAGAATTGGCAACACTTCTTAGCAGATGACTGGCACTAAAACTCCTTTACAAGGAGTGAACCAACAAAAATTATAATGGCGGTGGTGGTGAGACAATAAGTAACCTCACTTGGGTTGTTTTCAACTATTCCTCAATGTATCCTTTTATGTTTAATTTTATCCATTCTGATGTTGGACTAGCTAGCCCATTAGCAAAGAAATACCTACATATTGCACTGATGTACAGAGGGCAGAATTTATTATGCTGTTTGGTGCTAAGCAGAACTTAAAAGCATTTTCATTTAATTATTTTTTGTTCATATGCCAATATTGATTGATGTACGTAAAATATTGCAGGACTTCATGTAAGGAACAAATAATTACTGCTAGTCGTTTACTTAACATGCCTGAAATTGCTTATTTTTAATGACATTTGGTCATACAATAAGATTACATTTTCAAATACTACAACTTTTTGGGGGAGGAAGGGTCAGAAGTATCTTTTCATTATGAATACTTAAAATCCAGAGGTAAACAAAATTGGATTTCAGTCTTATTAGCTTGATCTTTAGTGACCACACTGAAGAACCGAGACGCTGTTACAAGAAACATTCATGTTTACTATGTGATAGTAAAATCAAGATTATTTTTTCTAATGTTCATCATTAGAGGAGAAAACCAACAAATCTACTCTAAATTAAATAAAGGTGAATTTCACCTCCCTCCATGTCTCTCTCTCGTTACTTGCTTCAAACTGCATTAAAACTTAATTTTATTCAAAATTTGACATGTACAATTTGAATTTATAACTCAGTTTCCTCGTGAAGTAAATGAGAAAGAGGAATGAATGTGTTTGTACCCATGTATATGATACGTAGTGATAGCCAAATTGTTGAATTACCATATTTTTATTGTGCATAGTTACACGTATATAAGCAGATGACTATCAGAAAATTCATACATCTAAAAAGTTCATTTTCAATCTTTTGTCACAACAAGACTTAGAAAACAAATTTGAGCAGAAAAAAGATAGGGCAACATAGTGGTAAGGTGGAACAGACTGCTAGAGTTGCCAGTCCAGGTAGGACTGGCTCAGTTTAGCATACCTGCTCTAGCATAGTCTCTTCTCACACTTTCCTCATCAGATGGCTATGCGAGTTTACTTTGTGCACTCATTTCCTCCTGCATCTTAAAATGGAGATTTATAGAAAAACCTTTTGATAGCTGCCTCCCACAATGGAAAGTGTTAAAAACCCACCTCTTAACCAAAGTAGAGGTTCCACAATCACGATAATCAGGAAAGACCACACAACACAGACAGAAACGAGGAAAGCCACCATAGTTATTTCATTAGGAATTATAAACTAGATCTCTAGCATAAGCGGAATTTAATTTTTTCTAGCACAACCACTAATAGCCGGCAACATTTTTTAACTTAAAAATGCCAAACTGCAAATATCAATTGCACAAAGTCATGAATTGTTGATATCATCTGAAAAATATTGAGTATAAGAGGAATTCTTCGAACAAAGTGTTTAAGAATTCTGGAATAGCCTGTCACTTCTCAAGCGATGGCTGCTACGTTAAATATTTTTGCACTGCCTTATGGGTATTTAGCTTCAAAAGAAACTATGCTTTAGACCATTGTGGATACCAAATCAAAGCCAATCTTTTCCATTCTACTAAACATCTGATCAAAAATACTGCCATAAGAATATCAACGCCTGTTTTCTTGTCTAAAGTTTAAAAGTTTCCTTTATTTTCACTCAAATAAGTAACGATGACTATGCATCAGGTTCATGTGAAAACAGTGAAAGAATAAAAAAACAGAAATGTTAACAGGAAATAAATTTACTTAACAGTTACTTTCAATATGTTTATTGTCGCTAGGTTTGTTGTTACATAGTTAATTGTGATTGCTGAGTGTCTAATCAAAGTTACAAGCTCCATGCAAATTCTCCCTGCTGTCAATGGACAAAATATTAAGACAATTTATACTATTGTACTGCAGTTGTCCTTTAACTTATTTTACCAGGATTGCAATTCATTCCACTTCAAAGAAAATGAAAAATAAAACACAATCCATTTATTTATATATTCATATTTATTCATAGCAAACTAAATATCTTGACAAGTGATCTTGACCTCGTGTACCAGCATTTTCTGTGGATTTTTGCCACCAAAGAAATCTAGGAAAAAGTTTGTGTGGATTGATTAAAGTACACTGAATGCATTTGTGCGAGCCACTATAACCAGTGTCCAAGAACATCTGCTGCCATGCTTAGCAGTTTGCGCCACAATACAAAGCTTCCACTTCTTCGCCTAGTCAAGAAACAACAACAACAAATACCCAGTGACTTATTCACTAAGCTCCAGGCTATACGTTCTTATGGAAATATTAACAAATATAAAATGTGGTAAAAAGCCACACAAAAGTAAAAATTGAACCAATTTGGACTATATGTTCGTTCATTATCAACATATGAAAACCAACTCAGATGCAATAATAAAAAAAAGTACTTCTTTATATGCAATATTAAAGTTGAAAAAGGAATGGTTACAGAAATTCCATGCTCATTCAAAACATGCATCAAATATTTGATAAACAAAGATTTCTGAACATGTGACCAGTATCCTGAGGTTTTCTAAAATAAGTGTGATTTAAATTTAAAGAGATCTTATTAAGAAGAACTGAATTCTAATTACCAGACACACCAGATTATTTTGTCCACATGTAGCTCTGCAAGTACATAACATGTGATATGTCTGAGAGTGAAATAAAATATTGTCCCTAAACTGAAAATATGAACAGTTGTATTACAAAATGAAAATAAAGCTGTGTTCCAAAAAGGGATAATGTGTAGAACAAAGCTAAATAAAAGTGTTCTTTATTTAACTGATAGACTCAAATTTGACAAAAACATTGTGTCAGATGAGATAGAGAGTTCTGCAAGCACTTTACATACATTTTTATCATTGATGTGTTTTGAAATACCATTCATCTGTAATATTTTAAAGATAAAGAAATACTTCTTTATCAAAATTGACAAAAAAATAGCCTTTAGAGAAAAATGAAAAAAATTAATTTGATTTATACGAAAACAGGACAAAATTATCCGATTTCATAGTCAGATCCAGCTGGTTCATTGTTTACAAACAACTAGTAGATTATCATTGAGTGTATAGGGTGTCAAAGAAAGATCATCATTCTTAATCTTATGTTAAACCGACATGTTGAGTGAGTACTAAGTCACTACAAAGTCATTAGCAGCAGAAACTGAAGGAAATAATGCATTATCAGCATGTCTACAATAAAATGTACATAGATTACTTGCGTACTTACAGAACTGGTATTCAATAAAAATAAAAATATTTGCTAAGGAAGGGAAAGAATCCATGGCAAAAATGGCATGATTCAGGAATGGCAGGCATAGCTATGTCGTCATAAAATAATTTATTGATAGAAACATAGATGGTTAAACAGAAGGTTAGCAGATAATTATGCTTCTTGAAAACTGTACATTATTGGGATTAGTAACACAAAGAGAGAGAGAATGAAAATGAGAGGACTCCATAACAATGGCGTCATATATAAAGGCAGTTTGTAACTGAAGACAAAGCAGCAAAGTTATAGTTATACAAGTACCCATGGCCAACAAAATCGGGCAAACTTTAAGAATGTGGTGAAAATTACCACCCACATTAGAGATTTGCTTTTTGCTCATGACAAATATTGCAATGGATGGTTCATGGGAATTAGTAGATCGTGAAGCTCCAACTTCGCTCCCTAGTTTTCACAGGCTTAAGTTAGTTCCTTGCTTTATGTAAATTATGAGAACATGTAAAATAAAATAGTATTTATTCACTGATAATAAGGTTTATGTCTACTGCTACCAATCAAGGTGGTATATTAAAGTGCTTGAGGCATTGCCATCATCTTCAGAAAGAAGTGGACATGTCCAAATTTAAAAAGAAAGAATTAATCCAACAAGTCAAACACATTAACAAAAGAAAAGTGCATTACTTTTCTTGAGGGAAAACAATAAAATAAATATAGATTTAATTTTCCTGTAGTATGGTGACTGATTTTAAACTGAACTTATAGGTCCTAAGTGTCAGGCACCTGTAGTGCTGAAGATCAATAAAACCAAAATGTTTTCATTGTTTACACTGAAAAATACTGTAGTACACGCTATAATAAAATTTCACAGATGGATGCTCAAACAGCCAATATATTTTCAGGCAGAGTGTGAAAGTTTTTTGGCAACCAAACAAATGAAATGTTGAACCTTTCCAAATGCTCTGAATACTACAGTTTCAGTGGCATTTCATACTACCATTTTATTATACTTTAAATTCTTTTTTTGTTTTTAAGGATGACTAAATCCCATACTCAAGTTTTAAAAAATATAATAATTCCCCGAAGAGCATAGTACTGTGAAGCAATATATTCTCTTTATATATGAGAAAAACTGTTTCAAGAATATGCTTCTACATTCAAAATGATACTTATGTTATGTTATGTTATCGATATTCTGCATGGCTCAATTCATAAATAATGATGTTTATTTCTTTGAATGCCACGCCCAGCACCCTTCAAACTGCTCAGCACAGGTTGAGCCATAGGGACTGCTGCATTTCCTTATGTTTGGTAAAGACAAATCTGTATCAATCTAACTCTACGCGTTTTACAATACAAGTGTTTTGACTAAATACACAGCCAGTTTAACAAAAAATATTACTGCTTCCAGGCTGGCATAAATAAAGTAAAATTCGACATGGTATACAGAGAGTTACCTGATGGCATTCCCAAATAACTTCAAAACATCATACCGTCAACCCCTACCATACATTTAATCAATCCTCTTGACATAAAATTCTAAAATGTAAAATGCACATCTTTTTTTGCATTGTGAAAGAAAGAACATCGTTGACAATGTATGCTTGTCTTGTGGACACTATGAATATCACTTATTAGAAAAAGAAAAATATGCATATGATAGCAGGATATTATAAATTGGATAAATTATCTACAAGGTTTGACATCAGTAAGCCTCCAAAAGAAAAACAACACAAGCTTACATGTTAAAAATTAAACCAAGGCTTTCATTCCAATTATGCCTTTGCATATCTTCTATAAAGTCAAATCTACAAGATTAAATATGTACCAGAATTATTTTGGAAAAATTAAAACCGATACTTTGAAAGTTTTAATAGACATGATCCTGCTGTTGTGTAGCATTTTAAGTTAAAGGCTGAATACAAATAGAATTCATTTATCATTTCAATGGACAATGTTTTTAAATATTCTCTCTCCTTGGCAAATAAAAGGTTCAAAATATGCAGATAGTTATTAAACTGATTTTAATATTATTAACAGTTATGTTGATGGTGATAAATACACTCAGTGAAGTCATCAGTTTGCATGCATCGTGTCCAACCTGACATGCTATTTCACATTGGAGAAACTGACTACAGAAAACCAATAGGAGCAAACGAGATAGGCAAGAGCTGGGTGTGTGCATGCAAAAGATACATGACAAATTTAATCGCAGGATAATGTTAGCAGACATAGTTCTCTATAGTCAAACCATTTTTGCATCATTAATGTGTGTGTGTGTGTGTGGATATATCTCCCACACAAATTACACTTAATAAAGTTTCAATGAGATGCTGCAATGCATTGACATTTTATCCTAAAGAAAATTTTATACAAGGGAGAATTATTACTTTTTTAAAATTAAAGTGAACTTTTATAATCAAAAATTGTTAATGTACACAACTTCATTAACTGAATTACATTTTCTTCTGCGGTCCACTTACTGTCACCCCTGCCATTGCTGGAATGCATTTATATTCTCTCTGTTTTAAATTTATTAAGACATTTGATAGTAAAACTGTTTGTCTGATTATTTCTTAGGCTGCTGATGCAGAAATCTGTTGTTTTTTTTTATTGCTGTTTAAGAGGGATTTTACAAAATGTTAAATTTTAAATAAATAAATAAATAAACAAATAAGGTAATGGAAAAATTCTAGAAATTTGCCAACATGTTAAACTGCATCTAAACTCAAATTCAATGATAGAACTTTAGTAAAATACAGCCACATGGTAACCAACTATTATAAAATTAGGCTTACATATGCCTCGGTATTAACCATGTAGTGTCACAAGGTTTAAAATAAGTCAAAAATAAAACTACTTGTTAAGTTTTAAATACGATGAACTAGTTTCCAGCATATTTAGTTTCCATGGTAGACTAAAACAAAACAGAAAGTGGTTTGCTTTTCTTTAAATCTACAAGTAGAACAGTTTCTACTGCTGAGGACTTAATTCCGTGCTGTATTAACCCAAGTCCTGTTGGTACTCAGTGTACTGATTTCCAACAGCAATAGCTTAGCATGCTGCTTGTCAATAAAGAGATCCCAAAACTCTGCTATGCAGGATGGTAACATCCAAAGACGATATATTGACGAATGGCATAGTAAGAAATTGCTGCTTGGAATCAATATAGTGAGTACTGACAAGATTACGATTAGCAATGTAAATTCTAACTTTATTGTTTTAAATTGGTTCAGTACATGATTTTTTTTCTGAGTACTGCTGTTTTCCCAATAAGGTAGATGATACTTTACTTTACTTAAAGTGCCTGTCTAGTCCACCTTTTCCATAGTTGAGTTTTGTTGAAATGCAGAAGCTGTCTGTAGAGACCCATGTCTTATGAAATGTCCATTCGATATTTTTAATAAAGGAATGTAACTGCTTAGATACCTTTTGTAAATTAGATTTCTCTCATAATTCCACCAGTTAGAATGCAAAACTTGGTTTGTAAGGAAAATTTTAGATTAGATTAAATACATTGAGATCCACATCCTTATTTGTTAATGCTTATATCACATGGCTTACCCTTTTGAGATGTGTCTGCACATATTTACAGGGGTAGGTATTAGTTCTGACAGTAATCCTGTAAATATACAAAAGAAACATTTACAGGATTACTGTCAGAATCAATACCCACACCTCTAAATATATGGACAGTTAGGATTTTTATGAGAAACTCCTGGAAAAGTTACATTTTTTCTTCTTCATAGTTCCTAATTCAAATTAAATGCTGCTGGTAATCAGATACATAAAATGATTCTTTTTAGAAAATTATTTTCCAACTCCAACTATGCAAGGCATTTCAAACTGGAACAGTAGCATGTGACTAAACAGGACCATCTAATTGGAGGCAGCTGCTTGACCAAACAAAATAGACTAACTGCTGTCATTAAAAATATCCCAACCAAGATTAATTTCTCTCAGATGACACAACTGGGGTCAAGATGTTGTGCCTTCTCCTTCCTGCCTTATCAGTTGCTAGCTGCTGTAATCAGGAGTTTAAACTAGGGATATTTCATTTGATTGCATCGGACCTACATAAGAATTTCCAGCTTGGTCTAATTGGCTAATTCTAGACGACTCCCACAAAAATCTTTCATACAAATCTGCTGTGCATGCCAATGCAATTTCTTCACTTAATTACCCATTTATCTCCTTTTCTCACCAGCCAACCCCAGCAATAACAATTTCAAGAGAGTTTTCAGTTGATTATCTATTTTTGCAGCATTTTCTCTAAAACTCCAATATTTATTAAAACAAAAAAACTAAGCATATGGTACTTTCTTTTTCTTCTAGTGTCAATGGGAACAGGAACAATTCTTGCAGTAATTCAAATACCCCCCCCAAAAAAGTATTTCAGAATATCTTTTCAAAAGAAATTCTTAAAAAATGTGTCCTATAATAATTACTAATAGAACTCAAAAGACTTTAAAAAAACAAAAAAACAGATTGATGTACTGTATATTAAAAATCTGTGCAAAATTTTCTGATAATTTAGTAGAAAAATGAAAATCTAATATAAATACAGTCTGTCATTTGAGATTAGAATCATTCATTCTCAACTAGGATTTTTCTGGGTTCTTTAGATATTCATAGATACATTCCAGTACATGTTATAAATAAACCATTACCAGGAATGACAGAGCAAGCAATCAGATATATCAGGATACAGATTCAATTTTCTGTTTTTATTACCATCATGGGAAACACTAAGATGATGAAGAAAATGTCTTTTACCAAAAAAAAAATAAAGTTACATTCACTGTCAGTTTTATTTATCATTAAAATTGAAATGAAACACTCTAAAGCATTTAATTACTATTTGATTATGAAACAGTGTGGACAAATATATTACATTTATTTTCTCTCAAAGAGAGTATTTCCATAGCTGTGTTCTTGGTATAATGCCCTTAGTACTTTCAAAAAGTCTCATACCATTTATAATTTTAGAGTTTCAAAAAAAGGCCAATTTATAGAAGATTATGCAATTGATAAGAAAATGTTTTTCTAATATCCTCAGTGCACACAATATGAGATTTACAATCACTTCTATGAAAGTTAACACTAGAAACACGCACGTGGCAGTAATAATGGTGGAACATCAATTATAACCCTTGGAAATCTCTTAGAGATATCTATAGTGCTTCCATTTGTCAAGAATTTTGAATTGGGTAGAGGATTATTTTTCTCTCCATTGATACCTGAGGATAGTAAGCTTGTACCATAGAATGTTTAGTAACTCGCACTATCTGCAATCGTTTACAGCTTAAAACATGCTTGACCATCAGAAGCCCTTTGAGATTTCTCCATTATAGTACCTAGGTCCAAAATTGTTATAATTAACTCAATGCTTCATTCCCATAAAAACTGCTAAAACATATAGTACATAATAGTGAGATTACATCTCTCTCTCTTTTCTGTATAGTTTACTTAATTTATAAAAAAAAAAAAATTGATTCTAGCCTTTTGCAATGTATTCATTCAATGTGTAGATAGCCAGTACAATAGCACCAACCATTTACTGCATCTTTTCCCCTCTCTTTTCATAATCCAATTAATCTAGAATCCCATTAAATACTTTAATTAACAATGCAAACACTATTCTTCACATTCATCTGCATTAACCAACTTAACTTCAAATGAAACAATGCTGATTTTTTAAAATATTTCTCAGGCAAAAATAACTGCATTCTTTAGTATTAAATCTCCTTTCTTTATTAGGATACGCTCTCTCTCACACATGATCTTCATGCACATCTCAATACTATCTCTAAATTTAAAAAAAAAATTGCATGGGTTATCTTCAACTGATATGGAATAAAGCCCTTTTCTGAGAATGAATTACACAAAAGATAAAAAAAAATCCCTACAAAATTCATTTTCATAACATTAATTACCAAACTAAATTATGTAAATCTCGTTATTTTAAATTTAAGCAATTTTAATGTCATGTCAATGGTTATCCCTCAGTTACAAAAAACCAAAAAAACAAAAAGAATTTAAGCACAAAAAACAAAATAAAAGGGATATCTAATCTGTACAGAATTTAAAAAAGAAAACTGCCTTTTAAAGGCATAAGCAACATTCATGATTATGTAGTTTTCACAACAGTTTCGAAGCCTGCAATGCTTGTATAGTATGTTCAAACACACTCATAATCTGGTTAAAGAGCACCTGCATAACGAAGGCAAACACCCATGCATGACACTGCATTGCATGCACAACATGGAATATTACAGTCATCTTCTCTGGACCCAAGGAACTTTGAAGAGTCACACGCAAATCATTTCTCCCACTTAATCTGTGGACAACTTTGTATGAAACCTATTATGATTTCCTCACTCAAAGGGCCATGTACAAAGTGTAAGTCAAGCCAAAATAATGCGGCTAAAACCATCAGGATAATTTTTTTTAAAAAAAGATGACACTGTTGTTGCTTCCAAGTACAATGTTCATAGCAGTACCATTTCTAGGATTCTAACAAGGTACTGGCCAGTTTATTTTAAGACCTTTTGCCAAGAGTTCCTCAACACTGCTTCAGTTATTTCATTTATTTAGAAAAGAAACACTGTTTAGATACATCAAGAAAAAAAAAATCATTGAAGATACCAGAAACTTGGCTAAAAGTGCAAATAATAACCAGGATCCTTAGTGCACAGGGTGCCTTAACTTTCCTGAAACAGTAGCTTTTTAGGTGTGATGAATGACGTAAAACATGCAGTGGAGATATTTTATTACTAATACTATTATTAAAATTTAAAAATACGGTAGTATCATTTGCATGTAGTTTATTGTAGGCTGTTCTCTCTCTCTCTCTCACACACACACTTTCCTACTGCATTACTAGTGAATGGCATTTAAAAATGACATTTTTCTTTTTTATTCATACATTGTATATATAGTAAATTATCATCATTGTTGTTGTTATTTTCCTCCTTAACTTATAAAAACCAGAGCTGCTATATAAGAACAAGAGTTTCTCAATTTTTACTTTAGGGTATATAAAGTGTTCACTGAAAGGACCCTACCAAAACCAGTGGATTAATAACCCATAGGGCCCTTAGTTCTTTAACTACAGTACTGAGAGAAAGGGCTGACAATATTAATCACTATTATTTTGTTTATTTCTCTGAATTTAAAATATGCACAAAACACCTCCTGCAGTCAGTAGCCCGTGTTAATGCTAAAAGGTCATGAGGAATTCTTTCTCAAAATCTGTAGATATTGTCACACATTTTATTGAAATGCCAAAACCACCATGTCCATTTTAAAATGTTTCTTCTGAAATCAATGTGTAACTAATAGAAAGTAGAAAGAAACTTGAGTTACCAATACAAATTCATTGGAACAAAATCATTAACATTTTTTGTTGAGGTAGCAGTCATCACATCATCTTTAGTGTCTTGTGCATTACCTTCCACAAATTTGCTAATGTAGGCCATTAGACCTGGCGCATCATTTTTCTTCAAGATGATTCCTTTTTTTCCCTGATTTCTGCAACTGCTTCCACACAGATTAGCATCCCGGTCATGGTACATTGGATACAAAGATCCTGTCTCCACAAATGTCAAATTTATGCATGAGATTATGCAAGGCCCTTGCATTGCATTAATTGCTATAGAAGCACGTGTTATGCAATCAAATTTTGCAAGCATGATATCCTATCTAAACTGATATACTATGGAAAAACCAGTCAGACAGAATGGCACATAAGATGCTGATAGCCTCCACAAACCAGTTGAGAAATCTGTAAACTCTGATAACATATGCTCCAGCAGCCACACCTTAGCTTATACAAAAAGATCAACAAGAATTATTATAGATCAAAGGACATCTATCATTAATTTTTCCAAGCTAAGCTGTGGGTTGGTACTGCAAGTTATGTACATGACAATGTTTGGCTTAGAAATGTAAACCCTTTGTAGCTTTAGTTGCCAAACTAAGCTATCAAACCAACCTGCTTATACCTTGAAACAGTGTAAGCTATCATGTTTTCCCACACTGTTCACTAAAGCATACCTTTGGCATATATATTTTAACACCATAGTATGAAAACAGAAAGAAAGACATAATAGAGAATCTATTTTTGTTATATATGTCCAGCTTTTGTATTGCTTTACATTTTTGTTTTGTGTTTATTTTTTGCCTTTGGAGACAATTTTTAGACCAATGATCAATCCTTTGTGACCTTCCACTTGGATACGAAGGCAAATAAATGCATTACTACATAAGCCCCCAGTTCCATGCGACTCTGTCTCTTCTCTGATTTTTAGCCTTTTTGATCACAGAAATAAGGGTTAAAAAAACAACAAAATGGATAACAAGTACACAGTTCAGCTGTCAGGTTAATAAATTGCCACAGATTTAAAGATGAGACATTTCGTCTCTGGGGGGCTATACTTTGCCTACTTTGCCAGAGGGAGGGATTAAGGAGAGATCACAATGTCAAACAAATGCTTTCTAGGACTGATTCATGAAGCCAAAGAATGATGAGATTTTCCAAATTTCATAGCATTTTCTGCAGTTATGTGGCACCATCAATTAGATAACAGCACAGTAACTTCAGACATGTCAAAACTGATTTCATACATAAAAGAGTAACATAGAGAAAACATTCTACTTGATTTTGAGGTCTGCCCCTAGCAATTAGAAACGATATTTTACAATGTCACATAACAACTGTATTTCCATCTAATGACCATTTGCTATAGAAGTAAACAGAATAAAGCATCAAAACAACTACTGGAATATGTATGTAGCACTTTATCAGATGATGTTATAGAAGCAGCAGTCTCTACATTCTATTTCCAAAATCCTGTAATGTGATGATATTCAAAATGATAGTCAACACAAGAATTTTAACCTATTTATGATTTCCATAACAAATCATTTACAGGTATTTAGCTGATAAGTTTTAGAAACTTTGGTAATTGTTTGAAAATCTTAAGAGTATTTCAGAGCATAGATACTACCTTGAGGAAAGAGTGAGTACCTTTTGATAAGTCACCGCCATAAACAAACCGGATTGAAGCTATTTATCTCTAAATGGAAAACATTAACATTTCCGTAAAATACAATTTAATCACATACCTTTCAAGCAATATAAAATCTTGCACATACAAAACAGAGGGTAAGTAACAAGAAACCTATTGGCCAGCAAAAGTACAATGACTTTCTTCTTAGCCTTATTAACTCTAGTATGAGTAACAAAGGCATATAATATAATTTTTCTGCTTAAAAAAAAGGTAAGCAGTTAATGTGATTGGCCATATTAGGAAGAGAAATATGTAGTATTATAATGAAGAATTCTGACACAGTAGCAATGATTTATTTTTTCTTTAAAACTGTAATTAAATGGTAAATCATGTCTAACATTGCACAAAGTACCAAAAGCAATACTGCATGTAAAGTTATGTAAATGGAAAAAAATTATAAAAGAAAAAAAATTCAAAATTTCACTTGCAAATAATGAAGTGCAGAGGTTCCTACCTGCTAAAACCAAAATCAGGAATGGCCATGGAAAAAATCAGTAAAAATCAATAAAAATCAGGAATCAAACAAACTCCAACTAATCTGCAATGACATTACAGACATACACAATGATGTGCACTCTGCAACATCCCTGGAGGCAAATGATTGTATCACAGCCAATAAATAGCCTTTAAAAGTTACCTAGTTATGGCTCCAGCACATTACCACCAAGTGACATAACAGTGTAAATCATGGACACATCTCTTCAGTCTGAACTTGAACACAGCTCCATATTCTGTATTGACTGTTTGTATTTATTTTCCATGGTGTCCATTCCACACCATATTCACAAAAGTCTCCCAACAAAAAAAAGAAAGGATTAGAAGTCATATGCACCTTCTGCACCAAGTGTTTCAGTTGACAAGGTTGGTCAAAAAGTTGTGTCATTTTTTTGCAATAAAGTGAATACACGTTCACTATCAGCATTGGAATGGGGCATTACACACAAGCCCTTCATGACATTGGCCAGGATTGGATAGCTTAAGTGCCCAACTGCAGATTTCAGATGAGAGATCATGTTCCATTGTTTGTCAACCCTAATTTCTGCTAGAATCTCCTCTGGTAATTGGTCAATTCTAAACTTCAAAAATTCATTCTCAAGATCATTGAGATCACAATTCTCTGGAAGCAGTACAGGAAACCTGTCGATAAAGAACTTCAACATTCCAAATTTGTGCCTGGACTTTTGTAGAACATCTAAAACTCTTGCATTATCCAAAAAATCATCCATCAATGGGAATTAAACATGTAATTGGTGGCCTCTGAATAGAATTTACGAACATCAACAAATATGTCCTCTTTTTCCTGCTGTTGCAAGTATTTCCTGGTTTCAGAACCAATTCCAACTATTTTCTGCTAAGTTGCAGATTCCTTGAAGAGTACATGAGCTGGAAGATATTTTCAGCAGATGAAATTACACCTGGCTTCACAAACCTCACCAGCAAGTCTGTGAGGATTTCTGTCAAGTGTTGAGACAGTTGGTGGATCTGAGGTGCCTCTTGTTGAAGGAGCAGGTTTGCATTGACAAATATTGGAAGATTATCTACCAGAAACAGGCAATATAGCTTGCTAGCACTGTCCTTGAAAAAAGCGTTGATGTTTCTGAGTCTATCATATTTGGTTTGTTGGATGTGTCTAGGCATGATGGCACTCATTTCAATTTCAAAGAATGCCTATAGAGCTGTCCATTGCTCCAAAAGTTGACGAATGCAGTCCAGCAAGGAAAGCCACCATGTAGCTCCATATTTCAAAATCTTGTGAATTTTTGTTCCTGTCTCCTCTTGAAATTTTTAAAATTGCTTTTTACTCTGGCTACTTTTGTCAAAATAGAAGTATATATATATATATCAATTAAAGTCTGGGGTATATCCACACGGCTCCTTTGTGGTCACTTTGGCAGCTGAATGTAACAGATGGCATGGACAGCCAATTAACTGAGTGGCACCAATTTTTTTCACAAAAATGAGCAACACCACCATTATGGCAGCCGGTCATAAATGCTTCATTAACACAACCAAAAGCTAGGCAATTTTTCCATGAAACGTTCCTTTTCAAAAGCTCCTGATCAAGGAGATTGAAAATGTTTGCCCCTGTTGATGAGTCAAGACATGGCTTCAATGATAAAAGATCTATAACAATATGTCCAACCTCTTCATCAAAATATCTGACAACTGGATACAACTGATTCTCACCTGAATCATTACTAAAATCTGTTGAAAGGCTGAATGGCTACTGCTGTAGCTTTTTGGTAGTTATTTCTTTCTGGTCTTTGGCCAAGCATTTTACCATTTCAGATGTTTTAGTACCACAAGAGAATTTCTGTGCTATTTTTGAATCAGGGAACATTTTCTTAAAGAGTGCACCAGCATGGTCTAAAACAGAAAAAGGCAAGTTGTGTTCGGTTACAAATTTAAGAAAGAGCAACTCTGCTTTCGTAACATCATCCTGATCACTGCTGTGTTTGTGCACAAATGATGCCAAACTCAGTTGATCAGTTTTAAGTTTATTATTTCTCTGGTGTTTCTGGGAAAATTCGTGATGATGAATATCATCTTACCTCCATGTCCTACGGAAAACTCAGAATTACAAACCGTACAGCGGGTATCGTATCCACTAAGTTTGGATGCTGTTGAGAATGGATACAAATCCTTATATTCTGGCCTGAATTTCTGAAGTGTCCTCCTATTTTTTTTTGTGCTGGAAGCCATGTCCGATCGCCAATAATTTAAACTGATTCACTGATTTTCTGAGTGTCCGCAATAATTCTGTACTGGAAGCCAAATTGTAATATACTCACTCAATAATTTCCATTTTGTTTTCACCTTTTCACGTTTTCAATCCGACAACATATCACATACAAATGAACCGTCCTTATTTTGAACTATGAAGATGAAGGCATTGTGTGAATCTTATGTCAAATTTGATTGGCTGTCTGTTGTGACCCATGATAGAAACAAGCTACAGTCCTCCCTGCTCTGCCCCGAGTCCGCCCACCGGGTGCAGGCTCGCTCATATTTATGTGATTGCTAGCCAATCGGTGCACTGGCCATTACTAGTGTCAATCAAGAAATATGAACTAGCCAATGGATTTGAAGCAGCCTGGCAGGAAGATGACGCACACCATTGTGGCGGTTAAATTTTAAATACAAAAAAATCCCAACGGAAAATTACAATGCCTTTTGTACAACGAAGTAAGTTTTTTGGTTACTGGGAGCTTCACCAACACTTTTTTTGTCATAGTGCTATCCAATGAGAAGTGATCTTTTATTTCAGAAGAAATGACAGCCATTGTAAAAACTATATCTGAAATTCATTCCACACTGTCAAAAAGGGGCTGAGGGAAAGGTGCGACCAATTTTTTGTAATTTCACCACTGCATCAGGAATTTTGGAAACGAAAAAGAAAATTAGGAATAATTACGGAATATCTGGAAAGGTAGGAACCTCTGGAAGTGATTGCCACAAAGCTCAGAATAAAGAAAACTAACCCCTGCTTCAATGTACATCTCTGAATCTCAGCAAACACATGCTACTTAGAGGATAAAACAAATGAAATGTGTTGGGTTCACAAAAGCTGATCCAAGATGCATCACCTATTGTGTTCATGAGTCATCTAATATTTGGGCTGCATAAACCTACAACTTGTGTAAAGTTGCGGGAGATGCCACTTTGGGCAGTAGACCACATCCCCATACTGGAAGTAATAGGATCATACTGGTGGGATTCAAGTACCATATCCTGCCAGGTCTCTTTTCAGGAGAGTGGTCAAGGAAAATGGTCATCATCAAACTAATTCCCCGGATACTATTAAGAATGATGAAATGGAGATGAAGAGTGAAAATTTTGTTCAGAGATTTGCCAGGGAGATCTCCTACTGCCCAAACTGCAGGATCCAGGGTCACATCTTAGGTTCCTACATAATGGCCCTCAAATAGAACGAGGAGGGGAAGTCTAAACAAAGTCTCCTCAAATCAATGACAGAGCTGGAGTATTCCATGGCATGGATGTCAGAACAAAAATGACTATTCAAAGAGTGGTGGACTTCGAGCGCTGATTTGAGAGAAAATCTGAATCATCCTCTAAAGAAACAGAGTTGCATGCCAAGAGAAAACTATATTCATTTAAGCCTGCCTGATACCAGACAGGCAAGCAGAAAAGCCCTCATGGAGAGTCCCCAGGCAATGCAATAAACTGAAAAGCCTTGGAAAATCAAAGTCTAGAACAGCTTAGAGTGACAAAAACTCTATCATCTCCTCCAGTAGGTGGCACAAAGGCAGATAGTTTACATATCTTGTTGTTTTCTTTTTTTACAGGAATTGTGATGATGTCTAAAACATTTGACATTATTTCCTTCTAATCTAAATTAGAATTTGGTTCTTTCTTAGCTGACTTAGAAAAAATAAATGTGAATGCCTGCAGTCAGTCTGCAGAAGCTCCACCTCAACACTCAGAACTACCTAGCTACTAAATTTGCCCAATGCAGTAAATATCTCTTTAGTCTACATATATTAATGCTTGCTAACACTGTAAAGATTATAATATATACTTACTAAATTTCCCACCCAAATGATACTTGTTGACTTTCAGAAGTTCAATCTATGTGCCAATTCCATGAGAATGTTTGTAGTTCTTCAGAAATCACATCACTGGAGAAACCATTAAAATTGCACCCTGGGGATAATATAATCTTTGAAATTGTAACTGTATCCACAACTATAAGTCAGATAGTGGGGTCCAGTTATTAAACCAAGAGGCCATTTGTGTATGTGGACTGATGTAGTTTAAAACTGTTCAACAATGCATACAGAACTAAATACTGCAACTAGTGTAAATCATACACTTATTTCCCAAATCAGGTAGCTACAGCATACCTGATAGATATGGTATACATTAACACTAAACTCAGGCCATTTCTCCAGAATGTGAGCCATGCTCTGAAGCAATCACTCTCTGGTCAAAGTAACAACTAGATTAGGAGAGGCATCAAGAGTGACAGGTAGATGAAAGCCAAACAACAAAATTTTGACTATGTTCATGTAATCAACAATTTCTGGCAAAAATGGAAAACGAAAAAAAAAAAAAAAAATTACAGATTCCTTTGCATGATTAGTTGTAGATAAAAGAAATACGAAAATTATCAACATATAATATTTTCAAATGCACAGCATGATTTGGCAAGGTGAGAGAGGAATGCTTTGTCTGCTTGCTAAAAGCAGAGTTCCTAAATCCATCATTAGATTTGCCAAAACAGAGAGGATTGATATATATATATATGGAAATGAACCTATGATTAAATAACAAAAAGATGGTGTTAAAATTAAGCCCAGTTAAAAAAAAATAACAGAAGTGTTCGGTACCTTAAAAAAAAATAGGGCTAATAATGAAACTATTTGAAATAAAATACATATATCTAGAGCAGAGAGACAGTAATAGAGAGAATTATACACTATTGTAGAAACCTGTTCCATAGCATAGGGTACTCTTTTGACTAATCTAGGAACTAGATTAGATCCCTTAGAAGCTGAACATTGCAAAGGCCACTTAATCATCCACAAAATAAGAGACTTATTTAATTTCCTGATGAAATTAATTAACAATAAATATTCTGAGAATTGGCTAGCCAAACTTAGGGATAAAATCCTCAACATAGATGAAACCTGCTTAATCTGAGATTAGCCCATATGGGATTTCCTTCAAGCGATCAAAGAAATACTATGCAAGGGCAGAAATACTCCTATCCATAGTTCTTCTAGCCTTAGATTTAAGGTTTTCGATAGTGTCTTAAACAAATAACTCCACTCTACCCAAGAGCTTCTATTTTCAGGGATAATTTAAGTTGATGGATAAAATTAAGTTTTACTGAAACTGACACATATTAGTCAGAAACACTTTTACTTCTGTGTATGTTCAACACTAGAAGAATGTGGCAGGGCTATCTCCTAAGTGCTATACTTTATGTATTAATAGGGAAGATGCTGTCCTGTACAATTTGGAAGAACAAATCTTTGGTATTCAAATAACCAATGAACTAGATGATAAAACAGTACAATGACAACACCACAATTACAGAAGTATCGATTTAGCCTTTTCTCTACTGAGTCTACAAGGCTACATCAGCACCCACATGAACACTGCCAAACCAACAGGGCATGGTTGGGTTCATTCCAACACCTCAATCAGCAATCTGATGGTAGAGGCATTGACTGGAAAAGTGATAAAACAAAAATTCTATGTACGGTTTTCTCCATTAGGCAGAGATTATAAACATAGATAAGGATAACGGGCAATAGCCTATGGAAGCCTTAAAAAACTAGATGGCTAGCAAGCCCACAACCTTTATTTAATAGGAAAGAAATAGCAAAAAAATAACTTAGTTATACCCACCTTGTGGAGTAGAATGAAATAGAAGTGATGCCAAGGTTGGTCCGTTGGGCCAATGAAGATGATATCATCAACTTTATCTGCCAAAGCAGGAAATGCATAGTAAATAAACTTATAGAGCAACTTCTGCATGACCTTGGACAAGTAAACAAAGTATAATCATACACTAGTACTAGTGCCAAACACAATGGTAAATAATGTACCTAATCAGCACCACAGTAATAACAGTAAGAAATAAAGTGAGTACACACCAAAAACTAAATAACCACATTGGAAACTGCACTATACTAGGAGATATTATAAACCCATTAACAACTCACAGTGAGATGTATGTAAAATGCTAATTTTGCAACTGAGAGAGTATCTTGAAATACAAATGAGCTTAGTAAACAAAGATATTTAACCTTCCCTGCCATGGTACATGATAATGCCCAGAATTGCATGGTTCCCCCACATTGTCATCTCTGCTTATATAGGCAATAGGTGTGGGGCCTAGTTCAAAATTTGATTCAGTATGTTGCAAGCTGCCTGTTAAATTCTCTTCTTTTTCAACAAATTATTTGTAATAACTGTAATACGTTAAAGGATGTGGCTCTACTCTCATTGAATTAGTTTACTGCAGATATCCGTTTAAGAAATTAAACAAAGTATACACTTAGCTCTTTCGATATCAGTCTGATTATCCATTTTAAACCAATAATTAACAGCACTTTAGAACACAGATAATAAAGAAGACAAACTTATCCTTTATATTTAAATATAATTTAACATGACATCCACCCACCTACTCCACCAATTCTGAGAGGCTGAGGTTTGCACCTACTAATCTCTTATTGTTCTTTTCAGGACAAAAACAGCAGCATCTGAATTTTGGTGGACAGAACACTATGGGTTCTTTTGTTTTTTGTCTTCTAGTAAAGAACCTCTTTGTGGTTTAAATACTCAATTTTTCATTGAAGTATATACCATGGATAAAAGAAGAATGAATTTATTTTCAATTCAAAGGAAGCATACAGAATAAAAGGCACTTGGGGAGAGGAAGGGAGGAGATGCACAGTCTCTCCTGCCTACTGGAGATAGATGGATGGATGGATGGCTGGCTGTCTGTCGAAAATCATACTTTAACAGAAATAAACAGCTTCACTTATAAAGAGCTATGAAACAATCTATCATATACATTCTAATCTGTACACCACTTTCTTAAAAATAAAATATTTTCACAACACTCACAAACTTTGGTTAATCATAGCTACTCAAAAGCAAATCAGATGAAATACTAAAAGTAACTACAGGAATTCTGCTCCACATAAGCCACTTCAGCAAGATCTTATCTTCAAATTTGACACCGACAGCCCGAACCAGCTCACCATTCCAAAGTTTCTTTTCTAACGCTCTTAGTGGCACACACAACCATTTAATAAAATACTCTTCTCATTGTTAAAACTTCCTACATGTAACACCTGACAATGAAAAAAAAAAAACAACAAACAAACTCCTGCTGAAATACTGGGGAAAAGAAGAGAGAGAGCGATTACATCTATTTTAAATGGTATTGAGTCATGTCAGAAAATGTATCCACTTGGCATACCAATCTTCCAGAGATTAGTTTAATCTGTTTCTGAGCCACAAAAGCTACAAGTGAAGATCAAAACTTCAAAACTGACAAATACCTCCAGGTCAGAAAATCATGAGGGAAGTGGTGTTAATCCATGAATAATTCTCCTGAGACAGGTAAGATTATGAGGAAAAAAAAAATTCTTGGCACCAATATAGCCAAACAATGTATAAAACATCCATTAGTGGATAATCAATAATCAGGACTAATTACATACTGAGGATGTTCTGGTTTAGCTTTCTGTCATTAATTTTCAAGTTCTCCAATCCATTAAGCACACATTGCACCAAAATCATACCATCAATTTTCTAATCCAAGATGACATTGCATGGTCTTGAAAATGGTGATTATCAAGCTGAAGAGGAGGATTAATAGCAGCATCCATTTCTTTTCCTCCTGACAAATGGCCTATTTGTAATCCTGGAGATAAAATTAACCCTTAGCTTACCTATATTACTAATAATGCCAAGCCTTTCCATAGTAAGATGACTTTTGATGACTTTAAATTCATGTCAGCCTAAAGACAAGGCAAATTACTGTCATCCACTGCAAAGTGGGAATGATATCCAATGCTGAACATGAATACTTGTGGTAATCTAACTTAATGGGAAGATAAATAAAATTATAATAATTAAATCAGCATAACCAAACTTTCAGTTATGGTCCTGGTGTGTCAGGAAAGCAATGTTGCCAGCAGCTGCACAAAACTTCTCCCCTACAGTAACTTATGCAGTTTCTGCAGAGAGAGATAACTGGAGACCCTTGAAGATATGCACATGGCTGGCTGATGAAAAGGAGTTAGAAGGCATGCAAGGAGCCAGGAGGGTACATCAAACAAGTTGATCCCTATGAGAATTGAACTCAATAATACTTTTTTTTTTTAGAACAATTTTTAATTCTTCTCTCTTCAAAGATGGAGTTTTAAAGTTGCTCATTCTCAGAATAGATAAAAGTTGTTTTTTTCTAAAGAACTCTTTAAGTGTTAAATTATCCATGGATGGGTGTTAACAGTGTGTCAAGCAAGTTAAAAACTATAACCAAAAAAAGTTAATGTTTCATGAAGAAATATAAAACAAGTGAGTGTTTGAAATTACAAATATCAACAAAACTGAGTAGCTGTCAAACCCTGACATGGCAGCATCAGAAAATTTCAAACCACAATTTACTCTTCACCATAAACAACTTGTAGCCTCTAATCATGGATTCTAATGAAGAAACATCGGATGTAAATGAAGTGTTTCAGTCAAGCATTTTGAGAAACCATTTACAATGTAAATGACTTTAAAATAATAGCTTGCACAACATACCAGTAAAGATTTTAGCTGCTGGCATGTAAACTCTCAAGGGGATCCAAAGACTTCTGGGTTTTCCAATATTGAAAAACAGAAATGTTGTTGATTAATCTACCAAATCAGCTATTGTTTCTTTCAAGAGGTTTTTTTTTAAAATATATAAAATGGTAAAAGCTTATCCTTAATGCATTCAAAACAATCAGAACCAATCAACTGAAAATGGCTTCCATCATATTATATACAGGTGCATCTCAAAAAATTAGAATATTGTGGAAGAGTTCAATATTTTTTGTCATTTATTTCAGAAAGAGAAAATTGTATATATTCTAGACTCATTACATGTAAACTAAAATGTTTCAAGCATTTTTTAATTTTAATTTTGATAATTACGGCCTACAGCTAAAAAAAAATAGAAAAAACGTATCTCAAAATATTAGAATATTCCATTTCGAGTTTGAGTAAATCACTATTTATGCAGTATAAATACCATGAATCTCTCAGTCTGGTTCAGTACACACAACCACAATCATGGGGAAGACTGCTGACTTGACAGTTGTCCAGAAGACACTCATTGACACCCTCCACAAGGAGGGTAAGCCACTGAAGGTCATTGCTGAAAGGGCTGGCTGTTCACAGAGTGCTGTATCAAAGCATATTCATGGAAAGTTGACTGGAAGGGAAAAGTGTGGTAGGAAAAGGTGCACAAGCAAGAGGGATGACCGCAGCCTTGAGAGGATTGTCAAGCAAGGCCAATTCAAGAACTTGGGGTAGCTTCACAAGAAGTGGACTGAGGCTGGAGTGAGTGCATCAAGAGCCACCATGCGCAGACATATCCAGGAAATGGGCTACAAGTGTCGCATTCCTAGTGTCAAGCCACTCCTGAACCAGAGACAATGTCAGAAGCGTCTTACCTTGGCTAAGGAGAAAAAGAACTGGACCGTTGCTCAGTGGTCCAAAGTCCTCTTTTCAGACGAAAGTAGATTTTGCATTTCATTTGGAAATCAAGGTCCCACAGTCTGGAGGAAGAGTGGAGAGGCACAGAATCCAAGTTGCTTGAAGTCCAGTGTGAAGTTTTCACAGTCAGTGATGATTTGGAGTGTCGTGTCATCTGCTGGTGTTGGTCCACTGTGTTTTATCAAGTCCAAAGTCAACGTAGCCGTCTACCAGGAGATTTTAGAGCACTTCATGCTTCTGTCTGCTGACAAGCTTTATGGAGATGCTGATTTCCTTTTCCAGCAGGACTTGGCACATGTCCACAGTGCCATAACTACTAATAACTGGGTTTGCTTACGATGGTATTACTGTGCTTGATTGGCCAGCCAACTCGCCTGACCTGAATCCCATAGAGATTCTATGGAGTATTGTCAAGAGGAAGATGAAACACACCAGATCCAACAATACAGACAAGCTGAAGGCTGCTATCAAAGCAACCTGGGCTTCCATAACACCTCAGCAGTGCCACAGGCTGATCACCTCCATGCCACACCGCATTGATGCAGTGATTCATGCAAAAGGAGCCCCAACCAAGTATTGAGTGCATAGATGAACATACTTTTCAGAAGTTCGACATTTTTATATTATAAATCCTTTTTTTTTAATTGATCTTATGAAATATTCTAATATTTTGAGATAGTGGATTTTTGATTTTCATGAGCTGTCAGCTGTAATCATCAAAATTAAAGCAAAAAAAGGGCTTGAAATATTTCACTTTATGTGTAATGAATCTAGAATATATGAAGGTTTCACTGTTTGAATTAAATTACGGGAAAAAATGAACTCTTCCACAATATTATAATTTTTTTGAGATGCACCTGTATGTATGTATGCATATATATTCAATGTTTAAGGTTTGAATGCAAAGAAAGAGCAAACTGTAAACCATTATGTCAACATCTATGAAAAAACTTGTTTTCCAGGTTTGAATGTTGTGATAATATTAAAAGTGATTTAATTAGTGTTTAAGAATTTTATTCTCTGAAAATACATAAAAGGCAAAAAATATATTATTATGGTATTACCTATTTATTTTGTACATAATTCAATAATATCCAGATAGTGGTCCTAATTTTGAGCCATTCAGAACTGATGAAAGGATGAATCTCAGCAAGAAACAGAATAAATGAACAATTTAATTTCATTACCAAATACTTCATTTATTTAAAAATTCTGTCCATAGTTGGTGATAAGCAAACCTCTCTCTCCCCCTCCCACTGGAGATTTATTAATACCAAATGGAATAGAACACTTCTTTCTTTTTAGCTTTGAATAATACTAGATAATTACACAATATATATTCCAAGACATGGAGGCATCTCAGCAGCTAGCATCAAGTGCACTCCGCCATTTTACATTTCCATATTGGCCAAATTTTAAATCACAACCATGTTTTTTAATAAAGCAAAACAAGACAAAAAAAACTAGCATTTTTGTTGTTTTGCTATAAATCCATCTAGTCACAATCAAATTATTTCCAGGATAGTTATATAGTAGCTTTCTGTTTTTTTAATTAACTGGCCTGGGCTGATTTCAACTCTGTAGGGGTCAGATGCAAAAGGAAGGACCGACACAAATTCAAATGTTGTCATACACACAGATATTAAGGAAAGATATGCTGGCCATCTTTTCTGCCATCATGCAAACAGAGAGAATCGGGAAATGATCTCATTAAAATAAAGTATTAGTTGTATTAGTGAGGCAACAAAGAGAAAACTGCATAAGGAGCCCAAAGGCAGCAATTTGCAAATAAAATATGATGCTTGCCATATTTATTTGCAATTTGGTTCACCCCCAGACCAAATTTGTTGTTTTTTTAAATATTACTATAAATTTAATCCTTGCTTTCTAACTTTTATAATCAACTAAAATTTTCTGCTTAAAAACAAGCAAAACACAATTTGAATGAATAGCATGTTTTCCAATTATCTTGCCATACCATATTCGTAAATAACGGCTGCTGCACTTGTTGACTCAACAATAATATATATATTTATATATATACATTGCAAACTTTTGTCACACACGACTATTTTTCATCAATATATCCTCCGTTATGCTTGATGAATTTCATTGGTGCAACCGCAGTTATAACTGCCAGTGACTGTTTATTACTGCTCACACACAAATTAGTTTTAACATGGCGGACAAAAAAATCAAATAACTCAGACTGCAGGCGGGCACAGCCCCATGCAGTCTACTTTATTCAAAAATTGCCAAACATGCTCGCCTGACAGGCAGGCGGTCAATCGATCAGTAATCATGCACACTCATAAAGTACCAATGAGGTATATTTCACCACCTGCTCATCTTCATTTCTAATTTCCTTGCAGAAAAATACCATGCACCATCCCATATTACTAAGAAATCTGTCGTACTCATTTCGGGAAACCAAGAAAACCAACTGAATATGAGCTTATTCAACTTTGTATATCCTGTATGTATTAAGGTGTGTGCACGTGTCCATCTGCATTTACAAGATTACACAAACTAAAGTGTACTCATCTGATTGTAGTCAGCAATTAAAATTAATAACGTAACTACTTGAATCATCAACAGAAGAGGCTTCACACAACAAAATAGCTCTGGCATTTTTTTCTGAATAAATTAATTCTTAAAATATATAATAAGCACATGCTGGGAATTTTACATACATAATCATTAAAATATGCTAAAGACAGATGGTAAAAAATATCTTATCTTCCTGTTTGATTTGCTACATTAGAGCCATTTAATATAAGCAATTATTTATCAACTGAACTAAGAATCAACAAAAGTAATAAACTGAGTTGTGATTTCGAATACTGATTTAAGGAGGAAAAAAGTAATTAAATATGTTAAAATTTCAACAATGAGAAGTTTGCATTGGTATTCAAATCAATAAGGATAATTGATAACTGATCTGGAAGAGATTGTAAGCAAGCACAAACCTAGGGTAGATAGCTGGTGGGCTATCACCTCTACTAACCAAAGATAACCACCAACAAGAGATGGCATTGGGTGGAGGGATGATGAGATGGCTAGGCTACTGGACTATGAAGGTTTGATGGGAAGGTTGGTTTGCCATATCATCCTGGCATAGCTTCTTTTTCTTCCTCTTCACCAGCCAGCTGAGCCACCCCCCCTCCCACATCTAAAGAAAGTTCTAGTAGGGACTTCACCAAGCTTATTAGGTTGGCTAAAGTTAAATAATACTGGCACTTTTATGCTATGGCATACGCCCCTTTCTCTCTGTTGGTCCAGCTAATGTTTCCAAGTCCAGTCAGGCTTTCATTAAAGGTTGGGTGTGACAGGGAGACAAGGGATATGTAGTAGCAAGCAGCAGTAGTAAAGGAGTTAAGACTTTCTCCCTTTAATTATCAGCTTTAAGCAGATGAAATCAATGTTAAAAGGATAAAAAAATTTTTAACAAATTAAGAAATTAAATAATGATAAGAATGACATTTTAGATTTTAAAAAAGGGAGTGTTTTTAATGTAAATTGCAATTTTAATATTACAAATAACTTTCCTTTACGTCCAAAATGCACTTTAAATGTCTACTTTCAAATAACCAAATAATCACCATTTGTAAAACTCACCAAATATACTTTTTTCTAAAAATTATTGTATTATCTAAAATAAACAGGTATTAAGTGCTTCATTGAATCTCAGCATCCAAGCAAGATGGAATAGAGGAAGTATCAGATGTTGAAGCAGTAACTAGAGTTCCTGAAGAATGACAGATGCAATGGCGTAATGAACTACCCTCGAAAAATGCCATGGTACTGTAATTGTACACCATTCTCATATCATGCTCAGCAAAACAGCTGTGGGTGTTTAAGCATGTACCATTTGTATCAATGGCACTCCAATGCCAGCAGCTAAGAAAATCTGTGCTATCAGAGGTCTTGCAGACAATAGGTGGTTTCCTCCATTCAATGCATACAACAATAATCAATTAATGTAAATGACTGCACTCATTTATATAAATGTTGTTCACACCAAGATTAAGATTTTCCCCCCAACACAAGGGACTGTCAGCTGGTAAAGGAACGACAGAGTCTTGAGGTTATGCACTGCACAAAAATAACAAGAACCTGGTTTTATAAACACATGTAGGCAGTGATTCTTTTTTTTTTGTTTTTGTTTTGTTTTTTGGTCCAAAGAGTTTTGTCCTTGTCAGTGTAACCATTTCAAAATTTGGTCAATGAGACCAACTAATAGGTCTTTGACTGGTTCGGAGGGTAAATATGCAACCAAGGCCATTTTCATTCAGATTTAAAAAACCAGGGAGTTTTTTTTTTTAGTTGTTCTTTGCTGTTTCAAAAGTTAGCAACCCCAGGTGCACAACCATGTACACTTCAAGCCAAATATCCAGTCCACAGGCTGTGCCCAGAAGCTGAAATAGCATCATCATAGTTGTATCCAGCTAGGTTTTATTTCAACATCCCTAGTATATAAACTTAAATATTTACAAGCAATGTAAAGTCGATCTTTAGAGATCCCTTTTATAAATGATGAATGTTTCTTAAAACAGATTAAAAAAGCAAAAAGTCTGCTACATTAATTTTCCTAACTGAATCAGTCACATTCCTTTTGATCACTATATTATAGATGCAGAGCATCAAATGTCATCTATTGTACAGTGCACTTCTGTTCTTATCACTACCATTCCATTGTATCATGTTAAGTAAAAGCCACTTTAAAATGGAGCACAATGTACAAATTTTCAAACAAATGTCAGAATGTTTGAAGATGCTCAAAAAAGTTAGTACAGATTCTCTAAATAGAATGTTTATCGGGTCATTAACATGAGCATTATCTACTGATCTAGTCATATTACTTCACAATGGCCTTTGATATAATGGGTGTGAATTAAAAATTTAGACAATATTCTTCTAACTGCTAAAATCTATAAATTTTTATTAATATATACAATTATATAAAAAAAATTCAACAAAAGTGAAAAAGTAAATAAAGTAACAATTTGTATATAGTCAGTTACAGAGGGCCACAAAAAATTCTACCTTATCTAAAGCCATCCTTTTTTCCATTCATCATCACATTGAATAAATGTACTTTATCAAGTATTAGATTTGAAAAGATAAACTGAAGTCACTAGCTATAATAGAATACAAGATAGTGCAGTCCACTAACATCTGTTGCAGACAATTTGAAAGTTATATGGCTTGTGGCTGCATGAAAAATTTCTAAAGGAATCTGTCTTCAAATGAAGAATACTCAAACATGTTATTAGTATCTGTACTGGAATAGCTTCATATTTATCCTATATAGTATTAATGCTAAAATACATGGGGTTGGAGTGATCTGCTATGAAGGATTACAATGAAGAAAAATCCCTATAGCTCAACCTGTGCAGAGTAACATAGATTTGAAAGGTTGTGGAGTGCAAATACATCCACGAGAAAAGACATTTTTTTCCTTCTGTGAAGTAATGTGAATAAATTGAAATTAGGAGATATGACGACAACATTTTTAGTAAAATCACAGTGACAGATCATAGCAAGTGGAAGTTAGATTTTATTCTATTTTGCAATCCTGATATTTAAAGGACAATTTTTTAAATGAAACCAAATCAACTGATACTTTCTAATAAATTAAAAGCAAAGCTCGGTCAATATTTTAATTTATACAGCCTAAGAAAATAGCATGCCAAATTAATATTTAGATAAAAATCAATCAATTATCCAAAATAATAATAATAAACAATTAGAAACAAATTTATATTACTATTCACTTGTGTGTGTACTGACAAAATTCCTGTCTCAAGTGGGGGAGATTTTGTATGCCACCACACCCACATGCATCTCTAAGGGTATAGATCTGACAAATCATCCATTTATAGTCTGCCCCCACAGAGATTGGGGAGCATGTGCTTACATACCGAAAGAGGGGCATGACTATTACTTAGTGTTGGAGCCCGCAGTCAAAAGTCTCTGCTAGAACTCTTCATTTCTAAATGCGGGAGGATACCAGAGAAAGCCAAGAGAGAATCACACACACCTGGCTGCTGCTGCTAAAGACAAAAAAACATGCCAAAAAAGGTACACCAAACCAGCAACCACCTTAACAGTAGAGCAGGCTGGCCACTGGACCACAATGTAAATATAATATAGGCTTAATAAAATACTATATAATTTTTTTTTTTTTTACTAAGTTTCCCATTTATTCACATTTCTTTGAATTCCTAAACCTAGCCTATAGTGACAGGCACCCAAGCAAGAAATATATCCATTAAGCTTTACTTTAATCTTAATTTCATTAATGGATTATGGGGAAATTTCCCAAAAGCAGAATATCCCCACAAAAAATATAGGGAAAAGTTTGTCTTAAATATGGGCAGCAGATGACCAAGTGCACAATGTGCCAGCCTGGTATGGCTGGGATTGAGGCACGGGGCTGGCAGTACTCACGACAATATGAAACCTCATCATCAAGTATTCCTCAGTTGTAGATGATGCCACAGAAATATTCATACCAGTTAGGAGAGACACAAACACAAATAAAAATAGATAACTTCCTATAATAATTCTAGTCATACTTTGGTATATTACTAAGGAGGTTCAAATCAAACCCAGCTGCCATAACAGTATCCCGCCAGAATTTTGTTTCAACATCCCCAATTTAAGAGATGCCTGTCTTTAAATATAATAAAATGTAAAATAAATAAAGTATTTTTAGATATTCCCTATTATTCTGTTATCAACATCTGATAGTTCATCTTAAAAGGAGAGACTGAAAATGTATTGATTATTTTCTCTCATTTTTCTTTCATAAAAATGAACAATTCCCTAGTTTTAAAACACGCAGCCGCCATATTAACAGATCAGCTTAGTCATAATCTCAAAAACCTACCTCATAAAAGCTAATAGCATCACAAATTTTCTGGAGGCTAGGAAAATATTACGGTGCCAAAAGTGCAATAGATGGAATAAACTCACTAAAGATGTTCTGGTTAACTCGCAACAGGGAAATTCAGATGGAACCCAGCCAGGTTTGATTTGAATGGCCCTAAAAAGTAATCTCATCAAACTCAGTCACAAAGCTGAAGTTACTACTAATCATTTTGTCACCGATTTTAAATTATAGATATTATTCATCCTTTCACCATTAACTTTAAACATGGGAAGTCACCCGTCAATCAATGAAAATACTTGTGTTCATCTGCAGCAGATTCCATCAACCAAACAACCACCTTAACAAATGTTCTGATTAAAAACAGAGCTCCCTATCGCCGCCATCGACCAACAATGTCCACTGACAAAATGCACATTTTGAACACCTGTACAAAAAGAAAAACTGCCTCCAAAACAGAGAGAGGTGGAGGGGAGTTCTGGAGGGGGAGAACATTTGGTAACTATATCAGTGAATTAGTAGAGAGTCCCTATCATGGAAGAGATCTGATCAATTCACCCTGATAAAATTTTTCATACCAACAACTGAAAAGAAGGCCCTTTGTTTTATTTTGTAGGTGTACAAAGAAAGCTCAGTTAAAGCATTCCATGACTGTGTATAAGCAGACTAAATACCAGACCAGGTAAGAACCCATTATTAACAATGCCAGGAAACCCATACAAAAGAAGCTAGAACTGAGAGAGAACAAGAAAAACTACTAAGAATGTTCAAATTAAACCAGGCTGATATCATTATAGTGATGCTATTTTCAACCAGATTTCATTTAAATATTCTTAGTATTATAGTAAACACAGCTTAGATCCATCAGTAGCCTAACAATGTCTGCTACTTCTGGATACAGACAGTCTTACACTAAAAGAAAGTTTCTGCATCATGGAATCCAGAAATAGCTAAGTTTCCAAGATATTTTGGCCAATGAACATTTCATGGAGTTTGCCATACCAACCAGGTGCCCTACAACTAATCCACTGCCACAAAAACAAATTTAAAATATCCTTTACTTTGTCCTATTGTCATGAGATAAAACAGTGTCATTAAAAATCCACACTGATCCTGTGTTTGTCATCTTTAATTTATACTGGTAACACGTGAAAACTGCAACCATAGAAATAAAACAAAAGTGAAAGTAAGTTGCTTGTATGACAATTGTTTCTTCAAAAAAAGCAAAACTACTCTACGGGTGAAGCAAAAATCAGTCTACTGTGTTTGGTGTACAAGTCTATACAGTGTATAAGCCAACCCCATGTTTCTGATTTTAAAAGTTAGGATTTTTGTATATACAGTGTATGTCAACCCACGTTTTATAATGATCCATTTAAAAAAAAATTCTGTATTTTCTTTTGTAATGCAAAGAATTCAGAGGAATCCACAGTATCCAAAGTGATAGGAATGAACAAATACCACCATGACCATAGTCAGAAACTAATGATGATATGAAATAAAATATCATATTTTTTCTGTGTTATATTTTGAATATACATGTATACCATTTTTGATGAATATCATTTACATTAATGGAACCATTAAAATAAACAAATTTTATGTTAGGAAGTGAACTATTTCTTATGATTCACAATGGATAAAATAGTACAATCAGTACCGATTTTCACTAGTTACACAAAATAAACAATTTTCCAAGTTCAATTTGAAGTCTGCACAATTTCCATCATCAGAAATGTCAGCACTAAACAGTTTCATCCCATCATCAAAATGATTAATCTGAACACCATATAGATCCTCAACATCCAAGTGCAACTGGGCTTTATGAGCTCAAACCATCATTACCAACTTATTCTGAAATTAATTGTAACAAGAATACCGTTTGAGTGTTGGTGGCTATTCTTTGCTCTGATGACTGTTAGAAATCCCTATTCGTAAAGACAGGCAGACTTTGACGACCCTTATTTTATTCCATACATCTTATAAATAATCAACTTTTCATTTGTAATGTTAGGAATTTCTATTCTTTTCTTGGCATGGTGTCTCTTGCTTTGATCCATGAAAAGGAACTTGTCAAAATCAGATATATTCTTCAAGATTTCATCGCCAAAAGTAAAGGTACAGAGTATAAGGTAGAAATTTAAGGGTAAATATTTTAGCTCCATATTCTGACCTAAGCACCATCAAATACAGTAATCTTTTTGTTTCTATCCAACCACCACTGCATGAAGAACCTTTTAGAAAGAAAAAAAACTAGTAATATTCCCAAATTTGCTATAACCTATTTTTATCTTTGTACTAAATTTTAAAAGTCCAGAAGCCAGTTTACTCAATTATGGATTCTTTTCCTACTGTAGATACTTGGGGAGATATTGTTCCTTAAAAAATCTGTTTCAACACTAAAAATAAACAAATTTCATTTTAAAAACATTTGAGGGGAGAAAGTTCTCTCTGCAGTTTCACACTTTTCTAAAGATTTTAGGGTATAGTAATTTATTTCCAAATTTAGCTTTTTTATAAGCAGCTAAGTGACGAAGACTTGACTTGCTCTTTTTAGATGAAGCTCAGGTTATCACTTAGTGCCTAAATATCCAGCTGGTATAGCAGCTACCTACACACACATTAATTAGCTATTTAATTTCTGTTTTTTTGTTTTATTCTTGCAATATCTTTTTAAAGTTGACAAATTCCGTTTCTAAACTTTCTTTAAAAAGAAAAAAAAAACTAACACTTTCTATAGCACAGATGCGAGAACTAAGCACAGCAGATGCAAACTGCATGGATAAAATCTTACCTGCCATTTTTGCTCAAATGTGATAAATCTGTGTTAGTGAATTCAAAAACAAACGAGTGGGCAGGACCTGACTCCATGCTTCGGCTGGGGTTCAATAATAACGTACAAAAATAACAGTGTGACTTTGATGGACTGTGAAGCTGTCACACTTAGCTGTAGTTTCATGCCCAACTATTTGCAGTATAAACATGGGTCTGTTATACTACTGGAAATTGTCTTGTTGAATGGTTCTTATGTTAAAGTTGCTCAAAATAAGGGATAGAGTGCGTGCATACTGGGTGGCTTACCTGGCCACTTCTCACCTTGGAAGGCTGCAAGTATCCCTAAAAGAACTTTTTTTTTTTTTTTTTAGATGTGGGAGAAAACTGGAGTGGACAGATTAGTGAATATATGATATTTTTTTCTATCTAAATCATGTATCTTTATACTGCAATAGAAAAAAAAAATCTTGCAACTAATTTCCTTATTTTCTATATTTTCACAGAGAATTCAGTTTTGAAACTGAAATTCCAAGATTCCTGTCTCTGCATTTCCATCATAGTCCTTGCATAGCTTTTTTTACAATTTCTGGCTAATACAAAATGCAAAAGAATAACTCATCTAATCAAGGTTTATTATTTATTATCTTTGAAAGTTAAACAAGATTCAAATCAGTTTTCTTTAATAATTAAATAATTTAAATATTTGTACAGTCCATCTATTTCTCCCTTCATTATTTACATTAACAACAAATCAACAAAGAAAAACAGAAAGGCTACCAAGCAAATGTTTCCACTAAGACCACTTTAATGCTAATTTACTCGTTAGAAGATTACTTACTTAGCCATGATGATTTTGACTAATTATTTCTAATTTGTTATTTATTTTAAAGCCACGCTGAAGTAAACTTAATCAGTCTCAGGTTCCCAATATTGATACTTTAAAATTTGCTGTATAAAGATTTTACAAAACTCAAATTTTGTTAGCTTATATTTTTTTTTTCTCAAATGAATCCTTTTCTGGGAAGGACGAATCCCAACAAAGTAATTTACTGAAGACATCTGAAAGAAATCTGTAAATAAAATGAGTACTCAAGTGATGGGAAATGCTACTTTAGAGTTCCTGTTTACCAGAATGACGTGATCCTGACCTCATACATATGTAAATAGGTCTTTACAAACTCAAAATAAGTTTTGGTTAGTTCCCTTGATTATCTTTCACCCTATGAGACAACAGGTTATATTACATAAAAACAGACCATAAAAGCTTACTGCAGTTTAAGAAAAACTACAAAAAATGAATGCATATGTTTAAAATTATTTAACAATACAGGGGGCATGAAGAGCAAGGCAATGTTACCCTTGATTAACATTTAGTTTCAGGGACACCCTTGATTAACATTTAGTTTTAGGGACACCTGGGCAAAAGAAACAAAGAAAGATGTAATCAAGAGAAGACTAAAAGTCTCCCTAATAGCATGTAGGCATGTCTCCATTTACTGTACATAACCATAAACATGAAAAATACAGAAAATATACAAATAAAAAAAACAAAAGAATTTAAATTTAAAATAAAATTTAAAATGGAGTTTTAATCAAAATTTTCATCAAATATTTAGTTCAACCCACTTAACCAAGTATTGTTTAGTTAACTTGTAACATTTAAAATACACTTATTTTAATTTTATGATAATTTAGAATTATCTAAAAACATTTTTTGCCTTTACATTCACACAAAATTTATATAATTTGTTTAATATAATAATTTTCCGCACATTTTATGAACTACTCTCCTTAAAATTATTTGCTTTTTTCTATCATTATATAAATTGTAGATCATTATTAATTAAAATAACTCAAAAAATTTAACAGCTCTTTATTTTGAAGTGATTCAGCTTTACCATTAATTATAGAACATTAAAAACAAAGATAAATGAATTTATAGTAAACATTTTCTATAACTTTTGCCAAAAGCCGCACCATATCTGACCGATGTCACGGTTATTTGAGGGGAAAACGACTTTGTCCTCAAAACAGCTCTTAACCAAAATGCAAGCATCCAGATCATGAACAGAAAATTATAATCCAACTTAACTTCGGTATTGTTACCTTCATTTAGCTGCAAAGTGAAGAAGATAAGGGGGAAAGCTCTGAGAAGTGCATATAGTCTTAATGGCTGTGATGAAAACTAAGTTCTAAAAATACTTACTTTTTTTTTCCCCCCATTTTGTTCAAAGTCTTCACCAACAAATATACTTTTTAACAGGTTTCAAATGTGTGTCGAATGCTGAAGATTTGGGGAAATTAATGAAATGCAGCCTTTCATTAGATCATCTTTAAGAGGAATTTGTTTTTATTTACTTGGAGGAGAGCACCACCAGCCTAGCAAATTCCACCACGCTAAATTGTTGTAGTCTCGGCAGGGGAAATCCCAACCTTTTAGCGGGTTTCTACCCAATCGCAGACTCTACCCACTTTGCTGCTGCACTCATTTACTACTTTTTTAAATTTCATTTTCACTCAGGATTTTCATCTTTTCCATAAAATCTTGAAGATGGGGGGGAAAAAACCATTTAAGCATCAACAAAAATCCACTGTGAAAGACTTTTTTTTGTTGTTATTGTTTTTGTTTGGAAACCAAAGTAGTAACCTAGAAAGGGCCTACTGAGTGCAGAAGTCTTAGATGCTAAAGGAACAGGTTGGTACCAGCAGTTCTGGGAGGACACTCAGGGGCACGAGGGAAAATAAGGGTATCAACAACAATTACAGTCAGTTATTTCACACATCGTCGTCATCAAAAGACTTCATCGGTCACCCAATTAATGACAGGTTATTGATTCTGTTTTAGTTTTAGGTGAAACTATTTTACTTAAAATATTAACTTAATGATAGTAATAAAGATGCCATGAGCAACCAATGTTCATAGTCCCTTAATAAAAGAGAAGGGTTACTGTTTCATGTTTATTCTGATTTGTATTTAAATATTGATATTTGTTTTAGAATTTCTATAAAATGAAAAGCAGCTTTTTATAATCACTGGTCACAGATAACAAATAATGATGCACGTCAAATATATGGTCACAAATGTCTTCTAGACAATCATCAATTAAGCAGAACTAATAGCTGGATCAAGAGACATAAATCAACAGTCTTTTGGATGCAGTTCATATTTTGGTCGGTCAGACTCTCTCGCATTCACACTTTTTAGCAAACTGCATCATTCTATAGCAGACCCAAGTACTTCCCTTTGCCAGCTTCTGCGTGAAAATACAAACTACTGCTATTATATAAAAAAAAAAAAAACACCTTTCATCTATCTTAGGCTGTTCTGGTCATGTCAACTTGATTATAGAATTTTATACTGTTGTTGTTTCAAAGACTAAATGCTGTTCACATGATTTTGCTTCAATGCCAGTGAACTGGTACAGAAAACAAGAACAAAAAAGTGGTTACAAATGGCTCTATTACTGTCATCCATTGCTTGATTTCTGCTAAAAGCTTGGCTGAACGATTTCATCTTGAGCAAACACAGATGTTATGAAAAGTTTACTTTACACATCACAGTAACTGCTACAGACAAGTTGTGATGTCAGCATTATACTCATTTTTTTTGTTATTCAAAACTAATAGCGATATAGTTTTTAATTTATTAATAAGGAAAATGAAAAAGAAAATGTCTGAAAGTTGTTTTTTTGTTTATTATTCTCTTACCATTTCACACGTGAGAAAGCAGTACTAAGCATGTGATTTCATGGCCCATAATTCAGTTTATTACCAGAAATGTATCTTCTCTGTAACTTAAAATAGTTTTCCTTTTTTAAATTTATTTTCACTGTTACTACTATGCAATTACAAAAAAAACCAACATTAAATGCATTGTAAACTTCCAAATGTAAAGCATATATTCACATAGAAAAAATAAAATATTAAAGAGTTCAAACAAAACTAATTTGTAAATCTCATTGCTATAAACTATTTCAGAACTGTAAAAGTATTTCTATCTTTATAAACTGTTCAACAACTGATCATGAATATTTATACTCATTCCTGATTATATCAATCAGCAAATCTTTCAGAATCTAGCTATATACGATAATCCAGAACTGTATAGAGTTTCAAATCTTACTTCACCTTGAAGCATTCAGAACTTAACCAAAGTCGGTGTATGCAAGATATTCATTCAAACATAGGACCGATTTACAGAAAGGCTTTAAAAATTTTAATTTTCTTTTTTTTGACAAACTCATTTCTTCTTTACAAAATGCATTTAGACATCTAAACAGTATGCTGGAACTACTGCAGTTCCATAGCTAGAGAGACAATGGTGCAGTGAGACACCCAGAGACAACATCCTGTTATTACAACATTACAGATAACAGCAGGATAGTGAAGTTAGAGCCATACATGATTAAGATGTAATTAGGATGGTCATCTCTAAGCATGTATCCCTCAAATCAGTAATTTGTAGTGAAGTATGGTTAAATATGACAATTTTCACATTTGGTGTACTATTTATTGGTTAAATGTAAATTTCCAATCATTAAGTAGACTGATTATTGTTAGAAAGTTAAAAGTTTGATTAACTTTCAATCTCGCTTTGTTGTCCCCCCAGTAATATTAATTCATTTACTAGTGCACAAACAATATCGTGTCTATAAAATCTTGTTCATAAACCTCTTATCTGTTGGTCACTCATAAGAAAATGTCATTAGTTGTGAATTTTAGAAAATCTCCCATCTTAAAATCTGTCACTGTAGTGCATTTGTTGGAGCATGCCAGAGCCCCAGAATCTTATTTGGCATTAAGCACCAAACATTTTGGCTAATTCATCACTGGCACAGTATGTTAATGCAGATGTGACATAAACAGTTCCCAAATGAACCTTTAGTTTGCACTGTATGTTGTCAAGGAAATGAGGTAAAACAAAAATTAAACTGCATTGCAAAAATCTACATACTACCGAAGTTAGATTATACTCTTAACATCAGTTAAACAGGATTTGGCCAAATGAGATTCTATCGAGGCATTGTTCAGGAAAGGAAAAAAATATATAATTTATGCTGTAGTTGATAAAACAAATTAACTGTAACCTGTGAATAAAATCTAGATAAAGACAACTCTGTCCATGTAGCTTGCTTTAGCCTAACTCTTTCCCTGCCAAGGTTTTTGACATGATTTCCATTAATAGATGATATATAATCCCCCCCAAGGGCATTAGTTAATGCTTAAACTAATGATATCTAGTGCTACTGGCCAGCCATCTATCAAGTGTCACAAAAACTACATTAGATCGGTGGCTGGGAAAGAGTTAGTGGTTACAAGAAGGCAAGATGCCATAAACAATTTATATTATCACAATCTGCATTAAACACCAGCTTTATAAGTTGAGGTTTGCTGCAATTAATAGTTTACAGCATTTTGAAGAGTTTATGGTCTGTTTTGAGGACCCATGACACAAAAAAAATGCCAATCATGATTGTATATGCCTCAGATATGTTATGTAATAGGTTTCAGATTTAAGAAATAAAATTTGCTTAGAATTCTGAAAACAAGTTTAAAAAATGGTTAAGATGAACAGCACTGAGAATGTCATTACTTAATAAGATTATGTTTAAAGACATAGACTATTGAAATTAATATGAAGCATGTGATGTGTGTGGTCCAACTAAAACAAACCATAACAGGCAGACACATTTGGGCCAGCCCTGCAAGGGAGAGAACCCTGGTAAGAAAGTGTGGTGCACTTTTAACTCTGACAGGGGAATTTTTACTAGAAGTGTTCATTTTTAGATGTGGGAGGAAACTGGAGTGCCTGGTGGAAACTCAGTTGACTAGCTCATCAAGAAGTGTACAGAGAAATAATGCAGAGAAAGTATACCAAACCAAACCAAACCAGTTCCCTGGCCCTCAACCCTAGATGCAAAGTTTGCACTGAAAACAGATACAAATGCTGAAGTTGTGTAATTAGCTTTCGATAGTCTTTCAATATCATTTATTTTGTAAAGAAAATATTTACCAGCTAATAAAATACAACAATGCTGCATCAGAAACTCTCTTCTTCAGTTTTTTTTTTCCTGCAATGTAAACACCAATAGAGCACATTTATATCATCCATTTATTTAACCACATCAGGATATGCATCTCGCAAAAAGAAACTTGGCGTACCAACCGAAGTCCGCTAAAGCTTAATGTCTTGCAGCCAAAATCAGCATTCTGCACTCTTTCATGATATTCTGCGCATAAGATAAAATCTTTCCTCACTGAATATGTGGAAGCTTATCTTATTAAATTCAGACTTAACAAGTTTGGAGCCACTTGAGCTGACACCAACGTCTTGGCAGGAAATGGAACAGCAGTAATTTCGAATAAAATAACACTTAATGTACTTTGCTCACAGACACCAGCCTCATCAGCTCCCTCGTAAATAATTGCAAATGCCACATATTCCAGTATAAGAACAGACTACTTACTCAGCTGAAATGGCTCCACTGTACTCCATAGTAAATAAAATGTTTAACTTTAAAGCAATTCATCCCCTTCTTCACAGAATTATGCCATTTAAAACAACACATATGTGCATGCATACACACGTAAGTCAGTCTCTGTAGTGTCATACAAAGAAAGGGTGTTGCTGCAGACTGTCTGGTTTCCTACTTCTTTTAAAGAAAATATTTATTCCATCACTTTCCTTCTCAGAGTTGTACTAATATTTATCTTGGAAACCAGTGTACTTTGGTTATCATACTTTACATATATAAATGAGAAAGAGCAGCAAACAAGAGACAAGTTTCCAAAATTACTTAGTTTCAACAAGAGACAATTAATTCCATGCCATTTTGGATTTATTGTCCATTTGCTGTTAAATGGATGTCAGTTCCTACCACAAATTCACTCCACAAATGTTTGCTTAATGATTGGCATGTCCATTTTTTAAAATTCTGTCAAAAAAATAATAGGGGGGACTTTACATTGCATTCTGTTGATTGGATCATCAGTAGAGATGCCTATTTTTTTCTTGTTCCATTCACAGTTATCACGAGGGTTTTAGCTGTTCTATACATGAAAAATTCATTGACCATCTTTGAATGTTTACTTCTCATCAATGGTGCAGCGGGGTTCGTCCGATGTTGTTGGTAACAGGTTTTAGGTTCATTCAATTTATAGTTTATTGTGCATTTTAGTGACACTTGATAAACCATTGTTTAATTGGCTGGGATAATTTTTTTTGTTGAGAGGGAAAATAAATTAGTTCTGCTCTCAATTAAGTGTGCACTAACAGACAAATGGACTCCACAATTTTTTTGTATTTGGATGTGTAAGAAAAAACTGAGTAAAAATCATTCTGCAACATGCGTAAATCGCGTTCTTCCATAATCAGCACTCTCGCCAGAAATCACAGGAAATAAGATGCTAATCAACACATTCAATCATTTTGCCAGTGAATCTAGAACATTAACTCCAATCTTGTACTTTGTAAACTACACGCAAATTGTGACAAGAGGGAACTTGATCGAAAAGGGAGCTGCTATCCTATTGAGAGAGATCTGGTCTTGTCGTAAGCTATCCGCACGAAAGATACACCAGAGAAAACATAACATTCTTACTAACTCTATAAACGATACATTTCATGCTGAAAAACACTGAGAAAACTTTATTACACAACAGCCTATATAATAGAAACCATCAAGTTTTCCATTCTTTACTCACTAAAGAAAATTGTGATTGCTCAATAAAGCAAAATATGATAAAATATGGCTTTTCAAACAAATCAATATTTGTTGCCTGATTCATCTCCTTGACAGACTGTAGCAGAAAGTAATAAAACTAAAAGTGTCCTCATCATTCTGGTATCCATGGTAAAGTTAAGTATTACCGACTTGTTGATCCAACCATGCTAAAAAACAAACATTTACCATCAATGTTTGACAAAAATACAATGCACCCATCAGCACAATGTGCATTCATAGACACTGAAAACTGGTCAAGCTCTCACAAAGCAGGCAAATGTATCTTCCATCGAGGAAAAAAAAAGCAAGTAAAAATGGGTGTCATGGGGCATCCTACTGCAGCAAGCAGCAGAAACTTTTTGCTTTGAATAAAATAAATTGCAATTACACTAGTTTACAGGTGAATGCACAGGAAAGAATATCTCTATCGAATGAGTTTACTACTACTGATCCTGCCTTAAAGGCTGACAGCGAGACAGCGAACATTTAAATGTGTCAGACCAGAACTAATTTCTAACGAAACAAATTTTACGAAGAGTTTCCAAATGCTATAAAAAGGAACAAAATAAACACTAAATGAAAAAAAAAAAAAAAAAATGGCACATCATTCAAATTCTAAATATATAAGAAAATTACACTGCAAATAAAAAGTTACATTGTCAAGAGAAAAACCATCTATGATGATATATTGCTCTACTCCTATCTTAAATGTTCTGTGATGGCTAAACCTAAATCCGGTGGGCAGAACTATTGCTTCTAAATTACGTCAAGTTCATAAGGGAGATCACTGTTTGTCTGAGCTTTTCATCTATTCATTAAAAGCTTCGATTCCTCCCTTTTTAAATATCAAACCAGGCATTATTTAAAGCGTGTTTATTGTCATGTGTGGGGGTACTTTTGTTACAATTTCATTTTTTAACTATAGTTTTGCAATAGCTTTAACTTTTTAAAGAAATCTCAATCAACTATCTCTTTTTTTTTCAAAATCTGTTGCATAGTTTCCACGCCACTTTGGTGGTTACATACAATTAATAGTATTTTCGACAAGGATATTGGTAATCACAACTAAATATATTGCCACGCATGAAAAACTCTTAGAGTTAATCTTTATCTATGAGTATAGTTATTTGTTTTAAGATGAATTTTACATGCAAAAATATGATGATGAGACATCTACACTTAAAGTCTGGCAAGGAAAGCTGTAGAATGTTCAAATTAAATTTTTCCCATGTTTTTGCTTAAAGAAAAGAAATGCAAAGATGTGTCTAGCCACACAATAAGTATTTGAGAAAAGGGGGGGTCCGTTAGCACATACACAATTATTTGCCAGTCATGAGACTGATTTCTCAGGATCTCCTTTCCCTCAGGTGAACAATACACACCTGGAGAATAAGTCAGATCAGTGCTTTTGGTACAGTGTGTGAAGCTGCAACACTGAATCAGCAAATGCATTGCTACAGAAATATTTTAGGTTACCTACTCTTGACTAAAGATGTCTTAGGTCGTTACAAAAGTTTTGTTGGATTTTATATTATGTTAATTCAGGGTTCATTTGTCGCATGCTTGTGAAGGTGAATGTAGATAAGTTATATATCATTTTGTAGCATGTGCCTTGGCATACATTATGCAAAATCTACCTTTTTAAAAATCATGAAATGGATATTTCTTTCAGGGTTCTGGGTGGAACAGGGATAGAAAAGTTTTTGTGCCATTTTGCTTCACAAGTTCAAACTGGGCCACAGAGCTAGTGAGGCAACTCGTAACATTAAGCAAGTACGGGGCAAAGACACAGCAAATAAGTGCACAGTACAACAATGGTTCGCAAAGTATCAATCAGGAGATGTGAGCCTCAAAGATAAGGAATGTAGCAGACATCCTTCCAGCTATGATGCCAACCATCTGAAAACCTCAGTTGAAGCTAATCCAAGAAAAACAGTGCAAGAAATTGCTAGAGAGCATTTTTGTAGGCATTGCAACTGTTTCCGGCATCTTGACACAATCGGCCAAGTGAAAAACCATGACAAGTGGGTGCCAATTGAATTGAATGAACAACAACAAAATTGTGGACTGGAGATCTGCTCTTCGCTTGTCATAAGAAACAAAACGACCCATTTTTTGACCAAATCATTACCTGTGATGAAAAATGTATCCTTTATGACAATTGCAAATGGACAGCACAGTGGCTGGATAGAGACAAGGTCATGGTCACTGTCTGGTGGACTGCAACTGGTGTCATCCACTAACTTCTTGCAACCTGGTGAAACCATCACAACTAAAAAGTACTGTCATGAATTAAATGTTGTTCATCAGAAACTCTCCCAATGACAGCTGGCATTGGTGAATTGAAGAGGCCCAATCCCGCTCCATGACAATGCTCGTCTACATGTTGTAAAAGTGACTCATCAGAAACGGAACAGGTTGGGGTATGAAGTTCCCCCTCACCCAGCCTATTCACCAGACTACCACCTTTTCAAACACCTTGACAGCTTCCTCCGTATGAAATACTTCTCCAACCAAGCAGCAATTGAAACTGCCTTCCAAACAGTTTATCAAATCCAAAAATGCAGATTTGTTTCAAAATGGTTTAAATGTTCTTGTAACTTGATGGCAGAAGTGTACTGATTGTAATGGAACTTACTTCAGTTAATTAACTTCATGTTCAGCAACGATATGAAGTCTCATTGTTGTGGTAAAAAAACTGACAAAACCTTTTAACCATCTAATAAATACCATGTGCCACTTAAAACCAGGCTCATATCAGATATACTTATGGAAGAAATATTTGAAATTATACTGAAATGATTCTAAAACAGAAAAAAGTATGTTGTGTTGTGTTTATGTAAAATGTATGTATGGTTCTGCATCAAAATTTTCTTTAGAATGTGCCAAAGTTCACCATTTCAAAGTGCACTGGAGTTCCCTAAGGTAGTTCAAAACAAAAGAAAATAAAAAATGCCTCCAACTTTTACTAATTACAAAGATACTCTAGTTTGAAAATGATACTTTAAAATATGCACAAGAAAAAATCCAATGATCAGCAGTTAAAGTTTGAGTTTCTGGAAAAACTCAACTAAATTTGAAAACTCGTATCAAAAATGGTCTATGGCTTTCCTTTGTGTCACAGATTAGACCTAAAGTGAGCACCTGATCATGATGCATGAAGACAAACCATATTTGGAGCTTGATAGTTCCAAAGTTTAACAACTGTGAAGTACAGTAATTGTGTTTCCGTTATCTTTGTTTATAGTATAACCAGAATATAGAGCATGAGTGTAATACTGTTATCTTACACAGACAGCTCACTACAATAATGCCCTCGATAAGTATGCAACCAACGCATACACTTAGGTCAGAGACCAAAATGACCATGTGGATCTGTAAACAAATGTTTGGAAACAACATATCTGAGATGGCCAAAGCCTGAGGTATAATAAGCATTACTAAAAATGTTGTTTGGCCATCTTATTTCAATGGAATGAAAAAAACATCCTTCATGTATTTATTTTCAAACCATGGTCACTTCAGCCTACCAAAATTGAAATGGCTGTTAACCTGAGTACTCAAATGCATTATATTTATCATGCAAAGTAGTAAAGCGCATCTACAGACAACAGTATCAGCAACAAAATCTCAATTGTATTGAACAGAGAACCAATGGTTTCTACCAAACTACCAGGTATTTTATACTGTCTCCAAAATGAGGTTCTACTGGGGAAAGGAATAATATGCAGTATAGGTGCTGCTCTAGCATCCAACACTAATTTCATTTAGATAACTAGCAAAACATTTGGGCTGGGTCATGAAGATTCATGCACTAAATATATGCATCCTTCTCTATTTAAATCTTACAGGGATTTTTCTATCCACTATTCTCCATCATAGATGCAAGTGATATCAGCAGCTTTATATCTCTTGCATCAAAATTAATGGAAATGGCAAAATTTGCTTTAAATGGTGTTCTCCTTTGAAACCTGGCTGATTTCAATTCAGTTTTCATTTACTGACAAAAAAATGGCGATTTTTTTTTCTTCTTCTAGTTTCTTGGATTGTTTCCACACTTCCTCAACTTGCTTTTACTTGAAACATTAAGATAATAAAGGTTCTTTACAGTGCTAAAACCTTCTCTAACCTTAACATTCTATGAGACTATAACCTACATAGTATTTTGAAATCTGCTGCACTTTAACCAATATTGTATCCTTTAGAGATACCCTGGCCACTGAAGTCTTTCAGTATATAGGGAGCGTTATTAAGTTGCATCCAAACACTAGAGCTAATTTTAAGGCAGCTGATTGCAAACGACAGAGTTCAATCATTGACCAAAAAACCCAATTCTATTAAAGAATTCCTCCAAATGCCCATGCCATGTTTTTGCATTCAATCAAGAGAGAGATTAGACAGAAGAATTCTGCTGCCGTGGCACATTTTACTACAGAAAGAAAAAGCAAAATCTTTTACCTAGAAGAGGAAACGTACTTCTAGTGTCAATCAATTTGTCATAACCACCAACTTCAAATGTAGAACCATATTATGCCAAAAGCTACTGCGTCAACAAAACAAAATTTTCTACTATCATGGCCAATTGGATTTCTCAAAACTGGCAGTAGTCTGAGAGAAAAATGGCCAGGGAGTGCAAGCTCAGCAGATCATCAATCTGGAAAGTGACCAGAAGAAAGCTCAATATATTAATTAAGTAAACTTTTGATTATCTGCATTGGCTTCAGGCACATGAAAAAAAACAAAAAAACAAACAAACACACAACAGAAGTCATAAGTAATTTAAAATGGCAAAGTTTGTGCTTCACGTGCATGTGAATGCATGCCACATTTTACTATGTAAATTTCAAATGTGCAGCACACCTATAATGTTAACTCTCACTTGTGCGCATTAGCGTGTAAAGAATTTAATGTTTTTCATTGTTTTATTAAATACTTATTTATTAAAAATAAAACTGAAAAATTTGCAAATAAATTTATATAACTAAAGTGCTCTGCTGATTTTGCTTGCTGGAAATAGTCTTGTTTAAAATGAGTTGCACAGATCAAAATGTGCCTAATCATAGATTTCTCCAAATTGGTAAATTCTTGTAGGCTTTATTCCACACACGTATAAGATTTTGACAGGCTTCCACTTCTTGGCCATGTGTTATTTTAGTCCAGTTTCTTTATTTTTGCTCTCACTTTCCTTGCTGGATGATCGATTCTTGGCCAAAAATAGCATGAACAATTTCTTTGTCTGTCCTGACTAACTTGCTTTCTTGGTGTAGACTTTCCGGACAAGTTATCCATCTTTGAACTTTGACACAAGACAAAATGGGTATAATGATTTGAACTGCTATGGCATCCTCATGTTCTACCCTACTTCATGAGTGGATTTAAGACATTTTCCAATGTTGGGTACTTTACTTTGTTTCTAGATTTTGTGACTAAATATAAAATGAGCAATGTAAAATGCTTTATAATTTGAAGTAAATCATTATTATTTTCAAGCAGCTTTTCAATGTATAGTTTCCTGTAGTACTGCTTCAAAATTTTATGGCTCCTTTGTGCATGAGCTGAATTTTAGCTTGTGTGTGTTTTGGGAGAAAAATAATGAAACTTCCCATCATCTTTGACAGAGTTTCCATTCTTTCCCAAGATGTTTAGTTGTGGTATCAATGATCAAAATTCTACATTGCTTTTCCCTGATTGAAGGTGCTTCTTTGCTTGTAGCATAAACACTTTAAAGAAATGTCTTCAAAAGACTATCTTTGTTGGTACACTAATCAACAGGGAGGTTTCTAATGTTTAAAGTATCAGAGGCTCTCACATTTCTGAGAAACAGACTTTAGTCCACAGCTTTCATCTATATTTGCACCAAACAAAAGAGAGACTTAATCTTTTGATTATTTATGACCCTTAGTCCAATGTTCACTTGCACTGGATAATGTTTTCACAAAAAAATGTTTAAAATAAAGGTGTTTCATCCACAATGAAAATTTGAGTCTCATTAATCGTTAAGCAGAATGTGCACCTTTTCTCTGAAAGGATCTATTTTGTGTTCTAGAGCAGAAAGAGCTAGCCACAAATTTAATGTCTATGTATATCATAATGGTTCTTGAACTTGGAAATAAATACTGAAGATACAGTATTTGTTGGACAAATAATCATTCCCATCAAGTTTTTAGCTTTGGTCAATAAAATTGTTCCACTTACTGGCACTTCTGATTTCGGTGATAACAAGCCATTTATAAATAACTTAATTATGATTTTATAATGATGTCGTCTTCCTTATTTTTGCTTCTCAGAATTTGTGTACGACCTCAGCATTGTCTCTTTAAATATCTCAATGTTTGACTGAAATCAAATTATTCAGAGAGTTTTGATAGTAACTCCCTTACCAATACATCAAGTATGCTTAACCTTCATCTTATTCTTTTTATTATATCTGAAAAGTGTAACTAAATTCAAACACAAAGCGATATATAACAAGCAGCAGGCATTAACCCTCACCTACAGTGTAAAACAGAAGTGAAACTGCATGATATCACACATGGCAGAAAAACCACGGATGTTCACAAGAGCAGCATCTGGAAAGTTGATGGTGATGTGTTGTGCTTGTTCTGCTATTGAGCTTTGATGAGGTAGCACAATATAAAAGAAAGCATGCTAACAACGAAAAAATAATTCTAAATGAATCATGAGAAATATTTCTATGTAAAAAAATTATTTATCAAAATCAAATACCTCTGATAAGAAAAACAAAAAGTATATTTTACATTAGTTTGCTTTTGCTAGACATATTCCCCACACTTGATATTTATTCTCTTGCTGATATCACCCATACAATACAAATGCCATCAACATCATCAACAATGTCATGGCTACAGTAGGAAAATAACACAAACCCCTTCTGCTCAATGGAAATAAAATGCTTTAACAAGGTATGGTCAGAAAACATGTCCGGCAAGACCTTTAACTACTGTGTACTCTACAAGCTTCATGAATTCCCACTGGACAGCCCCGAGTTTGGAAAAACTTTCAATGTCAATGCCTTTAACCCAGAGTCAAGTACAGAAGCAAGACTATCACAGTATAGACTAATCAAGTAGTATAAAAATCAATATGTATCTGTTGAATGTCTCAATTCTACCAGGTACATTACTTTTAAAAGCTCCTAAAATTGTACCAATAAGATACAATGAGATTCAGTGCTTCAATATTTTTTTAATGAGAAAAGCACTTTAAGCCATGCACCTTGTGTACACAACGGCTAGAAGAGGGAGCAAAACGTCCAGCTTATTCCTTAGGTAACCCAAAGCTCCGATGTGCTGGTCGGGCACCTGTAGAGAAACCATCTAGACCATCTAGCCAATGATGGAATCTCTTTTAGAGAAATGGGGAAGCTAAAAGAAAAACAAACAAAAAACACCACCACCATGAAGCAAAATCACATTAAAGAGCCTCTAGCCTATTTGCCATTAAATAAGTAGAAAAGGTAGCCTGACCAGGTATTAACACAGAATTTCAATCTATTGCTAGTCTTTATTTGCCATTTTCTGCAACAACAACAACAAAAAAATATTATGTAATGCAATAACAGGTGGCTAAATTATTATAGCAGGCCACTTTTCCCCTATTAGAGAGGGAGAGATGAATGGAAGCAGAATTTTCACATTTTATATTTCACAATGTGTATAGGCAATAATACCTAATAAAGAGAAAGCAATTTTTAAATAATTTCTAGAAATCTTTCTTTCTTTTTTTTTCAAACAGTTTACTCCACTAACCCTGACCTCACGTAAAACTCTGAAGGGCTAATTATTCCACAAAGCCAGAATAATGTAATCTAATGAATGATTCCGAGGAAAACAGTTTTGAGCAAATGTAAAAAAAAAAAAAAAAACGTTGCAGGCTTCTTGTAGAATGTACTGAGAATAGAAAGTGGACATATTGAGGTGCAGAAGTGTTTTCCCAACAGATGGATGCATATATAAGTTATTATAATCAATATGTTTAAGAATGCCTCAAAATTAGTTCTTCATATTAGCAAACGGATTTCCTGTCCATCTATAAATAATTAAGATAACCATACTAAAACCACATACTCTTCAAGATCTGAGAGACTGGATCAAGTGATAAAGATGAAAAAGTTTGAACTGTAACCTATGTACTACACAGAAGTGAAAGATAATTATAGTTCCTCTCAAAATTTGAATGCTAGACAGCTGCAAAAATCAAAGTGGTAAAGGTTAAGCAAGTAACAGGAATGACTCAATAATTTGAATAATACATCGCCCATATCTTTTATTCCTATCTGAAGAGCATGTTTATTAGAGTCAGAATATCAGGGGATTATGTCTATGAAAGGCCCACAGGCCCCTATTGCTGATCAGAAAAATTTTCTATATATTAATTTAATGTGAAATTAGAAAACTTTTGGACAGAAGATTATAAGCCAAAGTACATCACATTACAATTTACAAACATAGCAACAAAAAAACCAAATCATTGAAAGCTAGGTTAATATATTTCACGTTTCTGTTGTTTTTTTTTAAATCTAGGTAAGGAAAAATAAAAACAAATGCATGTGTATGCACTGAGAGAAAACAGACAAGTGACAAAAAAGATTTACCGAAACTTTTTTAAAAAAATTAGTTTCAGAACCAAGTTTATAGAATACAGTGTAGTGAACAAATGGTTAGTATACAAATTTGGAAAAAAAATGAGAAACACTGAGCAAATATGCTGCATTAAATCACTGAATAAAAAAAATTTAACATGTTGAAAATATCCAAGAGGAGACAATCCAACATTTAAAGAAAGGCTTTAATTAAACCCAGCCTTGTTTAGATTTTAAAAGAAATTGCTATGCACAATCTAAATACAATGACATTTTAATGTAATTCAAATATTGTTTAACTCTTCTGTTTTTAGTTTATTTATCCTTGGGTGATCTATGGCCCTTTGTTATTGATTTAAACCTCTTTTTTTTTTTTAAATGGGGAAATTTCCTGTTTTACAAATTTTGTGAGTCGGATTTTACCCAAATTTTGTATCAATCAATCAAGTAGAAAAGTGCTTTTTTTTTAATTAAGAAAGCAATACATTTCATCAAATGTGCGTTGTGTTACTAAAACGTTAGTCTCAAAAGTGCCTGTTGAAGTAAGGTAATGTGGAGACAGTTAATACATGCATGTAACATGTACAGTAGCACACCATACATGCAAGTACACATCTGTATATTATGTTGCATCATCTCATCTTCAATGTGCCCCTTCTATACTAGAAGTTAATAGTTTTAAAGTAATCACTTGTCCACTAAAATGGACAAAAGTGAGAAACTATATTGGAGTACATTAGAGAGCATAAGGATGATTTTGAATATCATACATAACCAAAAACAGGAAAGGGTGAATTGAGATTTTGCGATGAAAATGGTGTGGCATCGAAATTTATACTCATGTCGACTGGATTAAAGAACATTTGGAGGGAGGGCAAAATGTAAAACTAAACCAAAGAGGCACTACAACTCAACACTCATGTGGGCATGGTCGAAACGACATGATGTAGTAAGTGTATTTGTCCATGCCCTACGCTTTTCAGGACAGTCACTTGGCCTTGCTCGTGGTCCTTTTAGGGAGTTTGTGAAACCTTCTGTCCAGCTGCAAAATTGTTGCCAAATTTAATCAATCTGGCCAAGGAATATCTGGAGGAGAATGATGTTGCCCTGACCAACAAAATTAAAGAAAGATTGAGTGGAAATGTGTTTTAGCTTTTTGACAAATCACTTGGTGATCTTGATCACCCCACTTTGGTGGTTTTGTTTTCATTTGTTGCAGAGAAGACTATGCTTACTGAAGCAGATTTGGAGTTTATAATGTCAGTAAACAGTCGCAGCATGTCAGATTCACTTGGCTGGAAGGATGTGGCAGCAGTGAATTCCAACCCAGCTTCTTCCTGCATGTGAAGTTCACACAAGATGTAAAGATCAATGAGAAACCTGAATTGATTTGTCTGTCTTGTCTTGCTTATCTGTTGCATGTTATCTCCTAGGTAACGGTGTTCCAAAAATGGTTGATTTAAAGAAATCTCTAATTGATGCTGGTGCAGTTTTTAAGCATTCCAGTAAAGCCAAAAACAGTTTGTGAGGAGATTGCCATTGAATGCAGCACTTCAATTGCTATTGTACCGATTAAATTATTCAGTTTGTATTGGACTGCGCGGAGTACATTCCGAAGACATGTGGCATCTTAACATGGCTTTTAGATCGCAAAATTCAACAGCGGAATAGCTGAAAACTCCATCAGATACACAAACAACTAGCCAAAGTCTTGGTACAAAGCTTCAATTTCTCATCAAAACACTTCAAATACTGCACAAAGCACAGAAAACCATTTTAAAAGCTGTTGTTCAAAAGATGTAACATTCTCTAATACAGAGATGTATAGCATCCTGGTTAACAATGTCTTTTAGGAACTTTTTCACAAAAGCACACCTGGCGCGATTTCAGAAAAAATAACAATCATTTCAAGTCTTTGTTGCAACTCAGTGAATAAAAAGAACTTGGAAGTGCTTTCCAAAGTTTTCGTGAAGAGTTGTCGAAGTGAGAAGCTGAAGCTTTTCCAGCGAATCATCATTCTGAAAAGTCATCGTGCTGTTGGGTCCTCATTGCAAAAGTGTGGCATTAACCGATAAATTCACAGGATATGCTCAGATAATCCCCCCCTTTTTGGTTCCTGGTGAAGAAAGAGCTAAACTGAAAAGAAAATTCCAGGTGTATGTGGCGATGCTGGCCCCAAGACAACTGCATGATCACTGCTCTTTGATTCTGGAAAATCCACAATACCCACTTTCCATTGGAGCTGCGCTGCTTCCTGCATTCTCAGCATCCCACCTGGCTCTGCCTATGTGGAGTCTCTTTTTTTTCTTCTTCAAAATTTGGCTATAGACGAGACTGCAGGAGACCGAATCTTGGAAAAGATACTTTAAAAATGTTGCTGTGGGCCTACACCATGCAGGACTTCTGGAAACTAGAGTAGCTGTAAACACAGTTCATGTATTTTAAGTTTTTCTTGATGATTTAAAGGATAATCAGATTTTTAAAAAATGAATTAAGATGCCGCTGTAGTTTAAATTATGAAAAGGGGCAAATGTTTAATCTTAAATTTTTCTCAAACATCAATTTAACAGAATTTTAAATATTTATTAATGTTGTTTCAATTTTAATACAGCAATCACAAATAACATGAATGATGTGAAAAATTATATAATTTCCTCATAATTGCTTTCATTTCCTCCCTTAAGCTTTATATTAATTTATTTAAATCAGTCAAAGTACTACTTTTCTTAATCATTGTCCAATACAGTTTAAATATTGACAATAGCGGGTTTAAAATCCATGCATATTTCATTGTCTTTTTCTTCTGTTGTAAGATAGATAAATGGAAGAAAAATAAATCTATCCTTTCACAAACATGTATATGATTATCTTAGCAACTAACAAATTCAGCACAATGAAAGAAAACCAAAACATCAGTGCATCATCATCCACTATAATAAGTAGCTCAAGATTATTATAAATGGCAAATGTGATAAAATTTACTTCAATTTAAAATTCCATATTTGATTTTGATAACTAATGAAATCTATTTGCTGTTAATTAGAATCACAAAAATTAATACTCCATTATACTGTTACAATAAAAACACCAAATCATAGTCTTAGTTCAGTGAATCATAATTCTGACCTGAACATCATTTATATAAGGAACACGCGCAGAGTCAGAGAGCAAGCGAGGATCCGACCACAATGCATCAAACAAATTGGTATCCACTGGCACCAATAAGCTTTACACAGTAATGAAAACAAGAGAGTCATTTTTCCATAAATAAAGTGGCTTTTAGATATAGTTATGAACTTGTCAGTATGGAGGAGATTACATAATATAAAATGCATTCTGTATTATATTCACTCAGCGTATTAAGCTATTTTGGGGTAACTGACACATTTACGTATAATTCAAAATTCAAATTATGCACGCATAAAAAACTTAGTATTTGTGAAGTTAATGCTTTTACGATGATCCTAGTAAAATTCTAACAATCAGATATACCCACAGAAAAAAAAATTCTAGCTAGAACTCAAACTTTTTTGCTTTTAAAAAAAAGAAAAGAAAAAAGTTAAAATTGCTAGCATATAGGTTTACCAACTTGCTGAAACAAAACAAGAAGGAAAAGGGAAATTAAGTAACATAAGCAATGATCTTTGACACTCCTTTAAAGCAGTTATAGCAAGGAATTTCTGATTACCAATATTAAAAAAAAATTTCAACAAATTTTATTCTTATCAAAATCAAAATCCCTGTAATTGCATTTCCTAAGGACCACAATTTCACTCATCATATCATTAACTTCTCATTCCATGGACATAAATCTTTGATATTCATTCTGATTCTTTGTTTTTGTTTTCATTAGCTGCTACACAGCAGACAATTTTCAGACTGGAACTGATAGCAGAGTTCCATTAAACGTAAATCACAGATCATCTGAAAAAATTTGTCCGTCACCACATTGATGTAAAAAGATCGAATTAAAACTGGAAATTTCTCTCTCTTTTTTTTAACTGAACATTAAATTTAATTTGATTTTTTTTCCTTTTGTATTTGACATGCAATCAGATTTATTTATCAACTTGTCCATAAGAAAATCTTTGCTATATATACACATCCAAATGGAAAAAATTTAATTTCCAAAATTGGTTCCACCACACATGAAGTCCAACTTTGTCCAAAACTGCACCAGAAATTTGGACAGAATTGTCATAAAAACTTAGTCTTTCAATGATGAAGTCCACCCACTTTGATAATTTATTTTTAAAAATTGTAATTGAACGTATGGTTATTCCCAAAATACGAAACATTAACTCGTTTGCTTTCAGCTCAATATGCCTCAACTTTCTTTCTTGTGATTTTACATTTTAAATGAGTTTTGTTTAAGTTTTAATAATTTAAAAAATAAAATTAGAAAACTTACATCAAATGTATTTTTCATGCAATTCAAATTATTTGTTAAACAAATCTCATGTTTTTCAACTAAAGAATTTCTGTTCCAACAAGTTTTGCATCTTCCAGTTATTTCTTCACCTTCAGAATCAGTGGCAAATTAGCTCTGATTAGGTATGTGATCTTTATACAATACTGATAATAAACCATCAATTCAGAAGTTTGATTAGTCAGACATACAGTACAACAAAACCCTATCTTGGTTAATGCCTATTTGGGTAGCTTTTTTAAATAGCTGTCTCTGGCAGCGGTTTCATCAAGTTACTGCATACATACCATGGTAGGTTTGCTTGGTTTCCATACATAAATAACAAACAATATGTTAACAAATACACTTGCATCAATACTGTAGACAACATAATTACCAATAAGAAAAACATGAACAATGCTCTTTCACTTCACGAAAACTGAAACAACTATTTTTTTTATCCTTCAACATATCTGCTTCATAAGATCAATTAAGAGAATTATATCAGTGAAAACTTCAGGCATTAGTTCTTAAAACAGCTAATGACACTTTTGGATGATCCATTTGAATTAAGTACAAAAAAATTAATAAACATCAAATGCATTGGAAACTGATTTATCTAGTAGAATAATTCAGACATTTTCATAAAAATGAGTCAGAAAATTTGTTGAGGGATTTGGTGTATCTCTGTTCATTATTGGAGGTTCTATGTTATATATATTTTATGAACAAGTACCATTAGTATTAGTGGACATGATGGATGAATCAATCATAGATATTACAAAACAGAAAAAAGTTTCAGCTACTGATAGCTGAAAAGCTGTCATTGTTGATTTGTAAGTCATATGACATGATAGATGTAAAGCCAGACTTTCAGACTCTCAGAATTAGCAAAACAGTCACTTTTTATTTGTATTAAGCCAATCACAGAAATTAACCTTTGATAATTCAGACTTAATTCTGAAAATATGAATGGTTTCCTGAAATAAAAGAAAACAAATACACAAAGAAAACCTTTTGATAACTGTAGTTTTATAAAAGGATCTTCTGGTTATTCAGCTAAACATTATCTAATGACATTAAGTTCTTTTGTCAAAGAGACAAGATGATGATTACAGTGATCAAGCACATACGCAATACAAAGATTCACATAAGACAGCATCAGTCCCTGGTTTGCTCAAGTAATTATCTTAAGTAAATAATAAGCATTTCCTTAAGTATCCTTTAAAAATTTCATAGAAACTGAAGTAATGTGAAAACAGGAAATATATGATCACATTTATAGCACCCAAATTTGAAATTAGCATTCATAGAATTGCAAAAGAATTTCTTTTTAAATCTAATTTTAAAAAAGTTTGATTTTTAAAAAAATTTTAAAGTGCATGCAAGCAGTTCTTCAAAAGTCATTTTATCTGGCATGCGCATAATTATACCTCCAGGTCAATAGTATTCTCATAACTAAGAAAAGTTTCTTATACATTTTTTTCCTAGACAGAACTTCTTGATATATGCAAAGATGCACAAAGTATGAGGAATTATACAGTGTGTACTCCTCATCTACCACCTTGTTACTAGTGAGAGAAAATTGAAACTATGGATATTATTCATCTCAGTTTTCTATGTAAACTACACAAGAGGTAGCAATGATAGCCAGCTTGCAGTTTATTTTATTTAATGGTGTTTGTCATTGCAACTAAGTCTTTTTAAAAAGAAGAAGAAAAAAATGGATACATGAGCATCCTTATACCTTCTGATACATTTTTCAAAAATTAAATTTCCATATTGCCATGAAGATAGTTATAAAAAGTAACCATTTATAAACACAAACTTATTGTTAAAATTTACTCTTTGTGGTCAGGAAAACAAAAGGATAATTCCTTGTAATAATCTACTCTTTATCTTGGCTTTGCGAGACGGATTAAATTTTTGTCTGTTCCCTGCAATGCTGCATTGTACCTCAAAATGCACCCCTACATATTTTCTGTTGTATAATATTTCACTGACTGCATATTTGATTGTGTAAGGCTTTTACTTCACTGGACAATTGAAATTTTCTTGTGTAATGAGAGTTGCTTGTGTCTTTTTAAGGGTCTCTGGTAAAATACAGCTGATTATTGCAATTCCACATAATATTCGTCCATTAAGGAAGAATTGCAGAAGTATGTATAATAAACATTTTCATAAGAGAAACAAGAAAAGGGTTGGCACAAACTATATTGTAGTTTCTCAACCACACTAATTTTCATGAAATATATGTTAATGTAGTATGATAATAAACAATTACTCATACATATACTTAGTATCTTGTCTAATATTTTACCTGTACATTTACAGGTTTTGCAAGTTGGACATATATGGGATTGCGCTGTAAGGATGAATATCCAACCAATTAGTTAAGGAATATATATATAGAAATAATATATAATTAAATATTTTGGTCCATCAACAAACAAATTGACATTAACACTTTATTTCATCCAAAAATGAGGTTAATTTCTTGTCTCTACTCATAACATATTTCCAATATAGAAAAAAGCATAATTTTAATAAGCCTTTGCTATTGTTTACTCAAGCATTTACAAAATTAAATTTTAATATACATGATCTGCTTTATTCTACTATTAAAATTATTTGCTTATTTAGTCGTAAAATTTTAAACTTTTGTTACCTCTTTTAAAAAAAACAAAAAACCAATATACAAATTAATGTAAATTAACTTCATTTCATATTTTTAAAATATTTGAACGTATACTGAAAAGTGAACATTTAGAAATCATAGACTTCACCAAAATAAAAGGTAGACTAAAATAGAATCATTTTAATGTTTTTACGCTTTTGTAAGTATTCAGTAACAAAAAGAAAAAACTTTCAGAGCTCTAGCTAAACTAGTTTACAAGCCATTTGCATCAGCTAATGTTGGACTAGCCCACAATAAATTCTATAGCATCAACAACATACTGCATTCACTAGGATATCCAATAGCATGTGATGGCAATAACAAGAGCTAACAAAATCAATAAGCCATGTAAAAAATTTTAAGCCAATAACTTCTGACAATCCACAGTCGAAATTAAGTACAATGCCTTCTAAAATAAACAAGATTTAGAGCTCCATGTTCTGGAAGTAATGACTCAGTTACTGGAGCCAGCATTGAGTAGAGACATAGGGTAAGTCTGATGAGAAATCAGAAAATTCTTAGAGTTTTCTGATACTAGCAAAATTGCTCACTAATCAAACAAAATTTCTATAAAAGCAGCTATTGAACATGGTGCAATTACTATTTTTTTGCATACATATATGCTACATTTTTCTTTTCAATGAATAAACAAAACATTTTTCAAAGTACTCATCTGAAACATTGTTGGAATGGTAATAAGCAGGCCTGGAGTGGATCTCTACACAAAGGTTCAAAAATACTATGACACTAGGCATATGGGTAAAGAAACATTTTTAAATAAATAGTTTTTAAGTGGTTAGGTTTTGGAAAATAATTTAAAGAATAAAGTTAATTTTCTGTCTTGCTAACCAAGAAAGGAAGAGATTCAGAAAACTGTACGGTTACCAAGTTACCAAAAGTAGAATTAAACTACTAAAGAAAACTTTTAAAAAAAATACTTCTGCAACTAATTTACTAAAATATACTTTAGTGTGAGCTGAATATTATTTCCAACAATGAACTTTATTAATAATTAAAATTGTATATACATATTATCAACTTCAGTAGTTCATTGGTGTTGCTTTCCTCTTATCAATTCTATTGTAAGGAGAATATAATAATACATACACTGTTAAAAATATGTATTAATCTTGTTTGATTTTCTTTAAAAATAGAATTTAAGCCTTTTATAATTAAAGAAAATTGTGTTATTCATTAAGAACATGTCAAAACATGCACCTTAAGTAGCATATTATTCTGGATTCCTAATTTGGTCTTTCCTGAAAACTGGTGTAATGAAGATTTTTCTTGGCCATTTACAACTAATAAATCCATATTTCAAAAATTCTGTTTTAACAGAGATTGATAAACAGCCAGTGTTTTGTGTATAAACGGTACCAGTTTAAATTTTGAACTGATGCTGAGGAGGATGTTTTTCCAATTAGTGAGCGCAAAAGAGAAAACAGGTAGTTGGGAAAGATGTGCACTAATCAGCACAGAGAAGAATAGCAGACTCGATATAAAGCAACCAGCAGCAGGTACAGCAGCTAAGTTGACTGAACAATAAACCAGGCTAATTAAAACTATTATTCTAGTTTGGAAATTGACGACTTCAACCATTTGAATGCAAGCAGAATCATTCAACTAACACAGCGTAAAAAAATCAAACAAAATTATATACAGATCTCCACACTTGTAGTAAAATGAAAGAACTTTCTTTATGAATTATATTGATCACCAGACTTTTGGAACAAAATATCCTGACTGACTTAAATCAGACTTGAACTTATGGGATTATAAAATGACCTTGCAGTGTATCATGTAATATTTTGTGGCAATAGTTAAATGGTATATTCTAAATAATGTCAACAATAATAGTGATATGATCATTCTAATAATCAAAATAGTTGTATTCATCAAGTGCAATTAGTAACATTGCAAAGCTATTTGTTATATCATTTAATAATGATAGACAAAGCAAACTTACAATACCGCACCCCACTATTTGAAGTGGTCACATTGAGCAATTTTTGGTTCATTAAATTGCATTTATTTACATCTAAACAGACTCAGCAATCTTATTTAATAAACGTAAAGTTGTACTTTAAATGGCACTTAACACTAATTATGAACTTTCAAGATTTACCTAAGATAAATGTCACTAATGTCCTGATGATGGGCAGTAGATTAGTGTATCACACTTGCTACTCATTATGCTAAAAATCAGTGAGAGCCATTTCTTCTGTACCACCCCACTGTCGGTTTCTTATTGGTACCCAAGCTTCCTTCTCCTACTAATCAGAAAGTCAGTTTCCATAACCACTGAAATTGGTTACATATGGCCTACACATACATAGGATAATACCCTGACAAGGATATACAAGGGTGATTTTCATACATAAAAAACCACCTCACCTTGTTTTAGGTTGTTTCTTTTTTTTTTTTTAAAGGTGAAGTCCATAAATTTTACATAAACTGCTGTTTTGATGTTGGTCCTTGAAAGTTAAAACCTAATTTGAATATATATTTAAACGACTTGCAGTTTCGAAAGATGACAACTCCAAACCAGCCATATGACTGAGTTTGACAATTTCTGTGCATGCAGTCTGCACTACTGCATCATGCACAGTTGTTGACAAGACAAAATCAAGAGAGAACGTGTCTTGATGTGCTGGCACCACCAGCATCACTCCCTAGCTAATGAAGCATCATCAGTGACACTGGTCCAATCACACAGTGCAAATGAAATGTTGCTATAGCAATCTTAATAAGCCAGAACTATATGTACAGAACATCCGACCACACATCTTGGGAAAAATGGCTCATGACAGCAGGTCATCTGTATTCCCACCATCAATGTGGAGCTGGCCACTCAAAAAATGCATAATTGTTACTCAATTAGATAAACAAAAATTTGCATACAAACAACTGACTTGGGCCCGGAAGTAGACCAAAGATGTGGAACCTAGCTTTGACCATTTTATGAATTCCTTTCTACCTCTATGATACATGATTTAAAGAACATATGTAATTTATTCATTATTAAAAATACCTTTATTTAAAGATTTGTTATGCAGAAAGCAGACACAATGTGTAACAAAAGTACAGCCACACAATGTACTAAGGAATACGTAACTGGTTGGACACGACCTTTCATGAAAAATGTATATGATGAAGGGGAATTGAATGGCCTCCTAGAAGCCAAGATTTGACTCCCTTAGATTTTGTTTTTTTTATTTTGCAGTTATCTGAAGTTTGTTTACAACAAGCTAAGAACACTTGAGGAGTTAAAAGCTAACATCCAACAGGGATGAAATAGCATCACTCATAAGCAATTACAAAATTTCACCACATCTTTAAATAACAGAATTAACAAGTGCACAAAAGTAGTAAATATTCAAACTAAAAATTATATGGGGCTTGATTTTTGTTATGCCTAATATACGTATATAAAAAAGGTATTTAAGCATTTGTTGTTTTTTTTTTCAAATTACTTTACTAAAATCTACTCCTCATGCCAGTTCACCTTCAATACTAAAGAGCTCAAGGGTATTTAATCTGTCCAATGTCAATGTGCTGCACAAGAAATTTTTGATGAGCTTCAGTTTGTTGAATACAAAGTGCTGTACAGACATTGCTGAAAAATCTCTTCCAATTTGAAGCACAAAATCTTGTTCAGAAGATTCAATGGGTTAAGAGAACGTTTTCAAAAAACTGGCAACATGTATAATCTTTAGATGACATTTTTTTTTCAACTCAGTCATGAAAACATCACTTCAGATCTCTCTAGATCCTTAGACATCCTGAGGCCCTGGATAACTGCCCCAGCAATCTTCCCCATTCTGACATTATTGCTTCTCAGTCATAATTATATGGAAGGACTAATGCAAAAACAAAATCAAATCAAAACAGCTGTTTAGCTGACACACACACATATATATATATATATATTTTTTTTTCCAGCAAATTGTAAAGCTCTTGATTTTAATCTTAGATTTCATTCATAACCTACATCTTCCCCTATCATTTCTTTTATAAGCAAAATGTGGATACAAATAAGTCTACTTATACTGTGTGCATACTGGTTTAAATACGGTATACAATTTTGTCAAGATTTAAGACTTTTTAAATGTTGAGCATACAACTGAAGTATGCTTTTCTGTTCGCATGGAACTATTTGCACCTGCCTTAAAGAAAACGAATTTGCTTCGTCTTTCAAATATGAGACTATCTGGCATCAGAAAATAATATTTCAGCCTCTAGAAAACCTTTCATAGCTCTGAAAGAAAGAAAACAAAGACCAGCTTAGTTCATTAAACCACAATAGTTGATTTCCTCAACAGAAACTTTTGTTTCGCTCCTGCAGATGTTGATAACATTAATAAATAAAACTTTTCCTGGTCTCACTGATCAAAAAGTGTCATTAAAAGCATTTTCCCCACTGGTAGTTTTGGAAGCAAAGAGTTGTATTAAAATGTTGTGGCAAGAGCCATTATGATGAAGTGTTTAATTACTAATATCCCTTATATGCTACAAGGGAATCGTATGGTGATTCTCCAATATCTGGGCATCAGTCTTGACTTATTTCTTAGCAAGAAATTTTCTGCTTGAACAAGCATCAATTAAATTGTGAATGTCCATCATAAAAGTCTTCAATGTTCAACCCAATGGCAATTTTAATAAATGTGACCCATGGGTTGGTCTATTCAATAGTGCATTTAAACCAAACAGTGGATGTCTTATAGAAATTACAAAGGTGGTACTAGATAAACAAAATATGTAAGATATCCCTTTTGAAGAGGGAGCACGCATACTGTATGCAAGATGCGCTGCAAGAACTAGAATCACCAATCATTGACAAATAGGATATTTTTTTGCTTTTTCATTAAGGCTCAATGAAGTCAACATGATTTAAACGCACAGCAGACTCAGCAGGGAAATTCTGGCATTACCCACACATATCATAAAAGTGAAATTTAAGATTTTCTGAAATCATTAAAACAATGATATTAATAGCAAAAAAAAAAAAGATTTTAGCTAATTGAATTAAGTCTAATGTTGACAAACTTCCATGCTCATTAAAAATTTTAAAAAAGCTCTTTACTTAGCAAAATGAAAGCTAAGCTCTAAATAATTCTATAGTTAGTCAAATAAAAATGACAAATAAGAAAATCACAAAATAAAACAAAAAAAACAATGGTTGCATGAGGGCTTAAGCTGCAAGATCTAATGGACAGAATTAAAAATATAATTTATTCATTATTAAAAGTTTGTTATGCAGCAATCATATACAGGGTGAGTCCAGCCATACACAATTTCCTAATGTATAGGTCATGCCCCAAACACAGAATGCCCTGCACAAGCCTAGTAATTATGCAATCAGTTCTGCTCCTTATCTGGGATTGGGTAATCAATCACAATCTGTGTAATCTCATGGGGTGAACAATGATGCACTAAGCTTATTTGATGATTGACTAACATTCAAGGTTTACCTTTTACATGTCATTAGTTTGATAGGAGTGGCTGTTATCAAATTGTTATTTATTATACTGGAATGTTTTACACTGAGATGAACTAATCTGTGATGTTATAATTTAGAATCAATTAACTGTGTGATGTAATAAAAATCCTTATGAAATGCTTCCAAAGTTGTAGCTCATTCTGTGTTATCAGTCAAGTGGGCAGTTCCATGGATTAAGCAAGCAGATATGGAGTTCCTGGGAATGGGGCAATTAACATGCATAGTCTGCTGACTGGGTACTTCAGCAAATTATTTAACATGTGCAGACCTGGTTGGATACTACATTTCCTGGAAAATTGATAGGAAAAACAGGGCCAACTGAATGGCCTCCTAGAACCTAGACTTTTAAAAATCCACAGGGAACACTGACAAAATATCAACAAACTGCTCGTAAGATTTACTAAAGCCCTTATTCGTACTTCATGTTATTAAACAGCAAGTAACTGAATTCATCAAGTGTAGGCACACAAAAATAGCATAGTTAATAAACTCAGTTTGAATCCTAGTTTGGATGGGCTCAGTTTAGCATATCTTCGTTTGAACAGCTGACCACTTGGGTTTCCCCAATATATCTTAATAAATAAAGAGTTCCAGTAAGAACTTTCTGTATATGCATATAACTAGCATTCAGGCCCTATTCTCCTCTGCCTGGTTTAGAAAACCAAAACCAGGTGGCCTCAGATAAAGCTACTGTACTGGGCATGCATAGTGTGTGCTTCACCCATTTTAGCAGCAGTTTTCAGCTTAGAGTAATTATGATTAAGTACAAACATTGGTAGATACTTATACATATGGTAACAAATGCCTTTCCTTGTGTCAGCTACCTAATAATGATACAAGCATGCATGCAGTTCTGTGATAGGATGGCATGATTAAACAACAGCATGACAACAGAAATCTAATAATATCAGTACTATTTAACTGAATTATCTCTAAATTTTCCATAATTTTTATTAGATAGGTGCATCTTAATGTAAAGTATCTAATTTTTATAGTACAAAAGAATGAAAAAAATCTATTTCAAGACTCAACATACTGATCGATCTTGGTTAACTTCTGATTTAAAGGTACTTAGTTATAAGAGAGATTTAATACAAGTTGATAATCTAAAAAAACCACATCAAACAAATGTTATCTTGTTGCTATCTAACTGCCATAATAAATTGTCCTGCCTCATTTAAGTAGTTGGATATACAGAACATTTTACACACTTTCACCAACATTAAAATTTTCCAAGCATCCTACATCCATTTTACTAAAACACTTAGTGATTGCATCCTTAATTTTTTCTGTTGAGATGAGTTCATGCTCATCACTGGTTTAACCAGTGTGTGCAATCTTTTTATGATTACCCAAATGGCATGTTGTCAGAAATGTTTAAAAGTTTACCTGCAAAGTCATCTCACCTGAAAAATCAAGATCAATCTTTCTTTACTTTATCAGTTGTATGTTCTTTGAGTGCACCAAGCATCTGCATGGAATTTCCATACAAAGGACCTCTATGATGATGAACACATATACCTAGTCACAGAAATACCAATCATCATTCATCTAAACTTTTTCTTTGACTTGCAACAACACCTTTCATTAATTAATATCGCTTTTCTTTTAAAAACTATGCATGGTGGCAATTTAAAACTGCTGGCTGGCTGTATCACACCACAACTCTTCTGGTACTTGTTGTAATCACGTGTGCAGACAACCATATCACATGATCCTTTTGCCACAATTAGCATGTTAGAAAGCATATCAAAGATCACTGGTGATTGATCTGAATTACTGATCTGTTCTATCATATAACCCTTAACATCTCAATAAAATGCAGAACTGGAATTAGACCAGCTTCTCTCCAAAATCTAATGGCAGATGATGACTTACAGATGCTCTTCAATTGAAGGAAAGGCCATTTTGCTTTTAAAACTTTTGTAGCCATCTGTGCAAAGCCTGAAACTCACTTTACAAAATAGCACAAAGCTCTCATTATTCCAGTAGCTTCAGTGATAAGCATTTAAATACTAACAACTTTACCTACCATACAGTTTTACATATAAATACGGAGAGTTCTTCCAATTTAAGGCATTCTCTATTTTTCAGCCAACCATGTGTTTCATTAGCTGTTCATATCACCAAGGGATATTTGCTTCATCAACATTCAAATCATGAACCATACTCTTATTGCCATTTTCCTCAGTAAATGGGATGTTTAAGTCAACAACCTCTAGAGAGTGAAACTGTTTATCTCCAATAAGTACACAAACATGAATTGATAACAGAACCTGCTAAATTTAGAGTAAAGAATGATAAAATGGATTCAACTGCATTCATCAATAACCAATGCTGAGTTATCATTTTTTTTCTGTAGCAGTCTTTTCCAAAGTATGAGAAAAATGTTTTGCACTGATGATGAATATAAGATGTTCTATACATTGACTAGTTTTTTGTTTTTCTTGTAATAAAACTACAGAGTTTTAATAAATGATATATAGATATTTTATAAAAAAACAACAAAAAACCATTTAATATAAATTTAAAAGAGGAATATAATATTTTCTCATTTTAGATGTTTTACTGCTTTTTATCAAAAACCTATTATATTCTTTGTCTAAAGGCATGTATACATACCTTATCATGACATATCATAAACAATGCATTCTTTCTAAAATCTGAATGATTTGCTAGGTAACACCTGTCATAAAACCTTACATATCTGATCCAAATTGATATTTTAAGGTTAAAACAGAAATTTCTTCAACCATTCTATACATTTCCTAACAGTTCAACAAACATGAGATGCGTGCTTAACAGACAAACATTGTTCAAATCTTGTAAATCAAAAATCTTTATATATACAGAGTGAGTCAAAAGTAGCACCAAGTTTCTGGGAAGTCATGCTCATGTTGTTGTTGATATGTTACCTTGATGTTGTTAATACCTTTCTTTTGGCCCAGGGTACAAGATCAGGACTGTTATCTCCAGCAAGATGGAGCCCTACCTCATTATGCACATGTTCGCCAGCGGCTTGATGAAAACTTTCCTGGAAAGTGGATCGGACGCCGCGGTCCGATTGAGTGGCCGGCACGCTCCCCAGACCTCACACTGGCAGATTTTTATTTGGGGGACCCTTAAAGACCTTATTTATCGTGAAAAGCCTCGTACTATTCATGAATTGAAAGCTAAAATCACTGAAAAGTTTCAGGAAATTGATAGCGAACTCTGCAAGCGTGTGTATCACTCTGTGCCTGCTCGATTGCAATCGTGCATTGATCACGAGGGAAGACAATTTGAACATTGAAACTAAAACAGCCTGTTACGATTCCTTATTCCCTGAATAAATGGAATAATTTGAAATAATTAGTTTGAAAACATGTCTTTCATTTATTTCTACCTTCTTGCATACTGTAATACAAATGGCAAACAAACAACAAACTGACAGCCCTGAAACAGGAATTGGGCCCTACTTTTGACTCACCCCCACCCCATATATCAGTGAGATGATAACTTCCTCTGTCAACAGATCTGTCGTCTTTTATTAGTTCTGATCAGAAGATCAGAATCTGATTTTCTCCAGTCACCCTGATTTGGTCCCAACAAGACTTTTAGCAAGTAATTAACAAGCAACTACTCCTCCAGGAACAGTGCCAGTTATAGCACCACAGACTTCTTAATCTCAGAAGTGATGGGTTTTGAGGGTATAATTTTCCAGACAGTGAGAAAACTAACATGGCCTATAAAACAAACCACAGATCTGCATTATTTGAAAATTATAATGCCGCCATTTTGTACCAATATCTGCAAATAACTCTTGACTGAAGAAGAAACAAAAATAAAAGTCAACAGATTAAAAATGCAAACTATGCAATAGCTACAGATCCTTAGTTAAGCCAACATTAGCAACATTTGCAAAACCAACTCATCTATATAGAATCACCTAATACATTTTCTGTGTACAGATCACTAGTCTGCAAGAAGCCAAATTACTAAAGCATCATTTATCTTTCAAATAATAAAGACAAATCATATTCCCTGATCAAGTTTGCTTCAGGGACCTTAGGCATTAATACTTTAATTATGCAGTTTGTCCTTTCTTTAAAAAGAAAGAGATCAACCATCCATTTTTTAATTTTTATTCTTAATATTTCACGATTTTGGGAAGCAGATTGTTTGTCTGTCTGTTCGTAGTTAGCAGAATTTTAGGGCTGAACAACTGAATCACCTCTCCACCTTGCTCCCCGCCCCATACATCTTTTTCCACTTCCCAAGCTATTTTCATGTTACCAACATATTAAAAATTAAACAGAAAAGCAATAAAACTACTGTAGCTACAAACTGCTGATGTTGACTAATTCTAAAATTGGAAGACATGGATGAAAATTAAGGCAGCTGTGAAATTAATTGCTTGTTATGGTTTGCATCAGTAGTATAAAGTTTCATTAACTGATAAATACTGAAGTTAATAGGAAAACATGTATTTATGTTTTCTAATAAAATGTTGATAAATTAAAAGATGGCAGGATGTAAAATTACATAATTTCCTATCATGACTTATGTAATAATAAAAGGAAATAGTCTACGTACAATACCCTGTACCAGACTGCATATTGAAAGAGGAGGGGGCAACTGTTTGAATCCTGAGCTTCAATTACATCATCAGCCACATTTATGTACATGCTGCCGACATGTCTGCTTGGTACATTTTAGAAACAATTAAGATGATCAACTGTACATTTTTAGATATAATTCCAGTCCAGGGCAGTAAAGTCTGCACTAACACAGAAAGTCTTCTAAACACATGGATATGCTCGAGATCTTTTGATCAAATGCAAAGTTAAATCATGAAATAAAGATGGTAGCAGAACTGTGTGGAAAACTATCAGCAGTGTTAGAGATAAGGAAAACAGAGAGGACACCGCTTCACATAGCCACAACACAATACAAGAAAGTCTAGAGACCTAACAGCTGATAAATGCACTGGATGAAGCCAGCAAATCAGATGCAGTGCCATTGTGCCTGGACTTCTGCTTAAAATGCAAGGCAGCATACTCATTTTAAAAATAAATGCATACATACATACATACATGGAAAGGATTCAGAAATAAGAGCAACTCTGGGTTGGCTAAGGGAGAAAAATCTTCCAACTGAAGTTAATGAAATTGAGACATTTTTAGATTTGCTTACTCAATTGAGACATCATGGGTTAGTCCAAAAATCAAAAAAAATTTACAAGTGAGAAACTAAGATGGACTAAGTCTTTTTTCTTTTTTACTGACAAAAGTAGGTGAATGTAACCAAATGTGATGCCAATGTACAAGTGCTGATGAATAATCAAATTGTTTGTGTACTTAAATTAATGGCTAAGATTTAATTCAGCTAACATCAAAAGCAGACAGTGTCATGTTGGTCATCACAACAAACGCTGCAGACCATAAGAATACCTGACTTTACCTGAAAGTAAAGAAATTTAAATTTACGTGTTAAAGTCCATGCCATGGATAATAATCAACAAATGCGCTGAGGTAAAATTTCAATTAGATTGGATTTTACTTCAAAATAAACAGCAACGTTAAAATGGCAGAAAACAAAAGGTTGCATAATTAAAGCAAAAATGTCTGTATGTTTTAAATTGCTAATCTTAAGCAAGTAAACTCTTTGGAGATTTTAGTAAAAAATGCTCAAATAGGAACATCAGATGATGAGAGCTAATTTTCATCTCATCATTAAGTCATTTCTGCAGGCCACTGCTCCATTTTTTTAAAAGTATATCATTAGTTAGTCATCTTCTAAGCATCTATTTTTTTTAAAATGGTGTCACTTGCAGCGAAAGACAACGTGATGGGTTGTACGAAGACTAATGATACCGATTAGGGTGCCATTTCTTTCTGCATGTAATAGATTCGGTCATTTGCTGGGAAATAGCTTAGACTTAAATCCAAGTAAAAAATCTTGGTGTGCTAAACAAATCAAAAGCAGAAGAGAGTCTCGGAAATGTTCACGACAATGAAGTGCATCGGTCTGTGTGCTGAAGGAGACTATGCAAAGTACCAAAACTTACAGAAGTGCTTGTGTGAATCTGCTAGAACCATCTAAAACTTCAATGGATCAAGCTGTAACAACACAACTGGTGTATATTAAATTGGTTTCAAGGCTTATTCATCTGTAGCAATAATTTTTTTTAAAAATAAAAAAAAAAATTCTTTTTCAAACATCCCTTCAGATAATTAAAACAAAAATGCCAGTATATTTTAATAATCAATGTTCGTCCTCAGCAAAACAAACTGTGGACATGAAATAAAAAAAACCTGCAAATATAAGCAAAACAAGTGTAATTTGCAGATTTCTCCACTTACAAATATATAGTATTAAAAGGAATTAATGAAACAAGTGTATTGTATTCATATAATGGTAGTTTTAAAACATGAATAATGATCGAATAATTTGTAGGCGCACTAGAAGACCTAGTCAGAATCTTCACGCCCTCCAAACTCAATACAAGTCTAGAATTTGTGAGAGTATGGCAAAAAAAGTGTTTAATGCTCCCTAACCCAACAGGCATGCTCCATGGCATTCATCTATACACTGTACGCAGTCTTACTGATGTATGCAGCTGCACAGAGAGACATTTTACAAAATGAGCCAAGTGCCATCTATCACAAACCAGCAGTACTTAAAAAGAAGAGAGAGATCCAATTTATGTCGAAAGCTAATTTTTATTCTGAAATAGTACAAGTAAACAATCTTGTAAGCATTTGTTTCAATAATATGACGACCCTGGTAAATAAACGGATAAATAGTCTGGTTTATTAGCCATTAGGAAAGTAAAACAGCAAAAAAATACAATAACCATATCAATTCTAATGTAGGTGAGGCACATTTTAGAGGCCCTAATACATCATCAAGTGCTCTTTGCCTCACCGCAGATTTTGATACAACTGGAGGTACATCTGGGCTCCCTCAAGTTGGGTTGCAAAGTTACAGCCCCAACTTTCACTAGTTCTAGAGTAACTGATACATAGCATAAACACATCTAAATGCATTAGTAGTACCAAAAACAGCATAAAGTCAGTTTATTTTATCAAACAGAACCAATGTAAGCTATAACAAGAACAGGAATCCTATAAAATTAGCTATCATTAGCAGGTAAGTTAAGGAGTTTACTTATAACATGTTCAGGTATAGAAAGAATATGATACAATTATTAATAAATGTCAACAATATATTTACCTTTGGCAAACAAATAGCACCAAAACTGCAAATAATTTGATTACAAAATATGTATTTTTTTTAAGGGGTAGATAGGCTGGCCGTAAGATTTAGACAATTTTATTATAGAATTTAGTTATGGTATCAGTACCCATAAATAATAAAGGTGGTCTCAAAAAAACAAAAAAAAACAATCAGGTTTACTAGCAGAGTCTGTGAAACAACCATCCTTAAGTTATTATAAATAGATTCAGATATTTTACCATTTTTAAAGTTATCTAATATCTTTGCAAACATTTCTATAGATGATTAGCATAAACATGAAGCAATGCATATATTAACATTTTTTATAACTCAGTCTATTTAAAACTTTACTGACATTTAAGCATAATTTCCAGAGAATATGAAGGTTGGTCAAATAAAACTTGGCTGAAATAGCATCAGAGTGATGTGTCTGGCCATGTTTTGTCTGAACATTCCTACTGGAAAAAGAAGAGATGTAGAACGGCATACACTTTAGATATGGTGCACATTATTAGGATAGTTTCTAGTATACATCTTAATTAGGTTTAATGGTAAGAGCTTAAAATAAAGAAATTTTTATTTCCCAAAATCTAATGAAACCATTCAAGTTATAAAAACACGGGTGCTATACTTTTAAGTAAAAACTTTTCAGCTTTAAGAATTGACTGAAGGAAGAAAAGAACCTTCGAGAATTAAAAGTGTATTTCTTTAGGAAAAATGTTCTAAGAAATAAAAAGTTGCATGCAGATGTTAAGAATTCAGTCTAACCAACAAATTAATGGATACTATTTTGATATCTTTGCCTTCTATCTCCTATGTACATGATCCCAACTTCTCAGATCAAAGGCAGCTAAGTAAACATTGTCTGCAGCTGACTGTGTTTGTTCACTTTTTTAGAACATGCATTCAAACAGACTTATCAGTGTCTGAATAATGGATAAATCTGCACAGGTCTACCCCTTTAGTAAACACTGGTGGTTCGCATGCAAACAGATAAAACAAACTGGCTTTCGCGCTGTTTTCTTAATCTCTTCTAACATTCAAGAAACTCTGAATGCTGTATCTTTAGTGCGTGATAACACAACCAAGCCTGTGCCAGGTTTTCCTGTGATAAAGAGTCTGACCCACATAAACCAGTGTGATGTATTGTTCAGGGCAAAGAAGTAACACCTATCTGTATCTAATGTTCTTGTAGAAAAATACCCCCACGTAACTCAAGGATATACCTATAAGATGGGCCCACAGTATAACTGAAGAGGAGCCTTCCAGGGACACGTTGCATGTCAATGGCTAGTCCAGGAAATTCCCCCTATTTATTTCACTATTTTGTTTATTTACACATGAAATAACTAAAAATAAAATAAGCAAAATAAATAAATAAATAACCCTTAATTTATACTTAAAAAAAGAAGCAGCTAAACATCATGTTCAAACAGTAAAGGCTCAACATTAACAGAAAATAGAATAGTAAAACATAGACAATGCTTTTTTCCCTTATTTATGTTTAGTTGTACAGAAACCAACATTCCAGTGGCCTGGAGTTGATACTTTTCACTTTCCAAAAGACTGTCCCAGAGTAAGGTAGGTAATGCGTCCACACACACACACACACACACACACACACACACACGCACACGCACGCACGCACACACACGCAAGCACACGCACACACACACACAAATTATTTGTGTCGGAGAAAATTGCAACCAATATACAATACTGGACGGTAGGCTAAACAGCCATGTTATGAGCCCCACTAAGTGAATCCTAAGAGAGCCTGTTGACAAACTAAGGGCCAAATTATCAAGACCAACCTCAAGTTTGAGAAGGAAGCTAGTCACCACTGTATCTTCATATAATGTGCCTAGAACATGTATAAGCTTTGCACAATGCAAGAGGCGCTCATCACTTTTCAAACATTTACTGTATGCACATCACAGAATAAAGGTCCAGGTGCACACCCTGAGCTGGTAAAATTGTTATGGCAGAGATCTGTACGGAGGTTCCTTGCTATAAAGAAAATGTACCTCCAAAATGATCAGATCTCATGAGAATAATAACTATTTAAAAATATATAGTCTAGTAAAAATAAATAGTTTTAAAAAAAATAAAATTAAAAAAAAAACTAACAAAAGTCCTTTTTGCAGTATTTATATTTGTAGATGCTACGAGCAGGTTTTTAATAATTTAAGGGAGAGAGATAATAAATTATCAGAGGCAAGAGAATTTACAATTTTTACTGGTATCTTTTCATGGTAGTTAATTACTGGATTACTTGTACACCATAAATAGTTCATGCAAGGATGTCTTCCAATAAGCCAACTGTCATGCAAAATTTCAAACATTTTTTTTTACAATTTCAATAACAAAATTAATCAAGAAAGTCCAACCGTTGTGACTAGCACACTACATTTATACAGATTTACAGCATCTTTAAATCTAAATCAACATTGTTCAATCTGAATTATAGCTAAAACAATAATGCGTTTAATAGTTTGTTTGATTTTTTTTAATAAATGGATAATAAACTGAAACTACATAAATAGCAATGTATATCTCTGTGAAATGCCCAGGGGTATTTAGTTTCAACAAATAGATAAAATTCTCCATTACATGCATAAGAGTCAGGTTACTTATCTATTCTGCCCTTAGCTATCTTATCAAACATATCTACTAGGTACATTCAAATAAAACCCAGCTGAAATAGCACCACCCTAAGTGCATCCAGACATATTTCATTCAAATGTCCAAAGTATACTAATCTAGAAAAAAAAACAAAGTACACGATAAAGAAACCAGTTCTAATTTTGCTTTAATTGTTTGTTTTCAATCTCTCAGAGTGAATTAAACACATTTTTAAAAGCATATTAAACAAATGTATATAAAAATGAGAATATAATATAAACAAAAATAAATTAGTAGTTACAGTTTATTCCATACACAATAATATATAGATTATAATAAAATATTTGATGCACTTTCCACACACCTCAAAATGATAAAGACTGAAAAGACACTTGTGCACGGGAGAGAAAGGGGCTGCGTGTGTCCACATCTCTCTCCCCCCTCCCTCATAAGGTGCTTAGCATTTTATACTGGAGATCATTTTGTTCTACTGTTGGAAGTATGCTGCTGATACAGATTTTTATTTATGGAAACCATTTTCTGAATAATGATTATACTGAGAAGATAGCAAAGTTTTAGCTACACCTTGGTTTTACATTATAATCAGATGTTATGCTTTTCGTATGCAATCTCAAACAGCTAGGGAGAAATGAGGTTAGCCCAGTCAACATCACTACCACCTTGGTGCAGTAAAACAAGGGTTACCATGTAAAATAAACAGGTTTTCTGCCCCTTGTAGTTATGATACTGCTGTAAAGTTATCCTAATAGCAGGTGCTGACCGAAGAATTCCAGAGCTGTGTTATCCACGCTAATAACAATAATAAAAAAATGCCTATGCATTTGACACGTGGGTTAAGAATTTAATTGGTGTTCGATAGTAAAGACTAATAAAAGCACGAGTATTAATTTTACCTGTGAACTCAGCTATCAGGTGACAGAGCGAATAGCAATACAGGTCCACCACCACTGTCTCAACCTATAACCCTGCCTCACTATCAACCCATAACTAATGAAAAATTTTAATGCATTTCTGAAATTCACTAAAATCCCAAAGCAGTCTGAAAACAGTAAATGAACAGTTGCTTTTCTGAATAAGACAGCTAACATATATTAACATTGTGAAACTTTCATATAACGCATCAGGTAAAGTATTGAAAAAGTATAATTTCTAAGCATTTAAACTTCCATAAATGAAAAATTTTGGCAGCAATTTGCTCCCTACAACAGCAGCCATAATAAATCAGCAGGTGCGTGTTATGCTTGGCATAGCCAATGGTTGGATTTCCTGACCAGCTGAGCGCTCGTTCTGGGTATACTCATTTCGTCCCTAATGGTGTGCAATATCCCCCAACTCCCCCACGTAATCAGGGTTCCCCACTGTTCCCACACTGACAATAAACACCTCTGATATTAAAAAATGACTGACAATGGCACTTAATGGCGACCAATAATTCAACAAAGAACCAACAATTCTCAATGAACAAGTCACCCATTGTATTTTCTAATTGCAGTTACATGGTTCCCTCTCAACTGAAGTTTTGGACTTTCTTATTTAATAGCATTTTATGAGGCTTGCCCAACTAATTATCTATACCACATTTACAAAAACCAATCAGGAGAACTCACACTAACGGTTACTCAACAGATGCTTTCTAATGTCGAACAACAGTAACAACAACAAATTGTAAAAAAAAAACAAGCACATGCTAGATGCTTTAAGGCAAGCCTCTACACTATACTGAATTGTTATGCATTTATTTTAATCTCAGTAACTAATTTTTTTAATCTAGTGATATTAGATGGAAGCCAAGAACAAATGAAATGTTGCTTCTGGTTCACATCTCTACATCAGCAGCGATATTTTTTATCTATCATTTAAAACAGCAATGCTGTCTTTATGAGAAATGGCCGCAAATTCTATCTGCACATACAAAAAGTGCATACCATATTAAATGGCTTTCCATTTCCTCATAACAAAGCCCTTTTTTTTAAACAAACAAATTAATCCGGCTATCAATCTCGTCCCACAGTCATTGGAATTCATTAATAGTTACCTAACCGTATATTGTGCAGACATATATAAGAGAGGTTGTAATCTTCCATTACCAGCCTCTTTGCCTGTTGTAGTCAACAGCATATTGATCAAACTGTAATCGTCCATCTATTGCTGCGAATCTCGGACAGTTGTTGTTCAGGGAGGAAGTGGGTCAGGGAATTTCGAAACAGAACCTCTATGCCTTCTGTAGACCTTTAATTAACAGCTCTCACCTTTCACCATACCGAGAAATGCACTGACACTCAAGCATGAGAGAAATTAGAATGGTGTCTAAAAATGGCAAAGACATTTCAAACTCCTTCGATGGTTTTCATAACAATCAACTATGGAATTTTGCCATGGATATGCTAAAAATAAAACTTTTCTTATCATTTTTATTTATCTATCTCTCCCCCCAACAAAAACTGAAAGATGTATCGAAACATTTTTTTTTTAAAACATAGAGATAAATATTTAAAGTGCCAATATGCTGTGTTTTTTGTAATTCTAATAATCCCTTACTCTTCATAATATGTCCAAGACCCTAAAGACCTCGCCATCGAAATTGTTCTTTTAACAAAAATACTTCCATTCATCACCTGGTCCCTATTTGAAACTGTTGAAAAGTATAAAAGTACAGATAAATAAAAAGAAAATTAGAAATTGATGCAACAAGTTAAAACTTGATCATTAATCATCATTTTTCGTGGCTTATTTCACGTTTCTTTTTCAAGTCCTTACAAACAATAGATTGCAGATCCAGAGTTTCCTTTATCATAATGTCCAAATTCTAACATGCTCCTTTTACTACTTCAAGTACAAATTTCAAAACAAAAGTCAGTCCATACCAGCTGGCTCTAAAAAAAAAAATTGTCAACAGTACACAAGTGTATTACAATGTATAAGTATGTGATATAGATAATACTGAAAATAGGTCCACAAGAATTAACAAGTTTAATTAACTGTGTATTGTTTTTTTTTTTGAAAAGACTGTTGGAGAGGTTAAAGCTGACAGGATATTTTATTCATGGTTTTGGTTTCTCCTCTCTCTCTCACTTTTTTCTCTTTTTTTGCAGCTGCTGCTAACTTTCTGAAGTTGAAATGAACAATGTGCACTATACCAGCATTTCAGAGGTGTGTTGTCTCATTATTAGCTTATTATACAGGGTAATATCATAATGCATGCACTATTGGAAAGAGTTATGTAAGCACACACACACACACTCTCTCTCTGAATACATTATAAAGTGCCTTAGTATTTGGAATGTGAGCCCTTTTCTTTATACAGAGCATGACACCTTGTTTGCATGCTCTCATACAGGTTAGCAATGTACAGTACAACTGGCATGTTGTTCCAAACATCCTTTAACACTTTCCACAATTCATTCAAGGTGTTTATTTGACTTTCTCAATACCCATATAGCCTCCATGGAATTTATATGAGGACTCCACACAGCCAAAGGCATCATAATGAATGTTCCATCAGCCTCTCTGCGTTCCAGACAGATTTTGATCACATTGGCCCAAAGCAAAGTAAAGCATGCATCCATTGTCACATTGAAAGATGAATCTCCACCCAATAAGATATCTTCCTGAGGGAATGGCATAATAAATGAGAACCTACTTGTACTTGTCAACATATCTTTAATTTTATGAAAATATATCTAATACCAATGGCTGATAAGCAGTCCAACACTTGTATTGATATGCCTCCTTGCTTTACTGCATCTGTTTCACACTGACTGTAGGTCTGCCTTCAAACATACTGCCACTGATTGTTGACAAACAGTTCAAACTTGGACAGTTATGTAAAAAAAGAACCTTTGACGGGGTTTGGTCATCCCACTGTTTCATTTATCATAGTATTCACCACACAGCTGCCATAATACAATACACTGGTCAACAAAATTAAATGTATTATACTCAATATGAATGCAAACCAACTTTTTTAGACTAATTTTTCATGCTGATTTCAAAATTTCACTCCATTTGTATGCAGCACGTATCAGTTTTTCAGTAGATACATGCAAATATTTACATATTTGTATATATGAAATCATTAACGTAATAAATAAGGACATATTATTTTTACAAAGTAAATGAGTTTATTGAGTTAAAAATCATCACTATCATTCTACAAAGAGTGAATACACAAAAAATGGATCAGACAGACAAAACAGACAAAGTTAGAACAACAGAGTTAGAAACATTGTGATTTGGATTTCCTGTGGTGTTCCCGATCTGGTTGATCACGGTAAAGTGTCCAGCAGTAGTCAGCCAGCATACTGTCATTCCAGAAGCCTTGGTACTGTTTCTCCATAGCACTAATGTCCTGGTGAAACCTTTCACCATGTTCATCAGACACTGCTCCAAGGTTATCTGCGAAAAAATCCAGATGGGAGTCCAAGAAGTGAACTTTCAGTGACATGCGACAACCCATTGCTGAGTAACATTTCAGAAGATTCTTGATGCCATCCTTGTAGTCCATTGCCTTCTTGTTGCCCAAGAAATTCTCACAGATCCAATTGAAAGCATTCCAGGCAGGCAGTTCCAGTTCATCCAGTGTTGTCTTGAAGTTGACATCTTTGAGTACTTCTCTAATTCGGGGTCCGACAAAGATACCCACTATCAACTTCGCCTGTGTGATTTTGGGAAACTTTTCTACAATATACTCAAACCCTCTGGCATTTCTCTTCCCTAGTGTCTTTACAAACTGTTTCATCAGTCCAAGCTTTATGTGCAAAGGAGGCAATAGGACATTACATGGATCTACAAGAGGTGTATTCTTGATGCTAGACAGTCCTGGCTGGTATGATGTTCTTGTCTGCCAGTTTGATTCCGAATAATGTCTGTCAGTTGCCCGACTATCCCATAGACACAAGAAACAACAGTATTTTGTGAAACCTGCCTGCATTCCCATTAACATCAGACCAATTATGACTGGACAATTTGAGATGTTGAAATACCTATTTCATCAGACAAAACTTGATTGGTTAATTTAAGATGATGAAATATTGCATCTGAACTATGCAGCAATGAATAATGTAGTTTATTTTAAAGGTGTTTCCATGATGTAAATGAAATACATGCATACACGTCATTAATTTGAATTTCTATATAATGCATGAGCTAAAACCAAAAAACTTTCTCATCTTGAAAACTGTACGTGATGTCAAAAAACTAATTGTGTATTTGAAATCAGCAATAAAAACTACACTAAGTACACCTTGACATATGCTTGATGAAAAATACTTGTTGACCAGTGATATCATCACTGCCTAGACCATTCTGGAGATGTGGCAGTTTCTAAATACTTACATGACAAACAATCACAGTGCATTGCACCAACATGGCTGCACTATGAGGCATTTAATTTTTTACACATGCAATGTGATTCTATCAAGTGCTGGTTTAATTTTATACCCAGTTTTTCCTGTTTCCATAATTTTTAAAGTTTCTACTAATAATTAACTACCTAGCCATAAGACTCCAAAAAATGCACTACAAAATAATCTTAGAATTCCATGCCTTGGCTTTTCTACTAGTACAATAGTGTGCACAAACTGTTAATTTCCCTTTCTAGATTCTTATTAAAAAGATGGGTTGGTAGTAAAACTTCAGAGCAAGCCTGCACCAATCTATTGCTCTGTAAATATGTCATTTGGGATAACAATGTAGCAAGCTAGCAACTATTTGCTGCTAAACAAACATATTTTACTACTTATGGAAATTCTCCAAGACAATGAGAAATATGCAAAACCTATAATAGTGTGATGATTAAAAGCACCAAAAAAAAAAAGTGATCTTTGCAAATGCACCCAATTTCAAGAGAAAAAAAGCATGTTTGAATGTCTCGAAAAACATAGAATGTTATACTAAGGATATTCAGAATAAAGTCGAAGAGACTATCATGGGTAGGTACAACTCTAGAGTTCCTTTTCGATCTACAAATGTTTTTGGCATCTACTCTTGCCACCCTTTCTTAGGAAGACTGGGCTAAGTTGATCGCTTCTGCTCAGATGGCACGAGACAGAAACATCTAGTCAAACAAGGCATCCACTCTACTCCTTTAATCAAGGTTCTACATATTAAAAAAATTTCAACATTTTTATTAAAGGAGCATTGCGAATATTCACCCCAAACTGAAGCTTTTTGCTAAACTAAGTCACAAACACCACTAGTATGTTGAATATTGGTACTGACAAAACAAGTCATGTAGAACACTAATGATTAATTGAAACACATCATCCACAAAGTTTTGTCTGGAGCACATTAGTGTTAATAAAGTTAATTAACTATAAAAGCTTAAATGCCAGCTTCCTTTAGGTAAGTAAGGACATTATGCTAGCAAACTTGATGGCATGTACTAGGTGTAGTCAAAAGGTATCCGACCTTGAATTTGTTTGAACAAAATAATAATGCGCGAGCAAAATCCGCATGGGTATTAGGTGGCCGCGTCCTTCCTGAGCATGCGCAAAAATTTCTGTGTCGGTAGGTGGCGCCAGTCGTCTGCAGTGACGCGTTGAGTACAGATGTGAAGAGTGTGCTGTGCGATTTTTCTTTTTGAGTCAAGATGACCGAACGCATTGAGCAAAGATACTATCAAATTCTGCCAAAAACTTGGTGATATGCAAGCCCAGACTATCTGGAAGATTCAGAAGGCCTTTGGAGATGATGCTATGGGAAAAACACAAATAAAGGAGTGGTACAACCGGTTCAAAGATGGCCGCACCTCAGTGGACAGTGAGCCACGTTGTGGCAGACCATCGACCAGCAGAAACGACAAAATGATTGCAAAGGTTCGAGGAATAGTCTATGAAGACCGTCATGTGACTATTGAGGAGATTGTTGCCAAAGTTGGAATCAGCCATGGGTCAGTTCAGTCAATTATAACAGAAGATTTGTGCATGAGGAGGGTGTTGGCCAAATTCGTACCGAAGTTGCTGTCTGACCAGCAGAAAGAAAACAAAGGAAATCTCCCAGGACATGCTTGAGTGTGCTAGCCAAGATCAAAACTTCATGAACACTATCATCACTGGCGATGAGACATGGGTGTATGGCTATGACCCTGAAACAAAATTGCAATCATCCCAATGGAAGCATCCATCCTCACCAAAACCAAAGAAAGCAAGACGTGCGCAGCAATGTTAAACTGATGATGACCTGTTTTTTTTTGACTACAGAGGTATTGTGCACCATGAATATGCACCACAAGGTCAGACAATTAACAAAGAATACTACCTGGGAGTTCTTCGTCGCCTTCGTGAAGTTGTGCAGCAAAAACGACCCGACCTGTGGGCAGCAAATAACTGGCAACTCCACCATGACAACGCACCCGCTCATTCCGCCCACGTCGTCCAAGCATTCCTCGCCAAGCATAACACACCACTTGTTCATCAGGCTTCCTACTCCCCAGACTTGGCTCCATGTGACTTTTGGCCATTCCCAAAGCTCAAAAACACTCAAAGGGAGAAGATTTGAGTCAACAGAGGACATTAAACAAAATTTGATGACACAGGTCTACAGCATTCCAAAAAGTGATTTCCAAAAATGTTTCCAGCAGTGGCAGGAACGCTGTCAGAAGTGTGTAGACTCGCAAGGCGAATACTTTGAAGGAAGCTAAATCAAAATGGTGAGTTTTTTAATATTACTTGTGTTTTTGGCCAAAGGTTGGATACTTTTTGACTACACCTTGTATTCATTACTAATTTACCAAATTACCAACAGATTACAATTAAAATGTCATTTATGTCATATCTAACCTTCGCAATTAAACTCTTAGATGCACACCTGATTAGCGATGAAAGCATAACTTCAAAAAATAAAATGATACTAATTTGTATTTTTTTTCCTAGCAAAGGTATCTGATCAATAATCTCCTTTTTTATTTTTTATTTAGAGATAACTGTTGTGATTCACTTACATTTTTTGTTTTACATCAGGGCAGCCCTGGCAAAGGAATTATCTATCCTGTCAGAGAGCTCACAACAACAGAACAAAAGATTTTCATCCAACATTACACTATCACCATCACTCCACCTCACCCAACCCAACCAATGCGGTTGCCTGTGCTTGCCATGGCTATATTATGTATGATTTATTGCTATAAAGGTTTGTGAGATCGAATATATGCACAATGCCATACCATACCTTAAGTTTCTTGTACAGCTTCTTCGTACCGTAAGTCCAAGCAATGCTGTAGTGAGCTTTAGTATTTATTCATTCACTGCCTGTAATTTAAAAAAAAAACAACAAACAATAGTACTAATAAAGAGTTATGCAAAATCAAAATTTAAATACAAAAAAGCAGCTAATTTCATGTAAACAATGAGTGTAAACTTGTGTACTTTAAGAACAAACTTGTTAAGTACATTGCCAACTACCTGGAACATAAACGGTGAGACAGACGGACTTACCTACCTGATTTAGTGAGTTTGTCTATGTAAACCTAGCTCTTCTATCAACAAATCTAAGATGGAATATACATCAACTAAAATGAGACACTATGCTTATGCTATATGTGGAAGAAGTACATATGCAAGAACCTCACTGAACAGCCAATGTTTGCACAATATCTTTACAAAATAATATCATAAATGACCAGTATCTCTTTCTTTCCATATATTATTTTTAAAAAGACAAAGGAACATGATATCAATAAGAACTTCTTTCAAATTTAACCACAGTTTATTTCTCTGCTAAAGTAATTCAGAAAGTGATTCCAGGACTCTTATTACAATAAAAAGACACTTCAAGAAAAACTACTTTGGTGTTCATCATTCGAGCTGGAATGAAAAAAATTTCGAACATTTCCATCCATTAGAGGAGAAAAATGAAATAAAATAAGTGGGCATTATTTGAGAAATGATTAAAAAAGTGGTGTCTGATACATTTTCAAGAATTTACCAAACCAAAAAAAATTCTTAGTAGTTTTTTTTTTTGTTAAATCCATCAATGTTCAGTTTCACTAGGTAATGAGCTGCGTCTGTTGTCCAGCCTCTGAGTTGAGAAAAAAATGTACTGCTGCCTGTAAGGATTTACAAACTTTTTAAATAGCCTGGTAAGCATGCATCCATAACGAATAACGTAAAGAAACTGAAATACTTGGAGTGTAATTGCACTAAATGCGATGGAACGGCTTTAAACATTTTGGAACATCCGTGTTCAAAAAAATAAAGTAGAAATGTCATGTCTTTTGTGGAAATATCTACTCCAAGCAGACACAATTATCCATGCACTGATCCACTTGAAAACCAAAAACCTTTAACAACATTCAAAAGTACTTTTTTTTCTTTATTCATTGTTACCAATTTATAATAAGATGTCAAAAATATACCATCAAAGTTTAGTAGTCTCAAGTAAACTCCAAACACCATTCAGAGCCCCTTTCTATGCCACTGCTTGATCTCTGGTTTTAAAATGAGTAAAAAGGAACAGAAGACAGTGACACTGATTTTATCAATTACTTGATAGATGTTTACCTTTAAAAAAATGAACCAAAAAATCTCACTTAAAAAAAGAAAGAAAGACTTACATAGCTCACAACTTGTTTGCCAAATACTAAATGAGCTACCATACATAAGCATACACACACATTTTGTGTTCTTAGGCTATAATTTTAAACACATCTGGTGTATCAAACAGAAATGGCATTCATAATATAGAACAATTTTTACCTTAACCATATAAAACATGGCTTGTGTAACAAGGTCTAATTTGAAGTAGCAAACCAAAATCATTCTACACTGTAATAGCAGCTGCATTAAATATGGCAGAAGATTCCCTTCCACTTAGATAGAAATCAGAAGGGATAAGAGATAACTGCATTAGGCACATTTCCTAAAATTGGCACATCTTTGATATATCGAGAGAGAAAGAGACATAATATTTAAAATAAAAGTGCATTAAATTTTTACATGACAGTAACTTTAACAATAAAAATGGGGCAGAAATAGTACCATCGACTACATTCAACCCTAAAACATTTTAAATATACAGAACAGATGGAAACAAATCAAATGTTTGTATAGTAGAATCGCTGGAAATCCAAAAATTTTAACTTTATATTACTCTCATGTGACAAAGTGAATATGCATCATTACACGGAAACCAGTTTGATAAATAATTTAGTCAAATTTAAACTTTAGCTCAAATTCCCCAGTTCAGTTCTTTCATTAAATTTAATTAAATGCTCAAATTTAACTAAACTCAAATTTCTATTAAATGCTCTTTGTCATTCAGGCCAGGATTTTGAGCAAGCAAAGTAAACACATAAGCAATTGTGGACACACCAATAAAACAATAAAATTATTAAAAATAAGGAAGATATTTCAATTTTTTTTATATAAGTTAACAGAAAATTTTAAACATTTCTCTTTTCATATGGATTTTCTAATATTGATGAACAAGTAGCTATGTTCACCAATAAAGTGAAAATAGGTAATCTCATATGCAAGTCCACGGGTATGCTTGTCAGTTACATATGCAGTTGATGAGAAAAACCATAACAGCGCTGTCATTGGAAGCTTTCTCTCTAATGAGGGGGATACACAAAGCAGTTCCACCATTACTGATGATCTTAACAAGATGTGCACCAGTACAGAAAGTAGTTTAATTTAATGTCACTTTGTGGGATGGCAGATGGACTTCAGAAACACAAAACAAATCGCCAGTAGATATGGATTAATAATAAAACTTAAAACAAAAATAATTTTAAATAAAATAACAGCATTAAAATTTAAATGTTGTGGAGGTAAAAAAAAGAGAAATGCAAGTTAGATATCTCTGCTTCTTAGGAACGTTCATGTGCCATACTATTCTCCGAGTGTGTTTACTAAGGTTTCTCTTTTGTTTCGTTTCATGTTCACATTTTAATGTGGCTGTGCAATATGGCAGGGTTTAGTCACATGTCAAATGCATTTTTTTTGTGTGAAACAGTTAATTATGACACTGCAACAAAAAAAAATTATTATTATTAATTTTTTTAAAGAAATTGCTATCGTGTAAAGTACCCTGTAATAACAAGACTTTTTAAAAAGTGTGTCTGCTCGTGTTTTTAATTTTCATGCAAGCACAGACAAAAGTGAACATGCCAACCAATAACATGTATTGTCAATGACGATAATTGACCTACTGACACAGGTAAAAACAGAACAGTTATTATTCAAAGCATATCACACTCAGCATGTATAATATTGGTTTGCATCATCAAAATGTCCCAAAGTTAATAAAAAAACAATCCTGTCAAGAGAAGTTATTTTAAAAAACACAGCACAGTTTGATGATGATGAACTATACATAATGAGTGCAATATCCACAGGTAAACAATTACAGGTAAGTATGCAAATATATACAGAAAATGCTGTTGTTCAGTGACAACATTGTTCTACTAATAGAAGATGTGAAATCTTCACAAGTAACCTTTCTCCATGCACAGGGCAGTGTCACGGTTTTTACACTCCCAGGAAGACTGAACCTTGTTTCTGCAGGTGTATGCATTTTGCTATCTGAACAAACAACACTGTTCCAAATGACTCATTTTATCTGGAAAAAATTGGTCTGGTCCACAATTAATCTCTCTGAAAGAGGGTGGGAAAAGTTTAAGAAAATAATCAACAAGCTTTGTATCACAACTCAATAATTTCCATGACCCAACAAAACAAAATCCTCAGGGTCTTTGTCAAACACAGTGTCAGTCCACCCCTCATCTAAGAAAACGTTGTCAATTTCACCTGAAGAAAATCTGCCAAGTGCTTCATCAATTGATAAGTCATCCATGTGCACACTACTGGTAACATAGCAATGTCACTCTGGTCATTTTTGCCCAGTCCGAGCTCACTTTCCTGAATAAATCCTTCAACATCATCATCATCATGTTCTCGATCACTTAGTCCTTTTGCCCACTATGATGACCGAAAAGATGCAAGAAAAAATCCGTAAAAAATTGGATGAAAAATACAAATGCTGCATCAAAAATCAATTTTGCAGAAATGACAATGCAACATTTCAGGAAGTCGACGACTCTTCCTTCTCTCGCACAAAAGAGCTCCTGCTTGTGAAGTCATTTCTAAATTTGGTACTGTCAGTGCAGTATTATGCGGTATGGGAATAAGACGATGGTGTAGAATGGGGCATGGAGAGTTAAGAACTTCAGTTTATTTACCTTGTACCAAAATTGAGAATGTGAACAAAGCCAACCATGATAACTTACATAAAGCTTGATTTTGTCCCATGAAGAGGAAAATACATAATAATTTTTAAATATTCAATATAACCTTTATTATTTTACTCAGTTACAGCATACAAATGAAAGAATTGTCCATTAATTAAATTTATCACTTTATAGAAAAAGACCATCATTGAAGTGAGCAAGCAATTAAAAAATTCTGTTATTACTAATTTTAAAAATAAAAAACCCTATCATTCAGTTTGATATTTAGCCAAAAAACAAAAACAAAAAAAATAATATTTGATGAAACCATCAACAATGAGTATTTACACATTTTGGTTTTAAAAAAGCCAGGATAAAAACAACAACAAGAATCCCATTTGAATCATGGGGGGGGGGGAGCCTTAATGTACTAACTGCATGACTGACAGAAAGTTTCAACATTTGTAAAGTATATCCAACAAATATGAAAAGTAATTAGCAATGGGAAACCTGAGGAGAATGTGAATGTGATATCCTAAAGCATTTTATAAATTGTGCATAAATTAAATAAAATTAATTTAATAAAGTCAACATTTGCTAAAGGTTGTTTATCTTAAATACTATACTAAGGTGAAAGGTAAACACTAAATCCATCCACATTTGATAGCTATGGATTAGAATAATTAGTTTATGACAAAAAGGTAGTGATGGAAGAACTAGACATATTCTGAACTACAGTTGCCCAGGCTCAATTTAAATATGTAAAAAAAAAAAAATGTCTCAATGCCCAAGGAAAACTGAAAATAGTTGTTTATGTATTTTGAGCTCCAATCAACACTTGAAGAAAAAAGCCTCTGTTCTGGCAAGCATTTAATATACATGCCTATTAATTCTTTTTTTTTTTTGGAAAGGAAACCATTACCTGTGATATTCTATCAAACAGGTATAAGAGTAAAATATCTTAATTTTACACTAAAAGTCATTTTTCCATATAAAAAGGTGTATTTATATACTGCATTTAGTTAACTATGATCAAAAAAGATAGAACCCTTTACTTCGCTAACTGAACAAACAGATCTTCCTTGTTTTCTTCACTTATTACCAGAGTCGTTTAAATAAAATCCAGCAGAAAGAAGCTGGCAATAATGTTAGATTCATCTCAAGAATATTAAACATGCCAGATCTGCCTCGCGTTCATTTGAGGGGTACCTCAGAAATGAATTTTCAGAGAAAATTATAACTTTAACTATTAGTTGTTAACAAAAAACAACTGCAAAACAAATTATGAAAGCAAGAAATATGAATTATAAAGTAGTGGAACCAACCAGGCAGTGATAGTCTAAGATGACAGTGTGAACCAATTTCAAAACCATCAAGAGACTTACATGTTTAACTTTTGATGGCTTCCCACCTCTTTGTTATCATCATAATTGTGTGTGCAGTCCACATGCAATCTATATTTTAAAAGGGAGGGATCCAGCTATAAGACAAGTAGTTTGCAAAAATACTACACATTATCACGATTATAAAAACTAAATTTTCACCTTTAATTTTTAAAAGTAGTAGTTTACATGACTATGCTGATATAACATGCTGAAACTTTTATGTTAGTCAACACAAAATTTTGGTTTATTTCAGTCTAAAACAATAAAAAAATAACCAAAATCATGTAATATTTACATCGTAAGAATCTTATATTAGTAAATTCAAGGTTTAACTTTAGAGTTGTATAATCTTATTATAATCTAACAATACAAAAGAGAACAATCAAGGATCTCACATTGGATTCATGTGAATGAGGTTAATAAAAAGTTAAACTCAAAAGTAATATTAACTATATTTATCTATAATGTAATATTTCCAGCCCATCACATGGATTTCTACAAGAAATGAACTAATTGCATTTAGCATCATGATCACTGTGCATCATATTACATTTTCAAAATTGCAATAGAATATAAGTCAGCTTGCCTCATAGCTTCTGCACTTATGGTAGTTATACCTCCCCATTTAGTTTTACAAGATGGGAGACTGTGCGCCTACAGACTGTCAGTTGCTGCCACATCTCAGCATGAGAAACCACAAGCAGAATTCCTTCATTTTCAGGAGATGGTTGGCTGGCGAAGAGGAAACCATGCCAGGGAATTTTTCACAAAACCTTTGGGGCCTCTCAACGGTTTAACCACTGGGCTCCCATCAACTATAACTACGGTATTCTTGTATACTTTTTAATATTATATTTTTAAAACAGTAATTGAAGGTAAAATTTATTATTTATAATTTTTAATTACGTGATAGTGCTGTATTAATTTAGCAAAGTATTTAGTTCATACTTATTCTTTTCTTCAAATTTTTTATGTAGGGGTTTTAAGAAAAAACAAACTGCAATAAAAATAATACATGAAAAAGAATAAAACTCAGTTTTTAATGGCTGTTCTTAGAATTATTTTGATAACAATTACAGTGAATTTGAAGATAAATAATGTATCTTATACTATCAAATCAATTTTCATTTACTTTTTTTATTTAATAAAATGTTGCTACCAGATTTAACTTTTTTTTTCAAGTTCAAAAAGATACGAGATTAATCAAATTTAATGTTTCTGCACACATTGCCATCTTTTTTATTTATGGACTGTTTTAATTAGATTTCTGTCTTCCTAAAATCCCTTCAATTTAACGATTTTAAAAAGAAATTACTCCATAAACAGCTATTCGTGCTCACACTAGCTTATTTTCTTCCATTTAACCCTCAATATGCTATGTTTGTCTTTATTTCACATACCATTTGGGATGGATTTTGCACCCAGCCTAGAAGCACTAATTTTTTGTTGATCTGCCTGTATGCTAATATAACAATATGGATTTGTCATCACAATGGCTAATACATCCAGCCTATTCACCAGATTTGGTTCCTTTAAACTTCTTCCTGTCTCCCCCAAGTAGGAGGAGTTGTTATGTGAGAATAGTTTTGATTTTTGATAATGAAGTGGTTGCAATAGACAAGACCTTTCTCAGCATGCATGACACAGACTTTCTACAAAACTCCTGCAACTTCACTAAGTGCATTCATCTTAAGAGACACTACTACACTGAAGAACAAACAAATTAGTGCATGTGCTTTGCTCTACCCCCCCCCCCACCTTTGTCCGGTATTTTACAAATTTCTGAATTCTCTTTATATTAACTCTTTCACTGTTGAGTTAATAGCCATGCTGTGCTTGGGTTAATCACTGAATGCCTTTTGTCTTGAGTAATGGCTGCCCTAAGCCTCTGATAGTTGTTTTTTTTTTTTTTAATCATCATCGATCAATAACTGTATAGCCAATCTGCTGTTAATCTCTGCTATGATGACATAGAGCCAGTGAGAATGGCTTGTAGGCACAAGCGGCAAATAGAAGAGCCGCTGTCTGTAGCTTGCGGTAGTGAATGAGTTAATGAGAAAGCAAGTAATACAAATTTGAAGAGTAGTAGAGTGCAAATGCATTTCAGCTAGTAAACACAGGATTTTTTTTTAATTTGTTAGTCCTTCTGGTCAAATGAAAATTGAAAAACTCTTCATACAAATTAATTTATTCAGTATTTTACAGGAAATACCATTGCATATGTGAAATTTAACCCCGTTAATTCTGCTATTCCTATTTAAATAAAGCTTTTAAGGAATTAGTAATAAGCAATTTTATGGTGGATTTTCCTGGTTACAAATAATGCTGTAATTTTCTCTTCCAAAATGTGTTTTACACATGTAAATTATAAGTACAAACAGCTCGATGCTGTTTAATGATGCGTATTAGCGCCCACCCTTGGATCCTTAAGATATACTACAATTAATGTCATCAGAAAGTGTTCCTGTGGCATAGCAAACATGCAAAGAAAGTGGTCTACAAGTGGCGGCTTTCGAAAATAGCTAGTCAGGAGAGTTAAGGACACGCTGCCCATACAAAAAAAAAAAATTAGTCATCTGGCTTGACAAGCAGGAAAGGAAGATAAAAACATATCAACAAAAACTACACTAAAAAGATACAAGTTGCAGATTTACAGGCCCATGTCTGTAATGGTACTCTGAAAAACAAGAGCAGGGCAATGAAAATACTCAGGACCATCTCTCACAATTGCCAATGCTATTTGCCACAATTCTTAGTGTGCCCTTAAATATTTTATAAAAGTTCTACACACTAAGAGACTGGCCACTCAAGATAACCGTTCATTTAAAAAGAACACACACAGAAAGAATATAACTCAGATGGCCGATGAATTCATTGAAAAACCTGAAGTTCTTTCTTTAATATTTTTATACACCACTGCATATACTTTATCATAAACCAAAACTGCCTACAGCTTAGTTTATCTTAGTTCCAAGAAAAATTATGAATTAATTCTGACCTCCTTGCATCTTGTCTACAGTATAAATTTATAAGTAAGTTACCACAAATTGCCAGAATAATGATACATTTGCTATGATCAGTTCAGTAGCATCATCCATTCCCTTCACTGTCCAGATAATTGTCAGCACACTGACGAATAATATATATTATTTACCAGTCATTTGCCGGAGATGTAATTAGTTACAGATTACTACTACTGTTTTTTTTTTTACTGCTAAAGTAATTTGAGATTAGAATCAATACAGCATTAAACAAATGTGTCTGCTTGTATGACATTCCATGTTTGACTGACTGATTAACCAACCATTATGAATACTGTACCAGTCAGCTTTCAGAAAGGGTCATACTACATTTCATAAATTCATATAAAAGGAAAAAACTTGTAACTCATGATCAGGTTTATTCTTGTAACAGTGTTAGTTATCACAATAAAGAATGAAGTCATCGTCCCTTATATAATAAGGTCCACAGAAAAATAAGGCAAACTGCCAATACAACTTTTAAACTGATCTGTACTAAATCTATTACCCATCACTGGAAATTTAATCCATTTATTTAGAATTTTATCTTTTTTTATAATACTAAGATGTGATAAAACCAACAAAAAACGATCATCCACATGTGAAAACACTTAATCAGTTCTAAAAACCATGAACACACCTTTGTCGAAAGGTTTAAGTTCAAACTGGAAACATTAAAAAGAACGTAAAAAGATTATAATAACTAAGTATCTTCACTTCAACAGGAATTTCATGCCTGTGTGACAAATTAATAATCGGTTTATAATTAATGATTACTATTATTCCATACTTAGGTGCTGTTTTAAAACAATGATCATCTTACTAACCAAACAAAACTAAAATCTAGACGCTTACACACATCAACCCTCTGTAATTGCTTAAGAATACTTTTTTCTTCTTCTAAACTTTGTTAAGGTTCATACTTTGTACTTTCTTTTAAATCCAAAGTCAGAATACACAAGTTACCAATTCATAGCACTCCTATTCTTTTTTTAGTACAAACAATTTATTACAAAACAAAACAAACAAAAATTCCATAGAATCTTCGTGGATGATGTTTAAAGCCACCACATTTATCAATATGGTGCAGTTGCAAATATGCACTAGCGTATCAACTCAAGTCAATATCAAACTGAAAACTCTGCTAGATAAAGACAAGTAAACATTACTGAAGATCATGGCAATCAGGCATGAAACAGTTACTACATATCAATATGAAATTTAAACTAGTGCCCTGGCAACACCACCATCTACAATTATTTTAATCCACCACCTGCTACAAACCTGGTTCCATGTAGTCACCAAGTTTTTCCATATTCTATGTATGCACATCCTTTGTTTCTTGTTAGTTCTAAGGTCATTTAATTCGAAACAAGCATTTCTGAACCAAAACCAGTTTGGGCTTATTAAAGGCTGAATTCAGTTTGTGTTTTTTAAAAATAACAATATGTGACCATAAGGCAGAGAATAAAGCAAAAGTAATTTAAAGAATGGACGTATAAAATTAACAATTACTTTTGTTTACATTTTTAAAAAGTTCAACAGGATCCCGACTGATGAGGGGGGGGGGGGAGTTTTACTGATCATTAACCTGGTAAATGTAATATATTCCAGGTGTTTTCAGCAAAGAAACAATCAAACTTAGAAGGCAAAATAAATAACTAACTAAATAAAACACCTTTCATCTGTCATGAGATTTAACAACATACTGGGCCATCTATATATTTATTTGCTGTGATTTTCTCCAGAGTAAAAAAAAAACTTTTTTAAAATCTGTTTTGTGTTTCTGTTCCCATTAATACCCAAAGCATTTATTTCTTATTTTCTTCTTTCCAAGTTTTCAAAAAACAATAATTTTTCTCACTACAGAAGCATGCTTTATTGATTTCGAGTTCTGCCATCAATGTCCTCAGCAATGAAGTCAAGGGCTGGACCAGAGATTAAGTGTCCGTGTTAATAATAAAGAGTTTAAAAAAAAGATTACTATGGCAATTAATTTTGTTTTCTCAGCCAGGTGAAGGTATCATTTACATCAACTGGTGATCTTTGAAATGTGGTGTTTTAACTAAATTTCTCCAAAAAAGACTTATTATAATTCATTTAAACCCCATTAAGCTATTTTATTGATACATCTGGCACTAATGGTGGTGTTAAGGCTATATCAATATTGAAAAAAAAATAAACAATGAGACCTTTTCTTAAAAGATACAGAAACTCAGATTACAGTAATTGTAATTGATACTATTTTTTCTTAATTCTAAATTGAGACTTTTACAATAAAAATCAGTAGAAATTATCGTACATGTTATTTCTAATACTTTTTTTGCGCCAAGCTCAACTATCGTTGCTTCAGGCGTTATTGGTAAATATGATTAACACATTTCTCACCTATGTTAACATTTCTACATTGGTGGATAGATAAATAATTGCTCTAAATGGCTATTAGAAATGTTTAAAACTATTAATTATTATAATTACAATAGCTTAAACAACAATAAATTGGTTTGGCTTTAAAAAGTGTTGTGGTGGACTATCAAAGTTTATCTGCCCATATATATACTACCTGAAGTGCATTTGCGTTCCACTATCCTTCAAATCTGTACTACTCACACCTGTGGCTCAGGCTGTGCTAAGACACACAAGACCTTCCTCATTAACATAATAACCTGTTGAAGTCTATGCTCTTATTTATGGGTAGAGGTTTTTACTATCTTGCTGAACTTTGGAAAAAGGTGATAACATTTTATTCAAACAAAACATATAAAAAAAGTACTCATTAACTGAATTGACTAAGGAAATTATGTACAATATTATCAATTAAATAGATGTTGTATTTGTGCAGAGCTCAATATAAGTCAACAGAGCAGGTTTCACATCATTAAGTACTGCTTGTGCAGCTTTGTTGTGTATGCAATTTGTTGAGTGTTCTTCATATCTGCAGTCCAGAAGCAGAGATATGGAATTTCAATTTGTAGGTAAGTCAAATGTACTGTACTGTATTATTTTTTTAGGTTTATGCCTATTATTTTCGTTTTCAGTTATAGTATATTTATATATTCATGATATACTTATTAATACTTATCAGTAAAAACTTGACAATTTTAGTCTATTACATTGTTGGTAGATTCTGTACTGAACTATATTGTTTATCTCACAGTTTACAGTATTTAATATTTTTCCAGAATGTTCTGTCACTCAAGTAAAATGATTTTGATATCAATCAAAGAACAACAATTTGCCTTTCTATGAGTGTAACTAACACCTTTGCTGCAATGTTTATTTTTTACAGATTTGTGTTCATTTATATTGGTTAAGTCATCATTTTAAACCTTTGTCTGCTGTATCATCTTTACATTCCTCCTTTTCACATTATAGTCATGGTTAGAAACATCAATCTAAAAATGCCTGTTTTTTTTTTTTTTAAATCCTAGATGTTCTTGCAGTTTGTTTCTTTATCTTTCATCCTCATTTTTCACCTGTGACCCTTGCAGTAAGATGTTTCCTTAACTAGAGCAAGCACAAATTTAAGAACTCTGGAGGATGGGCAGCTATGATGCCAAGTTGTGGACAGAAAACAACAAACACTGGACAATATCTGTCTCACGAAGAACCCAATAGCGGTGCACAGATTTCCATCTTTGAGATGGCTAATGGAAGCCATACTAAGTGTGCTCCACAGAAATGCAGGCAGGGCATCTTTTCCATGGTGAATAAAGGACACAACGAGTAAAGCAAAAGACCAGGATACCCTCAGAAATTCTACATTGCAAATGAGCGCTGCCTTTGAGTACTAATTTTAACGTGTCAAAACCACCACCTTTTTACTTCTGCATCCAAAATTAGCAGTGTTCACTTTGATAAGAGCACATGTGTCTGTCTGTGTGTGTGTGTGTGCGTGAGAGGGTGAGCGTGTGGGTGAGCGTGTGTGTGTGAGGATGAGAGAGAGTGAGAGAGAGTGAGGGTGTGTCAGTGAGAGTGTGAGAGTGTGCAAGTGAGAGTGTGAGGGTGTGTGTGTGAGTGTGAGGGTGTGTGTGTGAGTGTGAGGGTATGTGTGTGAGTGTGAGGGTGTGTGTGTGAGTGTGAGAGTGAGGGTGTGAGAGAGTGAGGGTGTGAGTGTGTATGAGTGTGAGAGTGAGTGTGAGTGTTGAATATCTGTATGATAAATGCTTTAATGCATAGTTTGAGTATCTAGATATCTATATAGGTTTTTTCTTAATTTTTGGATTTAAAAAAAATTAAATATTTACTTCTAAAAAGTTAACTAGCAAAAGTCGCTGTTTGTATCTCAGAAAAATATTAGAGCAATTGTATTGGCATGTTCCTCAAGAATCAACAGGTATGTTATAGGATAACAATACATCATCAACTATAGATATCTGCCTTAGATTCTGGAAGAAAAGACATCCTGAAGAATAATTTTTAATTTAAAGTTGCAGTTTAACAAAAAAAAAAAAAAAAATAGTAGTAGTATTTCTTTGCAAGCCCCTGTCCTGACTTTAAGGTCTGGTGAGCTAGAATGGGTACAGGCAGCAGCCTCGCCAACCAACCAAGCCAGCTGGTTACCTGGGAGTAGCTGGGGCGATTTGCCCACAAAACCTCCACCATAAGTATGCAGTAGGTCCCTAATGAATCTCCACAGATCTGTGGGAGATTACTACAGCACATCAGATCCTGCCATGAACCAAAATCATGCCCTTATCCATGACTGGCCAGCACACACAAATAAGCAATTATTTACAATTTTTAAATCTCTTTAAATGTTTTCATTTTTACATCAAAAAAGCCATGTGAACTGCAAATACATTTTCACATTTTTTAATCATGTTTACCTAAAATAAAATAATAAGAAAATTTAAATATAACATTTTTTCAAAAACTCTCAACCTCACAGAGCATTTGATAATGACACCAAGTGGTAAAAACATTTCATATAACAGCTGGTGAAATGTATAACAATCACATGTGCACTAGTTAAAGCTGTATCTTAGAAAGTCTGAAGAAATCACATTTACGGGAAAATTCAATAATACTGACCCTCCTGAAATACAACTTGAAAAGCCATAAATAAGGCTACTGACAGAGCACATCCCAGATTTTTCTTCAAGTCTATTCTTCAGTAAATACGTTACTCGTTCTACTTGTTCGCTATATCTCAAAGTTTGGTCCGGCTTGCTTTGAAATTAGCCAGCCTTCCTTGTGCACTGGAACTAGTGATTTCCTCAGATCTAATTCAGCTATTGTTGTTCAGCAAGGCAATGTCGAACCTATATAAAAATAGTGAACACGATTAATCAATCCAGCCTAATCAAATGAACAATTCCTGGCTGAACCAACTGCCAGATAAATCAGATTGGTGTCAGTTTTTATCTACTGGGATTTGACAGTCCTTTTCATACTAGCCATTTCATTTGAGGGTAAAAAGGAAGAAAATTTGTACCTGCCTGGTAAAATTAATTATTTTAGCCCATCTATTTTGTGCCTAACTGTTACTTCTAGATAGAGACATCTGCTTCACTGATGTCAGTACTATCTAGTAAGCCACAACTACAATTCATTGATCACATCCTTGAAAGATCACTGATAGTGTCATCTTGGGACCCTGCAGCATATCAAGTTTCATCCCAAGTTAGTAGTGTATAGATTTAATCAGAGAGGGGGCAGGCACCTAAAATTGTTGAATGTCATTTTGATTCAAACATTCAAAACTTGTATTAGCATAATGGTAAAAAAAAAAAAAACAACAACAACAACAACAATTCCCTAACATCCTATTCAGTCCATCTGGTGTTGACGATTGGGTGCCATAGAAAATGTTTTTCACAAATAATATTTTGCATGCTGCTGCTAAGATCACCATGATGCAATCCAAGCTTCTGCAGCCTTTTCCGGTGACTAAGACATTCTAATGTTGTATTTAGTAAATCAGTGGACCTGCTCTAGGCAAATGATATTCCTTCAATAATGAAGATTTCATGCATGGACATATTTTTGTTCCAAATTCAGCCTCTTAGATTGTTGTTACTTATAAAGACATTTAAATGTCATTTACATAGAGATCTATCTATCTGGCTAAAACTGAACTGCCATCTAGCTGTATTTTGTTGAAACACTTTAGCAAGTCCCTGAAATCCAAGGTATAGAATACACACAGTTCCTTTCCCCGGGCCTTTATGCCACCTACACACCCAACCCGCACTCCTTTCACAAAATAGTTCTAAAAGTTTAAAACTCAATTTTTTTCTCGTTTTGTTTGTTTGTTTTTACTTTGCAGAAAAAAGACTAACCTAAATTAGTGACCCTTGGAAGGGTCATTAGAATTTTCTAGAAGGAAAATCCAGATTCTAGAATTTCTCCCTTAAAGGAGAGCAGAGAGTTTTTCTCTAATATATTTTTAAAAAAACAAAAAAAGGGATCTCTACATAACCTTGTTTTTGACAGATTTTCATTCTTATTTTTTCTAATGCATGAAAAGTCTGTGAATGTTACCAAAATTCCTGAAATTAATACAACCCCTTCAATTCTCTCCATTTGACCAGAAATAACAATAAAGGCAGGAGTTTTCCAATGAAAAGATTTTTCTTAACATTATCTGAATTTTAATAGCCCCCCCCAACCCTGTTTATCAAAAACGTTCTGGTCCAAATCTCCTTTAGCACTGCCTTTTCTAAGGGTGATGTTTATCTTTTCCAGAAGAGCCAGAGGTAAGCCACTGAAACCAAAGCCTGCATTAAGTTAGAGAAAAATAATAATTGGGAGGAAGGGAAAAATCTGGTGTTACTCAAAGGATCAAGTAACTGTTGACAAACTTGTCATGATCGGAAACCAGATTTTTCATTTATGTGGCAATCAAATGGTTATTTTTCCTAATCCCCCCTATCAACGTTGAGTTTGACCACCTTCAAAGTTTAATATCATATAGAATGATTTAATGCTATGCTTGAGTTAAACTATGTGAACCAATTCCTCTAAGTTAAGTTATCAAATGAGTGCTATTTTTCTTATCCCCCAATGAATGATACTGTTCCAGTCATCTATACAGATGTAGTGTACGTTTGTCACTGAACACTAACCACCCAATAACTGACACAGTAGTCCAGTGGTGTCCAAGAGCCTGTCTAGTGTACTTCCATGGCACAGTTTCCTCGCCAGCCAGCTGAGAGAGTTTCCACACACATGAAAGAGAGAGAGACTTCTAGTATAGGTTTCTTGCCACACTCTCCCACCAAGGTTGTTTTCCCTACAGGCATTGGTAAATTTTTAAAAGTGAGAAAGGTGGGAAAAAAAACTTGAAACAAACTGCCAGACCATGTTTATTTCCCAAATCCATAAAGGTAGCCAACAGCATTCTACCACCATCTCACCGAGCCAGCAATCATCGCTACTACTTATCAGCTAATGGCAGCACATTTAACAATGACCTTAAAAGCTCCACATGCATGCATATGGCTTCAGATGCTGCTCCTGTAAATGACCATATATGGCTATAAGAGATTACTTTTGATAGGAATTATAACTTCAACTGCTTAGAAAACATGCAGATATAGAAGTTTGTTTATAGACATGGAAAGAACCACAAATGAATGTTTTTTGCACAGGCCAATTGCTTACTTTGTAATTGATATTAAAAAGTGCAATGCACCAATTAAATGGAAAAGCACTGCAAACAGCATACAATACACCTATTCAGGTGGGCAGTCTTATTTCATTGATTTTGAGGAAGCAAAATTAAAATAACTAGCAAGAAAAGAGTGTTAGATTTACTTATTTGCCTTTCTGCAAGTAAAGCTGTGCCCATAGATGCTGCCAGAAATATTGAGATATAGGAGAACTGATTCAGGAACATCAACAGCAGCCAGAAGTGAGGATCAACAGTCATTCTCAATGTTACTAAGATGCAGCTGTCACAGTTATTTTCACATAGAACAATTCAAAAAATAAAATTAAATCAGGATTACATAAATACACATTTATGAAATGAGAGAAAGATTTGTGTACACAAACAAAAGTTTTCATCTCCAAATGAGTATCTCTCTTCAGAGAGTAGCTTCTTACATAAAAAAGTGATTTTATAAACAATGAACTTCAATTAGAACCATTTTATCAAAGAAAACTTATAGTGCCAAAATAAGTAGACAAAACAGCCTATCTTCAACAAAAACTAGTATAAATCTAAAGCATTTTACCATTAATCTACGTGCAATTTTTATTGTTTGAAATTAAACAAAAATAGTAGTCTGCCAAATTCTTAACCAAAATTGTATTTATTTACACTGATATCGCATCGCACCAAAGAATTGTATTTTCAGATTATTAAACAATTATAGAAAGTGCCAATTTATGTCAATATTCTGAAAGAAAACTTTACTGCTTTAAATATGCATCAACATGGTTAATCATCCAGGAGAAAACGTTTAGAAAACTTGTAGTTCAGTAAAAAAGTCTTACAAACTTTAATTCACAAATTTCATTATAATTCAATATACTCAAGTACAAGTCACATCCAAATTATTTCTATTTTCATCTCCACTCGTACAAAAAAAATCAAAGTGCAGTTACAAGAAATTCATTACAAAGCAAATTAAATTTTAATGATGATTTATTAAATACAATTAGGTACAAGCCTGCAATTGGAAGTTATAGGTTATTCTAGGGGTTGGTTACATGAGGACAGGAAGCAATTAAACTTTAATTGATGATAGAATGCTTAGAGTGGCCCCAGCAAAGAGATTTTCAGCTGTAGCAGTATTTATCAGCATCTCTTTGATCACTTTGTGAATTATGTGCACCTTATGTATCTCAATAGGATTGCATGGTTGTGAGGTGTTTCCTCTATAACTATATTACTGATTGTACAAACATATCCAAAACATTTCAATCGGACCCATTCCATGCACCAGCATATCATTTTGTACAAGATTTAGCTCTACTCTTCCATGCAAACAAACATACCCATTGTATAACTTCCTATGAACTCCAGTTGCAGGATTTCAAAGAAAAATAAAATAAGGAAAACAAAAAGCTGTTGAACAACACAACAGATGAAATTGAACTGTTCCTCAATTTCATAGCAGAAAGTGCTGACAGAGGGCACCACAAAAAGTCCTCTCTTTAATTTGTTCCCATTCAAGTTAGCCAAAACCATTTGAACAATGCAAAGTCGTTTATTGATCACTTCTGTTGATAATACAAATAGTACATGTAGAAAGATGGTGGTTGGTCCACATTAGTACTTCCACTGACCATGTATATCGCTTCATTTACCCACAGAAGCAAGTGCATTACCTACTTTGTTTATTTACTTGATATGTGATGGAATCCAACAGTAATTCCTTTCCTTCTCATGGTGTGGAGATATCAAGTGTTCATACATCTGACATATCATCGTTTAACCGGTTGGACAGTAAAAGAAGAAATATCAAGAAATGTGCTGGAAGTGGAGAGTCATAACAATGGCAAGGAGAGCAAGGTAGTTGAATAGAGTTTGAGTCATCTGCACCCAATCAACTTTGATCAACAACACTGAAAAAATTCTGTCAATCTGCCCAAAGATTGATACCTCTGAGGATGTGACTTCTTTTATCATATGGCTGAAGCAACTAAGTGCCACTGCACCACACAAACCAGACAACACCCAGGCAGATGCCACTGAGGAGATTGAAGTGTTTGCAGCAGTTAATAAAACAAATGCTGTGGCATCCATTGAGGATTATGAGAATCAAAAGTAATGTTGCGAGGGAACTCGAGAAAACTAAATCAGTATTGACACCTCTGTGGCGACAGTTAGGTAATTTTGCTCTGCATTTTTTGACTTTTTGCACTATATTTCAAATTTTTTTCCTTTCATTTTCTGAATGGTACCAGAGTTCAGTCATTTGACTGGAAAGAAAAACTAAGTCGCTTGGTGTTATTTGAGTTATTCCATGACACCTTAATGTGTTTTTAATCAAGTAGGTCCATTTCCTGAATGGAAATTACCCTATCACATCTGTCAAAACATCAGCAGTTGCCATGTTGTCTCCAAAAATCTACAACAGATTTATGATATGAAGTCAACAACTGAACACAACTTTAAAATAAACCCACACACTATTACTTCATTTTCTGAATTATTTTTTTTAATTGCTAATTGCTTTCTTCCCTAACCCCAGTCATGAAAGGCTGACAGATCTGCTCTTAAGACTGATTTATGCATCTTGTTAAATCCATATCTTGCCATATATTTTTGCTTCATGGAACCCATTGCATAAAATTAGTATTATCTACTCTCTAGAGACTCACCACCAATTACAACCAATGTTCAGAAAATTGTGACTAGAATTTACCCAGAATAGAGGGTGTCCAAAGGTACATAGTTTAAGGGTTTGCTATTCTATTAAATTTCAATAAATCAGCCATATTATTTTTCTCTCTTTATATTCCTATTCTGTAGATTGTAAGAGCTTTGGGAAATTTAAAATACATTGCTGATAAATCAAAAAATAAACAATCCATCAGTGAAGCTCAGCAAACTTACTGCTGAACACACTCATCAATGCACTGAACAGTTTTGTAGCACTGGTATTGTTGCTGATGAACCACAACTCAAACATTCTCATTGGGAGAAGCCTACCTCTGTGGCAATGCTTCTTTGCCAGATCATCCAACTTCTCAGTCTCAGGCACATCAAAGAATGAGCAGAAACCAAGAACAATGCAGGCACTAAAAGCAGCATACACCAGCAATGCAGTCAATGCCATTCCTACCAGAATCCCGAGCAAACTAATAAATACTGTCTTTGGGGGCATGGGACTCTGTAAAATATCATGACAGAATAGCAGTGTGTACCAGACCCAGGCTACTATTATGTAAAGCTAAAAAATCTAAATAAACACCATTCCTTTTTCCCCTCTTCTGTAATTCTTATAAACTATAATAAAATAGATGTTAGACTCCCCTACACTACTTTTAATGCTTTTGAAGGGAGTGACTCATTTGAAATTGGTATCATGAGTCACTCCTTTGATCCAAGACAGAAAACAATAATACATCACACACATTAGTTTTCAGTCTTTAAGCTGATATGAAGAATCAATAATGATGTAACTTCAAAATATTCTCTCTCCCTTAAGTACAAAAATGAAACCTGACAAATTAAGAAAGTTTTACAACCACAGCAAGAATAAATAGAAAGCTGGTGCCTGTAAAGACATTCAGTTCTTGAAATAATAGCCCTTTTTTCTAACAGTACTTCATTTTTCCATCACTGAATACAGTGACCCTTTCGCAAGAGTAAACTCTTTCTAATTCATAGTTTGCTTATCAGAATTGTGGCAGCACAATTCACATAGTACGCACTCGTCATTGTAGGAGTTATTCAGCCACCCAGTAGTACAGGCTGTGTTTGGTCACCCTGCAATAGTATCCCTTCTCTCTTTTGCATCGGCCAATTTTGTTCAAGGTTGCTTCTAGTTACCCCTTTTCTTTGATTGATTAATAGCAACATCAGCAGTAGGCACTTGTGTATCAGCAAATGTTCCCAGCATTATACACAACTAGTCTGGTAGCTTCCCTCTCTCTACACTATGCATTTACTTTGACTCAAATTAGTGTATTAACTTGCAGTCTAATTTTACTCTGATTATGGTTAAAATTATTCAAAGGTCACTGATATTAAAACCAATTTGGTATCCCATATTAAAGATTTGCTAACTCTCCAAGTATTGAAAAATATAACTAAGAAAATCACTATTTCTGACCTATTCAGCTTTGCATACGTTAATTGAAAATAATAGAATACCAAACAGGACAAAGAACCAAACCTGATTATACAAGACTCTATTGGTAAGCTACATTTTAGGATAAAGGTTATGGTACTAAGTAAGCCACTTGTGCATAAGAGTAAAAGCTTTAGAAGTTTAGTTCATATCCGCATGCACAACGTTATAACTGACAAGTTGACTGAAATACCCAAGGACAAACAATTACCTAAGTAAGTTTGCTGTGTATAGTTGCAAAACTGGTAAAAAAAACAGCATCACTTTGATGATCTAGTACTAATCAACATCCCAAGTTATCTCTCCCTCTCCCTCTCCTTACTGTTCTCTTGCCATTTAAATGTTTGAAAAGCTGAAACAGATTTACCACAGACCTTAAGAAAATTATCAAATTCATTTTTTTTTTTTTTTTATTGATTTCTTAACTGGAAAAAGAAGAAAAATCCTTTAAGACATTTTGGATGACTTCCATTGCATACAAAGCCTGAGGACACCACTACTGCTGTACATGATCGTCCATAATGCCGATGGGGATGTGAACGAGAATAGAAATCCAGTCTGTTCATCCTTTCTACTAGTGTCAAAGTATCAGCAGTCCGCAAGCATTCAGCTGTTGACCAACCTACATGTTTTTTTTTTGAATTTGGATAAAATTCAGAATGACCACCACCAAAAATCCAAAACTTAAATGAAAAAAGAAATTTCCGAAGGAAACAACACCACAAACACACGGACATATAGGAAAACATGCTGTTTCCTTAATTTGAAGAGAAGAAAGAAACCTCCAACCCTGACATATCTCATGTTTAAAAATGGTTTTAACGTAAACCAATAAGGAATCTGTATCTCCAAACTGAGTTGGTGCAGGACCTGACAGGCATCACTGAAGTAAAATCCTATATGGATTAAGTGGTTTACTAAGATGAAAGCTTCACACCCTAACCAAAACCAAAAACTAAAGTCGGCAGACTCTTTTAAACAATAAAAAAGGCAATCGATCAATCACAAGCAAACCTATTTGAAGGTTTGCCAAAGTGCAAGCTCTCCCCAGGCAAACCTCCTTCACTGGACACCAAAGTATAGATGGCAGGTGTACTCACATCTACCAACCATGAAATATTTAACAAAACAAAAAAGAGGGAGTTAGTTTTCTCCCAAATTTGAATATTTGGTTCAAAATATCTGTACAAATTTAATTTGTACACATTGTTGCGCCTTAGCTAAATGCCCCATTGAGATTTTTTTCTTCCTTAAATATAAACTGACATTAATAATTTATAATTTTCCCAAATTTTTTTTTAAATTCTCTCTTATTTTAGTGATGGTTTGTTTAATTTATTTTTTAAAATGAATATCTCAAATTGTATATGACCTGGTAAGACAAACTTCCAACAGCTGCGTTCTCCACTGCTATTATTTTTTATTGTACTACAGTCCATTAACCATTTATATTAGTTCACAAAATGATAAACATCCTCTAAAAGAGGCAGCTAAATGTGATTTATTTAGTTAAGCCAGGGAAAATCAACATCCCCATATCATACAAGAAAAAAACAACAGCAGCAGCCAGATCTACTTTTGAGAAGGATAAAAATACTTCATGTGTAATTAGATATGCTATAGGCTTGTTTGTCTCCTGAAGTTCTGTGTGTCAAAGGCATTACTTTCATGGTCCTCTGAAGAGAGAATAATTTAAACAGAAATTGTATTACTGGGTTGTTTATATGCCATTTTCCACTTTCCTCATCAATTCTGAGATGATTACTTCTTTTTTTAAAAGTCATAGTAACAATGATAAGTATCATGCTGTTATTTTTAATAAACTAACTTTCATGACTACAATTAAGTATGGATAACATAGAAAAAACAGAGATTACATTGTGTATATCACCACTAGTAACCATTATCGTACCAAACAATTTAAGAGGGTAACTATAACAGACTTATGTTTTCCTTTTACTATCTAAACTATATTTAAAATTTCAACATTTACAATACTGTAAATGAGAATAATTAGTAATAAACTTTCAGCTAACCAAAGCAATCCGAAAAACTGATGAAAGTATTTTACCCAGATATTTTAGGATAGAGGCTATGACGCCATTATAGACAGCGGAAAGGAGAAAACCCCGTAATCGAAAAGCATCTAGAGCATTTCAAAATCAGTTAATGATTTCACCCCTTACAATTTTCACAACTTTTTATTACAGCTATCAACATTTTTGATTTTTAAAAAAGGGAAAAATTAAAAAAAAAAAGCCTGGATGACAGATTAGCTAATTTATTATTTATCATCATTACATTTCATGTTGAAAAGCCATTAATCAAGTTGAGGTGTTGCTGCAAAATGGTACAAATATGCTCACACATTGGAAATCTGGATTTTCAATCCTGTGTCATATAGCAAAAAAGCCCATTAAAGCCGCCATTCAGTATTCTAAGATAGGTAGGCACTAATATGTAAATCATCAAAACCTGTTGGTAAGCAATAGTTTGATAAAACCAACGTATCAGTAAACTGATTTGATACTTTTTCCCAAATATCCATGGACAATACCGCCACAGTTATCCTGTCAGAAAGTCCACGAACAACATAGCATCCTCTGCTGTTCCTATCTTTTCTACTTCCATGTCAAATGCTAGGGAAAACAAACAACCTTTGTTGGCTGCTATTTTGCTGTATTAATGTGAGAATAAATAACTTGTTTCCATTAATCTCAGAAATTAAGCCAAATCACAAATAACTGTAATAATGTGCACTAAAATTCTGGCCTTTGGTAACTCAAACATTCCAGAAGTTATGAGGTTATTGTGATAACATTAATTCTATTTTTTAAAGATAATATGACCATGAATTATTTCCTAAATTTCTGTATTATTTATTTTAAGTTTGAAATTTAAACATCAGAAAATTGAGTATAACTCAATTAATTAACAAATTTAGGCAGTTCTTACGCTATTCAAGTCACATGGTAAGCACAAGCTTATGAGCTCAAAGCTAACGGTAGTCTCATTCTGAAGGCAGCCATGCCATACCCAGTAACTTTGAGAGAAATATGAACAGGGGGTACATACTTTGGCAATAACCACCAAAAAACCTCCAAAGTACTAGATATTCTGCTGTTAACATTTCCTAGTTAACGAGAATCATGAGGCAACCATTCGTGCACATCCTACATACTCAAAGCCATCAGAATAAAGACTCTGATATGAAGAGAGGAAATAAACCAGAAGTTGTGGCAGATCACGAGAAGGTATCGACGGAATCGGGTGCTATCTTTACAGCAAGGGTAGAGAAAAAAGGTGGCAAGATGCATCTGCACATCTTTCCTACATTTTGAAAGACAAAAACCACCCATGTAATGATCATAAAGTGACCTTCAAGAAATATTTGTTTTTCTAATAACATTTTAATTGAAAATATCAAAATCTGCTTCTCCAAAGAGAACAGGAAAATAATGCAAATACATCTGCTAGACAAAGATTTACAGAATCTTGTGACAGGCAAAGAAAAATCTATGCTGATTACTTTTTTTTAACCTGAAAAAATAATGATTTTCCTGCAGTAACTTTTATAAAAAGACCCAAAGAGGCAAAATGGGAAGCAAACAATCAAATTTAAGCTCAATGTTCTAATGCATGCAGCACTTTTCTAAAATATTTTTTTTAGTTTTTTTCAACAATAAATCGGAGTAATTCGTGGCAGCCATCTTTATTTACATGACTAAGAATCTAAACTATTCTCAAGTTCTTGTGTCCAGTCAAGTTGCTTTCTTTTTCTTTTTTTTTTTTTTTAATGTGCACACCTGAAGCCTAAGTTAACAAATGCTATCTGGCTGTGTGGGTGACTGCCTTGAAAACACAGCAATTAATCACAATGACAAAGGAAAGCCTGGACCCCATCACCTCAAAACCTGGCTATTTAAGTTGTTCTCTTCTACGCCACTTTTTAAAAACAATCACCTTTTACCTTTATCATTCATTTCAATAATTTTAGTAAACACTCGATATTTCTCAAACACCTAAGGGTGATTCTATAGCCCTCCTAACGTAGAATATTATGCATCATAATCATGTGCAGTACACTGAGTGCTGTACAGTCTCTGTACAGATTCCAACATCACTACTTTTTCTACACCCATCCCAAGTACTCACCTGACAATATTTTAGCTTTTGTGTGTCTCTGACCATTTTTTTTTAAAAATCATACCTCTGAACTAAAACTATAAATGTATTAATAAATATTGAAATGTAGACGTATTGGGTTATTTTTTTTTAATTATCAGCAAGTAATGCATGTAAATAATATTCCTTCCTAATTCAGGCCACCAACTACTAATTTGTAGCATTAGTAACATAAGAAAACCAGCTTTTTTCCATATTCTCCCATTTTTCTTCACTAATAGTGGGGCTTTACAGCATTAAAAAGAGAACAACAATTAACCCATCTCTCCAATACCCAAGATGTCTCCCTTTAAATTATTTTTGACTATGCATGATATTTACAACCCTCGCTGCAGTCATCATTTATACCCTTGTAAAACAATTGTGCATCAACTACTTTCATCAGTGTTTATATGGAGATTCAATGCCAGCAAATTTCTGCCTGTCTTGACTCACGCCTGAATGGGTTAACAAAAGAAAGTAAGAGAAAACCTATCAAAACAAATTATTGCCCAAAAGATGAGATTAATCTCATTTCATTTCAACACATGCATACACACAAACAAGTCAGATAATACATCCAACCATAGGACATTCAAAGAAACACTTCATAAGAGGTAAAATGTAATAAAACGGATTACTCCCATGCGTTTCTTTACGCTTTATTATTTACATGTTTTTAAAGGAAGAAAAACAAAAACTGTTTTGCTGTAGGTTGCCCCCCCCCCACACACACACAATTTACTAACTCCAGACTTAATTGAATTTTCAATAAATCTGCATCTAAAACAACTATATTAATAAAACCAAATAAAGTAAATTTAAAAAAAAAAATGGCAGGCAAGGTCTAGTGATAGCTTCACAGCCTGAACTTTTATGTTGGCTGCTGAAACTAATAAAAACAAATAAAAAGGAAAAAGTAGCAAAATAATTTGATTTGCATTTAGGATAGTAGTATGGAATTATTTTTGAAGATTTGGCAATTATCTGACACCTGAAGCTTTTTTAAAATATTTTTAATTGAATAATATAGGTGAAAGATTTGAAAATGCTTAAACATTACCAATTAATTTGCATGGTAAGGGTACTTATTAAATTAATTACACACACAGTACATTTCTCTTGAAGGTATCTTCAAAGACAGAACGTTACACACACAGTACATTTCTCTTGAAGGTATCTTCAAAGACAGAACGTTACACACACGCACACGAGAGAGAGAGAGAGAGAGAGAGATGGAGAGAAAGCTGATAACCTTGGCTTAAAAGACCAGCCATAAACAACAGATTGGGCTAGAATTGTTGCCCCTGAAAATACTGATGTGTTGTGTCAAGATGAAGAATACTTATAATTGGTAATTTATTAAAGCAATCAAGGAGCACTGTCAAGCAGATTTCTTTCACACATCATATTACTAAAGGGAGTTTTTTCTTTCAACTACCTCATTCAGAAATAAAAAGCTAGCATCGTAAATAGATGACCTCAGGAAACCAATTCTGTTGATGTGTTGAAAAAATTCTACTTTGCTGGATCAAGTTATCTAGAAGACACACACACAAATATATGATGTCAAATCGCTGTTACAGCAATATATTGATGGATTGCAATCTACGGCAAAAATTTACTTTAAGAACAAAAGGGGGTAGGAGTTAGCTATCAGAATGGTAGATCTGATTTAGCTTATCTCTGAAGAGTTTTCTCTCTTTTATTCCCTGAAACAAAGCAAAGTTTACAGAAACATTTCTCACCAGGTTAAATGAAATGAGAATTAAATAATTTTGTCTAGCCGCTGTAGCAGTGCAAAGCTCAAGTAAACAGTTTAATTATTGTTTGTTTTTTTTAATATGCTGGGAGTCTGCTAAGAAATAGATGTTGCATGGAGTAATCTAGAGTCTGCCAGATTTTTAGCTAAGTTTATCAATACAATAATACTAACTACTCTTGGGGTTAACTTGTACTGGTGCCGTGTAAGCAAGGCTTCCATTGTGTATTCGCAGCTCTTGTCTTTTGTCATTCATCCAATATTTCCAAACCTCTAGAAATATTCCCTAAATTTAAGAAACTGTCTGCAGCTTTGGCATATTTTTTGTTGGATAAAGGAAACAATGGAATAAACAGGAACTACATAATGTAGGCTAATATATGAAATATCCATTAATTAACCCTGAACAATAATCTTTAGATTGCTGAAGGCAAACTAACATTGGTGATTTCCATTGCAGAGAGCTTTAATTTCTTTTTCTTAAACTACTTTTTCGGTAGCATTGTTTCAGGTTTTGATATAAATTTATTTTGTTTCTGGAATTCAAAAATGGAAATACCATTTGTCATGTACAGGCAACAAGGAGCAATTTACTGAGGCGGGGAATATAGTTTGAAAATTTTTTTCTGACAAAACAGTCAAAATGTCCAGCTAATTTTGTAAGTTTTTAATCCAATTTAAATGAAGGCAATTGATTTATTTCATCTCATGCATCACCAACAAATTTTAGCTGAAGTCAGGCAACTAAGAATATTTAGCCTATACACACACTCAAACGTGTCAAAGTAATGCATAAACATTGTGACATTTAATAATCATATCAATTTACTAATCAAGGTTATGTGTGTATTTTAATCATCACCATCATTTTGTAAAACTCATGGCCAGCCTGTCTACCTGATCTGCAATACCAACGATGTAACTCAGTCTACAAATTTGACAAACTCAAACAGCTGTCAAGCTAATAGTTCACCTAGCACTGCAAGCACAAACTGTTCAAAGTAGAGCACAGAATCACAAAAATAAAAGTAACAAGACATCTGAATGTGTAACTTAATATTCCCAGCTTGTTATGCATAATTTTCAGCAAAAAAAAAAAAAATGTATTTAAATTATATCTTCAAAACAACAATCCAAAGCAATTTACTATTGAAAAATAAGAAATGGATACAGTTCATTAATTTGTCAAAAAGCGTTATGCATGTTCTCTTTAAAAAAAAAACAAAAAACATACCAATGTTAGTAAATACTTGATTTTTAATGTCTGGAAATATTGACAAGATTTTATTCTAATGCGGTTTTTTTTTAATAATTAAATAGCTATTTTTTTTTGGCATTTAAGTATCTAATTAACTAAATACTGTATCATTAAATCAGTATTTAATTTCACTAATGAAAATTTATTACCAGGCAGCAGTGGCCTTTTAATGAAGTTGAAACATTCAAGGATAACACCATAGAAGCAATTAAACTGCAATCGTTTTGTTTGCATACATCCATCTTTTTACTAAAAATTTTTTTTGAAATCTTCCCTTTATACCAGTGCTTAACTACAGCTTCTGCTTTAAGTGAAATCTTTCAGCAATGGATATTCGATGGGAGGTTCACTATATCACATGACCTAATGGTTTTTCTGCTGCTTCTGCATGGTAACTCCGAATTGTGAAGCAGCAGCATCAGCATGAATTATCATCGCTTCAAACCAAGTACTGGCATTCAAACAACGTTGTTTTAACTTTGTAGGCAAAGTCTTCAAAATCACAATAAACTCATTTACTTATCTAATAAAATTATCTGATTAGATTTCTTTTTTCTTGCCGTTATTGGACTTTGACCAACTTAATTTGCAAAATCCTGTTGACGGCTCCAATACACGAGAAGAATTCCCTCTGCTCAGACATGCTGCCTCCATCAATTCCAAATCTGTAACACACAAACCACTAAAATTCTAATTCTGCTGTAACAGTAACAGTTAGTAGTAACCTAAGCTATTATTTACTGGACCCAAAAAATTGGTGAAACGTTTTCCTCGCTTCTTGATAAAAATTCCAAATTTTTTCGGGTCTCAAAATAAAAACATGGCCTTTGATGTGTCAACGAGGTGGCAAGATTTCTGGCGAAACAGCTGCTTTATCTCCAAACAAAGTCTGAGAGTTCTTCATTGTAATTTACATTCAATCACAGAGAGATATGGATGACAGTATTCTAACTACTTTCCCGTTGTGTGGTATATTCGAAAACCTCTAACAGCAAATATTTCTTAATTCCATATCTAATAATGTAATGCAGGGTTTACACGGGTGCAGGCAATAATAAACCAAGGGTGTTCAAATGAGACCCTAATCCTCAAATAGCATCATGGTGGTAGTTGGCTGGCTTTCATTTGAACACCTTAGTAAACCCCTCCCTATCACTCTCACACATGCATTATATAAGTGTGTGTGCAGAATTGCAGTACATCAAGAAAAACATCTGTTTAGTTATCTTGAAGGAAATAATATTAAGGCTATTAATTTATTTAAAATTAAATCTTTAGCTGCAATACTATCAGTGGGGCCAGATACTACACTTCCTTTATTCCTCCAACAGGATTTCCAAGACAAATGGGGAATGTCAACAGCTCCATAGTAAAGACTACCTGGCTCACGGGGAGCATGTTAATACAAATCTTTTAATCATTGGCTTATATTAAAATAAAGGAGATGCAGAAACACATACATTAATTTCATTAAATAAAATTTACAATAGGCAATTTCCATTAGTAGTAGTGGTATTTTTGTTCACCAGTCAGTAAGCTAGTACAGTTGAGTTGTCATCAACATCAAAGACGATAACTTCTGCTAAGCTGACCATGCATACATTTTTTGCCAAAAGAGTGTCTACCAATGCTTGTGGCAAGGCATCACCTTCAGTCCAGTCATACCCAAGATCTCCATTCTTGTTGCACTTCCACCTACATCCAGCATGGTTGGGGATCTGGATAAGCAAAATACACGTGTTTCCATGCATGAGTTTGGCAGATAAACCCAGAACATGCATGTTCAGTCAGAATTGTCATGACGGAATGAGTTAGCTTGATTCCATCATAACTGGGAAGTGGTAGACCAGATACTGTATAGAATTTATGGTTCAACAAGTCATGACACAATTTGTTCACATTTGTGTATTATGGTGGTCTCCCAAACAGCAAACAAACTTCCAAAGTTTTACCCAACCACCTTTAGGAAAGCCATCTGTGTTGGCAAGTGTCCTGAAATCATCCATGAAAACAAAATGCTTTCTCAATGTCGTCTTGGCTATTTTTTTTCTCTTGCAGATGTAGACACTGAGTTACACCCAGAATAAAGAGAGAGTACATTGAGGGTTACTGATGAGGCAGTTTATGTCCAATGTCTTTTGTTTGCAACACCTGTATCATGGTGCACATTTTGCTATCATTGGTTTCCATGATAAAGCAGCAGCATGAACAGTGTCAGACAATAAGATCAATTGCAGATGATGCATCCACACAGAAACAGTGCAGCAAAATAACAAGATTAATGTGTTAACATCTTCCTGAGATAATGAGAGTACCAGAATGAGAAAGATTTCTACTGTAATGACATCTGTTGACGTCAAGGATACCCAAAACAAAACCTGGGGTCATATGGCATACTAATTTTGCCACTCTGACAAAAGCTTAATCAACTTAGTCTTGTTGTAAGCATATGAGTAGGACTCTCATTCTTTAGCCACCTTCATAAATGGGAATTTTACAAAATAAGCATACAAAAATCCTTATTATCACCACTCAGCAGACTTAACTTACTACTTCTTGTAGGTATCAGTGACAGAGTCCAATCTTTAACTTTAAGCAGAAAACTGAAGACTTTCTCAGTTAACTCTCCAAATGTCTGAAGCAGAGCAGTGTCTGCAGTAGAATGTTTCCCATCAACTATGTCTGCACCCAAGCCATTAAGGTCAAAATGGTCAACTAGTGTCATTTTCAAAATGCTGAATAATTTTGATCATAATGTCTTCACTGGAAGACCATCTAATGTAGCTAATACCCATGGAAGTGGACATGACAGCATCTTCTGCATAATGAGGTTCATCTTTCAAAGAGAATAAGTAGCCACCCACAAAGATAGTTGTCCCAGTAGCAACATTCATCTTTGAAAACTCTAGTTTCTTGCTCTATGAATTCTAAGATTTGTCAAGTCTCTTCTAAACAAAGGTTTTCAGTGCTATTTTGCTCTTTCCAACTGCTTCAGCCTTCAACAGATCATTTGCAATTTAAGTTAGAGCTTATGCACCAGAAAATACTTTGATTTCAACTTCTGAGGGTTTAATACATTTTTGGAAAGCAGCTATCAGTAACTACAGATCTATCTCAGATGGCCATATGTCCTTGTGTGCTAAGTTTTCGAAACCAGTCTTGCCTACCACTGTATCCAATGTAGAATCTATAGAGCTTTCTCTAGAATGTCTTGTCAAGCACAATCTATAGTAGGCTAGATCATTGGATTCAGCAGAAACTAATGATGTCTCACCTGATGACATAATTTCTTGATGCTGGCATATCTCATCTGGGGAAAACACTTAGTTTCTCAGCAAATTGTCTGCTCCTAGGTGAGCACATGACAAGTTGATGAATGTCAGAAAGTGCAGAGATGTACTGAACAGAGTTGTGGTTCATACTGGACAGAAAAGGACATACCTCTAGAACACATGGCAGATGCAGATCAAATGTGATCTATTTTGTAGCTCAAGGAAATCTCAACACCAACCAGATCTCTTCTATGTATGAATACAAAATCATGCAGTTTTCCAAGTTAACCATTTTGCATCTTCTCCTTAGCATCTTCATTGAATGTACTGCGAGTATGACAGTCTTCAATCTTTTACATTTTGTATAACTTCCAAGAAAAGATTTCCCATCAATAAAATAAGAGATTAGTTGCATGCAGAACCACTAACAATTACAAAAAAAACTCAAACTAATACTTTTATGGCAAGAATACATCAAGCCTGAAACAAAATTTAGTAATTCATGTAAGACAGTTCAGGTACGACATCATAGTGATGCCAGACCTACATAATTGCATGTAAACTAATGCCAGTAGAATAATCAAAGAACTTTCCATTGATATTTCATGTTATATAGTTTAGCAGAATTATGTTGATAAAATAGACTACTTATTCTTATCCCTATTTTACTTTTAAGAATTGTTAATGGCACTGGTTATATTAAATCACCTACAATTATGTGAAAGCAACAGTTAACAGATGTTAAACAAATGAATGTTGTATATGGATAACATAACTTTCTTAAAGAAACACAGACAGTGTAGCATACGAGTAGGGTTTTCTCCTATTTGGAAAATGGACTACAAACAGTACTTTATGAAAAATTATATCGCTCATTTTAAAGCCTACATGTCAACAAGCATAAAACCTTGGTTAATCTTTTCATTATTTCTTATCTGTAAACTTTTTTTAGTGTTAGGAAAACACTAATGCGCTTCCATCAACACTCACCGAAAGGAGATTACTGCCACGGACTTTTAGTACCTCGGGGCTGGTGACATTAGAAACAAATGCAAGCATTCTGACTTAATTGTAAGAACAAAAGCATAGATTCAAAACCGAAAAAAATGAATAAGACTAATTGTGTAAACAATAATAAAAAGAAAAAGTTGATGTATCACTTTATCAGGTTGGCAGTGTCTTTAAACGGAAAAGAAAAACCTCTAATTTTGGTCACTTTGTTTAAAGCAATCAATTTTTTTTTCTCGGAATATAAAATGCTCTTGAAAAGATTGATAACAATTTCTTTTTAAATCCTAAAAAATAAAGCCATGTTTACAGCTCTTTTTTTAGAATGAGTAAAATTACTCACTTTCATATTATGGTATAAAAACTTGTTTTTTTAAACTCACATATTTTAATAGTCCAATTTGTTTGCGATCATGTGTGTGCGCGCACAATTCAAACTCTCAACCACTCCTCATGGAAAACAGCAGCAGCTTTAAAGGACCAAACTCTTGAACATTTCCAAGCAGCTTCATCAATAGAATAGAGAAAAATCACTATGCAAGAAAAACCAGCTAAAATCTGTTTCTTTTTGCCACCCACCAATGTAATTTCACCTTTAATATTTTTGGTATGCACATCATGATGTCATTTCCATTGAGTAGCATAGAAAGTTCCCGGGTGAATTTCCATTTAAAAAAAAGAAAAAGACCCATTTTCTCTTTCTTTCAGAAAATGCTGACTGATTAATAGACTCTGTTAAGAAAGGTTACATTAGTCAGGATTCATCTTCTTGCTTTGCAGACTTTGCAAGACTGGTGGCACCACAAACCCTGTTTTATACAGTACGTCTTGGCAGCCATATTCATTGTTGATGTTGTTGTTTTCTAAACTGTTAAGACATCATGAATAATGGTTTTCGAGCTGCAAGATTTTTTTGGAATAAATGCAAATTATCTGCATGTTCAAAGTCGCTGTGGTCGAGATATCTGTCAGCTCAAGAATCATTTGAATTTAAACAAAGAATAAAATGACGCACTGATATAACATGTTTTATGGAAGTTACCAGTTTTGATGGCAGCTTGGCCTGGTGATGCCAACCTGAAAATGTGTCCAAGTGCAATAGCTTCTATACAATCAGCAAGCAAGTAGATTCTTGTTCTTATTATTGATAATTACTTAGAAAATGTGCACATAAAGTAACCTGAATACATAAAAGAATCTTTCATTTAGATGGGTGAAAAAAGGAATAAGCTAACAATTTAGTAGGAGGGTACTAACAGAAACTATGCATTTGTAAACACATTTCCTCAATTTTCGTAAATGGTTTTCACCCATTAATTATGTGCTGATTGATTGGCCAATAATTAGTAATAAACTTAATCAGCCATTTTCTTCTCAATTATTAGGCTTCATAACAGTGAATGGGACTCATTTTTAGGCAGAAACTATCAATATTTCTCTGTTTTCCATATTATACTAAGTTGTCTCAACAAACCAATTTATACAGATTAACACACAACCAGAAACATCAATCTGGCTTAAACTTAGAGGGTGGAGGCAAAGATAGTAAATCCCATAAGCGATTCAACCACCATCTAATCCACATACACATAGCATACATACATACACACGAGATATTGCTCCCTCACCAACCTATTGGGAGAAAAGAAATTGAGAACTCAGACACCCTTCACACAAACCCAGAATTCGTGACACTGCACTTAACTAGGTAAAAGCCAAAACATTAAAAGTAACACTGGTTGCCATTCAAAATTCAACACATTTATGAAAATTCAAAAGGCTGTCAAAAATATAATGAAAATTTCTTAGTTGAAATCAGAGACACTTCTGTTAAACTAATCAACATATTAACACATTAACCTGGATTTGGAAATTGTTCTTTGGCCTTCTTGCAACTATGAAAGTCTTTCAAAAGTATAACTTAATTTAAAGTCAAAAGCTCTTACATTATTATAATACAGAAACCAACTTTCTGCCATTTCCAGATCAAGCTGGTTTCTTATTGGCTCACGTATCCACTGCTGCTAAAGAGCCATCCACTTATTAGTGAAAATGGAAATGCACATAAATGAGCCTGAACCAGTCTTTTGAAGAGTATTTCCTCATTCTATCACATCAGAAATCTTCATGCCTGTAGTAGGGGTAAGTTAACATATTCCTTGATTTGTCTCTCTATAACAAAGGTGTATTTTTTTTTTCAGTTTTAGTTCTCAGGATGTGCAGTTTGCTTCCCTTCCCCCATTCCTATTTATTCTTCTTAAAAGACCCAAAGTCCAAAGCAGCTGAAGTTTGTGATACACCTGGATCATCAAGACTTGTATTGCAGTCTGCGATTACATTTCTCCCGGAGTTTTACCCAATACCTTAGAAGTTGGAAAAAAAAAAGCAGGGCTATCAACCAGTGCCTTGTTCTATCCATGTCTACTTTGAAACTTCAGTGTAAAGCAAGAGTTTAAAGATGTAGAAATACAAGATTTTTTGTTTGGCCACAATTGTCAAGATTGCTTGAAGAGTAATATTAATGGTTGTTTTTTTATCTAGAAAGTTCTATAGCCACAACTGACAAGAATTCCTACATTCTTCTGATTGGCAACTTCTTAAATCTCCTTAAAATGCTTCAAAAAGCAAATGTTCCCTGATATGGAGTTAGATAATATTATAATGTGTTATATAAGCCACAATTGGGTGTCAGTATTCCGCATTATACTTTAGCATGGAATATGAAGTGATCCTATAGGTGATAATGCATCCTGTTGAAGCCTGTGTTTAAGGACCTTCAGTTGTTCCTAAATGTCACTTAGCTTTCAAGTTGAAGCAGGAATTAATATAAAATATATCCCTTATTGTTCTTTACAACTAAGCATTAATAATGCCATGTTTAGCTTGCAGATGGATAAAATAAGATGGTAATCCAGTTTTGATAAATCCAACAACCATGTTAAAAGCATTGTCTCCATGGAGACCAAATAGACTTTATCTTACTTCAAACCAACAAAAATTTGCTCACTTGTGTGGTTGGCTGTATGCAATTCTGAAAATTGAACCACATTTAGGATAGCTTCATGCCATTCAAAATCAGGTGTATATATTGCATGTTCCACAATCAAAACAAATTTTCAAATCCTTCTGTAACAAACAATGCTGATATATATAAATTCACATACTGCAAAAGAATATTTCAACAAGCTTTTACATATATATATAAAAATACATAATCTCTCTTTTTATATAATTTTATGTATCTTTACATATGTTTATTTTTATTCTTGTGTCAGTGCAATATTTCACAAGTTCTCAAAATTTGTGACTGTGCAATTATGCAAGGTTTTTTTATTCTTTAGTTATCATTAAGAAATAGTTTTATTGTTAAGATTTTTGGAAACGAAATTAAATTTGGAAATAGGAATAGACATATACACATCTGCCACTATAACTATTTACTTACTTGCTAGTGGTGATATTCTGAATACAGAAATAGATTTCACTTTCCAGTAGCAGCAGTCCAAAAATTATATTGTGAATTTTACTAAGCAGCCAATTGTCAGCCATTATGGTCATCAGCACATCCTTACATTCAATACAATTCCAAAGATGTACCTTCCATAATCCAACAACAATTCTATGTTGGTGCTAGGACTTATGGTGTACAAAGATGCTATGTAAAAACACCTTCAGGAATTTGAAAAATCCTTTTGGAAAACGTACAACCTCTACAATTCTTTAGACCAGGCAGCACACACTCAGTTAGCACTGAGTAATTCCACCAGCAGCTTATAAATAACAAAGCAAAAATGGTACAATTCAATCTTGTTTTATTCTTTAACTTGGCCTGGGCAATTAATTTTATTCGTGATTATTTTTTTTTTTCCATTTGCCATGTACATAATATTTTCTCAGAAACAAACAAAAAAAAAAATCATCACATACATTCAATTCCATCATTATGTCTAAACTTCCCTTATTAAACTAGCTAATGTATCCATTTTAATTGCTCTTTATGTGAAATGGCTACAATCCCATTCAGGACCATGCAAAGCGTTAAAGAAACTCAGTGCTGCAGGCATTTTTATTAAAATTGGGTAAGCCTACAAACATTAAATCTAAAACAATTACATCATAAACCAGTCTAGAAAGTGGTGCCTTATTCTGACAGTCAATGCCAAGACTGCAATTTAATCGGAATTTTGTACATCAATTAGCATTCCCATCAGATCTAGCAGGCTGTATTTTTACAGGTGAGTTAAGTCATCTTGTGCCATGAATGCTTGCAGATGCAAAAAGTAAATCAAATGCTTTCCAGACCAGCTCGCCCTGCGTGCCGTCAAAACCAAAAAAATAAAGCAAAGTTGTAAACTTTATAAAATCCTAAAATTTAATGGATAATTGTTTGAGAAAGGCTTGTGTATCTGGAGAGATGATCTATAAACTATGCTTTTCTAAACAAATAATCTCTCTTCTAAGCAATACTGGCCATCATAAAAAAGTGTACATTTTTTTGGATAATGTAGTTTACTATGAAGAGTCATCTGTGCTTCAAGTAACATCCAGTCTCTTCACATTACTTTTCTGACAAAGCATCAGAATGTTCTACTATGGAACAAGTATTTTTTTTCTTTCTAAAGCAGCTCAGGTGTGCCCCCGTTTTCACTCAAATCCCTGTAAGGCCGACTTTTGCCAAATAAAGTTTGCAAATAAATCAGAATTTCTATTTTTAAGGACTGGCAGAAAACACTACTAAGTTTTCAATGCCTCTTATGAATCCCTTCTATTTAACACATTAATAATTTGCAAGAATAAAAATCAAATGTACCCATATCTGAAAAAAATAACCGTGGTTATGTATGTGATTATATTTTAAATGTCAGATATTTGGCTATTCATTTTAAGCATACATTTATTATGAAAAGGCAAACTTTCAGACAGTTTCAGATGAATGGATACTCTCAGAACCGAATCCAGTCTGTCTCTTTTGAACTAAAATAGAGGATCTGACCATTACCACATTTGACTCCAAATGTATTAAGAGATCATCTCCATGACGAAGAGAAACCATTAAAAGAATGGCTGCTTCATAGTTCAAACCACTGCAACAAAGAGGATGTTTAATACATGCAATGAGTTTGTTGCTGCAGCTGTGTGTCTGTCCAAGTCACTTAAAGCAGAAATCACACCAATTTTAAGGACAGACACTATTGAAGGTATCATTCAACACGGATGTACACATATATGGGTCACTGAACTAAAAAGTGTACAAGTTCACAAATATTACAATGAGATGCATGCAGCACTGCTATCAGACATTAGTTTGGTGGATAAGCAGCATAATCACAACAGCGTGGCTTCGACCAAAATCAGAAAACTTGGCTTGTTCAAGCATTCGCGACTTCACCATTGAAGCCACTAGGACATCTGTGCAGAAAGAGCAGAGGTTTGCTGAATAGCAGTCAGCCAAATGAATATACTACTCTGTACGTGGTAGACATTGAAATGTCAGCTTGGTATCACACACCAGATGAATGGATTAAAAAAAATAGCTGAATAAAAAAAATGTACACCTGTAGTTCATAACAATAAGTCACCATCAACTTGGGATGCTAAAATATTTGCAGGCTACACATTTACAGAAAGAAAAAGTCTCCAGATAACAGATCGGTCCAGAAAGAAGTATATCAATTGAGTCAATATGTTATCTGACAATTTGTACCTTTTTTTTAAAATAAAAAAAATGAAACAGTGGCAACGAGGGGCACGATGCAAGACTTTAATGAAAAATATTAGTAAAAATTTGCGTATTAACAATGTGAGAGCCTATATTCAACACCAGCAATAACAAGAAACTGATACTTAGTTCCACTCAACCTGTACATATTACCTACATAAATTCGTTAAAATGAAATAAAACAACAGATCTTATTTTATACATTAAAATAAATTTTAAAAATTTTTATCATCTTTCTTTTTCATTTCTAATAAAATGAGATATTTTAAGTTTTCCTTTTAATTTAAGACAGACGAAAACTAAAAACTAACAGATATTTCTTCTGGGTCTGTGGATGGTTTTTCACCAAAACTATAAATCAACACAAAGTCATTACAACTGGCATCATAGTTATTAAAGATTTCATACGAAACATTTTCATAGCTTGGAAAGACGAAATCTGCCAGATTTAGCAAAACGCAGCTACATACATGTTGGATGCTTTCCAATATATGTATTGTCACAACCGAGTTAATAAATACTCAAAATAGATCTCACAAGACTACTTTTTTGTGTTTTTTTTCCCTCTCCTCTCCTCTCTCCCTCCCCAACCATTCACAAATTCTCTCATGTCAATTATCTTTCATCTTGTAATAATTTTTCACTGAAGATTTGCCAGAAGATTAGTTAAACACAGGAAGATCTAAATTCCAACAATCATCTGAATTACTGTGCTGTAAAACATTTGTCTGCTGTAGGTCTAATTGAGCTAAATAAAGCCAACATGACTGGGCTAACATTTAAATGGTCCAATTGATTATACACCCTCAGGCACTCTCTTTGCCAACCCAATAACAAAGCTGTGTGTCAGCCACCAAAGCCATTTCATGACCATTTGGTCAGGCTAAATAATCCAGAGATAGAAAAAAGGCTCTTCTGAAAAGAAAGGGAAAAAAATCTCTTCCTCCATCCATTACAGTCATATCAAGAGGTCCATAACTTAAATGGTTATACCATACTGATTTTCTTTTTTTGGGGGGGGATTAATTATTCCAAGACTAAAGAGATAATTAAACAAGTTGTTTGCTTTTTTTTGTTTAAAATCATGGAAACAATAGCTGGCAATCCATGTAGAAGATAAGCTGATTGAAAACCCAAAAGTGAAAAGTATTTATAAAAACAAAAACAGGAATGACTAAGAATCAAATAAATAGCATTTAAAAATCAGTTATGAGTTGCTGGTGTTGCAATTTACTACTATATGATAATTACACTAAAACTCCCTATTTTACAGTCCACATTAAGGATACAGCATCACCAGATTAATAAGAGTTTGGTTCTTGGTTATTTATTGATTTTAATCCACAGAACTAATTTAAAAATATGAAAACCCCTTCAATCTAGGGGCCATGATAATAGTTAAACACCAGATTTGCATCTCCAGAAAATAATCAAAGAAATTTGGCCATCATTTTCATCCAGTGAAGTCCATAAACTTGATGTGCGGACATCATTCATTGTTCAAGTGAGATGCTCCATTCTGTTATTGGAATGTTTATAAAATATCTATGAACAAGTCAAGAAATGTCAACAAGTTATTATAATTTTCATCAAAAATTATTCATGGATTATTTATTTCTTAAACAACCTGGTGATTAATGCATATTTATTTTGCAAGGATGTCAGAAGTACATATTACACAGTACCCAATTACCGAGAAACAATGAATAAATTTAAGATAGCTAATGTATTACATTTTTAGAATTATCATTATTCATACCCAGACCAATGAGGTAATACACATGTGCAAAAATATGGTTATGAATGCAGTCCAACAATGAATTAACTTTCAATTAGTACTCAAAATACAAATGCCACAAAAGTCATACAAAATCCACAAAGTTCCAAGGGAGGTAATACACCACACTCAGGGTCAAACCTTCCTGCTGTTGAAAATAGAAAACGGGGAGAACTTTCATTGTACAGCTACAGAATGTAGTACTATTACAGGGAAGCCTTACAAGATTGGAGAGAGAGAGAAAGTTAATTCATAGTCAATGGTAATCTTCCAAGAATTTCTAAATAATTGCAAAGAATTGTTATATATATATTACTACATCTGGCTATGAAACAATTCAACATATATATATATATAAGGAATCAGAATGCTAGCCTAACATTGTTACTTTACCAGTATTGTTTTATTTAACCAACATAGAATATTGTTTGTTTGTGTTATCTGATGTGTATGTGAAAAAATATAATTATATAAGGAGAAATAAGTGATACGAAACATTATTTACTTACAAAATATCTACCTTATCTTTATTTCCAAAATAAGCAAACAAAATATAGTTATATGCCTGATGAAGTACAAGAAGTGATATCTGGGACAACAGAGGTAGAGACATTAGGACAGTTGAAAGTAATATCCATTTCATGCAATGTAAGAACAGGTGTGGAAATAGCTGGTGGATCATTAAAATTAACTCCAGCTCATGTGAATCAAGTGAGGAATTGGTGACTGGCTCAGAGTTGCTGTCCCTGATCATACACTATCCTTGGAAACTGCCTTAAAGATTTCCTGCAATATCACTAGCTTCATGTAGTTGGGCTTCTCCTTCATCAGTTTCTTCCAAATCCTGTACACATTCATAATATCCTGTTGAGCTATGAAGCTCTTCTGCTCAAGAAAGTGAATAAAGCAATCATCAAGCTATATTCCCTCATCCATGGAAATCTTCTCATCAAACACACCACAATCACTGTCATCACAATATTGACAACCTCTCCATCGATTAGCTGTCACAGAACAGGAGCAACACTACCATGTTCTTGTTTTCTCACAAATCCTAAATAAAGTCACTGTTTGTACCTTTGGCACAATGAGAGATCCTCTGCCTGCAACCTCTCGGGAGAAAACAGTCAAACTTTCATAGTCCTCAGGTTTATGAATTTCATCAACCATTGTGACTAGCAGCAAGTTGGACCAAACAATTTTCAGTATGGAGTGTAATACACTGTCCAAAGCACAGACAACAGTCCAATTGTTAACAGTAAGCTGCTTTGTAAACACATCCACCCCACCAACAGCACCATGGGAGCTCACCAAACAATGCATAAACTAATTTTTATAGTTGCACTTTATGCTGCATATATTTAGCCAATGGACCGGGGTAACAAGTGCAATTTAATTGGAAATTAAATAAATGGTGAAGACATTCCATGATACCAAATATTCTACAGCAGAATGAGCTAAACAATCTTATGACAGAGATGCAAAATGTGGATTTCCAGAGTTATCCAGGCTTGCTTATTGCATCCATAAATAATGGGCAAAAACCTAATCCACTTTAAAGTTTGAGACCAAGCAATTTACATTTATGCATGCCCACAGCATCTGCATAGATAAGGACAGTGATTCTCTCCTTTGTGTCTTTGACCCTAGACACCATCCTCTCTACTGCACTAGCACGAATATGTGGTGGTAGACATTTTCAAAACCATTTCACTAAAGAACTTTTAGCAGCTTCTCTATCAGCAAACAGTTTTTCCACATTGGCCTTAAAATAATGTCAGGCCATGCCAAAGCTTAAACTTATGAACCAACCAGTCCAGTCCTTATATGGTCCACTAGTTTTCAAATCTACATTAATCTGTTGGGCCTTTTCAACCAGCATCAGCCCCGTTTTAGAGAACCTAAAAATTAAAATAGGCAAAGTATCTTCAAAGGCTAAAAAGAATCACTATTCCATCTCAATGTAAAACTAATAGATGATGGATTCTTAAACTTGAAAATATTAACTCCAGCAATGTCAGTGGATAACCATTTGCAGTTGTAAATTGCATATTTCTGCTCTCATTGTGCATTCACAGTGCACTTGTCACAATAGCAAATTATTTTGGTGGTTTTGTATTCCATGATGTAGGTCTGTTTGTCATTCCCTTACAGTATTTACATCTACTTTAAAACTGAAGTTCTGTGCTACCAATTTTAAAATTTAAAAAAAGCAGCAGCATTTTAGAATAACCATTAGTAAAGGTAGAAACAATAATTTAAATAACAGACTATCTGTTTTCTACATTTATGCTTTAAAGCATTCCTTCTATTACCAGTGTTTCTATAACTGCATGAACATTTACCATGAACTGAAAATTAATCTAAAAAAAAAAAAATTAGCTAGATTTCTTTATAGCGCGTGTGCTTTCACCGACTTTAAGCCACATACATTTTATTAATTAAAGTGAAAGTGGACATACAAATGATATTTAGTTAGTATTTGGTTGTATTACATGAGAAGTATCATAATTTAATTACCTTAAATAAATTGCCATTACTGCTATAAAAGTGTTTTCTTGCAACTGTATAATTCAAATTTAATGCATTTTAAAATTCCTTAACAATCTTCATTAAACTATCATAACCTTACAAGATCTGCCAAGAAGTTCCATGCATGCATAATTATCTAAGAAACATTTCTGCTGTGACGAAGGTGGGTTCTGTACTGTAGAACACCTACCCCCCCCCTGCTCCACAACAAAGCGTCTACTTGTACCCCATCTAAAATGAAACAAACAGACCAAACATAAAACGTGTAATGTTTATAAAATAGCCATGAAGAATTTAAGAAAACATCAATTAGAAGCTTCTGATAAACCGGAAACACAGTTTTCGTCTATACATATAAAACCAAGTCTGACAAACAAATCTGTAAATCAATAGTTTGAATGCTATTTTAAATTTTTTTAACTTATTTTATTCTAAAAAAAAAAAAAAATATTTACTTCTTTTGGGTTGAGTCCACATTCACTCTTGTTCCCATTTTTACATATGAAAATCAAATGAAGCTAAGATAAAATAGCATTGCTATAATGGTAACATCGGCTGCCATTTTTTTTTTCTTCATTTCAATGTCCGTAGGATACATGCAAACAATTAATTTTTTGAGTTATATGGCTGTCTTGCTTTTTCACTGAAATAACTTTGTAATCTGCAAAGTTGCACACATTCGGTAAAAAATTCCTTTCTCTGCTTTTGAAATACAAACAACACAACTGCCTAAGCCAAAGTTTTGATTTTGTATGCAAGCAAGCTCCCGATAAGCAAAGCTTGGTGGTGGGATCAATGGATAGAAAGGTCAGAGTAATCGCTGAAGACCTAATTACCCACAACAAAACCCTGAACAAATCTCCAAATGAAATAAATATCATCTTGTAACTGTCTCTAGGGCAAATAAGCCCCAACTACTTGGCATGGTGACCAGCAAGGTACAGACTTTGTGTCAGTTCGTTGGTATTCACCACACCTATCAGACAATCCCAATGTTATTGTTGAAAGTAGATTTAAGATAATGATTGAAGAGTGTACCATCTCATAATAATACACTAAAAACTTTCATCATTTCTAACCTGAAATACATAATACAACTATTATTAAACTCAAATAATCACTGGAGGTAGACCAACAATTCTGAATCTTGTACTAACTTAAGAATACTGTATCATGAACATTACCAATTTTTTAAAAATATATTGTTTGTATTTCCTTCCTTTCTTACAAGCTGAATTATTTTTTTTTCATTTAACTGTTGCACTTTGAATATAACACTTTAAAATGTAATTCCATCATCTCTCTCTCTCCAAACCAATAAGTTATACAAAGTCAGGAAAATTACACAAGACTCATTTCTTGCTCCATAAATGCCCAATTTCTCACGTTTGAGATATAACTTTCAGCTGTTAGACTCCGATCGTTTGATATAACTTGTCAGCAATGTTGAATAAATCTATAACAATGGAAATCAATCAAGTTATCAAAAGCTGATAAATGAAAGACAAGTTGCAGGGGAAAAAAACCCGCAATCAAACTGTGAAAAATACAAGTGTCACAGGAGAAAACTTTCAGCTTTAAGAGAACTTACAACAATATCATAACTGACTTTCTGGATCAGTCATCAATGGATTACAATCATAACCACCATAATCATTGGCCCAGTTTCCTGAGATTTATGAAGATTCCCACTCACCCAATTAACTTTTAATGAGATTATTAAATAATTAAGCTGAAATAAATCAGAGAAGTATTTCAGAGGTTCTAAGCTGGAATTTATAAATATTAGTTTTATATTTTCCCAATAATATTGGGCTAACAAGAATTTTGTAAGCAAATAAAACATTCTTTTCATCATATGCACCTTAAAAAGCATAAAATCATGGTAGACATAAAACAAAAAAGAAGATCCAAGCTGATTATCCTGCCATCTACTCAGATGAGGAGATACATACAACATTTGGATATTCTAACAGTTTGTGCAACTCCTGCTCTCCAACCAAACCAATTTGCACTCCTACATATTTTGGTACTGCGACATAACATAATGCCTTGAAAAACACAATGGCACCTTTAACAGTCACAAAAATAGGAACGATAAGACTGGCCAAGTAGCTGTGGAAGAAAAAGCAAGCAAAACCAAATGAAAGAGTCCAAACTCCCATACTTGATGTATGTCATAGTTGCAAAGTAAATATCAGGCCATGCTTTTTTGAGGGATGGATAAATATTCACTATGATAGTCAAGTAATGACCAAGAGACCATTCTGTCCAGTACACCCAGAGCCACAAGTATGTTCACTGCCAAAAGAGTTTAAAGGCTTGGATATTCAGAATGTGATTCAAGTGATGACTCATCACTGGGACCATTGAAAATCAAATACAAATATGGTCATCTGAGATAAACAATCTGGTTGACATCCTTAAAAATTTAGACAAACTTCTACAACATGAATAGAAATGGGAGAATTGGAGATGGATTTGAAGAGAAAACTCTCTAAATTTTCTCAATTTTTTCTTTTACAGGAACCATGGATATACTGTTTCACCTACAGAATTTCCTTGCATACAATTAGTTTTACACAACAGCTAAGCTTCAACATTTCTGGATATCTTTGTTGAATTAAAAACAAACAGACAAACAATGTCATCCCAATCTCCACTGCTCACCATCGCTTTAATGCATTTGTGTACCTTGGCTTGCATTCTTTCACTTGTTTTTTGTTTTTCAAAGCATTGAGAGTTTATTCAATGTAGGTGGCCATCTTTACCAAGTTTGATCTTATCAGATATGGGGAGAGTTCTTAGAATGAGATTCTATTCGTAAGATATTTTTTAGACTTATTGTATCTCATTTTGTTAAATTTTAGATGTATCCAGTGCTAGTTATTTGTGATCATTAACATGCAGGTGCAATGCATCAAAAAGGAGAAAATTACAGAAATTTTATATCAATGATTATTCAAGGTGAAATGTTGTTTTTATTATTTTTTTTAAAATATGCAGTGTGATTTTCGCATTATAATTCCAAAGTAATTTTTTTAATTAATCAACATTTTTAATGGGACTGCCTTTTATTCTGTAAAGCATCATGGCTGCCAATATTTTAAAAATAAAAATAAGAATTTACATTTCAGTGATTCTTTTGTGTTACTAATAATGCTTCCAACATGACATCTACCAGAAATACCCACCGTATCATAAATAATGCATTATGCAAAACCAATTAATTTTTAAGCATAACAAAAAAATTAGTATGCCATAATTTCTCTCACCCAACTGACTGAATATTAAGATTTGTGGAAAATATTCTAAACTGTACACAAATGAATCACGCATTCCTCCAATGGTTAATAGTTTCTTCTTTTTTCTATAATATAACTGGTCAGGTGGCCAGTATTGTGTTCTGGATGCACTACCTCTATTTTTGTTAATCCTAAAGGCAGTCTAGTCCATTTTTAGTTGGACTTATCAATACAACTCAATCATTGAACCCAAAGAGGATCCTTAAGCTGTAAGCTTAATAACACATTACTATTTACAATTTGATTTCAGGGGTACATAAATAATCCCATCAAATGACCAAGCATTCTCATATCACCATTTTGAAGATAAAATAATTAAGATGGTTATCTTTTTTTTTTAAATTGAATGGGCAATAATATCAAAAGATGCACAATTATAACCTAAACTGAATAGCCTACAGTCTTAACAGAAGAGCTACTAGTGGCCCATACATTTGAAAAATAATGAAAGGTTATATTAATTGAAATTCTTTTGAACTGAATGATATGGGTAAGTTGTCAAATGTTTTTAATTATGGTATTTGCAAGTGTCAAGTATTTATTGTGGGGTTATTTAGCCGCCGCCACCAGACTACAGAATGATTTACACTAAGAAAAGATGCAATGGCTTTCCATCACCCACATCAAAAAGATCCTACAGGAACTCTTCATTTTTAAGATGTGGGAGAAATCTGCAGAACCCAAAGGAAACCCACATCACTGAATGATGGAGAGAGAAAACAGACCATGCTGTGGGAATCAAACCTGGGTTATCAACCTTAGCAGTCTAATAGGCTAACAACTCAACTCCTGTGCTGCTGAATGTTGAGTCTGGCCAACAATGACGACATTAACCGGAACTCCATTGATCATGGATTAATATTGCTGTAATGTTACTTTTGAAAATCATTCAATAACACTGATCAGCATTTTAGTTTGCATATAACAATAAGAATAAAAAGAAATGTTGCATTTAAAAAATACATAAAAGGAACCACATTAATTAAACAAACCAACAAAGGCATAGTAAATTTTAATTTTCTTTGAAAGTTGCCATGAATCTTCTTAAACACTTAAAGCTGACAACAAACAAAATATAAGAAAACGAAAAAACAAAAACAACGGAAGTTAAAGGAATATTCCTAGATGTACACATCCATGACTTCAGTCGTTAGCTTTTGAAAAAATTACCATGATTACAAAATATTTAAAACTTTGCGCGCATTGTGGAACAGAGTACACTTACTGTTATTTGCTGAAGTCTCTACTATGAATCTACCGACTCGCAGAAAATGCTCTCCCTGGGGCAGCCACTTTCTGTAACTCCCTACAAACTGATAATCACTTCAGGGATGGCATTTGACAAAAAAAAATATTTATGGAGCAGTTCTCCCGAGTCAGGAATTCAATACGGATGGCCAAATAATTATTGGCTGGTTTTCAAGGAAAGCATTATTGATTGAAAACTAAATAAACAAAACATGATTATAGCTTCTATTAAATTAACTTAATTTTAAATGGTCCTGAAGAGCAATTGCTAAAAAAAAATACAAAGAAGGAAAAAAAGGGAGAACTAAATGGCGTGCTGCATTTAGTTTCCGAGGTGATTGATTTGTAATGTGCTAAAAGCTTGGAACTTCCTCTTTACATTTTTCTTCCCATTGAAAGCAAAATAGCTGGATAAACTTTAAAGAAAATTAAATCATCTCTAACTTGAGAGAAAAAAAAAAATGTGCGGTGTAAAATTGTTATTTCTTTTGCTAATTAATCCCTCAACAATGTCAAAACGAGTTACATATTTTTGCAGAATGTGAAATGTTGGCTTCTCAAAATTGTTTTTACTAATGTCCACATAACATTTCGTGGGCTTTTGCGACATGTTGGTTAAGAGATTTCACAGGGAATAAGCCACTAGCGACATTCAAATGAAATTCAGGCCAGATACCATTACAATGATGTTATTTCAGCTGGGTTTTATTTAGACAATATTCCTAGCACCTCCGAGGGGAAAGTGAAGGTGGGACAAGGAATGGTCCAGTGAGAAAAAACTAGGAATAGGAAGTTTTCAAGCAACATGAATGAAAAGTGGGCAAACAACTACTTACAAATAAAGTTGAATTATTTAGTTTATTTCTCTCTTAGTGTCAGTATAACATTCAATATATTAAGAAATATTATTAATAGTTTCAATTACAATTAACAGAGGCAAATTCTTAATAGGACATAATTTACTATGGATGTTCAAATGAAACCCAGCTGAAATAGCATCACTAATGATTTGAATGTCCCTAGTATTTTACTTATAATAGGTGATAGATTAACATATTCAGTATCATCGATCAGTCCTCTCTCAACAACAAAATAAAGTCACATCTTTTCATTATCTAAATATATTATTCAAAATCCACGCAAGTTACAGTAATATCTACTTAGCTGTTCAAAGCAATAAAGATAACATAGCTAAACCAGAACAATGGTTGAAACAATGTTAACAATGCATATATAAACCTTAAATCCATAAAAGTCATCCAAGTTTGCATGAGTCTGAAATAATGCAACTCAGAATTACTAAATTTTAAATAACAGAATTATAATAATAAAAAATTTTTTCACTATATGGAAATTCATATGCATAAGTTTCAGATGATTCAAAAACAATTAATAAAACAGAGTATGGTAAAAATTTAAAAAAGATATTTTTTAAGTTCACCACTTCATCAAAAACAAATTTGATCAGCATTAATTAGACTGATCAACTAATTTATTCCACTTCTTCATATTCAAATTAATGTGGAACAATACACAAATTTAAAATACATTTATGTGAGCAGTAATTTAATTTCTGCATTTTCATTTTTCAGCTCTTTCCAAATTAGATACTTGCTGAAGGACGTTATATTGTCCAATTCCAATAGTTTTGTTTGGTTGCATCATCAGTAATTTACTTGCAATAGAATAAATAACATTTTTTTTTTGTAGTTAGAAAAAGTAAGGTAAAAATATGCATATTTTTAAATGTCTTGACAGCTCTGTTAAGTGCAACATCTCAAAGGCAACTTCCCCAGCAACAACAACAAAAATTACACTGGAAGAAGAAAAAATCTCTACGTGTAAAGTGCTTTAATTTTCCATTACATTCTTGAACTTTTAAAAGATTCAGTGCCCTGCCATATCAATTTAGCCACATTCCAATAAATGAATTAGAGGCCAAAATGTACATAGTTCAGGTGTGCTTATGTGCATAACAGACAGGACAACAAGATGGAAAGATAACCAGTGAGCCAAACCTGCAATATTTTTGTTTACCCATGGTCATGTTATAGATCATTCAGAGAGTAACCAAACTCCATAAAAAAGTACTAAAATCCTACATTTCTCCTGAATCTGTAGCCAGCATTGTGGCAAATGTTGCTGTTATGGCAAAGTGACCTGGAAAGCCTTCAACATCAATACTATAAGAATATGCTATTGTTCACCTCGTCTGCACTTGCTGTCATGATTCTCTTGCCAACATCACCCATGAACCAAAGAGTCCAAAATAATTTTAGCAACTTAACTACAGATAGTGTGTAACGCATAGGCTTTTATTCAGTCAAATATGAATTAAATAGTTTAAAATATCTGCTCAGAGGATGCATCTGGCAAGAATCTTAGTATCTGTGGCATATATGAATTGTTCAAACCAGGTACTAGAGATCTAATGAAGACTTTGAACCCTATTGTTTTCTGCCCATGGGTCACGTATAAAGATGGGAATGTCATGGTATGGATTACAATCCAGCATGACCATAAGATAAAATTGGTGTTTGTTAAAGGATGCCTCAATTTTGCTGGTACAATGCTACTTTAATGACATATCCTCTACAGAACTAACATAGCATATTGAGATTCACTATTCATATTCTTCATTGATATCATGATACATAAACATTTCATGTTACCAGAGTCTGAAAGATAAGTCAAGGCATTCAATATCTTCCCTGCGTTTCCCAATGTTCCAACAATAATTTGTTTAAGACATTTGGAAAAGATGAGAGCAAGTCATCCACATCCTGCCAATAAGATGAAACTTTCAAAATTTTGTTGAAGTAATGCCAACCAAACAAGATAGAAGCTCTTGGCTTAACCTAGTACTAAGAATTTCATTTTAATGATGCTTTGTACAATCAATGAACATTTTGCAATAACAGGTATCCAACTTATGGCAGATTAATTTTGAAAATGGCAGATTTTTTTTTTTTTTGACAGAGAATGAAAATGGTTTCCTTATTTTTATAGTGAAGACACTAGCAAATTGCTCATACTACATCAAAGAACATGACATATTATCTTAATTCATTTAGATACTTAAAAAAAATCCTTTAACTTTTAAAACATCTGAATCACTACACTGTTTTCTAAGGGCCTCAGTGCAGACGACAAACTTGAGGGCAGTGCAAGGAAAGAGACATGAATATAATATACATCTTACATCAGAAGACTGGCTCGCAGAAAGCAGTGTTACATCTTCCTCTCGTAGTTCTACAATGTACCCAGAATGGACATTCTACGATAAGAAGAAATCAATAGCTATCTTTCCTGCGGGTTTTAAGTTATGCTGGGGAGCTCTTTGGATTTCTTTTCCTAGCAGTGCCTTTATCTAATAGACAAACACACAACCAGAATGTACATGGACTTTGTGCAAGGAATTTAAATTCTATAATTGATATTTAAATTGTGTTCACGTGTGTTGAAACAGAAAGATAGTGAGAAACAAAACTGGCTTTGACCTTTCCAACATTTTTGTAATTTTCTTTGTCTTCCTACCTTAAGTCTTATCCTTTTGATGCAAAATTATGCTATAAATTTGGTGGTTCTCAGATTTTCTACAAATCAACCCTAATGACAAATATATCAGTATACACTGCCATTCAAAAATTTGGAAGTATTTCCAGTGAAAACTATAACTACTACTATTGAATAAGAAGTTTAAATTTACTGCATACATTAAACCAACCATTAAAAAATATACAAATATTAACTATTTTAACTTAAATCATAAATTCATAAAAGTAACCACTCTTGACCTTTGTACCTGTTTAATATTAATGAATGAAAATAGCTAAAAAAAACTACTAAATTACATCATGATTATGCTGACATTACCTGGCAGAAACTGACCAATCTTGTAATGCCAAATATTTGCTGACAATAGTGAAAAAAGAAAAGGTGACCTGTTAGAGATTTCAATATGCGAACTGGTATGTTGGCTGCAAGAAGTGACATTAAACATGGTGAGGACAAAATTAATCTTATAACAAGTAGTTTGCATGCATTCAGCATAATGAAGAACTAGAAAATTGCTGAATGGGTTGACATAGCCAATCCAACAAAGTCCTTCACACATGGCAGAGGATACTCCGAGACAGACAGACAAAATGAAGATGATAAAAGAGTGTAACAGCAACAACAGACAAAGCCATATAAATCTTTAAAAATTCTACTGGATTTTCTTCAGCAGAAAAAAGGTAAAGCTAAAAAATGAGCCAAAGAAGGCTAAAAGACTCTAGTTAGCAAAATTAGCAGTTAAACTAAGCAACACAAGTAGAAAAATGTCCTATGGTCAAATAAATTAAAGTCTGGGATCTTTTGTTCAGATCATACAATGTTTGCTCAGCAGCAGCCTACTGAATCAATGTACTATCCGTAGAGTAAAAAAAAGAGGTGATAATGCAATGATCTAAATTTAAGTTGGTATGAACAGGCCTAACGATATTTATGAAACTAAAGAAAAAATCATGTCACATCATTTTCCAAGGATTTGCTGTACCCGCTGGTTTGCAACTTATTGGTCAAAGTTTCTTTCGACAGGACAATGACCCTAAATATTCTTCTAAACATGGTGCAGCCACCAATTACAAGACTGTAACACCTTGATAATACATTTCCATAGCCTAGATAACAGGATTATTTTGATTTACAGAATGCCAAAAATATACAGAGCTGTTTGTTTCTCCCATATACCAACCCAGCTTAGAAGCACATGAACTAGCTGTGTATTTAGTGAATACATATAATGCAAGACGTGTCATTGGAGTGATACAGATTTGCCATTACAAAGAGTTATATTGATGATGAGAGTACAGCGACACAGCCCCTGTGGTTCAAGGGCAGTGGAGTACAAATGCACCCCAGGTAGTAATACAGAGAACATATAAATCCAATTATTACTGTAATATGCTCACTCACTAAAGTTAGAGTGGTAAACTTTTGGTTTCTCTACATTTTTAAAGTGATAGTGTATAAAATAAAATGCACACCCAAAAGGAAAGCACATAATAAACTACAAACCAAAGAATGAAACAAACTTCAATAGTGGTTTTCACATGTGCAAAAGAATAATCAAAGTGAAAGGGAAATTCAAGAACATAAGCAACACGCCTAAAACCGCTAGTTCAATGATACCAAAAGAAAATGCAAGCTTATAATTAATGCATTTATCAATATTTAAAACAACAGCAGCTTGTCATTGCAAAACAGTAACTTTTATAAGTGCATACATCAAAGCTGAATAAAATTTTTGACTGCTGTTACAAGCTTTTCAAGTTTCCTGCAATGCACAGTCCTAACTCGCTCTTTTTTTTTTTTGATAAAAGCACCCATTCACCTCATATTCTCCCTGACAATATCACCTTTGTTGCTGTTTTGTCTGTCTACAATCAAAGAGAAATTTAAACTACTGAATATTAAGTGGTATTAGTTGATATTCATTTAATAAGACAGTGTGTAAAACTCATTACAAAAATTAAATTTAAAAAAAAAGGAAAACTATATATGAAACCCAATTTATGTAAATTTAAACACTGTAATAACGCAATTAGTTCACTACTTTTTCAATAACTGATGTTCCAGATGTTCATTTAGGGAATCACTCAAAGAAAAGAACTGAAAATGTATGCAAGAAAGTTTATTATAGCATTTAGCTCATTAACAGACTTCACATGGGAAGAGAAAATGTCATTCTAGTGGTTTCAGCTTTAAGCTGCTACATATCAAATATTGCTTGTTAAACTTTTGTTTTCCTGTTAAGGTGCCACATCATCTTTCCCAAGAAATCTAGAAGCTTTTTGGGACCAAACTGGACTCTATAGAACCAAAAACAAATGATGTATACTAACATTTTTTTTTAAAACAACTGTTATCAAAATGGCTCCAGCAATAGCCTGATTCCCTTGAAGAGAAGCCAGTGTTAATTAAGTCTGAATTAACCTTTTGATTTTAGGACATTTGGACAATCATGATCCATCTGTCAGCCCAACTACCCTACCACACTCAAGACAGATAGAAACCATTTGGTAATCAAAGATCACAAGTAAAGAAAGGAGACACGCCACAGTTACAGAAGCAAAACAGGAAGATACAAAACTAATTCAAAAGGTATCAATCTTTTCTACAAAGAATAAGGTACGTGAACAACATGGAAAATATCGCTATCATGAAACGATACATAGCAAATGGCTTCAATGATGTTCAGTTTTATTAAAGGTTGACCTATGATCAAATACCCACAAAAGTAAAACTCATTGAAGTGGTAGAAAGGTAATGAGCAAAAGTACAATCAGCGCAGTAGCAGCCAAACCATGAACCACCACAGAGTGGTTCTGGTAAAAGGAAGATACATATGGAGGCAAAATTAAGTCATGAAAAAACTGTACACAAAGCAAGATTTAATTCAAATAGACAGAGACAGACAGACAGACATGCCTTCCTTAGTGAGAGTCATTCCAGCAGCCATCCAATCTATGCACTAAACTGTGCCAATAACTGGAAAATGGTAGTTGACTTGGAAGCTATCCTCAAATATTCAGAGGTAATATCTAGGACTGGGCAAACACCAGACTTGGTGTTAACATCAGAAAAAGGCAAGACTATCGCCACATTTGAGTTGAAGGTTCAATACAAAAGCAGGATAAGTATTAACTACAAGTTGGCAAAATATGAAGAACTAATGAAGCAGTATCACTCAAGGATTTAGAACAAGGTGGTTGACTGTTGGAGTTGGCTCTGGTTTAGTAGAAGCATCAGCATGTAGTTTCCTTAAGCAATTAAGTGTGCCAAACCAGTTAATTTCTTCAGGACTCTGAAGTTGCCAAGATGGTCTGGCAGTAAGTAATTGGCTGCAGAACCCTACCCCCAAGTAGAGGTGAGTTGCCAACAGACATTAATAAAGACTAGGTGAGGAGTCCAAACCCAAGCCAAATCATCAAACAAGACATCACCAAGAAAGACCACAGGCCAGCAGGGCAAGAGGACACATCTCACTGTAGCCCAGACCTGGAGTGTAAGGAATTTAAAAGCCAAAATACTTTCAAGAAGGGCATTGGTTCTTTTCCTCTCAAGACACACAACTCAGTAAGATCAATTATCTTTATCACTCATACACTGATCAAAGACTGTTTTGTAGAAATTGCTTTTTAGATGACTGATTATATCAATTCCAAAGGTGATAAACTATTGGGTTAAGTGAGCAATGCCAAATCCTAACTACTAATGCAAAAGAATTCATAAAGAAAAATTAAATTCTGCCTGTAGCCCTAACATTTGGAGTCACCAATTAACCAAGAAGAGGTATAGTAAGTGTAACAAACCATAGACATTTTAGTTTATCTGTTGGAAATCTCAAAATTATCAGAATTCACCAGCATGTCATGTACATCTTAATTCCTCTAGTGCAAGACTACCAAATGCATTCAGTTCCATTCTAACCTTAACAGTGAAGATCACTGACGAGGATTTCTCTTAGCCTGTCATCACAGGTGTTACCAAGCAGACTTTAGGTAGAATTTAACTATTATCAAATTTTATGAATATGTTCTTTTTAGACTTTATATTCATAAATAATTTATTTTATATCTCTTGGCCTATCAGATTTTTGTTTTAGCACTTTTAGATGAATCCAAAGAACCAATAGAAAAATAAGACTATTGCACCAGTAAACTATGGTACAAGGCCATCATTAAGTTAAAGAACTTTTCCATTGCTTTCTAAATTAACTAAAAACTAAATTTGTAAAAAAAAATTATAACTACTTGGAAAAAGACTATTTCAGGCTTTGGAGTAACACCTATAGCCACAGCCAATGGACTTATTTCGGAAAATCATATACATTTTTATTGTTTTTTTTTTTTCGTGGGAAGAATCAGTGGAAATATTTCAGCAGCAAATCTGAGGATGATCCAAAGATCAAATAATAAAATAAAAGTTAAGAATGGCTTATTTAGGATTCTGCATCTCCTAAAATCAAAACACCGCCTTTAGAATATAGCAATTCTTAATTGCATGTTTTATATTCAGCTTCCTTTTAAACTAATTGTAGGCACATGTTTGCAAAAGACTTGGCAGCAAACACAAGCAAGCTCATTAAGAATTGAATCCCAGGAGATACCTAGAAAATAAGGCAGACTTCCTGTTCAGTAGAGGAAAGGCTGGTATTCAATTCTCAGTAATTAGAAAAGGGAATTAGGAAGCAGGAATAAAAATGTTGCAAGTTCTTGGATTTTTTTTTTTTTTAACTTGTAAACAAAGTTTTATTTTGAAATGCCAGAATCAATGTAACTGAAAATTATGAGTAATTAATCTTTATCTACAGGTATCAAATGTTCCACTAAAGCTTCTCTCTTTTATTTTTTTTAAAAAACACTCTTATTTATATCATACAGGGGTATGCAGTAAATTTCCCTACTAGCTCAAACTTCCACTAAAGGCATTTTCAAAAGATGTACCCTGAAAACATGTAATTTGATAAATTAGCCAGTGTTAAAATATCCAGCACTTGCCATCATTCCATAGCTATGACTAGACAAAGACAATGCAACAACTTCATTACTTGGTCATTTGTATGCAGCTGCTGTTGTACACACTGGTTGTTTTTTTTTATTCTTTTAATTGGAAAACAATAGCTTGCCACATATTTTGGCAGATTATAATACTGATTAAGTTTATAGTTATTTTTGAATAAGATTTTGTTCATGTGAAACAAGTATTCAGGCAAAAACGATTTTAGATACGTATTTATGGTGTCATTCATCTTAAAAACAAAATACAAAGAATAACCGAGTCTTAAAAATACTGGAAATATTGAAAAAATACTTATGGTCAAAAAAAAATCAACAACAAACTATCAGGTTTTCTTTTATTTCTTCCTCTCTGATACTCCCTCGTAATTTTTAGTTTAAGAAATGGCAACTTAAATTCTCAGATTTGTTTCCATCAATTTGATACAAAAATTCTGATTAAAAATGAAACAATTCAACCGTGTTTTAACTTGGATTAGGCAAATCATTTTCCAGAAAGTCAAATTATTATTTTTTTTTGCTCTGTGATCTATCTACTGTGCTGATGATAATGAGACCGGTCCATTAATCGGCAGATGTAGTTCAATTCTGGAACCACATCCCCAGTTTCAGAATTTCAAATAAAGCAAAGAGCATTGTTGGTCGAGAGTTTTTGTTTCCTAATTCATGCCCTTATTTATGAATGCCATTCAGGTTTACACTTTGCAGTGTTCTCCAATTCTGATGCAGGCATGTATTCTTTTTCACTTTCTCCATGTATCTCGCAACAAAGATTCTGTCTACCCTAGCTACACCTCCTCCTCAGGTTGACTGTACAAAGTAGCTTCAGCACACAATATGTAAACCACATCTCAGTTGGGAACACTGAAACACTTCAATGAGAACTTGTTTGTCCATGAAATGCCAGAGATCAGTCTCAAGTAATTAAGTATCTTGGAGAAAAGTTTGACAGGTTTCTTGCCAGAGGCACCAAGTCTCAGCCATAAATGAGTACAGACAGAACTATGGCATGGAAGATGTTGCATTTAAAGTTAGATTCTACATTAACTCCACACCATGTCATGAAGTTGTCCGAATGTGGCAATGACTTTTAGAATCCAAATGTTTAGTTTTGCATCAACACTGTAATCTAATATTATACCAAAAACTTTCAGCCAACCTCAGGACAGTCTTGAATGATGTTTTATCATCATCCATGACAGCCTCCTTTTAGAGTGATCTAAACCTAAACCTTGGGCCAGTTTTAAAGTTAGCTGTGATGAATTTCACATCCTCTTAAATGATCCACTAGGACACTTGTTTTTTTTTTTTTTTCTCTCAAAAACCTCTTCCACAAAGAAACATTCCATTTCTGGACAAAGTTGGAGGTAATACGCCAAACTCCCCTTTCACAGTGAACTTTCATATATTTTCCAAACAGGATAACGTGGATAGAACCAGCTACACCAAACAAGTCTGTCTGGTATGTCCATGGCCTGTTAGTCAGCATCTCAATACATTGGAAGTCTGCAGTTTCCACTTTGACTCGAAAAGTAGTTCCAGGAGGATACTTAGACATATCAATACTCTCTCCAAAGGCAATCAGTTTCAGCAACCTGGTTGAAGAATGGGTTCCAAGAAAACTTCCATAAGATGGTTTTATCAGGATATTGTCAGATTTCAAATCTCCATGGATGATCTGACACCTGTGCAGCTTTTCCAGCAGATGGAGCAGCTCAATGGTGCAGTAGGTAGCAACTGACTCTACATATTTATTCCAGTTGCTTAGCTTGGTGCAAGTTTTCACAAAATCCAACAAAGTTGTCTCTGTAGATAGCTCACTGATCAAAAAGCTTCCATCTTTGAAAAAGTGTCCATCAAGAACCCTCAACATTGAAGATGACACATCCATTGGATCATTAAGTTTCACCAGGTGCTTCTGAATTCCGTTACAGATATATAACTCCCATTTACAGGCTGGGTTTTGAAGCTTTATGACAACATAGTTTGAAGACTGGGAGGATTATGCATCTCTGTTCATTAGGGCTTTATAGATTTTGGCAAAGCCTCCGGCCCCAATCTGTCTTTCAATGGTGTACTGATTGCCATCACCGAAGTCAAGAATGCTTTCTGGCTTCAGTTGTGGTACGTGTGTGTTGTACCAATAGTAATTGTGGTACTGAAAGACTGATGGTTCCAACTCAGCCAGAATCTTTCCCAGGTTTTCTGTAGCAAACGGATTCACCACCACTGCTCTGGAACAATCTGCCCCGTCATCATCAGGGGTCCCAACACGCAAAGCACCAATTGTGGGATGGAGCTGGTCACCTTTCTCTTTGCAGCTGGTCAGAGTGTCGTTTTTGCCTGCTGCTCTTCGGCAGTCAGACTCCACATCAGTCTGTTTACCGCACGAGCCTGTCCCTTATTTGACACCTTACTGGTGTGACCTGTAGAGGTGTCCGACCCCTGGCTGGACCCAATGCTGTTTTTGTCTTCATTGCTACCTTCTGTAATAGGACTCAAAGCATTCCTGTTGAGTGATGATTTGCCAAATTCATCTGTATGCTGGCACACCTGACTTTTACTAAAGTTACTAGAGGTATTATCATCTCCAGTAATGTGATCAGTACCTCTGATGTTGCTCATAGGCAGCAAAGGAAGCTGGTGAGCATCATCCCATGGATGAAATGGTGTTGATGCATACAGCATTGGTGAAGGAAACCCACAGGTTTGTACTGTCATATCATCTACAAACTCTGGATTGTCATCTGGTTTTGATTTTATCTCAGAAAGGCCTGTCTGCTGATTTTCACTGGCAATGGAATCAGTGATTGGTTGAAGTGGGTAACCACGTAGTCCTTCCTTTCTTTCAAATTCGTTTTCAGTTGAGTTTAGTACAACAGGTATCAAAGATGGTACCAGGGGTTCTTGTTCTTCATAAATTGTAAATTTTGTACATGGATTTTTCTTGTTGCTCTGTTCTGTTACTCGCCTTGCATCTGAAAGGACATCCATCTGTTTATCCTCATCACAAATCCCAAACATTTCGCCTTCACCAACATTGAGAGAATTGTTGAACAGGCCCTGAATCACCTGAAGGGCCTCTTTAGTATTCATTGTTGGTGATGGAGCTGTGGGACCCTTTTTGGCTTCAGGCCATCCCATACTAACACTACTGTTTAGCATTTGAGATTCTGAATGTCCACTCCCTATCTGTAGCAAAAATGAAGTAGTTTCTGGAGTCTTCATACTCTCATTGAAACTAGAGCCCAGTGCATTCTGCTGGTCGGAGCTGTCTGAAACAGATGAGGTTCTTACTACCTGCTCAGTTTCTACAACAGCAGCAGCACATTGCAGGGAGGCATCCTGTAGCTGCAAATCATTTTCATTGCTTAACTGATGCACATTTTCATGTCCCCTATTCAGCTGCTCCAGCTGGAAACTGTGTAGGAATTCTTCATATTGTCACAGCAGCTCTTGCTGCATTTCCTGCCTCACACGTGACATTTCCTGATGCTCGTGAATCATCTTCCACTGCTGCTGTAGCAAGAGTTTGTTGTTTTCTTCAAGTTCTTTCTCCTGCAGCTGTCTGTGCTTTGTTTTCCAGCACACTGCCCGTATCTCCTCAAAAGAAAACTCTTCTGTTCTGGTGTAGACTTCCTCTTCAGAATACATTGGAGTCTGGGTCAGTGGGTTCTGAGCAGCTCTGTTGTGGCTGTCAGCGTCAGTGTGAACAGTGAACATAGGTTTAGCACGATCTGAGATATCTGAGAAGGAAACAGCACCAGTCTTTTGTTGAGCCCGAGCCTTTGTCCATATGTCAGGTTCTTGATTATTCTCTTTGTTTATGATAGATCTGGAAGGAAGAGTCTTCATTTCTCCACTCTGGGACATTAGCAAAGGTACCTTCTGCTGATTTTCAATGAAAGGTTGGAACTGTTGCCTTCCCTGGAAATTCTTTGAAGTCGTCTGCTGGAACAAACCACCTTAGAAAGCTTTCTTGGCATTCCCAGTCCAGACAGAACTTACAGTGTGATGCTTGCCTGACCCTCTATGTTCTCCCCGACTCTCACGTTCATCCTCTGATACTCCACCACTAAAGGCAGCAACATCTTCCTTATTAATTATTTCTCGTACTGTGCGAATCTGAAATTCACTGTGCAGTCTCTTCAGATGATCTAATGACTGGGTCATTCTCCTAATCCCTTCCTGAAAAACAGTGTCAGCTTTGACATTGCTTCCTAGGCATTCTAACTTCCATGCCCAGGTCTCATAAAAAGTGGAACATGCACAGCCAATTTTCTGCTCAAACATGTGCTCGATTATACAGAATGGATCATCAGACAATTAAGCAAACTTGAGCCAAACATCCACATGAGGTGGGTCATCTTTGGTCTTAGCTTTCAGTCTTAGGGGGCTAAAGAGTTTTCCATCTGGTTATGTTTAGATACAGATTCCAATTGATAAATTTTTGTTTCTCTCTAACAATACTGTGATCATTAGGCTGAAAAGGGTTGGTACAAAGATATGACCCTGTTTGATTCTACTTGATGGGAAATGGATCTCAGATTACACCATCTGCTAATAGTCAAACCAAGCATTAAACTGTTGAAGAATGTATGGACAACAAAATCAAGAACCAGGTCAGTCCTATTTTACTTGTCTCTCAAAAGCCTTGGGTAAAGTAAATAACCTACAGTAGAACCTATTTTATCCTAAACGGCAGAGACCAAAAGCATTCTGGATAAATATTTCCACTTAGTGGATATTGCATGTGCCATATTATGAAACATCACTATTGGAGGGGATCAAATTATTAATAAACAAGCATTGTACACATGTACTATATGTTAAAACAAATCAAATAAATATACTGTACTGAAAAATAAACCATTGCATTGCATGTAATTTTTAGAAAGAAATTTTCAAAAAAATAGGGACAAATACTAGCCTTTCCTGAGGTGAGCAACACTTAAACCTATAAAGTTCCTTCAGTAACTCCACTTTTTGCTGGATGCATACCACATTCCCATTCCACAACAAGTTCCCAACCTGCATCTTCTTGGCTGCAACTCTTACTACTATTGACAGATAACAAAAATGGTCTCAGACATTACTATGATATCGAGGAAAATGTTACACTTAGTTTATGTGAGGACTTATAAACAAGCAGGTCATGTCTACCACCAATCACAGCACCATACCGAAGAGCAGTGGCTAACAGTATCAGAGTAAAGACTGCCCTAATCAGTGAAATGTTGCCAACACACTCATTTCACTTCGATTTCCAATGTAGTTCTCCTATCAATATTTTCAACACAAATAAGACAGGTGGAAACAAACGACAGTGTTGGCTGGAAAATCGAAGCAAAAACAAGCGTGTTGGCAGCATTTCATCGATCAGTGTAGTTTTTACTGCCACCAAAAAAAAAAAAAGAAAAGAGATGATTCTGAGCAATGAGTGATTTTGTGAATAATGATCACGAGTGAGTGGTCCTGACTTTTTTGATTTCCGGAGAAGAGATTCTTCTGTATGTGATAAGGTAGTGGTATTGCTCAGTGCATTTTTCTTAAAGTTGGTAAAGCATGAATATTGTCACTGCTGTACTGAAATAGTTCTGAATCCGTACTGGCTTTCTGGTAAAACTGGAACTATAATCTTTCATAGGCAACTGACAATTATTTTAGCAATGAGGAGATACCTCTGCAGTTTCTACAAACTATTCTGTCATCCTTGCATTTCTGAAAAATCAGGATATCTTTGCAGTCTTAAGGAAGAGATTTATTTTGCCACTGTATCACTTCAGCGGTTAGGTTTCCAAGTTGAGACTTCCATTTTTCTGTAGAATTCAGCAAGAATTCTTGTCATCTACTATTGCCTTACATGACAGATGGACAGACAAGCACATACAAACTTAAAAGTTAATTTTTAACTAAAGTATGTTAGCAGAAAGCCTTAATTTTATGTTGTAATTTTCAATAGTGAGCATTATTATAATGATCAATTCATCAGCATCAAATCAAACAAGCAGTTTTCTCCATCAATATAGCCTAAAATTCAATGCATGAACAGGGCATATCCTTTGCTGAAAAAAGTCCATCAGCTTGGACAGTGCTATCAAAAATATTATTTCACTTTCCTTATGGTTTTTCTTTGTTTTGATTTTACTTTTTTTGCGTAAAATGATGCAATTTCCTTGGAACCTTTCTTTGTGTGCTTGCCATTTCTGGTCATTAATCACTTAATCAGAAATTCCATTTAAAAAAAAAATGAAAAAAACTTAATTAGAAACTAGATAACAGTTCAGTCTGATATTATTGATTACTAGTCCACAACTCTGTGAACAAGATCAAAGAATGGTATTGAAGGGTCTATTATAACAAAGCCTTTGGAAATCTTAAGGATGCTATCTTCTCAAAGATGGTTAAATTACACTACCCTGATGCATTTATTCAATTTCTGGCAAGAATATTTAATTTGGCTCTTATGGAAGTCAACATCATAGACCAAATTAGTTTCTGGAAAGAATTAAAGTAACAAATTTCCAACAGTATCATAGATTACCTTGCCACTCTGTATTACAAATATTAAATATTTGCCAAATAATCTTGCTCATTTTTCTTTGGAAAAAAATTTAAAGCAGCTGACAAACAAAGTTAATAAAACAAATACTTAAAAGTGAGGCAGAAAAGGTGCTGTTTCTTTTCAAAGATGTTTTCCATTCCAGCATCAAGGAAATTCGGGTAAAACATATTGATCAATGAACAAGTACCTATAAATTTCAGAAGCAATATAACTGATTCAATCCACAAATGTTTTGTTGTTTTGTTTTTTTTATACTTAAGATTTAATTTAGTTATGCATTCAAATCATGGCATTTAGTGCAAAGTCTATTTGATTGACTCTAGTATTACAAAACTAGACTCATTCGGAGAAATCCAGCCAGATACCATTACAACATTGCTATTTAAACTGAGTTACATTTGAACAGCCCTAGTAATATCAACCTACACTTATAGTACATGTTTGATGTTCTCCAATAAGATTTTCCATTACAGTTCTACCTAAATTCAGGAATTATTCATGTATCTAATGTCATTAACTGCACAATGACTATTTTGACAATGGTTTATATAAAATTGTCAATAATATTAACCATAAGCCAACTAATGTTTTACAAGAAAGTTTAACATACTCACATGAAGCTAATCTCCTGGTTAATTATTGCATCTTAACATGGACCATTTTTTGCCAGAAACAAGAATACATTAGTTAATATAAGGCTACTTTCCAAAACCCTTTTTAGCTCAGTGCCATGTCAGATGCTTAATATACTTACTCCTCAATCAAATCGACAAATTCTTTACCTACCATAATATGAATGTACAGAAAAAATATTTGTTGTTTCAAGTTGGTCATATACAATAAACTGTTTGAAGCAAGCAGACAAAAATAAAATTTGTAGACATCAGTTATTAGGCACTTCGCTCTAATATTAATCATCTTTTATGGTCATTAATTATGACTAGCATGTAAATAAACAGCTGTGAGAAAGATCAATGTAGAATTGTACTGAAAAACAAACAAACAATTCCTTGATGCATTTATTACATGTATTTCAACTTTTTGCTTCTGAATGGCATAGAGTTTTTAAAATGGACATTTAAAGAAAAACATAAAGATAAAATATTTTAAAAAGATTCCAGTGTCTATTAAAATGAAAGCATTGTCATTGGAGAGTAGTTTACACTTGAGAAACAGGACCAGATTGGAAGGAGGAATACACTTTAAAAGTTGCAACAAAAAAAATTCTACCTAAGCCAAGCATTTTATTCTGTTGTTTTATATGAAATTGGTTACTGGTTGGAGAGAGGGATTGTGTAAATATCAGATATAGAGACCTGATGTACAAAGACATCAGCAAATCTAATGAATATTAAGAATTACAGTAGAAGTAAACCCAAATACTGAGAGTGAAGGCATACACAATGATCTGATAGTGAAGATATAGAAGCATGCTGATGCTTAATGACCAAAGCTCTCTCCCAACCATATCATGAACCTAAATTTCGGCAATAATTTCTTGTCGACAGAAGATTAGAGACAAGTACCATCATGGTGTCTAAATATTTGCATTTAGTGCTATCTCATTTTGTAAACCAAAAGATAAAAGGAAGGAGATTGGGTATTCTTTTAGTTCAAGGTAAAACTTTTCTTTATAAATGCTCAGTTAATCCAAATTGGTGAAATTACATAATCAAATTATTAAGACTTTAACACCACAAATTTGCATGAAAACAAAATCATTTCTGTGTCTAACTAGTATGCTCTACAAAACCAGTCATTCACAAAGATGAACACCTCACCGTGTAGTCACTGACAGGTTCCCCAGCAACCAGTCTCAAAAGACGCAGTCAAGAAACACCAAATCTCTTCACTTATACAAAGGCAAAGTCAAAATTTAGAATTAGTCGTCATATGATTAGCAGTATTTTAGATAGTGAGTTTTTTTTTTAATAGAAAAAGTGTCATTTCTATTTAACTAAAAACTAAATAAGTATAAATTTTGCAGTGTTTAATTTTAATATATGCACATACTTTTAATTTTACATATTTTAAATTTAAAAATGATAAATTCCACAATTGAGATGTGTCAATAAGTAGTATCAGAGCCACCAGCATGGCATCATGAGCGGCGCTGTTCAGTAATAAAAAATGATAATGTCTACTGCTAGATTTTAACTTTATTCTTCGGCACTGGCGTTCACAGGTGCATGTGTGTTTACAACAAAACTGAATAGAAGTCGTAGTTTTGTTGTTGTTGTTGTTGTTTTTTAAGCAGCTATCCTTGGGAAAACCGTCCATCTTATGTACCTAAAGTGCAGTCTATATCTGAACTTTCTCCAGTAATGGCAACAGGCATTCACGATTATCGCACTTAAAAAAAAAAAGATGCATGTCACCTGATAGTTGCACTCAGCAGAGAATGCCATGACTACATGGAAAAAAAATTGGAAGCAGCATTTCTCTGCATATCAAATGGTGTCACCAAATGTTGAAATCATTAGATAATATCTGCACATGACAGGAAGTGTAACAATTTTCTTCATATTAAAAATGTTGCATTTTTAAAGAATTCTGAGCATGCCAATAATATATTTACCATCTAAAGTATACATGAAAATGATTTGCAAGGTATTTCCAAACTTTTAAAAGGCATCAATCATGTAACAAGCACAACTGATTATTTTAATTGTTACTGCATCAATGATCTTTCTTATACTTCGAATGGAGTTTATCCCAAACATGAAGTATTTTCAATTTCAACTGAAGTTAACAAATAACTAAGTTACACACACACACACAAGAGAGAGAAAGCTTATGAGGGGATCCCAATAAAATATAACACAGATCACTAATATCACTCAAACTGCTTGCTGACAGTGCGTTTTATGAATCTCCAATATTACTATTATATCAGGTTGTTTCAAAAGACCTACAAGTCACATTCATTCTTACCTGATCATAAAAACAAGGCAACAAAAACAACAGAAACTGTACTCTCTTCAAAACCAAAGAAAACAGTTTCTTTGATGCTTTGATTATAGATTATTTGTTCAATGGCTTTGTAGCAATGATATGTATTAATAAAACTGGATGGGCAGAGGTGATAGTGAAAGCCAAAAGCAATGGATTGCTGCCACTGTAGTAAATTAATACCAACCAAGCTATAAATGCCCACCGGATCAATATGAAACAAATTACAAAAGTACCATCAATTTAGCTGTTGAAATATGATGCTTCATTGTATTATACATTTGCGCAAAATACAGGTTCAGTTGCCCTGTACTATGAATGATTTATTTGTTGGAAAAAAAAAAGAGAAAAAGCAGTAGCAGTAGTAGATTGTATTGTCTAAATAATAAAACCTACACAAACGCTAAGAATAATAAAAACAACAATATTAATGGATGCTCCATTCATATATACAACCATAACTGGCTGGCTCCATTTGCTCAATGCTCACATGAATGCAGCATGTAACACCATTTGTGCCATGCTACTTTAGTTCCTTTATCCCACAAGAAAAATGCTACCAAACTAGAATTTTTATCATATGAAAATTTTCTCTAATCTTCCAACATGAGACTAAAAAGATCAGAATATATGGAATCAATTAACAAATGAAATAAATAAATGGTAATGGGTGAAAAGCTCACTATCAACATATTCACAACATCTTATAACTAACCATGTTGATGATGACAGTAAGAAGTGTTTTGGTGCAGATGTTAAACAAACAATATAACTATCATGGACATAACTTCTACACAACTGTAGAGGAGAATGGTGTGTGTGTGTGTGTTTTTTTTTTGTTTGTTTGTTTTTACATTGTTTTTTCCAAAATGTTTTAATTAAAATTTCACTGAATGCAAGTCTAACTTGGGACAAAGATGTAGCTATAGAACAAAAAAAAAAAAAAAATCGAGGACGACTTCTACACACCAGGCAGTGTAAACAGTCCAGAGAGAGAGAGACAGAGAGAGACGGAGAGAGAGGGAGAGACGGAGAGAGAGAGAGAGACGGAGATGGAGAGAGAGAGAGAGAGAAGATGGAGAGAGAGAGAGAGGAGAGGAGAGAGAGAGAGAGAGAGATGGAGATGGAGAGAGGCGAGAGAGAGACAGATGGAGATGGAGAGAGATGGAGATGGAGAGAGGCGGAGAGAGAGAGAGAGATGGAGAGAGAGAGAGATGGAGATGGAGAGAGGCGGAGAGAGAGACAGATGGAGATGGAGAGAGATGGAGATGGAGAGAGGCGGAGAGAGAGAGAGATGGAGAGAGAGAGAGAGATGGAGAGATGAGAGAGACGGAGAGAGAGAGACGGAGAGAGGAGAGACGGAGAGAGAGAGAGACGGAGATGGAGAGAGATGGAGAGGAGAGAGATGGAGAGAGAGGAGATGGAGATGGAGAGAGATGGAGATGGAGAGAGATGGAGAGAGAGAGAGACAGAGAGAGATGGAGAGGAGAGAGAGCGACGGAGAGAGAGAGAGAGAGAGACGGAGAGGAGAGAGAGAGAGAAGACGAGAGAGAGAGAGGAGAGAGACGAGATGGAGAGAGATGGAGATGGAGAGAGATGGAGAGAGAGAGAGATGAGATGGAGAGAGAGAGAGAGACGGAGAGAGAGAGAGATGGAGACGGAGAGAGAGAGAGATGGGATGGGAGAGAGATGGAGAGGAGAGAGATGGAGATGGAGAGAGATGGAGAGAGAGGAGAGAGACGGAGAGAGAGAGAGAGAGGAGAGAGACGGAGAGAGAGAGAGAGAGATGGACGGAGAGAGAGAGAGAGAGAGAGAGAGAGATGGAGATGGAGAGAGAGAGAGAGAGAGGATGGAGACGGAGAGAGAGAGAGGAGAGAGAGAGAGAGATGGAGATGGAGAGAGAGAGAAGAGAGATGGAAGAAGAGAGACGGAGACGGAGGAGAGAGAGAGAGAGAGAGAGAATGGAGATGGAGAGAGACGGAGAAGAGAGAGAGAGAGGAGACGGAGGAGAGAGAGAGAGAGAAGAGATGGAGATGGAGAGAGAGAGAGAGAGATGGAGAGAGAGACGGAGACGGAGAAGAGAGAGAAGAGAGAGGAGAGAGAGAGGAGAGATGAGAGGGAGAGAGAGAGAGACGGAGAGAGAGAGAGAGAGAGGAGGATGGAGAGGAGAGAGAGATGGAGATGGAGAGAGAGAGAGAGGAGATGGAGAGAGAGACGGAGAGAAGATATGGAGAGAGAGGAGAGAGTGTGGCTGGCTTACAGTTGATTTTTTTTTTTAATTAGATTTTTCATGCACCTAATACTACACAATTAATAGATAGAATTAGATTCTAACATAAACATAACACCATGAAGTTAGGGGTTTCTTTACACTTATAAAATCATCGAATTGCAGTCAACAGAAAGTAAAGGGAAATAAGCAGCCTTCGGGTGCCACAGAGATAATTTACAGATAATGAAGTTGCTAAAAGAAAGCGAGAAAAAATGTGAAGAAACCTTACAGAAAACCAGAAATCCCCTGCCCTAAAGTGAAGTTGTTAAAGCCTCATTTTTTTCTCCTTTTTAAAAGTGAAAATCATCTAAAAAAAAAACCACAGAAAAATGTTTTCTTTCATTATGTCAATAACATTTCTCTCCCCCCCTTCCAGCTAAACACTGATTTTAAAAGATAATTCAGTCACATACCTACAGCAAACTGCAGCTTTTCATCATCGATGAATTCTTTCCATTCAAGAGACATTTAATTGACATGCGTGACTATCCTATGTATTATCGGTAATTCTCATATTTTACTTGGCCATTTCTTTCCCTGGGGATCCGTTAATTCCTTTTGTGTGGTTTAGTCCAAGAACAATGTGAACTCAAACATTTCTGCTGGTAATTTACCTGCCTCAGAATACAACATGCCTGAAATCACAGCTAGATCCTTAAAGTTGGTGGATCCAAGTTCAAGCAACACACCAAGCCTTGCCACCATAAATAGAACCCAACTAGGCAGTTAAGAAATTTTCCTATTATGGTAATTTCTCTTCATTGCACTTCATTAATATCTAAAACTAAAAGTGCCAAAATAAACTAAAATAAAAGCTTAGCATTTATGGTTAACTCTATATCACAGTATCCTGACATGTCTAAATAAACTTATTATAAAAATGGTAATTAACTGTATTCATTTCTTCCTAAGAAAAAGTTACCAGTTCAGTATTTTAATTGTTATCAAGAATATAATTCATTTTAAATTCTATTTATCTCGCCTTGTTTGCATTGTGAAGCTCTGTCCTGAGTTTGGGGAATCTCTCGGAACTGAACTAGAAGGGGAAGACATGTGGCATCTCACTTGGCAACCAAGCTACCTGTGTATGGTTGGAAGCACTTAAACATTGGTCAAGGGGAAAGCCAGTCAAGAGTTACTTAACAACAGAACCTCCACATGTGCCCATAAATCCCTATTAGAAGCTATTTTTCAAATGTAGGAGCCAAGAGGAAACCCAGGGAGGAACATCAAATGGAGCCAGTAGCAACCTAAATTTTAACTCAGGATCACAACCTCATCAGTTTAGCACTGCCCACCATATTTTTTAAACAATCTTAAATATCAGTGGCATTTTGGCATTTGTAGTTTGTCTGCAAAATAACAGAATAAGCGTTGTCGCACCAATATTTGAACTTTACTTTAAAAAGAAAATCCCATCTAAATAGGAGGAGCCTTGATTTTTTTAATTAATGAATTTGACAATTTAAACAAAGTAACCCTAATTATTCGTAATAGTTAGATATTCATTAAATAATAAAAAAAAAAACACTCCTAATTTCTCACTCTTGGCCTTGTGCAAGAAAACGGATTCATTTCATCTTCTCCTCCTTCCGATGTTTAAGCAGTAAAAGGAACTGAAATAAATACAACTGCATGATTTTGGTACTGAGGTATGCTAACATTTCTGTACGGCTTTCCTCTTTGCAAAGATGAACTCATCAAACAATGAACCAAACTGGAAAATCAGCCAAAGCCATAAAGAGTGAAAAACCTACAAACCTCACATTAAGACATGCAGAGTTATAGCTTACAGAAAAGTTACCAGTAAAAGGAACACTGGATAAAGCAGTTGTATTTAGTGGTCATGCTTTGTCTTCTGTTAGCTGATCTAACAGGATATGGTTGATCCTTTAGGGTTTCTAGGGCAAGCAGTCAGAAAGGGTAAATTAAATGGTGAAGATCCTAGCTGACCCCACCCAACCTAATGAATGTACCAAAATAGTCTATTCTGTTCCTCAATGAAATCGCATCAACTGTCCCAAAAGCATAACAGTCCTATAAATCCAAAATAACAGTAAAGTCTTTGGGTTCGGTGCCATGAGAAGCTACAGCAATGTTTCCACGATATTTTGAAAAATATTTTTGGTACAAAATTAGCAGGGCAATCATCATTACTGTAAATCTCTCTTTCAGATTTAAAAAAAAAAACTAGAGATAAAGATAAAAGAATGGATAAATAGATATAAGAGACTTTTCTCCAACTATTAAGCAAAGTATTCTCTCATATGATGCCTAATTCTGTTTTTATTCTTCTGGCTCCCAGTAATAAATTTCATGCTACTAAAGCAAGATAAAATTAAATTAGATTTTGAACCCCATGCACAGGCAACCAAGTAACATTGAGCAGCTCCTCTAAACTACAAAAAAACTGTGATTGCTACCAAAATGTGGCAATATCCCAGATTTTGTTTTATGGAATTGAGAAGAATCAATGCTATTTTAATCTGAATATATTATATAGATATTCTGAAGGAAATAGCAAAAAGGTAGCAGCACTGCCACTTACAATTATCAGCTCTAAGTGCATTAATAACTTTATTAATTATCCTACATTCCTATAGAGAAGTTTCCTGAGACTGCAGTGAGCATAACTGCAAACAATAGACTTGCTGCCTCCAACTGCTACACATTTGTTCTATTCCTTATGCTTTTTGCATAAAGCTAATCTTTCATTGGCATGTGCTTGCTGCCCATTTGTTTTTGCTCATTTCTTGCACATATTTATGTAAGTACCGATGTTCGTAAGTCACCCACAGTAATCAGATCAGTCAGATGGTTTCAACTGGCTGTGCACATTGAATTCTTGGCACACAAATTTGATAAAATACCGATGCATTCCTAACATATGGTAAAAGGCATTCAATGTCCTTGCCAAAAACATCAACATTTCACACAACAAGCTGGGTTATCAAACAGTGCACAGGAGAAAATGGCTTTGGGCCAACATGCAGTGGCATAAAACACTTCAAAATGTGTATTAAATTTACAAGACTGCTTCAGTTAAATCAAGAAGCGACCCATCTCCTCACTCGTTCATCCATTCCTATTCACTGTCTAGCACTGTGAACCCCCCACAACTGGCACCAACTCACAAGGTGGAGATGCCACTGGTCCACTCTGATGTGGGTCTCTATTGACATGGTACTGAAGAGACTGAGTGAAAGTCGTATAAGAGATGAGGACATAAATCTGTGCCTCGCCAAAAAAGAGCAGATCAGCCAACGTGTGGCAGCTTAAAACCCTGCCCAGATTCTGAAGTATCTACACCCAAAATTTGAAGCCTCCAGCTGCAACAGTAACAAACACTTGAAAACATGTATTGATATATATAAAACACATTTTAATTCTATTTAAATTATTTAAAATTAATACAGAAAAAAGTAAATAATCCTTCACTCTATCCATTTCACAACCTGTTGAGAAGGCCTTTTATGGAAGACAGGTAGATTTATAGTCCTTACATTTAAACCAAAAATTGACCCAACTTAAACAAGGGTAAAGTGCTCTGCATCAATTAAATTTATTACTTATCTCATTGTGGTATCCATCTACAAATGTGGAGTTTACAGAGATCTGGGAAGAGGATTGCTATGTTATACAGACCAACAAATGTGGATGGGTGCATTACCAGCATCATAATCTGGAAAATTCTTAGTTACCGTAACTGAATTCAATTACAAGCATTTTTACAACAGGAATCAATGTTGTGGCATACTGAGACTACATTCTCAAAACAACATAGATCAGAACCCTAACCCTAACCCTAACCAGCTTAATGGAAATAGACCAATCTGAAGTCTTGGTCTATGTAGAATTTCTAGTTCTGTCTAAGCATTAATATTCATAGTATACAAACAATGCATCCATGCTTTTAATGCCCGCAGCAATCAATACATTGCATATTTACCAAAAAAAAAAAAAAGAACTACAAAATCAAACAAAACTGACCCAAAGACAATTTAATGTAAAGATTTCCTAAGTAAAATAGGCATACTGTTTTTTAAATAGTTAATGTAAAGACATTTACAGCATCTTAAAAGGTTTTTGTAAATGTTTGCGCATTAGACATATTTCCAAAATGCACGCAGACAACCAGTGCAGGTTCCCTCATACAACGAAAACCAACATAACTTGGATATTTAATTCTAAATGTCCAGCGTTCTCTCTCTTACAAGATGGGTGACCATGATTTTTTTTTTAATATTCAAGACAAAAAAGTAAATATTTCATCATTTTCCAGATGCCACCCCCACAAGGATACTGCAGACAATAGCCACATGCAACTGCTGGGGCATCTGCTTTACTCACTGCTACTAGAGTTGTCTTTTTAGCTGTACGTTTATTTTATCTGACTGACACGTGGTAATTATCTTGTCACTTTGCCATAAATAAAACCCATTACCCTTACTACTATGTAAACAAAATTAGATGTACTCATATGCTGCTTCTAGAATTGCCCCTTACTGTTGACATGTGCATATTATCGCCCACCCCAGCCACATAACTTGAGCATGCTACAAATAATCTGCCAATTACATCTTCTTTGTTATTCTCTGCACATACCCCTCATGGAAGTATTATCTTGCAAGAGAGCTACAGAAACTAAGTTAACAATGTTGGACAACCACCTATAGCAAATACTTCATTCTTTTATCATTAAAGTATCAATCAAAATTTGCTATGTGCATCAATTCCACACTTCTTTTAAACAAAGGGTATGAGTGATATTACTTTTAAACAGAAACATTGACTAATAATTAATTTCTTATAATACAAAGAGATATAAGTGAAACCTATCGCAAAGGTAATTTTAAAAATACACTTATTTTATGAAAAAAGAAGTAAAAATTGTGGTATAAATTTTACCTGGCTAATGCAGAAAATCTAGTCCATATTGAAAAAGTGAAAACATTCTAAGGCTTAAAAGAGTTTAAAATGTCTGTACATCAAAGCATGCATCTCAAGCTTCTGTTTTTCTTAAAGTATATAATTTAAAAACTAAACTAGTCAAAGTAAATGCAAAGAAATGTGGTACAATTTTTCATTCTAAGATTAATTTAAAATGTATTGCATTCTCCTCCAAAAGAGAAATATCAAGATTAATCCAAGTTCCAATAGGCTCTCCTACCAATAATAGCCATGCCTAAAATGCAGAACACCTGTCATTTTGATACAATGTTATGTTTACTTAACATTTCCACAAGACAAACCATTGTCTAGAGAGTGATTGTACAAAATCTTTCCTGTGTTGATTTCTTTCAGAATAGACTATTTTGTTTTCCCTTTTAGATTGGACGTTTACATCAACTGCATTAGAAGGGTTAAATATTAAAGAAAGAAAGAAAAATACTATCAGCTAAGAGCTTACTGTGGTAAGCACTTTCCTTTTTGTTTTAATCACCTAAAGACTTCTTACTATACAATTCAGCATTTCTTTGTTTAGATTTCAAATCAAATTGTAAACATTTTTGCTAATCAGCATCACAATATTGAATTTTACAGAAAACACTGAAGACAAGAAATATCGTGCCATTGTTTGTTTGTATCACATGCAAACAAAACCCATTGATAATAGCTGAATATATTTATGACAGTATTCATGGCCCTATAAAGCATTTGTCTACTTCTCTGAAGTTTAAAAATAGTGCTCCATATACAGCTTATTGAACGTAAGCTAACGAAGCAATCTGTACATACTTACATTGAATGATCTGTCAACTTACGCCAACTCCAAATCGTGCTTTGTAGCTGTAAGTCGCAGCTAATCAATAAAGCTGCTAGAAATCAGAACAGAGATGTTACAACAAAATGAAACTCACTACTTCTGCAACCCAACATCAGAAAACAGATGTACAGAAAAATGTCCAATGCACTCTGAATGACTGATGTTGATATGTGACTTCCATTACCAACTTTACACAACAAATGAAGTGATAGAATTTTCAAAGTTCACAGAAAGAAGCCTTCAGTAAAAAGGTAGCAGCTACATCTGAATTGCTCAACTGATCAAAGATCAATAACAATTTTCAAAAAAATGAACTATAATAATAAACAATGGTATATGACAATGGAGTGTTATCAAAGTGATTTTACATTTTTGGTAAACAATACAAAAAAGGCAAATATGTATTAAAATAAACAGCTCTGCTCCAGACCATACAATATCTTTTCTGGACATCTTTAAAAAAAAAAAAAAAAGTTTCCTTTATATTTTATATTCATGAAATAATATATCAAAAGAAATCCGAGAAATAAATTGAAAAAGAAATTTTTTAGTAAAAAAAATTATAGCAAAACAATTAGGGTATTCAGAGCCAAATTGCCAAATAAATATGCATACCTATCATTTAAAATATGGAGGAAATTAGAAGAATGATAAAGGATCCACCCACCAAAGATAAAATTAATCTTCACTTAAAATGCTGAAATCCTTCAGTACTAAATTTCTGCTACAAATCTAGTACGACAATAGAATTTATTGCATACATCAGTATTAACAAGGTCAACAACCCTGGTGAAGAAACAGCTGTCTGCTAAGAACCATTGCCAATCCTGTACCATGTGGGATCGATCTATCACGTCCAAATTCTGCAAGAAATCGCTATTAGAGCTTTTCAATTTTCGATGTAGAAGGAAGCTGGAATGCATGGAGAAAATCCCACAACTAGCTGGAGATGAAACAAAAAGAAACTTTACCAGAGAAGTTTGCCAAACTGAACAGTTCCCATACAAGGCAAATTCAAGCCATTGATCTTTATTGAGGGGGTGTGGAGAAATTTTTGGGGCTTAGCAGGACAGTATACTATCCACTATGCCACCCAGAATACAGGTAATAAACAGGACTGAAACTTCCATTTAATTTTGTTGTCAGTCAAAACCCCTATTTCACCCAAACAGTTGACAATTATTTCCACATTTCAATTTTTCTATCCATGGCCAATGGGAAAACTCATTTCTAAAGGGCATTTTGTTTATACTGTTTTTGTTGTGTTTTTTTTTCAATCTTTAAATCTACATTATTGAATAAATAATGAGATCATCAACTTAGAGAGCAATTACAGGGCATTCAACATTTGACACCTGCAAAAACTAAACACTCTTGAACAATAAATGACAAGTGCTTTCTAGACCTCGTGTAAGTACAATATATTTATATTATTTACGAACATAAAGATTTAAAATTTGCTATATCTGCTTTAGAATACTCAACAGCAAGGACTCATGAACAAAGATATTCAGTTAATGAAACCCAACAGCATCTCTATGTATTTGTTGTCAGTATACAAAGACAACAAAAAGAAAAAAAATGCTGCTATCAAGAAAGCCATATGGATTTACTCTCTTAGAACTAGAGCTTCACACTTTGCAAGCAGCCAACAGAAGGAAATCATTTTTGGTAACAGCAGATTGAGCACATGCACAAGAGATGAAGGGTTATGTAACTGAAGAAACCAAATCAATAACCGGCATTTGAAATTTCTCAGCTAAACATCACAACAAGCAGAGCTCGATATAGATATTATAAGACTTCTGGCCATCAATAAAACTAGTCTATGTTGGTTTTATAAACTAAAACCAAACAGATGCACAGGAGCATGTAGTTATTATATTGTTGGCATAGTAATCTCAACTGGAAACAAATCATATTTAAAAAGGCATATTTGGAAGGCAAGAAGCTGGAAGTGCAAAGACATGATGCCACCAAAAGATTTAATAATAATGCAATTGCTTAACATCATTGAAATATGCATTAATAAACAGATGACTTTTTAAAAAACATTTTTGTTCAATATTTTAACACTAGTTTTAAAGTATTCATACCAAAGAGAGTCATACTATGATAAAATTTTAAAAAAAAAAAAATATTTTTTACAGATGGGAGAGACATGATCAATGTTATGAGACCTATATTTCAGTTCCTTTGACAGAAATATATAATTATATTTAAGTAACAGCAAATATAATGTGATAAAGTGACTTACACTAGAATCAAAGTCAGGCAGGTCATTACTTAAAAAAAAAAACTTACATAATAAGTCCAGTATTCTCTTGATTTGCACATCCTTAATATACATGGATTCAAAGATTACACTAACTTATTTTATACCAAAAACTCCTCATGCATGGTACGAGTGAAAATGCATAACTCTATCCTCCTACCAGCCAAGTTCAACAGAGATGGTGACTGATCAGCTGATGAATACCACCTGTTTATCACTGCAAATCTTTCGTACAGCATAAAGAAATCTTTGCACCGCACAATGGATATCTTTAAAATATTTGCATAATTAATATTTATCAACAATATTTAATATGTAAGAGATGAAGTTATGACAAAAATTATTTGTATTTTTATATTGACTAATACCTTTATGTCAGCTATGTGAATGTTGACAGATGAATCTGTAAAAAATTAAGTGTTTAACTGCCGGCCTTTATTATTGGTATAGTTTTTTTTTGTTTGTTTGTTCTTTTAGTTCTGCAGGATTAAAATGAGAGGAATAAAAAAAAAAAAACAAATTTTTAATTGTATGTACTCCAGTAGTAGTGCAGCAGGCAGGCTGGGGTGATGTGGATTGAGCCGGCTTAACCACCAAAGCCATGGGGGTAGCAAGCTCATGGTTTTCTTCCACTGGGGATTTTAAAATACTCAAATCATCTAACATAACCCCGTTTACTGTATAATGATAAGTTTGAAATATGCAAATTTGATTTGCATGCCATTTTCTGGGAATGCATTCCCCATGTAATTTAAGGAGTAACTGTGTTATATGATAAAAATGTCTACAACATCGAATGTATCTAGTATGTGAATTTTGGTTGCTTTACTAGTAGTATACAATATTAATTGTAACAATCAAGTGCATCTTTATATCCCACAAGCTGGGGTACCAAGCACTGCATGAGAAAGAAATGGCTTTAATAAAAGTTTTATATAAATTTCAGAACCAGAAATTTTATTTGTTTAAACACAATCATTGAATGAACATTGAATTGATCGCTAATGATATATTTCTTTAAATTCTATAAGCTGCACACTTAAATGTAACTTTGTTCCGTATGAGCCTCTTTGTGTTTTTAGTTTTTTCTTTGGGTGAAAAGCAAATAAGATTTTTGTTCTGCCCAACTCTTGAGCATCCAACTATAGCTCAGCTATTCATGGAGGAAGCCGGGACCATCCAAACTGAGGCCAACAACTGTCAATGATTGGCCCTCTCTGTGCCTTATTGATGGTTATGGCAAAGCTGAGTTTTATAAGGAACTGGATTCTTTTGAATTCAATACAGGCTTTTTAAAATTGCATAATGGTTGTTTTAGCTGATTTATTTAGGAACCTGAAGTAGTAACTGACCAATATGAGGCCAATTTACAAGATGACAACAAACCACTAAATGAATTTTAAATCTTAGTTCTTAAAATTATACAGCGTAGGATATCAAAACCTGCTGTTGACGGCTTTCAAATGGCCTTCAAGGCCAACTGTTGAAAAACTGAAATCTGTGGTCACCTTTTGAGTTGAATGACTACTCTGCAGTTGCAGTAACTCTGAAAGGTGGCTTTTGAGGCCAGGCTCTGATATCCTTGCATCCTGAGGTACCTTCATTATAATTTAGGGCTGCTGGGTTGCCTATTTTGAATGAGTGCAATGAACTAAGTGTAATCTATAAGGCTTTTTAGAAGCAGTCTTTATTGGCCTCAAAATGACCTTCAAGGCCATTGTGCAGTAGCTTAAAACCTTGCCCTTATCCTGAAGTACCTACACTCCAAATATGATGCTACAGTTCAGCCATGAAAGAGTAACACAAAAAATATATACGAGATAAATCTAAAAAAATGAGGACTTACTCTTGTTCATAAAAAATAAGCTAGTGAGTTTATACCGTAACTTGTGAGGCAGTTCCAACCTAATTTATTTAAAGGATATGCACAATTGCAGTTTCCTGAGCATGTTTTTCTCCTAATCTCATTAAAACATTCCTCACTGCCATGGTTTCTTTCATGACGCAAAACGGAAATCACCATCCAAGCAGCTACATGACAGTTGCTGCTTTGTGCTAACACATAAAATGGCAATCCTGCGTGCAAATAAATTGAAACTTACAAAAAAGGTATCAGCAACAGACCATACCAAACAATTAAAAAGAAAACATCCAGCAAGCTGGTGGTGGTGTACTGGTTTGTTTGTGCAACAAATCAATCAATCAATCAATCATTTATGCAAATAGATGAATTACAATATAAAATCCAGAAAACAAAGCAAAATTGAAAATGTGTCCAAGTCCATTAAGCCTAAGCAAACAACAATAACAGGGACAGATAAATAATATATGACAGTTTCAAAAGAAAAACTTTGCAAGAAAATATTTTTATTTTAAACAGCAGATATTATATGAAGTCTACAAAAGAAAAACTAGATCTAATAATTTATTTTAAAAACAATACAAACAAATTCAATGTTAAAGCTATGCCTAGCCACCTTTGTATATGTATACTGGTTAACATGGTTTGATCTAAATCTAGTTAACGTTCAAGCCAGATTTCAGATCTGGATCTACTTAAACGAGTGAATATTTTTAATTAGACAAGAATGTTTTAAACCAGGATTAACATAAATATTTAAAAATTGACAGAACTAAGATCTATTCCAGCTTACCAGTCATTTGAGTTGTAATTATCAAAACATTAAACTAGACTAACAGCATATCAGGTAGTCCAAGAAGGTTTAGTAGAATCTGTGGTACATTATAATTTGTCTGTATGCAAATGATAGTATTCTATGGAATTGTAACTTTCATGGGTGGTCCCCAAAAACCAATAAATATCTAACTGTTGTGTAATTCTTCTAGGACTACCACTAGACTAAGATCTAGTCTACTGTACTATAATCTATAACTAGAGGAAAGAACTTTGTTATACTTTGCCCCAGCCTACATAGATTCCTAAAGAGTTTAATAGCTTTCCCTTTTTAAAAAATGTTCCCTTGATTTTTATGCAATGAAAAAATCAATAAATTATTATGATGTGTTCAGATTTTATTGTTTAATTTTATTTAATCTTTTAGTATGCAACAAAATTGGTTTCACAAACTGGTTATATAACTTTCAAATATTCTATTCATTCAGCAAGGTTAGCTTTCTTTTAAAAATGCTTTTAATTATATATTTTCAAATAAATCATGACTGGGTCCTAGTCCTTGTACAGGCTGTAACATTCTTCTGTCAAAGACAGATCACCCTACAATAAACAAGTGTCAAAAATCATGGTTCCATACCTGGATGTTTCCATTTACAGAACATTTATCGTGGTCAACTTTTAGCCTGATTTCTGATTATCCAGTATCTGTTACATTTGATGAAATTCCAGATGCAACTGATTTTTATACTTAATTTTATAGTGGCACTATTATCCAATGTCAACTCTGATAACATTTCCATTTGCTTGATTTAAAGTTGATGAATAAATGTGATCATTCAGCTCTGGCAGCAGCAGTTAAAACTGCGTATAAGTGCAATATAACCAATACTGATGCGGGTGCTTTTCATATAAATAATGCTACCTTCAAGATAAAAGGAATATTCTGTTCAAGATTATTTTAAAACAGCATGCCTTTCACCTGTCTGGCATACATTTTGTACCTGATAGTTTTCCAAATGCATTACCAGTTTGAAGACCTGAACAAGTTAATGATTTACATGTCACAAGCTTTCTACGCGGTATAAGAATAAAGAATAGATATTTGAAGTATCAAGAAAACTTTCAATAGAAAAATTGCAATGATGATACCAAATCCTTGCTCCACTCAATGGAACTCGTGGTTTAATGTTTTGTTGTATTACATTCCCCACTCTTCAGGTTAAAGTACAGTTGTGTGGTCTTTTGCCGACTCTGATGAAGAATTGAATACCATTTTTCAAGATGAACAGTGCCGTATTCTCAAAGCTCAGATGGAATTAGTAGATCATGAATATGAAAGCATTATGTATACTTTGAATTTTTTACAAAAATCAAAAATGATAATGGTTTGTGACTATCTGGAGATACATTATTCACTTTGAATGCCACTGACATTTTTTCATTGGAGTCACGCTCATACTCTGAAGATCTTGATGACGTTAACTATGCCAGGAAGATAGACATACTGTACGGGAAGCCTTTAAACTTGCTGGAAAAACACATGAATAATGCTCAACCAGATGACTGACTTCCTGAAGTAATGTTGCATCTTCAACCCTTCCAATCTTCCTACAGTGCCATATGAGGTCTTTAAATAAGATGACATTCCTAGATTTAACGATGTTCCTGCTGAGAAATTTCTCTTGTTCTTCATCCAAAATGGCCTTAAAGCAGTCAAATTTCCTTTGCTCATCATCGATTATCTTACACTCGTTCATAGGGTGTGTCCAAAATTACCAGGGATTCGTACCTCGGCAAATTAATACATGAACCTCATCTGCAATTCAAGTGATGCTAAATGCAGTACAACCTGTAGTATTTAATTCTTCTAAGATATCACTGTCAGAAAGTACAATTAAAAAACTTGTGTTTCTATACAACTACAAATCAAATTAAGACAAAAGGCATAAGCTAGAAATGATACATTTTGGAAGATGAAAATTCTAATGTATAAAGAAATATGAGCTACTGGGGTGTTATGGAATTTTGATAATCTGCTGCAGTAGTTTCATAATTTAATTCGTAGAAATCAGTGGCAGACTGTTTGCAGAACCAGATGATACACTTTGTAAATACAAGAGAACTGTGGGGCTCTTATTACGAAATAAATCAATGGTATTCTTTAAATTTTGAGAGAAAGTGAGATTCACAAGAAGAAAATAAGGGGCATATTTGAAGCTCCCCCCCCCCCACCAATTTTTTAAAATCCAAACTGAAGCATTCTAAGTTTCTGACAACTTCAGGAGAATTTCGATGGTTTTCTTTGTTCACGCGATTTGACTTTTTTCATATTTACCGATTTCTAAATATGCTGCTGCTATGACTTTAAACCGATTCTTAAATCTGCAGCAACAGCATACAAACATAACTATACTCAAAATTAACAAAGCTAATTAAATTTGGGTTGACGCCTGGTAAAACGTGTTTAAAATATATGGAGCTGATAGATTAGGGAGGAAAGATTACAGTCGAACAAATTAAATTTTTTTCTGCACTACAGCAAAGCAAATAAAATAAAACCTTTTAACTCAGCATCCATCAAGCAACGATCTCTCCTGGCCAGTTAACTCTTCCCTGGCCATCAAAGCAAATTTGTATTTATTAGGTCACATCCATCACCTAATTAGCATTCTTTTCTTCCAAATTTAAGTAATGGCCATTAGTCGGTATGCTGTACAAAAAAATCTAAAATGGAAATTAGACAAACTGATAATCAGTGAAACAATTTTAAAAGTTAACAGCCTTGGAGAATTCAGAAATAAGGTCAGCTTTAACAAGAAGGATATTGTCAGCAAAAACGTTATGTAGATAGTAGCCTAAAAACAACAACAACAAAGCAGGTGTACAAATTTTAAAGACCCCACCTTCAAACACAGAATCCTGTCTATCGTATCATCAAAAACACTTTTTAGAGGCAAGGACAAAATCTGTATAATTTTTTTTCAAAGTGGCAATAATCACACGAGAAAAAACAACCTGTCACTAAAGTCTTCAGTTCACTAAGAATTTCAGTTACTACCAATTAAAATTTAATTCTAAATTAATGAAAACTATTACAGTAATACTATTATTATTATTATTTTTTTAATTTCAAAACTGATGTATCCAAAAAAGAGAGATTTTCCTTGAATTTAACCTTCAAAATAGTAATTTTTTTTTTTTAAATGTCATCTGATTGTAAATGAATATAGTATTTCTCTTACCAACACTATTAATGTATGCCTTTCTACCCCTGAACAATACTATTACATACATTCATTATTTCAACATATTAAACTTTTCATGACAAAATAGTGAAGCATCAGCTTAAAAATAAGTACCTCAAAATTTCTCTTACTTAATATTTTCCCTTTTTATACACACACACACATATAATTGTATACATCTCTCATTAAATTAAATACAGTAGAAATTCACTTATCCAACTTAAGCAAGTCAGATCTTATACTGGATGTGTGAAATGTTATTTAAAATTGGTCACCAGACAAATCAACAACTAAATTCATGTTGTAAAGAATAAGTCAGGAAAGTAGACAAACTTCCTAATATTAATCTGTGCACTGTTGAAAGTTTTTATAAGCATAATGGTACCAATAAAATATCATTTGGATGGATAGCTGATTGCGCAGAGTCCAAACTACAGGCATCACTTTGCTGTCTGCATGAACAGCTCTTTTATCATAGTGTAACAGTAATCCAATGTAAAAGAACTGTTCCAACTATCCAGACATGCACTCAAAACTATCTGAAGTATTTTTATATTGTAGTACCAAACATTTTAAAAACAAATAGAGATTTGATTGGAAAAATGAAATCACAGGAGTAAAGGGAAAATTTTTACTCAAAGTATTTAAGAATGTTTTCTGGTCATTGCAATTTTAATATCTGTGCTTCAGTTATTACTGACATCTTATCTTTATTTTAGCTGAAACTTGAAACAACAGATGGTGTGCCGAGGCCAGCATATGGTTAGTTTTGCTGTGTGCTGATAAAGAAACTGAGAATGAAGAAAATTTTTAAAAAAAAAAGATAACCATTACAAAAACTGTCCTAAGCCGTGTTTGCACTACTAAGAGTATTTTCAATAGTATTCTCATTCCACATAATAATACAAAAATACAAATTTGAGAAATGACCTTCAAACCTCTTAAGATGGCATTGTTTCTTTATGCAGATATACTTCAAGAATATGCCTTGAAACCATTCACCACAGCAACTACACGCTTTCAGTAGTAAGTTGAGTCTCTTTTAAAATGCAATTAACAACAATACAATTGATTTTAGTTGGTTTTTTTCCTTCCCTAAATCTCCGAAGAATAATTCATTTTCTTGGGTTCTTCTAACGAAAACATTTTTCTAGTGAGCATATGTACATAACAAATTGCTTCTCATTCCAATCCGCAACCAGTAAACAGTTTCTCTGACAGGAAGTAGTGGCTCCTGCAAATAGCAAATACACTGGAAAGTGAACTCTTGTTTACTGGACAGAGATGGTTCACTGATCTCTATATGTATAGATACTTTTCTTTTTTTTTTAAATACCCAAGCCAAACAGCCATTTTCTGCCGCTAATCAAGTTTTGAGGCTCAGCACCGAAACAGATCAAACATTGGTTGATGTGTAAAGCTCAATGTAATGCAGAAGGAATGAATGGTCAATCTTGTACCAGCCTCAATTAAATTCATTGATTCAGAATCCAAAATTATTGTAGCCTCCAACAGAGTTCAGATGCTACCTCAAGATGTGGCCGACTGAAACCTATTCCAAATACAAATAAAGAAAACAGGATTGTTATAAAAGACAAGAATTCACAGGAACTATGCATATTTGATGGCAAATTTCCATACAAAAAATAACGAAAAATATTCTGAAATTAATCATACCAAAACCATGCGATTTCAGTTATCCTAAATCCTAGAAATAATAGACAATAGAAACAAATGAAAGGCTGTTCAATTATCTTAGCACATTTCCTGTTTCTTCAAAATGGCACTCTTTCAGCTATTAATCTGGCTGCTGCTATATATCGAGCAAACCTTATTCAACAAAATAGAATCCTCAATAACTGACAGTGATAAAAATATCTGCTCACGTATATTTTTAAGGGATTTTGATATATATTTTTTTTTCTTTTTTTTGCAGTGCACTTTCATCCTGGAAAACAACAACACTACGATAAAGCATTAGGCTAGTTGGTTGTGTTTCTCCATAACATGTTCAGGAGGAGGAAACAATTTACCTACCATCCCTATTTTGTTTTCACATCTTTAAATACAAACAAAAACTAAAGCACTGGAAGGTGAGTGGCCAAGTGAACACACTACCAGTTTGCTGTGGTCATAAGTCCCAGTTTATTCCCTGGTCACTCTAGAAACTGTGGCAGGAAACTTAAAGAACAACCTTAAAACACCAGATACTGTCACAACCTGGTGGTGTCCAAAGCACTTCCAGTATTGCAGCAACTTGAACCTTGAGTAATTTCCAAACAGAATAATATTCCCCCACCACCACCACATAGCTAAATCACCCAGACATTTCAACACCAAGCCCTGGCCAACCTATATACCAGACCTGAACCACAATGAAAACTTATAGAATAAGTTAGATGGCCAGGGTTGCATCAAGTTTAAGCATCACCCATGGCAACTGAGAAGTGCTTGTCCAGGTAACAAACCCCTCCTCAACATTTTTATATTTAAAGGCTTACTTCCTCTATGCCACAACAATGCCTATGTGCGGATAAATTCCATGAATGGGTTACACACCAATGATACTGGAAAGTCAATTTCTTTTTCAAGGACCTTACTGTACAACTTGACCAAGGTCAAATATGCATGCATTGTGGAAATATAACAGAGGATGTACAACAGATATTTTTCTCTCTCTACTTATAATGTGTGTCATAACCATATACCCCCCCCCATCCCAGCGGCTTCTCTTCTCATTTTAAGGGAAACTAAATAAAGACGACTGAAAATAACCAATACAGAGCTGCTAATGGTAAACATGTAATACTAAGTGACAAAACCAAACCAAATAACAGTATAGGTTATATGAAGAGAGGAGAAAGTCAACTGAATTTGATGTATTTTGCATTGTGTATTGTTAGAATGTCTAAAATGTTCAACTCCGAATCCACATCTGCTCGAGCAAAGCAGCTAAATGTATCTTGGACTATGTTTGTTGTTTTGTTTGTTTCTTTTATTACCCTGCTTCTCCTCCTCCTCTTTTTAAATTTTCATGTTCAGTACCACTGCTTATATAAAAAAACATTTTTAGGTTTATAAATGGCAACTGCATCCAGCCACCCCCAGCTTCCACTAAACAGGCTGGCAGATGTTGTTCTATGTGAAATCATGATCCCTCATTTGACTCAAACAGTTAAACACAGGACCCAGTGCTTTGCTGCACCATCCATAATTGTTTTGTGCTATGCTATGGCACATTAGTGGAGCCACTTAATCAAGAAATTTTCCACATAATACAGACTAATAAAAAAACTCTGATGATGCCAAACTGGCATTTCCACAATGTCTCCACAAAAATAACCCCAGATAGAGATCATGGGCTAGATAGATACAACTGGAAGAGCATCATCATTTAGTTGGGCTGTTTTGTTCAAGAGGGCATGGAGGCAGTTGCAGTAAGACCTATATTATTAAATATTGCGAAACTCGGAGCCTTAAAGTCACTGAAGAATTCAAATGTATTAGAATGAAGGAAGGAAAGAAAAGAAAAACGCACACAACATTGGATACACCTTTTTAAAAAATGAGGGACTATAAAACAGAAGCCTATTTAATGATCATGAAGGACTGTCTGCTTAACAGTTTATCCAGACAAAAGTAATTAGCTTGGAAACTGGTAGCTTATAATTGTATCATCAAATGTCAGAAGTCATAAGAGAAACTGACAGAAATGATGATGCTTAGCTACATCTCTTTCATCACAGCTTGTACTGTTCAATGAGAAAGACTAACTCACATTAGTGAGAGTAATGTATCTACAATTACCTGCTGGCTTAGAAAATAAACTCAGTACTTCTGAAAACTTGTTCCCTTGAGATAAAAACATAAATAAATAAGATTTATTTCACTTTAGTAAAAACAGTGACTAGTGATCTGAAAATTTGACCAAACAGGAATCGGAGTAATAGCTAAATGATGGTACATGCAAGTTTCATGGCCCATTTCCCAATTTACTTCTCCACCAATGTTATTTTTTCTCTGCCTCCAGATTAGATACTATAAATTAATTTTGAAATTAAAATAAAAGAAAAACAGGTGAATATTTTTTCCAAGAATCAATAAGGTGGCATGGATTTAAGAACTGTTTAGTGTCAATTAAAGCATTTTTAAAATCTTCTCAGTGAAATATTCTGCTGCGATAAGCAATACTAAAAGATGGTAGAATTTAAAAATTGGAAGACTTCACACAAAGTAAAAACATCAGAACACGCTGAAGACATCAGACAGACAGCCGGACAGAATCTTTAAAGGCACACAATACCACAAATCCTTTCAAGTAGATGACCATATGAGAAGTGAATGGTATTGCATCTGCACTAAACTTTTGATATCCTAGATTCATTACACCTTAAAGACAAAAAGACATGAGGAAATCCCCCTTCAAAATGCATGACCAATTAAATCCAGGATCTTCGCACAGAACTATTTAATACATGGCAGATGAACTATAATGTAAAACCAAAAGGTGTTCTTGGGATTAGCCAAAAAAATTAATTAAAAAACAGTTTTGTTAACTACCATATTGTGTGTAAAATATGGACAGTCAGGTACATAAGTTAAAATATTTCAAACAGGGTTCATTCAGGTTACTGATAAACTAACAGAGCTGCTGCTGTTCATTAGGATGAATATATTCAATTCTTTATTTTAAATAGATCTCTCATGAATAGCCACAAAGATGATGCATCACAGACTGTTCCCCATCTTCATCAAACATCTCACTACTGATCAGCAGTCACTAACGATCTCATTTATCAGAAGGATGTCAGAATGCAATCAACTCCATCAAATTTAAAGTGCCCATAAAAAGAGCCTTCTCACCATGGTGGAATTGTTATCTGATGATTGCAAATTGAACTATGCATCTACAGAAATCAGTCCCCTTTGTCACAGCCCAGTGTATCTATCACTCAAGGTCATCAAAAAGGCAAACAATTATCCACTAATAAATCAAACTGGCTATCAGCAGCCATGCCATTGTTTCCATTCAGCATTGTTGATAAGCACATAAACAAGATAAACAGCTGATGCTGACAATAACTTTTCAAGCTGGGGGCCCCCCTCTTTTTTAAACACTTTTTTTTAACTGGCATTAATTTTCACTTCAAAGTTAAACTTTAACAATTAATATCTTTGCCTTTAATCGTAGCACCTGACCACTACAAATAAATAAAACCTATCCTGAAGAGAAATACATAACTGATTATTTAACATGCCCGCTAACCAATACATGCAATCTCATGACCAAGTGCTCCAGAAAACACATTATGGTTCCCCAAAATTATTTTGTATACCCTCATTTTCCAGATGTTCTCTCCTGAAAAAGAAACAGCAGTAACATTAACCAATTCAGAAGGGTTTCTCATCTTCATCCTGGCCCTCTACCACCAACTAGCAAATGCATTGTAGACTAAATCTACACTCAATGCACTTAAACATATATAAATAAAACCTTTCATCCCTGGTTTACATGGCCTTTGTCATATTTTATTGGATGACAACTTTGAAATATTTACTCTAAAACAAAGTACAATGAGACACAATAATAATAATAATAATAATAATAATAATAATAATAATAATAATAATAATAATAATAATAATGCATATTTAGCAGTGCTTTCTGAAACTCATTCTCTGCCAAATTCCCTGGTTATCCAGTAGAACATTAGCTTATAGAACCAAAGGATTGTGGCACCCATAGCACTAAAGTAACCACCCAAGAACCTACAGGAATTCTTTTTGATTATAAAATAAGAGGAAACTAAATATCAGGATAAAGAAATTTTACATTAGTCAAGCCAGTGCATCTGGCACAAAACTCGTGGGTTTTATATAGAATCAAGAATAGAAATTTGTAACTACAAAACAAACCCCTCGACCAGTGGTGCTGAACCTTTGGCACACCCCTTGCTCTCAGTGTGGTGTCACATGGCCCCTCTCAATGGTGACTCAGTCATTTCTATTCTCATTTTTATTATTATACTAAACTACATGCATCATCAAAAAGACAAGATACAATAACTCTGAAACCTTTATTGAGAATTAAGAGAGTTTATTTTTCATTTTATACAAGCTACATTCCATTCACAAAATACACTGCACAACTCATGATGCCAAAAAACACTATATAATTAAATGTGCTTGCACGGGTAGAATGTTTATAAATAAATTTTCCTGATTCTTTGAAGAGGGGAATGAGGAGGAAAGAGGCTTGGGCAAAACTTTTATATTTTAAAAAGTTCAGCTGCAATCACCACTACCATAACACCAGATTTTTGCCTATCAAAGCCACAATAAAACTGCCAGCAGCTTCATCCCCATACAATTCCTGTCTTCCTTCCAGGGTATAAAACTCTGGTACAATTGGGTTCACACAGCAACAGACCACTAGAAAATGTTTTCTTGTTTCTGAAATAGACTACATGAGCAGGAACCCACTCAGACACAATACATATCCAATACTTGAGCAAGGAAACACTCAGTCACTTATACAGCATATTCCGCTAACAATGTAAAAGTGAACATCCAGTAACTTAACAAAATGGGAGGAAAAATCAGCAAAATACTGGTATTTGTGTGTAACCAGCGAGAATGACGGTTATCTGAAGTGTTTGCATCAGGGTTGCCAATTTACTTAAATGCTGTGTATAACAAGTATATGCAAAAATAGCTAGTGTTCAATAACCATTTCAAATCTGCCAAAAGCTTGCAAGTATTTCTCCAATGTCATTATATGCATTTTATTATGCAAGACGTATATTGTCAAAGCAAACTTTCTAAATCAAAAAACTGGGATGCTCAACAAACAGACTTTCAAAAGTTGGACATAAATCAATAAAATCTAGATACTTCAGGAGAAGGTGAGCATAATAAAGAAATACGAAGACAAGCAAACTGTTTGTTCTCATCCATAACTATTGTTCACTGCCTACCTTTATGTTTATGTAAGATTTCCATATACGTGAGAGTTTGACTCACGTATAGCCGACTGGAACATAACCCTTACTTAAGTCGGGGGTATTCCTGTATACCTTTCACTCCTTGAAGCGTATCTTATGCACCCTAAGTTTAGAATCACTGTTATAGACAAAAGAAAACCAACTTTAGCTGCTTGAGAAAAATTTGTATTATCAACACAACAAATTACACTTAAACCAATTCCTCTGTAGTGTAAGCAAACTGTTAAAGAGCAGATAAGTATCTCAAAGTACGAAGCATTAGGTTCCAATGTGGACCCAGAAAGATTTTCCTGCAGAACTTAATAAATCCTTTACCATATGAAAAAAGTCCCAAAAATTATAAAAGCTAATACATTTGAAGGATTCTCAGACAAACTTGCAAAAGTAGCAAGATTTTGAATTAGACAGTTGAACATGTTTCATGTAACACATAGTAGAGTTATATCAATAGAGTGGAATTATTGAACAAGAACTGTTAGGACAACCAGGTAAGAGTTCCAGCAAAATAACTGTGGGACTTATGCCATTGGGTAAAAAATTCATCCTCAAAAAACCAAGTCTAGGCTCCCATGTGCTTATCCGCATCTTATTCTATTCTTTAGAATGATATAATTGTGTAAAAGTGGAGGCAAACACGGCATAGCACCTATCGTTTGTCTTTCTTTCAAAAATCCTCCTCTTATTGTAGACCTAGAGGTTACCATTCAACGAAAGGCCCTGAAGACAGACTCAAGAAAACTCCATGCTCACCTGACATGATTACTAAATTCAGCCACGCTTCTTTTCAAAGGCGCAGTCACTTTACCACACACAGCCTTAAGCACCCCAAATCCAAACAAAACCTTCCAGTTCCCACCCCTGACTGACTATTCTCTTCATCATTGCGAACCAACCCAAAAAGCTCTTACTCCACTTGTAATTCTTCTTCTTCTTCACAGGTCATATAATATACTGTATAAGGAAATTAATAAAAAAAAAATTAAGTGTAAACGAGTTGGTTGCAGTGGCCAAGATGTGCGCACGTATTTTCAGGTGGGAAGGGAGGTAAATCTGATCCCCTTCTCCTGCCTAAATATGAATGGCTTCTCATTTAGGGAAAAAAATAATAATAATCTAGTTTAATAATTTTAAAGTTCTTCCTAAAGAAAAATTAACCAGAAAGTCATTAATGTAGGTTATAAAAACAAAGTTGTCGTCTCTCACTAATATCCATAAACAAAGATTTAATATAATTCCACAGGAACAAACCAAAATCATTACATTAAGGCTTTTAGAATAAAGCCTTCTGATAAGTTTTAAATGTTCCCTGATTCTCCAATGATGACAGCAGAGGAGATAATGGATAGGCTTTGGTACCAGAGAGTTCAGCCAATTAAAGTACTGCAGCTAATTCCAGCTAAATGTAGTAATAGGGTGAAAACAGGAAAGTTACTAATCCTGATAAGTCCATCTGAGCAGACAATAAATACCTGTAAAGGCTAAGCATGCAGAAATGAGGCATAAGAGCTCTCCACTTTATTGTTCCCTTTTTTTTTTCTTTTCCCCCCTTTTACTTCGTTAGCACGAGACATGTAAGAGCGTAGCATTTTTTTTTGCTACGGGATAAGTTCAGAATTTAATTCGATAATGAAGACTGTCGGCGAGGTTCGGAGACCGAAGCGTAGCTCTTCTCCTAAAGGGGTGCTAGAAAAATTGATAGAAAAGGCTAGACAGAAGAAAATGCTGGTAGGCACCCGGAAAGAGCCCAATTATAGAATACACGCGCTGCTGGAATCAACTCTGCAGCGGTTATCTTTAGATCTGAATAGAATGCAGGAATTGGAGCGAAGGAGATTCCGTAGAAAGCTTTTGCGATCTGGTGCCGTCCTCTATGGACTCTGACCGTAGTTTGCCAGGTTTAGAGACAGGAAGAGTGGTGCAGAGAGCCCACCCCCATCTCGTGGGGGTCGTCGTCATCGGTGGTGGTGGAAACTATGAACAAACGGGTAAGATTAGTGCCCATATTTACTAGTACTAATCGATTGTGCACTAACTGAAACCATAACTAGTAACTTGTGGAAAGAAAAAAAAGTTTAAAACTTTTGAGAATGTTAATCTCAGATAAGTTAATGTATCTGGCGAAAGGCTGTGCATTACTATTTTATATATGTATGTATGTAAATAATACTACATAATAAATAATGTAAATTTGTGGGGAAAGGAATGGGGGGGTAAGGGTTGTGACTGCCGTGTTTTCTATCTCGCAGGTTAAGGCAGGGCTACCTCGATCGATAGGAGGAGGACCGAACCGGAGATCGTGTGGTCCAGCGGATGTGCGATGCTGAAGTTACAGTGTGTGTGTATGTGTTGGCCATCCCGTTATTGAAGCAAGCAATGAGTACATGCAAATATTTAGTTGAAAAGTTGGGGTTTACTGAAGGGGGAAAAGGGCCAGTGGGTGTGTGTGAACTGATTGCTTCTTTTATGGCTTCTATCTACAGTTTTTCTGGGGTTGTTGGTGATGACGCCTGGTGTAAGTTACTGACTGTAGTGGTCCACCGTTCCGTTTGGCTACTCGCTTTGCCAACTGTTGAAGTGAAGTGAACTCGCTGTTCCCCCTGGTGACTGACCACACGTGCGGAAGATCGGCCACCAGCCACCCTCACTAATGGACGGTTTTAAAATGAGTAACTTCTCATGAGCACTACGCCGACAAAGCTTATATTTTCAGGTACGCATGCTGTGAAGAAAGGAGCTACAAGTAAATAAGATAAATATATGCTTTTGTTTCACTAAATTCTTTTGACTCCAAATTTCTGGGTGAGAAAACACCTTTCTACTGGTCAGAGCGTTGGGACAATCCTACCTCCCCCTCCCTCCCTCCAGAGAGAGAGGGAGTAGTGTTGGGTGGCCGGCTCGCAGTCTCAATGTAAACTAATTTTGGCTAAAATCCTTTAAGACCATAATTTTCATTTAAAAAAAATTACCAATTTTTGTTACTAATCAAAATTTAAATAAAATTTCTTTGAACCTAAAAAAAAAAGATTAGAGTGTATATATATATATCATCATTCTAGAAGGGTCCCCCACCCTCAAACCTAGTCACCAAAACAGAGGCTACAATTCAGAGAAATTGAGGAATAAATTTAAAGTATAGCACACGCACTTTTACTTTCTTATAGTGAAGCACCACCCAATGTAGATCACTGAAAACCACTAGTAAGTAACTGCATTAAAAGAAATTTGTTATAGAAGCTTGGTTTACTTCTTAATCTGTTGTGTGATCTACCTGAACAAGTGTTCAATTTAATTACGGTTTAGGTGGAAATTAGTGAATATACATACATCTGTGTGTGACAGCCATCGATATATGGGTGTTTTATTAATGTTTAAAATATGAGTAGACTTAAATATAGTTGTATGTAGGTATGTAACACTGTTTGGATTCGTTGATTAAATTGAAAAAGTTGTTTGTCTGCGATCTCTCTCATACAAAAATCTCAAGAAATTTTGAAAGAAATAGATAAGTATAAACATTTTTTATAAAATATATAAAAATCCACAGGGATGACATTTGATACACCCATTTAAAAATAAACAATTTAAAACTGAATCTTAGCGCACAGCATCAGCCACAATCTTGAGACTTCACTACTTCTCTCCAATGCTAATTAAAAAGTCAATTATAAATACTAACAAATTCTAAAATTCATAAGCATTATAAACTAGAATAATTGCTAACCACATTTATACTTGATTAGACTGCATGAAAATGAACTGCTTTATAATATAAATACTTGAAGGTAATTCCTAATAAGGATGTTCAAATGAAACATGATATGAAACAGCATTGCCTCAATGGTACCCAGCCAAGTTGCATTTGAACGTCCCTAGCAGTTTGTATAGTACAAGCATTTTAAAGAAAGAAAAAACACTTTTTTTTTTTTTTTTGATGGAAGTCATTTCTACATAAATATTTATGAATTTTATTCAAACAATCTATCTCACTTGTGCAATATCTGTTTTAAAATACCTAATTACGTTGTGACATACTGTTGTTTGTAAGAGAGATGCATAAATCTTAAGTCAATAGCAGTACTGGAAAAAATTCACTAACATCACATCCTCCCTAGAGGAAATAAATGGAACTAAGGGTAACAACCACTCAAAATTAATTTGAATGCTAATGAAGTAATCACTCACGCCTTCAATTTTTACTGTTTTCTTTATAATTGAATGCAACACACAAGGTTTAAAACATATCTGCCCAATGGACCCTTGTATAAATCTCCATATGGAAGAAATTGCACAATTTTTTTAAATCTGTAGCATTGCTAGTACTACATTCCAACAAATGGTGTACATTTTTAAAAACTTTAAAAAAAAAAGTTAAATGTTATCATCACATTTTAAAATTCATTCATTTAGTAATTTCAGGTTGAAATGCCAATTTTTTTTCTTTTTAAAAGTCGTTGTCATTGTCTGATACAAGTTATACAGGCAGTCACATTTAGTATTTGGTTGCACTCAGACCGATTCATCTTGTTGTGTTAACTCCAGCTCTCCTGACAAAAACTGGGATGTCCATCATAAGTGTCGGTTGCCTGTCGTAACATATCAACCACACCCCTACACATGAAAAACTAACAATGTTCATGAGTGTAATTAAGTGCACTAGCTAAAAAAAAAGTAGCAGCAGCTCGGTTTTTACACAACTTAAAGCATTGAAAAACTGATCGATACAGCAAAAAATTAACCTAATGGCTATCCTGACATTTCATGAGCTTAATGACAAATTTCCAAAGAGCCTCATTGTGCCAGTAAAGTATAAGTATCAAGGGCAGGTTGGTGAAGATCCACTATTTGAACACCAAAGGCTACACCTCATGGATTTATACTGCATTTTGTTTTGAAATATTTGATGCTGAATGGCTGGACAAGAGCATAAATAGCCAGGAAAATACACGTACTATACTTCTGTTAAAGTATCTTTGAGTTAAACTCGCCTAAGACCAATGTTTCACTACTGGTTTCAGCAAATATTGCCCTTCCAGGAATGATGATTAGGAAACATTTTGACTAATGTACTCATTGCTGATTTGTGTCTTGCATGACTGATGTTGAAACAATACATGTAACTCTCACCAAACTCACTGGCCAACCCGTGCATGTATGAGAAATTATTTGGAAATTTGTTTGGTTTCCAACCTTAAAAAAAAAAAAAAATTATTAAACATTATTTGAAGTAAAAATTCAAACAACCAGTCCTTTGAATAATTTTTTGGAAAGTCAAAAAAAGTTATAAAATCATTGAAAGCTACTAATTTCAAAATGTAGTTCAAATTTGACAAACATTGGTGCCAACCACTCATTTGGAAGTTTAAGATTATTTATGACAATACTGATATCCTGGGTACCATGCATGCTGCTACAAATGGATCTAGATACCAGGTGAGAACCAAGATCAGGTAGTCAGGCCTTAGTTCCAAAACAAAATTTTCATTCATAAAATAAATTGGGACAGATATAGTCTATCAATACCTGACTTGTAACAGTATCGTCATCTGCAACCAAGAAGAGATTTTCAAAGCATTATTGCTTTACTAAATTTGAAAACATGGGTGCAGCAACACCTACAATGCCATAAGCTTTGTGAAAAAATAAAGTGGACAAATAGTACAAATGATAAATATTCAAATATGAGATGCAAACATTTGTATACATTATTTGTAAATATTTGTCTGTTTGCAGCATTTAATGTATCAGTGATCAAGATAAACTGAAAACATGTTTCCTTAGATTACAAAAGCTACTCTAACTGAACCAATAAATATCTGTTTTAGCAATCTTTCCAAATTGCCATCATGGTGGGTTAGTCCAGGAGGGGTGTCGTGTCCTGCAGTGGTTAGGGTTGCTAAGTTTTTGGATGCCATAATTTGACCTCACACTTCAGTCAGTCATTCAACTAAACATTGCGTGTTTAGGATATTTAAATCTCCAGGAAGCTGATGACACCTAAATCTGAACAAAATCCATCCAGTTATTATTAGGTTCATGGTGGAAACAGAAAGCAATAACAAACTTCCATTCATGAATGTTTTATTCAGACAAACTAAGAATTTGTGAATACAGTAGAGAAACATACTAACTCCAGTCACCTCCGAAGAAGCAAGAGCACAAAGAATGTGTCATGGCACAGAAATCAAAAATTAAAATAAAAAAAAAAACATTTCTGATCATGAGCTTTGTGAAGCATGACAATTCAAGACAATTCATCAGAAATCAACAGAGTTGAACAAATCAACAAATAAAACAAAGCTATAATTCATACACTAAAGGTTCAAAGGACTTCAACATCAAAGTCATCCACAAAAGCTCAACAACATTAAGAAATCAGTTAACCAATATCTAACCCTAAAGAGACCCATCATCAACCAATGGATAGTTTCTCTATCACTTGTGACTATAAAGAAAAATTAATAGAAACTAATAAAACAAAATAGGAAATTAGCTAGGCTCAGTCATCTAGAAAATTCACCATGGGAAATGCACATTCTAACACTGTGTGAGTATGTAAAAAAAACAAATTTCAAAAAATACAAAACAAATTCATCCATGCGTGTGTTTTCAGTACCTTAAGATATTGTAGACAGACGCTATGGTTGGCAACCGGGGATTCCTGGTTCAAATCCCAACGTCAGCATTAGCTGTCTACAGTATCTTAAGATACTGAAAACACATAGGTGCATCTCAAAAAATTAGAATATTGTGGAAGAGTTCATTTTTTTCCGTAATTTAATTCAAACAGTGAAACCTTCATATATTCTAGATTCATTACACATAAAGTGAAATATTTCAATCCCTTTTTTTGTTTTAATTTTGATGATTACGGCTTACAGCTCATGAAAATCAAAAATCCACTATCTCAAAATATTAGAATATTTCAGAAGATCAATAAAAAAAAAGGATTTATAATATAGAAATGTCTGAAAAGTATGTTCATTTATGCACTCAATGCTTGGTCAGAGGTCCTTTTGCATGAATCACTGCATCAATGCGGTATGGCATGGAGGCAATCAGCCTGTGGCACTGCTGAGGTGTTATGGAAGCCCAGGTTGCTTTGATAGCGGCCTTCAGCTCATATGTATTGTTGGATCTGGTGTCTCTCATCTTCCTCTTGACAATACGCCATAGATTCTCTATGGGGTTCAGGTCAGGCGAGTCGGCTGGCCAATCAAGCACAGTAATACCATGGTCAGCAAACCAGTTACTAGTAGTAGTGGCACTGTGGACAGGTGCCAAGTCCTGCTGGAAAAGGAAATCAGCATCTCCATAAAGCTTGTCAGCAGACGGAAGCATGAAGTGCTCTAAAATCTCCTGGTATACGGCTACGTTGACTTTGGACTTGATAAAACACAGTGGACCAACACCAGCAGATGACATGGCACCCCAAGTCATCACTGACTGTGAAAACTTCACACTGGACTTCAAGCATATTGGATTCTGTGTCTCTCAATTCTTCCTCCAGACTGTGGAACCTTGATTTCCAAATGAAATGCAAAATTTACTTTTGTCTGAAAAGAGGACTTTGGACCACTGAGCAACGGTCCAGTTCTTTTTCTCCTTAGTCCAGGTAAGATGCTTCTGACGTTGTCTCTGGTTCAGGAGTGTCTTGACACTAGGAATGTGACACTTGTGTCCAGAAAATGGGCTATGTCTGTGCATGGTGGCTCTTGATGCTTTGACTCCAGCCCTCAGTCCACTCCTTGTGAAGCTACCCCAGGTTCTTGAATCAGCTTTGCTTGACAATCCTCTCAAGGCTGCGGTCATCCCTCTTGCTTGTGCACCTTTTCCTACCACACTTTTCCCTTCCAGTCAACTTTCCATGAATATACAGCACTCTGCGAACAACCAGCCCTTTCAGCTATGACCTTCAGTGGCTTACCCTCCTTGTGGAGGGTGTCAATAAGTGTCTTCTGGACAACTTTCAAAGTCAGCAATCTTCCCCATGACTGTGGTTGTTTGTACTGAACCAGACCGAGAGATTCATGGTATTTGTACTGCATAAATAGTGATTTACTCAAACTCGAAATGGAATATTCTAATATTTTGAGATACGTTTTTTTCTATTTTTTTTTAGCTGTAGGCCGTAATTATCAAAATTAAAATTAAAAAATTCTTGAAACATTTTAGTTTACATGTAATGAGTCTAGAATATATACAATTTTCTCTTTCTGAAATAAATGACAAAAAATATTGAACTCTTCCATGATATTCTAATTTTTTTGAGATGCACCTGTACATACATTGCCAAACAAGTTTGAAAATAAACCATAAGTTATGCAGATTTTCTAATAATCATGTGTATATGACTAAAAATTTATCACCATCTTTGAATAATTACCCACCTAAAAAATTGGTCTAAAATTGACTTGATTTCAATGAAAGGATGACTTCAAATAATATTCTCCCCCACATGAGAGAAACCTTGTTAATCATTATTCATCATTCTGGTCCTAGGCCAGAGTACTTAGTTTACAGTGAGAAAGAATAATACTATGCTTGTTTCAAACTTTCCTGGGCAGTGATGAAACAGGTCCAAAACAACCATGAAAAGGAGCCAATTTAAAACAAAGTTTCACCCAACAAAAGGTGGGAAGTGAGCTCACTAGACGCTACATTAACCTTTTCCTCTTCTGTTTATTAGTACTATTTTTTCAAAAGATCAAATTAATCACTATACAGAAAAAGAAAAGTTGTGTAGCAAAGCCATGCTTTCATATATCAGTGCACAACTATACCAACACCTAAGTACCCGTCTATATTACATATACAGCACACATTCAAAAATATATAACTTCCACAATATCAGGCAAAAAGGAATAAACAACCTAACCCAATCAATAATGGCAATGAACATAAGTAGGTCTGTAGCTGAGATTCGGGTTAGGGTGGTTAACAGTTTAGATACTTTCCCCCCAGTGCCTTTCTTAACGGCTGTGATTGTATGACGATTGGCCCTACGAATATAATGTAGTGTTGGAGTCTTACATTAAAGAATTACAGAAAAGACATTTTGAGATTGTTCATGAGATATTAAAAAGTCTTATTTATCTGGGTGATTATTTCAATAAAAACAGTGTGTTAAATAAATGAGAATTGACTAATGAGTCCATAAATCTGGTTTCTAATGGATAAACAAACTCAAGCAAAGTGGTTGTTTCTCTATTTCTGTTCTACTACAGTTCATTCACTTGTTTTTCATTATAAGCATCATCCACACACCCAAGAAAGGAGTTATGTTGAAAGCTTTGGTCCCTGATTTAAGCAAACATGACCCAGGCTTGGAACAAAAATTTTTTTATCTGCTTTACTGTAATTACTCAGTAAACCATCTGCATCTGGTATGAATTTGTTTAACTCATAAAACATCCTACAGAGAGACATATTTATCAAATATATTTTGATTCAGAACAAGAGAAAACATTTCCAAAAATATAGGAAAGTAAAAATGTGTGGTAACACTGCTGTAAACAGCAGCTTCTTACCACCATTAAGTGAAGTCTCTCTTACAGCAAACTTATAAGAATGTTGATGGTTTCTGTGACCAGACTTACAACAATTAAAATTGTTGCTTTAAATTTACATATCACAAGGAATACAACTAAATTGATTCCAAACCTCAAAGGGATAAGTCAGGGTATTCTTAAATCCTCTTTTATGCACCTTTCTTTAAAAATAGATGTGTTGCATGGTTCACAATTGCATAAGTTATCAGAGAACAATACTTTTAGTGTTTAACAGGTTCTAGAATCCCTCCCCCCAATATTAATCCATCATAAGGTAATAGTCATGAATCATTATACCACTCTTACTCCAATACACATCCATCTTTCATTTTAGCTAGAAAGCTATCAAAATGTGTCCGGTTATCTGTATTCAAAAAGTATCCCTAAACAAAAGCCTAACTCTTCTTTACAAATATTGAAGCACAAGAATGTTCCTTATCAAAGAATTTATTTGTAAAACATTACCCTTGTTCAGTGCATTTACAGACAAATGAAATTTAGTCATCACAGTTGGAAGCATTTGTAACCTACTACTACTACTAGTCCTTTTCACTAATAAAGCAATGCTGTAATAAATAGATTGCATAGTTGTGTGTGCTTATTTGATGATGCCTCCCTACCTACATACTTGGATAGTGTGCACTTAGTGTTCATGGGATCTTGCTTTGTTGGGTAATACTTTGGAAAACACTTGTTTGAGTGTGTGCTTATTATATCACTAAGTAGTATGCACATAGTAAATTGTCAGATCGGTTGCTTGCTCTACGCCATCAATTCTTTCCCACATGCTCACTTGAAATCTTTACAACAAGCATCAAGTATCTTGCCTGTAAGAGAGTCAAGTCAATAATTAGTGATGAGGACAAAATAAATTAATAATTAATTAATGTGAATACAAGATGGTGATAAGGAAAAACTGATTATGGACTTGTCCAAGACACAGTAAAAAGCTGAGATACTGAAAAACGATCAACTATTTGTTGTTCAAATGTCATGATCACTGCATACAAATCACAGAAAAACAGCACTAAGTATAGAAGATTTTTGTCTATGCTGACTGCAACCTTCCATGCAAGTGTTTGATGCTTTGTAGATGGATGAAGCACCGTGCTGTCTCTACAAAACAGAAAATAGTACTTTGTGAAAACTGTCACAACAGCAGGGGAGGAAAAGTGAAATCATTCCATCAATACATCAGAAGGTGATAACTGAAAACTTCATTCACTGCCAACATCAGAAACTTGGATGAAATAATTACTTATTTTTACATACTGGGCGATGCAATTACCATTCTGGAAAATCAAAACTAAACATAATAAAGACAAGGTGTCAGTCAAGTTCAGTACAATGGCAAAAAAATGTTCCACCACCTCCACCTGTTTTAAATGGAAATGAGAACTAAATAAAAATATTCAATACCAGCTTGTTTGGAACTATTTTAGGGAACACAAAACTGAGGCACTGAGAGAGTAATGAGCTATATGCATGGTGACTGCAACTTTGATTCTGAATGGTTCTGGATGCCTATACTAGCTTACACAGAGTGGACACATGGTAAAACCGGAGCCAACATTGCCTCTCCAGTGGATGCATGAAATTCCCACTGCCTGATGTGATCAGAAGTTTCAGAATGGACATATCCAATGCTCCAAACTGCACAAAAGATTCCAATTCAGACGATGATTAAACTCCAAAATCCACATTGCTGATCAAGGTTAATGCAAGAAACAACTAGAAAAATGTTGAGTAAGGGTGAGAACAGTAAATGAAAAGTGACTCAGTAAAGTTAGATCCAAAGATAAAACTATACAACCAAGTGCAAGTAGTTTATCTCACATTGGCAGGACAGTTTACTTTCCAGACTCTGCGTCATGTGATTTTTTTAATACTTTATCTAGAAGTGAAACTGCTTCAATAATATTTTTCTTTTATTCTTTCACACATGTAGATCTCTACCATTTGTCATGCATAGTGTTACTTGACTTGTATAGTTATTTGGAGATATTCGCATGTAGTTCAGTTCCTAAATAGCAGCGCATTAACTGTTGGAAATCATAGGTAGGTTTGGTTCAATCTCAGTCTCCAGCAGGTTACCCCACAGTTTTGATGAGTTCCAGTAAATGCCAGCACCGGAATGGCAATAAAAACCAGTAGAGTATATTTAATATTTATAGTTTTAAAGCATCAAGAAAAAATAATGAGAGAAATTTAAATTGCATTTAATTTTTAAAAAGGGTTGAAGGAAGGCTCTTCCAAGAGTGAATTATTAAAGTTTCATAAGATCTCTTGATAACAAAAAAAATTCTTTCCATGACCAGATCCATCCTTGTATGACCAACCATTCATAGATGTAGCGAGAGCCACACTTGGTGTTCTCAGGTCGAGTAAACATGGCCTCAAGTGATGACGTGATAGCTCTCATGAGTGAAAGAAAAATTTTAGTAGTTGATTTTCTTTCTTCTTCTAACTGAAAGAAATTTCATCATTTAACATCAGTGTAAAATACCTAGGATAACATCTGCAAAAACCACACCAGTCACTGAACAAAAATATCAAAGCCGTCCTCATCTTTATATTTTGTTGCTGCTGTTGGTTTCTTGTACTTTTGGCAATTATTGGGAAATAAATTGCATGGCATCAAAAGAAGAAACAACAATTGGGTGCATTATTGACATCACCAACCAAATCATTTTTAAAAAAGAAAGTGACCAACAATCTGTTTCTTTCATGCTTCAGTTATAAACAAGCTGCTGCTCTGGATAAAATTTATTTGAGATGTACAAACTGTTTCCATCCATGCAATGCACAATGTCTGCTTGATTATACAATTCCACTTACTTCTTGGCAGAAGATAAATTACTAAAGGCATTCACTTCTCTTTCCTCCCCACTACCACTACATGAATGTTTCAGAATCATGGATTACTAAACAGTCATCTTTCTGGAAAACTCAATAAGCTGAATGGATCTCCCTCAAACTTAAAAAAAGCATTCAAAACAATATTAATCAATTTCCAACTGGTTAATCTGCACAGTTAATGCCATAGTTTGGCTCTGCTTTTGTGCTGATGAGGATGTAGCTTCCACAGCATCAAAGGATAGTAAATAGATGTAGTGGAAAAAATGTTAGTTTATTGCTTTTCTGCAAGACATCTGGTTTGGTCATGAACTCTACTTAGCCCTGGCTGCTGAGAGCCCAGTGTGTGTACGTACACACAAAAACACACACACAATCTTGTCATGTTGAATGCTAAATGAGTTGTTGTTACATTGCTCTTGCATAGCACTGGAAAAGGCCGCATTAACTCTTTGCTTCCTTCAACTGACAAGATAATAATTCCTCACTAAGAAACACACAAACCTTTCCATATTCAATTTAAAATTGAACTTTTAAGTACATAAGGCAACAAGTCAATGGGTATATATAAAACTACAGTGCATACATCTAAATAATTTCAAAAGTTATGTGAATAGTTTCTAATTAATTCTTTGCAAAGAATACTCATTTACAGTGAAGAGAGAATCTATTAGCTGTATGCAACCTATTGCCACTACCATATCATCAAGAGTCTTTTAGACAGTAAGGCAAAAGATACCTGGAAATAAGTTTTTTTATTCTTTTTATGATTTTCATACAGAAAAACAATGAAATTTTAATTTTTCCATTAGATTAATTCAGTATTTCAAAAAGTTAACCTTTAAATAACATTCAGAAAACAAAGCCAGTACTGCAGCAACACAATTCCATCACAGTTATTAATTCCATAGCTAAAATATTGCAATGACCACATTAAATCTAACAAAATAAAGATAAATAAACATAAAATAAAATCTAGCAGATCATTATTTAAAGCTTCATTACATAAATTATTTTTAAAAAACTTTGAAAGATCTAATATCTCTAATTTAAATTTGTAATCTATGACTTTAATATTTTTACCACAACAGAACAATCCAATTAATTTTAAAAAACCTATACAGAAGTAGATAAGTTTGTGTGTAACCCTATTGATTTTCTGCGTGTATCTTCCATGTCATTTTATGGTTCAAGTAAACCATGAATCATCATATAATAGCAATAGGCACAGTCGGAATTGTAGTATTGCTGTACAGAAGACAGACGAGTTTAATTAACTGTTAATACTAGCTGTCAGCTTTAATATGGAACGGCAGATAAAAGAGGGAACAATTTGAATAGTCTGCTATTATGGCAAATATCAAGCTGAATACTTTTAATAAAAATGTTCAGAAAGTGAAATGAATAGATCCCGTTATGTAAATAGACTTCAGTGGCTCTGCTGAAAATATACTTCTCTGCAGTGGTGCCAAGTGAATTATTACCAAAGTTCACTGCACTGAATCAGAACAATGGGTATTTAAAATTTGAAACAAAATAAAAACTATGTTTTTCATTATCACTATAACCTTTTATTTAGAATTTATCTATCACCTGGTGAAAGCAAAACAAATATATTAGATATAACCAGCTATCAGAGATGATCTTCACCTACAAATTATTCAAAATTTAGCTATTAAATGACTACCTTGGCTACACTTGGAAAAAAAAGAATAATAGTACTGAGAGAGTTAAAAGTTTTGGGAACCAGAAGTTCAGCAACATGTAATGGAGCACAATTCTGTAGAAGAAAAAAAAAAAAAAAAACACTACAATAGCCACAGCTTCATTTCAATCCTAAGCTATAGAGTCATCTGGCAATGGCCCATTTCCAAAGGCCCCATCCCATCAAACTGGCCCCCAGCAGAGTCTCCTCTTCCCTTGAGCTCAACATGTCAAAACTGGCTTTAGAAGGCACATTATTTTGCCTTCGGCAAAACTGTTTATACTGCTCACAGATCTCTGTGTAGTACCAAAATTAGAAAACTATTCTCATTTCACCTTGTATATACCATCAAATTGATTAGCACAGTATATATTTATCTTGAATATTTGCAGAAACAATTATGAACAAGAGTCATGAGCCTATCTCAATAAAGATGTCTTCTTCCTCTCTGAAAAACCATCATTTGTAACATAGATCAATATTAGTAATTTCCACTCCAGAAATAAATCTGAGAAATTTCAAATAAGGAATACAAAATATTTGCTTTCTGAAAGGAAACAAGTCTTGCATGAGAATTTTTACATCAAATGTATGGTTTGTATTTTTTATGCATCCAATCTGGTGCTTTTGGAAAATTTCTTTCTCCCTATTAGAAGATAAACCACAAACATTCACCAGCCAACTGCCAAAAGAATTTACTCAAGAAATAAAAAGGAAAAATTGCAACCCCCTGTCAAATTTCCACTTTCAACAAATTCTGGTGTTAGCCTTTTTAATGCTTTTTCAAAACAACACAGTAAGAATTCGTGTTCCCAATTTGCTTTTAAGTCAGCTCTTTTGTCAAGTCAAAACTCCCACTATAGTAGGGCAGTCTCATCACAGTAAGATCTGAAATAATCTTCTAAACATTCCCCAGCAGGTTGATAGACTGATGATAAACTCATTGGCAGGTAATAAGCAAGCTCGATTTACCAGTAGTAGTTCCATCTGTTTCAGTTATACATACTAGGCAAACCCTACAGCAATATGGCTAAGTATATTTAATATTATTTTCTCTCCCCTACAATTCATATCCTTGCATAATGAATTAAACTGAAAAATTAGATGTATTAAGATAAATAAGATACATACATACAAAACATCGCATTAAATGTGAAACAGATATTTTCCTTCTGTGCCCTTCCAACATATTGGCTAAGCTAATGCCGTATTACAAATTATTTCTAATACAATCTGGTTTGATGCCTGAATAGATTTGTTTCAGTGTATTATTTTTTAAATCAACTTTCATCCCAAATATATTGCATTCATGGTATAACAAAGAAATTAACTATTTGGCAGCAATGGCATTTAAAATTCCTTATCTTCAGCACAATCTTGAAAACTCTTCAAGACACTAATATCTATTTACAGGATACTCTACGGATCTTCAATTTGTTGTAAACAAAATTTCCAACAAAAATTTCTTTTATAGTAAAATTAACAAAAATTGGGTTTGCCAGAAAACACAATAATGAGACTCAAGCAGTTACATAACTATCATTTTTCAAGTACTAAATTAGAATTATTTGGAAAATAGTTTAGATGTTTCTGAACTATCCGTTTTAAAAAAATCAGTTGAGGCTCACTTTATCCAAGTCTCACTATTTAAGTGATTGTCACATGAAGATATGATGGGTAAAAAATATGCAGTAATCTCCCCTTTTTCTGTACGCAACTAGCCTAAATATAATAACTGATACTGACAAGGCTTCTAGTGCATTATTTCAATGAAAAGTTGTTTGTCGTCAAATGATATGGGACTGATCTCAAACAGCATAGATGGTTGTCACAGGCCGATCCAAATGAGGTCAGGTTCCCTTCCATTAAAACCATGACAGCCAGCCCCGCTCCTTTTCTTAAGATATTTATTTCTTCCACATAAACACTAATACGAGACCAATAATTATTAACACATGCACACATTTTTAGGTAACTACTAAATCCAATGTGGTAGAAAATAAAGGCAATTCCAAAATGTTCAAATGCAGTCACCATGGCCGATACTTTTTAAAAAAGTGACAAAATACAAGGCAACTAAGAATGGTTTACTGCAAAACAGGTTAAAATGAAATCTAAAAATACTTTTTAAAATTTTCTAAAGTGTTCTTACCTGTAACAGTATCCAGGAAACAACACTTTTAGAATGCCTGAAAATTAAGGGGGAAAAAGTCATTCACAAGGAAAGGAAATGTGCACATTAAAAGAAACATTTTTGATATTTGTTCTATTTGTAAAAATTCAATTTTCTCAAATGTAATCAGGGCATGTGCTGGGCTTCATAAATTTTTTTAAAGTAGCTTCTAAATAAATTATTTGGCAATTTTACTAAAACTACAATGATTTTTTTTAATAAAAGCATTCAATTCTGACTTAACCCTTTGAGAAGTGCACCCATGTGGTATCAAGTATTGATCTTGACAGTATTCAAATAAATGTGTGGGCTTACTACAGACTGCAAAACTTTGGAAATGTGCATATTTGTGATATTACCCTGACGATCACCACCCACCCCAGTAAGCATATGGGCGCACTACAGAATTCAATGAGTGAATATTTTAAATGGTACGCTAACTATTTTAGAATTATTTCAAATTTTTAAAAAGTGCTAATAATTCTAATTATCCTAGGCTGACAGTTTAGGGATACTCCAGTTTTATCTAAACCCGCTAAGAGTGCAAACAGTCAGCATTTGTGTCAGGGTGAAGAGTAATTATCAAAAATGTATTCCCCCTAAAAATACAAGAGATAAAAAAGTATATATACACATTGCTATGGCTGACCAAAGATATAGCTTTTTCTCTCAATTATAAATAAGACAAGTTTACCAGCTGGCAGATAGATGTAAAATTAGTGACAGAACTGTTCTAATAAATATTTACACAAAATCTTTATAAGTGTAAAATCCAAATCAGAATAGATTCAAGAATATTTCAGAGCAGCAGCACACTGGCCATTTAGGAGATCATATCAGTAATGCAGTCAATGATGCGCCAACATTTTTACACAAGATCTGAAATCTATTCCAGTAACAAAAATCTCCATCTAAATACTGTTTATGTACCTGCAAATAAAGTCTGAACAATGCTAAAAAAAAAACAATCCTAATAAAGCAGCAGAGTCAGATAATATCCGTCCTAGATTGGTGCTCAAGTGTTGATCATAGCTGCCAGGTACAAGACACTATCAGAAATAAGTTAACTTCACTCCATTATTTGAGAAAGAAATTGACTAGTTCTAAGAATTCTAGCCAATCAGACTAACAGAAATTGTTTTAAAAAGTGTTGTTTTTTTAGTTCTAAGATAGTCAGCATGATGTTCTGTTCACACTTAAATCTTCCATTTCTCAAGCATGTACTAACTAACAGAGATAAGGGTGACAAATAGATACTTGCTGAATTTCACAAGACTGCTGATACAATCCTACAAATGTAAGATATCGGGTACAACCTGTACATTGGTATTATAGATATAAAACTGCTTACAAGACAGAACAGTACAGTTCTAGTGAGGCACCACAGATCTTTGCTCTCAGAGATTATTTTCTTGATATAGATGATACAAACAGTGGGCCCCACTGTTATTGCTAAATAGTGTAATCAGATTACAAGATCTTAATAAAATTACAAATGGGTCCTATAAATGGCTGATGAAATTTGTTGTGAAGGATAATAATAAATTATCGCAACTACTCATAAAAAGATGATAGTAAAATTCCACAAAGAGATGAGAACCCTTTTTTTATTTTTTCAAGTAGGCCAAACTTTCAATTATTCAAGAACAATTACAAGATGAAGTCTCAAAAGGCCAAATGCAGAAAGTCTGAAATTTCTATAAGTGGCATTAATAAAAATTTGGAAATAAAAGAAAAATTGAGCATTCTTGCAAACAAATAAGGCTATTTCAACTATTATGTTGAGATTTTTTAAAATAATAAGTTTCTCGCAGAAGAAATCAAAATAAAATTTAAATATATCAGTTGAATGAAAAATGAAAAGCCAATGGCATTCCCATTCACACAAAATAAGTTAGTTACATGACAATAATACGGCATGATCTTAAAAGAAAAGCAATGTTGTAACATTCTATTTACTTTTGTTTGAATAATTAATAGCTAAACCCTATTATGGCAATCAGTTTGTTCTGCTCAGACACTGCAAGTAACTGGCGATTGGTCAGTGAGAAACGGGGACAAGTAGAGATTCATTAATCAAAATCAAAAGTTTTATAAGCTTACGCAGCAGTAAACAATACTAAGCTCTTTTACACTTTATAATGTAACTCAATAAGTCATAGACTTATCATCAAAATGACAAAGATCTGTTTTAATATTTTTTTCTGATTAAAGCTAAGCATGTTCAAAACCTGACCAACCCCATCTTTATCAAAACAGCGCTGACACAAAGCCAATGAGTGATTTTATGGCTGAACATATACCAACTGATAAGTTTCTTGTCAGACCATTTCCAGTAACGCATATCTGTAGATCTCCTACCACATCAAAGATAAGTATCTCTGCACACTTACTTCCAGTAGACATAAATAATGTTGATGAAAAGATTCATTCGAGACCTGAAAAAGGCCTAGAAAAAGAGAGAGTCAGTTCTGTTTATTTTAATCTAAATTCTCGTGCTACAAGGGTTAAACACAAAAATTAAAATTAAGTTAAATATCAGAAACTGCCTTTAATTTAAAGTTAAAACAAAATTCATTGCATGGCGCTACTAGTAAAGCAATGGAGCCTTGAATTCTTTTTTTAAATTTGGCAGATAGCTATTTAATATACAGGAGGTAACTTCCCCTGAACACTATAGTTTAGAGATTTTGTGCAAAAAATTAATTTTAGCATTGTAATAAACTTGCAGCCTGTGTATAAATCACTAATAATAATGTAATAATAAATCTAAGCTAGAAACGAATACTCGAGTAACTTACACTTAATAATCAGGGCTGCTGCCAAATATGATTTCACTAACAATACAGATGCTATGCAAACATCCAGTCTATAATTTAGATGTGTTAACAAAAGAAAGCAGAAAGCAAATATGCTTTCCTAAAGAAATATTTACCATTGCAATAATTGAACTGATGGCATCACTGTTATATATGATAATTTACTGTTTTAAATTTTGGGGAAAACACAATCAGCTCCCATATTCTGCTCCTTGGTTGGGAGCATTGCATAAGTCAGTAGCTCCTCATAAGAACTAAACTACTATTTGCATATACCCAGCTGACAAGCCAAATAGATTGGTTATTTCATAAAAACAATAGGTAATTTTATGTATAAAATTCCAGTATCCAAAGTTAACCAGTGAACTGCTTTTAATTTTGTCTGAGGATTTCTGAACAGGTTATAATGTAATCCCTGCCATTAAGAAACTCCTACTTTCTAAGACAAGTCAAAGAAATAGTAGCCAACATACAAATGGCTTCTTTCTTTAAAATCTACTCTATAGTGTCTGCTTTACCATTAAATATTGAAAAGTGCTAAGAAATGAAGATTATAATCAGTTTCTTTTCTGTCTACTTTCGATTTTACCACCATTAATTTTGTTGGGACGGCATTAATGGGATTGTGCATGATCTGTAACAAACTTAAATCCTTCTTGCCCAAGATTTTTCCAATAGTCACCTCCCTCCTTTAAAAAAATATGGCAATTTTAGATCAGAAAAACATCCCAAGATTGCCTGGCCTTATTGTTGATAAAAATCACTTGGGTAGTTAATTGTAACTACCTGCAAGTTTTATTTAGCTACAAAATGCAGAACTGCTCAAAATAGCATTACATTTTCAAACATGTCAGACCAAAATTTCAATCTGGTGCAAATTAGTCTATATCCTGTAAGACTCGTATGATTTCCTGGAACCCTATTGGATAATCAGCAGTTGTATTACTATGGTACTTCCTCAACATTCGTTTGCAAATGGCAACTGCCACCAATCAAATAGTTTGGGTCAAAATTCATAAAAATGCAGATTTTTTGGGCTAAACATGAATGGAAAAGGCAATAATTCAGCACCCTGTGTGGGCATGACTTGAAGAATTATGACAGCTTAGGTACTCAGTTTTATTGATTCTGAAAATGATGAAATGGATAATTGTCATCAAAATTTTCCTCCATCTGATGAAATTTCAGAGGAAGAAAGTGATCTCAGTGGTTTACTGAAAAAGTAATAATGGTAGGTGTGATGCATCACTGCCTTGAGTGCAGTGTTGAAATAGAAGAAAATGTTCATAAACTTTATACATTTTGATCAAAAACATTTACTGTACCCCTGTCAATACTACAATTGATGGACAGAATGTAAGCCCAAACAAATATTCCCCAAAATACAGATGCTGACTATAAATGCAATTTCTTAACATGTTTCAGGGTACATGGTAACCATCATGCTGAACAGGTCAGGCAAAGCACATCCAATGCATACTATGCAAAATCCTTTAACCCTGTTGAGGTTGATGAAACAAAAAGCATTTATAGATCTTTAAATACAAAGGGAAAATTTTGTTGTAAAACTACAATACAAAAATTACTTGCTTGGAGTAGGAAAAAATTTTATTTCATGATGTTATGGAACATGACCATTTCTTAGCTCTCAAGACCTACCTGCATTTAGTTGATGAACAGAACCCACCATTAATAAGACCGATAAGATTTATAAAGTGACACCAATGCTAAATTTCAATACTACTTTGCTCCAAGATAACATCTCAGTCTAGATCAGATTATGATTCAAATGAAAATTAGGCTTGCAATAAAGGAATATATTAAAACTATCAAATGGAGAATAAAACCTTTCCCACTATGTGAATCAACTACTGAATATATTGTGCTTACCAGTATAAATCTTGGTATGTGTGTGAATGAATTGGGGTTATTTTGCTTCAGAAGCCCAAAGGCAAGGTCTATTCTGGCTGAGTGCAAAGGGTTAAAACAAAAAAAACAAAAATAAAAGTAAATGATCATTACCATTTAGGCTAAATTTATGCCATTAGGCTACAAAAAGATTCTAAATTAACAAACTTTTAATTTTAAATTTTGAACAGATTACCTGAAATATGCAAAGAAAGATGGTTAAAAAAAGAAGCTGACCAAAAGTTTAAAATTCCAGTTTCCATATGGTTCCCAAGCTTTTTGCATGACAAAATCTTAGGATTTAAGAGCGTAAATATAACATCCTCCATTCTACCAAAAATGTCTTTCAATATGACAAAATTAAATGGGTTTAACGATTCACTTAGATAATTTTTTTTCAAAAATGAATGCATTGTCTCAATCAATCTACCAGCAAATGAAACTCTGATGAGATAAATAACAATATCTTTGTCACTAATGTTATCCTGATGGCTTCCTTTGTTGTTCTGCACCCCGGCTAATAGCCATCTTGTGTTTTCACTTAAAAAAACAAAACAAATGTCATGACATTTTCTAGCTACATGGTGTACCATAATTAACTAATGGTCAATATGTCCTATCCAGTGGTTGAATTTGGATGGTTCCTTGTGGCAGCAATCATTGCATAATTATATTCATCTAGGTGTGTTTTTAGCATCCTGCTTATCTGGCCAATGTATTCCACTTTATACAATGAATATAACATCCATAGCAGCAAGGAATACTATCTCAGTTAGGTTTGTTATTCGTTGAAAATAAAGGGGGACAACCACGCCCTGTTGCCTACACTCATGGATAAGCAAAGCACACAATGTTTACTTAATGTTTTACAAAACAGCCCTTAAAAATGACAGCAAATAGCGAATTCCATGAAACTTTACCATGTTTTTTTTTAAATATAAATCTGTATCCCTTTTCTACATGTTTACATACTGTTAGAACCACAATCTTGCCTTGCAAAACCATTCTAATAAGCTTTGTGACCATTTTTTTTACGTCTCCAAGCTTTTCTAATTTAACCGAATTATTCATAAACTAAAGAAAACTCTCAATAAAACAAATGAAAAGTAAACAGAAAAACAAAATGTGGAAATCAAGCAGGTTATTTGGTTCATCTGCAAATGTGTGGGAGGTGACACAGTGCAGAGACACTCACTCTCTCTCATTTATACAACACCTGTAGCTCTAAACAAAGCTTAAATGGAAACTGCTACCAAAACACGGCCGTAAGCAGAATATCCCCTTCACTGATGTGAAGATAAAAAGGTGTGACTATAATTGTGTGTGTATAATACAGGTGATATACAGAGTTATTCATGGTAATACACTGGTCTGTTTTTAATTGCACAGTGGACTGAGAGAAGTAAATAAACAGGGCAAATGTTTTATTTTTCTAGATTCTCTTTTTTTTATCATGAGTTATTTTTATACTCTACCTTTCTAGACCAGATAGTGGCCATATTTTTCCCCAAATTTGGCTTTAAAAGGGGGTACTTTTTCAGGCCCAGAAGTGCTTGTTTTTTTTTTTTTTTAATAGCCTCTGTACTTTCCCCAGATCTGTGAGAACCCAGTGTGTTTTTTATGTCCTCTCCACTCAGCGATCAGAAATATATATGTTTGATCAGAAAAGGATTTAAAAGTAAAAGATCCTAGCACATGGGGCTAACTGTTGGACCCTGTTCTCCGCTACTCAGTTTAGCAAACAAACCAGGTTTCTTCTGGTGGATGCCTTGTGCACCAATGGCAGAACAGAGGTTCAAAAAAAATGATTCTCAGGCATTGTTTTTGTAAACCTTTCTGCATGAATCAAAATTAGAAAACCCATCTTCAAAACAATCATCAGTTACATAGCCGGATGAGAAATCCATTCTTTCTTTTTTTTAAAAAGGAAATCAATAATACTTTGTACAGATGCACAACAAATTGAAATGGTGCAAGTTTAGATTTATTTAAATATGATCATGTCTAAATTTCCTGATTGGATATTACAAAAGTAAAAAACTCAAATATGCCAGCAATACTATCAAATTAATTTCCATAAAAGTGTCTGTATGCAAGCCAGTAAAATTGTGCCTTCATTCAGATTTCTTCTTCAAGTATTAAATACACGCTTAAGTGCATTTGAAATTTCAATTAATATTGATCCTAATCAGGACAACTGCCTGAACAAGCTGATGGAGAAGTTTTTCCACCTTCATATTGCTATGTACCACAAAATTTTATATCCAATTTTTTTTCTGTTTTTCTTTTGCATGAAATCCTTTCTGCTATTTAAAGGGGAAAAAAGCATTTAAGATAAATTCCTGTCATAGATATCTCCAAATTCCTATTTATAAAAAAATATATTAAAAGTCAGTCAATCAGTTTCTAAGCAAATAGATCATAACAGTAGATACTGGAATAATAACCTACCTACACATATATATAAATGGAAACTATCAGAGCAAATCTATAAAAGAATTTCTTATGAAAAAAGATAGTGAATAGAATCTAATTTCATTTTGGAATGTAATTTACATCTTACTTTCCAGAAGCAAGACCATTTGAAACAATTTCTATCTATTGAAAAAAACAAACCTTTCTAGGAACATAAAAGTAATAAATTATTAAGAAAGATGATGGGTAGGTAAAGGATTTTGTATTTATTCATTCAGAAATCAGATTTAAAATAAACTTCACAAAAACAAGTGCCCAAGATTCAATTTAAATAACATATACAGAGAGAAAGATGTCAGGAGACCTTTTAAACGAAAGAGAGCGAGCTCATTTTGAAAGAATAACCTTAATGTCATGAAAGTTAGTTTAATAATAAAAACAAATTTGTTTTTTTTAGGAAGGCCGACAGGTTTTAGATACATGGTTTGGAACTGGTGAGAGAGTAGTCATCTCTCCAAACTGGATCTGAATTGATAAATGAATGGCAAAAGCAATCCAAGAAGAAAAAACCGAAAACAATATTGCTGAGGGGAAAGTTTTCTTAAAATCCTTTTAAAATAAAATTTACATGTATAAAGTAATAATGCATAATTACATGCATGTGATTCCTGAAGTGGTTTAGTCTTGATGATGCTGATAAGAAAACAGTGGGCATTAAGGAAACATTAGAAACAGTTGTAAACAAGTAAAGACACCTGGAATAGTGGTTCTGGCAATCTGTCATCTGGATTCCAAATAATGATAAGCTAAAAACTATAATAAAAACTTTGAAGTGCAGCTATAGTATCATCTATGCTGATTTTTAATCTAATTTCTTTTGATTTATAGAAACAGATTCTCAATCAAATGCCAAAAATGAGGCAAAATTCTAATGCTCTGGCAAAAAAAACAGTACACTGTTACTGTTTATTATAAGCTGGATGGCCATGCTTCCCTATGTCTCAACAAATTGCAGAATTTATTGTTTGTTTTTTCTTCTTTTCCCACCCTTAGATTGTATTCCATAATACAGATGGCGCTACAGATACTATCAAAACCAATACTCTACAGTAAGTGATATATATTAACACAGCTAAAATAGAATAACTAAAAATAAAATGAATTTATTATCAGCCATAAAATTTTATCAGCTGGATGAAAACAAATAACTACTTTCTGAGGAACAAATAAATCTCTCGTGTGTTGTATTACCGAAAATTAATGGGTGCTTGTGCGAACAGTTTAGCTTGACAGAGAGATAATCTACCAAGTATGCTTAAGCAGTTACTAGCAAATGCAAAAAAATGTGTATTCTTTATATTTGGGGGCAAAATTGAGTGGCAAAGTTTTAAAAAAACTTAACTATAGGTAAGCCTTTTAATTTTAAAAACCTATTATGATGTTTTATATAAATGTATATACACTATATTTTTCTCTAATAAATTCAAGCCCTTTGGCCAAGCTGAAGTTTAATTCCTCTCTTTAAAAAGCCTTTTATAAATATGATCAAGTCCAAGTGTTTAATATATGTATATATATATATAATACTCTACCCTATAGTCTAGTTAATGTGCCAGAATATTAAACTATTTTGTTTTCTTTTTAATTCTAATGTAACAACAAGGAAAGAGTAAAAAAGATGAATTGTACATTTTATTCTTCAAATACATGATTAGTTCTGATAAAAGCAACATGAATAAATATCTCAGATTTTCTTTTAGTTTGTTCAGTGTAAGGTCAAAGAAAACTCAATACCGAATTTTTCAAATATCCTTGCACTATACTTCCAGAGTGCCAAACCATTGGGGTGGATGGCTTCTGGTATGGCAGTAATAATGGCAAAATGAAAGGAGGAACCAGGTGTCATCAATCAAGCTGATTCAAACAAGTAGATTCTAGTCTGTAAAAAACATAAATGCTGTACATCAAATCAGTAATGCTTACAGTCCTGGTAAACACCAGTCTGATACATTAGTTCAGCTGCTTGATGGCAGAAAAAGTCATTCTGACAGATCTTTTGTACCCAACAGATAATCCCTACTTCATTAACCCCTGAGGTTAATCAAGGGCCTTAGGATAGCCACAACAAAACACCTCAGCAGACACTGATACATCACAGAGGCAGAACCACTCTACAGAGAGTTGTAATTGTTAATCAGTTCCTGTCAAGCTTTCTCATACATGGGAAGTGATCAGTAATTAGAATAACAGCACAGCTTCCACTGATCAACAGTGGTTTGGTATCTCAAAACCTTTTCCTTCCAGCAAGCTATGTCACAACTTATGACTTATTGATATTACAATCTAGTCGCTGATTACAGAAATGACAGCTGCTTGTGCGCGTTGTTGTCAATGCAGAACCAGCTTGGAGATATCGCCATTTGTTAACAATGACTCACTTTTAAATCTGCAAAACTATTTAAATACAGAGCAATCAAAACAGTATTACTGTACAAAAGACCTACCATTAAAAAAAAAAAAAATTACCTTGAAAAGGGGGATTTTGGAAGACAAAAGATTACCTCATCAAAAAGTAGTTTTGCACACACACTCAATGTGCTCTATGCATAGCACTGAAAAATCTAGATGATCGTACAGAACGGAAATATACAGCACAATCTTAAATATCTAAGGGGGCCCCCACTTCCATATTTTTATATCAAAACGTCAAGCATAGTGGTCACCGCCTTGAAACACAATCCACCTTTCAAAAATGTTAACATTTTCTTAAGTAATTTGGCTACCACAAATTACAGAATTTCTAAATTTGAAATGAACAGTTCTCAACATCCATCCACACTCAAAATGAGATTTGTTTTTTTTTTTATAAATACCACATCTATTTTAAAGTGCAACAATTCGAGCATTACATACATTCTCCTCCCTTTCCCTTCCTTTCTTTAAAATTAAGTTTTCCCTCCTGATGGTTAAGTATAAAGGAAAACAATAAAAATAATTGTTTGCTGCATGTTTGAAAAAGTAATTAACCAGCTTAATATATGAAAACTATCAGCATTTATACAAACATTTTCAATGAAACCAGAAGCAATGTGAGCAATGTACCCACAAGTCATTCTACCAGCATAACAATTGTCAAATTTGGTATTAAAATGTTCACAATGAAGTTATCAAACAACAGGAGTGTGGCAATGACAACATACCAATGAGCAGCGATAAGCCAAAAAAGACCTGGCAGAGTGTACCAAAGCAATGCAGCATCTGTCTTATCTGGCCTACTGTAAAAATCTGCTAATATTTCATACACCCCTAACAGCAGCACATCAAGGTAAGATTGCCAAAGTACAATGCAAGTCATAGCCAATCTCTTCTCAAACCAATGTTAATCTGATAATAAGGTGTTAGGGGACAGTTCTGAGTAGGCAATATTTAGTCTATTGCCATCTAATAAACCAAAAGTAAACAGATCTCCTTTGATGGAACTAGCAAGTCGGCACTCCCTGGATGAGATCAGACCTTGTTCCAACATCTGTACAGAATCAGTAATTAATTCACCTTCATGAACACTGTGGTAATAGTCATAAACCACCCACAAGAGGAAAACATCCATCATCTTCCATGGCATACTTGTTCTCCTAAGCTAAACCTCAGAACAGTGACCAATGTGCCCCTGGGACCATTCCAGAAGGGCATCAAGTCTTGACCAAATGCCATACACTGCTATAACTGCATCAAACATCTGGTAATCAAAACTGAGGAATGCACCACTGGTGACCATGCACGGTCATGTAACCTTAAGGTGTGTAGTTAGATGCATTTAGGGATATAATGACTAAATTGTCCAAAACTGAAGATATTGCGTAAAATAAACTTTGTATGTTAAACTTTATCATCAAACATTTTCATAATTCAAAATTATCTTTAAAAAATTCATCCGATTTATAAACACAATATCCCTACATGGTTTTGTTGTATTCTACCTAGAAACATTGCTGGTCCCACATCGTGAGGGCCCAACCATTTACAACTTGGGAAGGGAGCCCCTTACAAGACTTTATTTATAGATGTGGGAGGAAAACAGTGCCCTTGATAAAATCCACGTGACTGTTGAAGAGGGAAAAGAAACCACAGGTCAAACAAAACTGGTTACCTGTAGAAATCAAATCCTGGCTCTTTACCACACCTATATTGCTTTAATCAGTATATCATAGAAACCTAGCACTAAGATTGTTAAATTAAATCCTAAGTGGAGCCTTTCTTTTTATTTTAGAGATGCAATGTCTCCTTATAAGTTTTCTTAAAAATTATTTGTAAAACGCATATTTTGTTACAATTGGTATACTTGAGTAATACCTTTATTTTTTGATATCTAATGTATCCCCATGACCAGAAGCCATTGAATTTCAGTACAATTTTAAAAAAACATCAGCCAATATTAAAATACTGATTTTTCTCTATACTTTTGAAATTTAAATTATTCTACCAAGAAACATTCCACAATGTAAAATCAAGCTGAAATTCATTTATTACCAAATGCAACAAAAAGTAGATAAGTGCAGTTACAAACATTTGATTCTACATTAATCTAGACTGCTGCTGCTGATGCCTGCCTCTGCAGTACTTTGGATGTCAGTCAATGAAGTACATGTAGAAGTACCATTGCCACATTGCGTATTCACCAGCAACACAAGTTTGCACTTTTTTGCTGATCGATAAGAATGAATCAACTTTGCCAGTTCCAAAGCATCTGATACTTTCAGATGACCCCCCCACCAATTTCACTGATAGCATTTTGTTGTTTGAGAGTCTGATTTCCTATTTTTTTTTATAGTGGCAATGTTTTATCTGCAACATTAAACACAGGCTTTTTCCTATCTATATCCTTGTTAGCACCATTTTGTGCATTTCTAGTCCTCATTTTTCACAGTAATCATCATTTACCCCTCCTTTTTTGGAAGACTATACAGCATCTTCCCATTTAGCAAATGAGTGGCATCCATCTTGATCCAGTAATCATGATATGCAGCTAAGAAAGTTGTGAAAAGTAGCATTGGCTTTAATTTTTTATGCTTTTAACATTTTACATTCTTTAGCAATACATAATAATGGTAATATTAAATATTAATCATACATGTATTTATTCTCTGAAAGTTATTTTCAAAATGCAATTTCCTTTCATCAACGCATTAAAATACCTACCTGTTTAAAATTATGGTGTGCAGTACTCAATGTGTTTTTAACAAAACTAAGACACCAGTCCATGCATAAAATAGATTTTTTAATAAATATTCATAGCAGTATTGCTGCTATGAATTGATTTGCAATACAAGGAAGTTCCAGATTATAGTAAACCAAAATAATCTTTTTGAAATCCATCCTAATAAAAAAATATACCCGAAAGAGAGTCATGCAAAAAACAATTGGAAAAAACCCACCTGCATTTAAAACAATGAAAAATATTGATTCTGTTTCGGTATAATAGAAATTCTCCGTTGTTTCACATCAACTACAAAGAAAATTGTGAAACCACAAATGCACTTGTTCGGCAAACATGATCATGCACGTCTCAAACTCCAATATAACATTTGCTCATATAAAAGGCGTCGCGGTTCGCCGACTTGGATACAATAGGGGGAATACTCTGGCAATCACAGAACCTGCAGTGATCTGTAACGAAACGATGCCAGTAAGAAAGATAAAAGGTGAAAAACAAATTTTTTTTTTTTTTTTTAAAAGAACTAAATCTCTCAATAAAACAGGTTTATTTAAGGAAAAAATATAAAAATCCTTTTAAAAATATTTAATGCAAGAATTTTTAAAAATCTCAGAAAGGTGTATAAAAGCTTTGGTAGAGTTAACTTTCAATATTGCATTTCCCCCACCCCAACCTGACACCAATGGATAATTTGTCGCAATGATTTTGCATAGTGTTTTCACATTACAAGTGATGGATGGGTCAAATAATATAAAGACTTGATATTCACCAATTTTAAAAACCCTTAATAGTGAAGCTACCAAGTACTAGTTTCTTTCTCTGAACAACAATGCAGCCTAATGGCGTCTCAGTAAAGGTTCAGCAAATAGTGACGGCACATGTGGCAATTCTGCTCAATTCTGACATGTTTGCCAGCATTGTCCTTTCTAAGAACAAAACCAGAAATTCCGAAAACCAGTACCCTAAAGAAATTCCACAGTTTAACTACTGAAAGCTACCTACAAGGTTTTACCTATAGAAAAACCAATTCCATTTTTTCAATGCTAAGCATTACAAGGATGAGAAATGAATAATACATTAAATATAACAGAATAATTAGAATATAAGGAGTAAATAAAATCTATATAGGTTTTGATTACTGCATATAGAAAAGATCTCCACCCTTATAGAATATGCATCCTGATGAGGTCATCCAGAAAAAACCATACAAGAAGCTTTTTTTTGCTTAAAAACAAAGGAAAACAAGTGTCTGCAGAAATTCTGGGCAATCCAAGAGAAGTTATGCCACTCACTGGCTTGGCTAGGTAACATTCATAACTGATCCACTTATAAGATGGAAAATCCTATTATGCACTTCTCTAAGCAAATATCAGAAGCATACTTCTAAAATCATTTTTGGCAACAAAATTATAATCTATTTAATATTTTTTAGAAGTATAACCAGCTAATTAGTACAAATAAATAAAATTCATAATTGCATCCCAATCCATTATACTACAGTTGAGAACATTATTACAAAAAAAAACACCACTTGTCTTGTCTTGTGAGAACAGGTATGATACCTGTGCTTCAACAAAAACATGAAAATGAAGCATGATGATCCTGTCACAACAAAGCAAAAAAAAATTACGCATTTTTCTAACCCCCAACTAAGACAAAATAATTTGAATTTATTCAATAGCTTATGCTGCTCTATCTCATCCAAAATTGCATTTTGTTCCAGTATGTTATCAGCCTGGAAGAGATTCTGACAAGAAATATGAACAAATGATGAGAGTTCATGAGGCTAAGAAAACTCATCCAACTACACACAACGGTAAAAACAAACAAACAAACAAACATTCAGAAAGACAATCCAACCTAAAAGTATAGGTATTTTTTTTCTTCTTGTTTTGTAATATCTCCATCATTTGATAAGCATCCTGTTGAACATTAGCCCGTGGTGGAGCTGAGGCTTAGGAAAAGATAATGCAAACCATTTTTTTTTTTAAAAATGATTAGACTCAAAGTCTGTGATGCGCATTTCTTTGGAAAGAAAAAAACAAGCCTAATTAGTAAAGCCCAAAGGAAACAAACAAACAAACAAAGAATTAACATTATACATGTGCACAGTAAAACTATTAAATAAAAAAAACAATTTTATTCGTTTTACAAGCCTGCACCATTTAGCCGATGGAACTAACCTACTAATGTTTAGCCCAGAGTTTATCTTTCTGTAAAGAATAAAATAGCAATTTGTTATTTCTAAGGAAAACAACCAAAAAAATACAAAATAATAAATTAAAGTAGCAAAGCAGTCTCAAAAATTTCAATTAAATCTGAAGTCAGATTGTATTTTTTGTTTTCACTTTTCTTTAAATTAAGTAATTTTCAAACTCAACAAATCTCAATGCTCTGCAATAATTTCTCCATATGCTAAATCAGGATAATGCCCAAGTTTAGTGATTATGTTTTTATTTCATTTAAAAAATTACACAAACCACTAAATCCATTGCCGCAAACCCAATAAGGAACCTATTTACTGAGAGAATGTGAACAAAATGCATTAGTGGAAGAAGAAAATATTAAATAATTTCATTAACCTTTTAACACTGACAACAGTCCCAAGGGGAAATAACTCAAGAATTTTAAATGTTGAAAAATGGAATAAAACATTTTTGCTTATTTTTCATAATCTGACCATATGAAATAACAAAACAACTTATAAATAAAGCAAGTTTATTTTTGAATTTTTTCTTAAGTTCATACGTATGTACATACAATACTTTCAAAAGCACAATTTTGATCTATATACATAAAAGTAGGCATATACTTTATGAAATGCACTATACCAAAGTACCCCAACACTTTGTATACATTTAACTCTTCAAAGATACTCTGTCAGGATCAAAATCCACTCCCCATAATTATTCCAGTAATCCAGAGAGCCTTTAACTATTAGTTTTAATATTCATACAATTTGTTACTCTGAGAATTATTTTTAAACGCAATTTCCCCCTTCATTTCAAATTTTTTAATGTATACCTTGTAATACTAATTCATTGGATAAGAGATCTATGGCCTATAAATAGCAACTTACATATTTTCATACACAACTTTGATAATCATTTGACTGGATTCATGTGTATATAAGCAAAGTTACATCACAAGAACCATGTGGTCTCTCTCTCAAAAAAAAAACAACCACCACCCAGGCAGCAGCAGTTTACTGCCTACAAAGCCATTCTGATTAGGTAGAAGAACTATTAAATTTACTTAAAATTCCACATAGCGACAAGTTTGTAAGGGAAAGCAAGAGAAATCCAAAGGCTCAGATTCGTCAGGATTTACGCTTCCCATGAGCGTAAGCAAAACAAAATTAATTACTTCTAGATGCCAAAAGATGTTTCTCCTTTTTTAGCAGCAGACAGTATAAATTTTAACACATGCAGTCCACTTAGTTAAACAAATTTTTTCCATATCTTTTTTTTTTTTAAATTAAACTTGGCTAAGTGGCAAAACTGAACTGATGATGGATCCAACTTTTCCCCTGCTAAAGGCCAGATTATCAATTTGGAAATAATTGGCTAACAATGTGATTTTGTTTCCAGAAGAAATGTTCAGAGAGTTAACATTCTAACTAAAATTGTAGATAAAAAAATTTATAGTCTAGTGATACAATTTTTTTTAGTTAATACATATAGCACAACTTCAAATGAATGAAAAAAATATCATAACAAATTACTTTCAATTATTTATTATGCAACAATAACAAATTTATCAGAATTAATGAGAAAACTGTGTACCCTTTTCTTTGACTAACCATGCAATGTCACTGGAGACAATCACTGTAGCGAGCCTGAGTATGCAAATAAAGGTTTCAGTGATTATACTGCTCCTTTGTTTTCACTATATAATTCATATTTAAGGTGGTACCAAGTACTTCCAAAAATCACAAAAATTATCAACACAAAATCATGCAATTGTCAGTCAGGTAGCAATCTCTCATTTTCAAAAATTCTTCATATGGAATATGCCTTTTTTGCTTGGAAGAGTAGATCTCTCTCTCTCACAAAGCCATTTGATACGGACTTAGTTCTCCTTACATTTTCACATCCATAGGGTCATAAACACATGTAAGCTGTTGCTTCTTTAACATTTGCCATATGCCATTAAGTCTAAAAAATTTTATAACAGGGTGCCTCTTAGTGAATGTTAAAATAATTGACAATAATCAAGGAAATATCATGTTTGATACTTTCCAACACACCCAATGCCACAACTTTACTGTTAAGACAATAACTGTCATAGTTCTGTGTACTAATGCATAGCATTTGACTATATGCCATGGTTATGTAAGATGGTGTTCTGTAAGGCCGTACTGGGCTCTGATGTCAACACTTTTTCTCTAGAGAAATAAAACACCAGATGACAATCTCCAAAGTAGTATATAAGAAAACATTTACTTAATTCTTATCATTTATATAAGGTACAAACCAATCAAATGTTTATCTATGTGAAAAACACAAGAAACCTTGTACTATAGATTCTATTACAATAAATCAAAATCAGAGTTGGTATGATGTCAAAACATTCCAGTGTCAATATTTATTGATATTAAAATAATAGAACTCACTAGCAGTGCTTAGAATTTAAAAATCTAATGCTTTTTTTTTATAATCATTTTCTCATTAATTCTGAAAGGTAACTTGAATCTGTTGCAACACCATGTAATAAAGAACAAATTCCTCATGACCAAAATGTCACAACTGCCACTGGTGACAAATTGAAATTCTATAAAAAGGATAAACCCACCCCAAACCTTATTTTTCAAATTTACATGTATGCATTTACTACTAGAACTGTTTCTAATTTTGAAAAAAGTGTAAGCCTGCTTTTCAATAGCACTGTTTTCTCTTAGTAAGCATGCACATATTATCAGCATAATTGAGTTACCATATAAATAGACAGCATAAGATTTGATTATTAAACTTCAGCATCACCATTACCAAGTACCATAACAAAAATGATGCCAATATCCATTTTTTTTTAATTTAATCCAGACACTTTCTATCAACTTTATATATTCTTTTAAATGATGGAATATTAAAAAAAAAAAAAAAAACAGTAGAGCCTGATTTAAAGGTAATTTTGTAGTACACAGAATTGACAGAAATGACCTTTGTTTTCTTCAGATGATTTAATGAGTAAAAAAAACTTTACTATTACAGTAAACTCTGGATGTAGCGGCACTCTATCTAATGGCATGTCACAGCTCTGGCGGCAGACATGGCAACCAACTTAAGTTTGTTCACGGTCGCCATCTTGGAAGTATGCATAGCTTATTTCTTTTATCATACGATAACTTTTGCTCCCCTTAACAATGGCTCCTAAATTTGACAAAGCAAGTACTGGATAAAAACGAAGGGGGACTACATTTAACATTGCTGATAAAATTGGAATAGTCAAGAAATTAGTAAAAGGTGTGAGCAGGGATGTTTTGATGCATGAGTACAATGTTGGTTCGTTGATCGTTCTCCTGATGCAGCAATTGAAACAACAGTGCCAGGAGCAGCAGCAGGTAACAGAAGAGAAGTAAACAGTGTTGTGTAGTGTATAATTGTCTTTTTTACATGTACATTCCATATGTAACTTATTGTGCATATTTTTAAGTGGATTACGTTTTATTTATGCATATTTTCCATATGCAACTTATGTAAATACATTTTTTTTTAATATTTTGATTAAACTGGCAGCACATACATGTCGTTTTTATATTCTACTTACTTGCACCTCCCTTATATGGACACTCCATATAACGGAATATTCGATACTATTTATGCTACACAAGTATATCCAATGTTGAGGTAGATAAAAATATGGGTATACCCTGTTAATTGATAAGTTATCATATCCAAAAATGTAATGCCTAATTGAATGGATAGCAGTGAGTTAAAGCACAGATAAAAAATAGAACTACAACCAACAGGTTCAAGGCCAGTTAAAAACTCATTATTGGTGACAACTGGAAAGAATAAATCCATCTAGAACATCTATTCCAAGCGAGATATGATCCAGCAAATTAGCTACTTCTCAGGCCATCATCTCATTAACAAGATTATCCCGATTGTTAAGGCCAGATTAAAGCACAGCTTCACTGTATCTAAAACACAGTTGAGGAAAGTTACCTAGCATGTGCTACCATCAAAGATGAAGTCCAATGTTACAGAAATCAGTGCTCCAAATAATTCCAGTGAGTTCATTACTGAGCTAGAATTCACGTCAAACAGCATGCTATCTGAACATTATTCATGTCATTGTTACAATATCAAAATGAAATTAAATGCATGCCACAAGCAACTTCATAATGTCTGTTCTCCTAACCTAACAGAATTACAATCAACTTTCAACTTTCTTTGAGGAGGAAATACATATTGGTATTTTTTCAATTGATACAATAAACAGCAAAAATGTGTTAATTCATTAGTTCCAAGAATAAAGTTAAAAGGGGCTATTCTCTATATATTATTAGATTTTTAGTAGTACTGCAACACCATTGGGAAGTAGGTTATAGTAAGTAGCATACTTCACTGAGGAAGCTACCACAAGACGACCAGATGTTTGGTACCTTGTTAGATGGTGTGATTTCTCTTTACCAGTATAAGTGGGCTACACAGGGCCGATTTCCAAAACTTTCTCCAGATTTACTTCAATTTTTTCAATTATAATGCAAATAGTGTAAAAAAGAAAATTCAGGGTTTTCAACACTGAAAATTAACATCTCCATTAACTAAATTAGCTTTTGTAAAGGTTTTTCACCTCCTTAAAAGGTTCCCTGAATTCAAGTGCTATCAGCTTGACTGAAACATAAGCAATATTCCAGCACTGATTTCCAATGTTTTGAAGTTTGTATCTCATATCTACCAAATTTCTAATCATTTATTCGGCAGATCTGCTTCATTTTAGCATCTTGAATTTAGTTAAGACCACACTGTTTCACAACACTCTCAGCCTTCTCTCTAACTGATCCACTCTAAAAGTAATCGCATCTCAACTTTCTCCAACATAAAACATAATGAACGACATTCTTCTGTCATATTATCCCAGATGACAGTCTTCCATCAGTCACATGCTATTTAGTTTTCCTCCTCTCTCGCTCTTTTTTTAATAGCATTATTTTCTTTCTTTGCCATTGTCTCTAATATTCTTGAGAAGGAAACAGGAGAACTGGACCAGCTTTAACAATACTGATAAATTCTCAATGAATTTCTCTTTTGTAATTCCATTTACTTTATATAAACGAGCTCTCTCCCTTGTACCACTTAACACCAAGTGTAAATGTTTCAAAAAGTTTAAAAAAATTTTAAAAAATACTGAGAAAGTAGTTATTTCACTCAGAGCTTCTCATGTGTGTGATTTACATAAAACATGGAAAGGGATATGACTTGATTCTTAAACCATAGCTACTTTAGATTTTTCAGATTTTCAGTTACTGCATTTGAACGTCAATGCATTAATCTTCTCTCAAAGTTCTTTTGCAGATAACCACTCATATTGCAATGTATTTTCAGTATTTATACAATCAAATATGTAATTTGTTCTCTAAACATTCTTCTTCATAATCACTTCGGAAGTTTAATATTAAAGGTCTTTCACTGCCAACCTAGCTTTAGCTTATGGTGTCAGAACGACCACATTTCTGTTCAGTGAGAGAAATTCCAGCTTCAATTTCTTGTTGTAAGGTTTTCCCATGCTTATCATTACTGATTACTTCAACAGAAGGTAAAACAAAGTGATACTTTTAATAATCATCTCATGTTTACAGCCTCTTCTCTTCAGTTTCAATCAGCTTTATTTCTTCTAGCATTATTTCTTAATTGTGGTTCAAACTTTTTAAAGTTCATCTGATATCAGATAACATATGGATCCACAGAATGTGCCAGACTGTTTAAGAAGCCACTCTTGATTTCTAAACAGAAATTGATACTTTGTAACTAACTGTTACATCCACATTTATTATTTTTTTTTAATTTCAGGTTACACATCTACCTTTAAAATGACAGACTAATTAACCATTTTTTCTATCCATCTCTTCTTCTTGGTGTTGGACTTATTACTTCTGAATATTCAACAAGAATAAAGAAATTTAAGATTTCTTCAAAACTTGCAATTTCTTGTTCTTCATCTCGTTGCTCATATTCTATGTCAATAGTTTCATCCAACCCACTGACTCTTGTCGTCCTTTGATCTTGACAAAATAATTCATCACTAGTATATTATTCATGTTCTTTCAAATATCGAGAAAAAAAAATCAAACTATCAGCTTGTCAAATCCCAGACACCACCTTTTGGTCCTTGGCTGCTGCTTTTTAGTTGTAAAAATCAACTGTTAACATTTTTTTCATTTATAAGAATACAAAATTTCATTGTTATAATCATTCAATAATTTTTGGTTTTTTTTCAATGGTTGAACATGACAGAAGATTATTTTCCAAAACTTTTGATCCATAATCTCTCCAACAGACGGTTTTCATCCTTTTTAGTCAAAGTTTTTTTAAACATCCCATATCGGTGCTTGTGCACAAAGCGTTTATCATGGACACATCCCAGAAAAGTGAGACTAATACTGAAACGACAAAAAACGGGAGTATTTTTTGCCTAAAGTTAAGCATCCCGACAAGGTGTTTACATCATCTACAAGTGTTGTAGTTCTGCTATAAAACACAGGCTGTATTACCCAAATTAGAGGGTTCATTCAGACATGAAATCAAAACACACAAGTAATAGCGACCACCATGATGAATAATAATCAGATCGTGCGTGTCACTTACAACAAACACAAATGTCGCTCACAACATTAAAGAAAGATTATAAATAATAACATTACTAAAACTATGGCAACAAGATGCAAAATTGGATGAGATTTTTATGCCATAAAAAATGCACTATTTTAAAACCCTAACATAGTATTAAATTTTTAATGTTTCTGTGTATAATTTTACTTTTATTCCAGGCCTGGAAATTTGACTGGTGGGCTTGCTAGAGTTGAGTGATGAAGGTGTTGTTTGGGGATTTAAGAGGATGATGGAGATGCAGGTGGAGGCTCATCCACTAGTATCTCTACCTCAGAGGAGACATCACTACTGTCCTCCTCGATGCCCGAAGGCTCTGCAACAGTTGTTTCTTTCTCCTTTTGGAGGCATGCAGGTCCTGCTTTTTCTGTGACAGAGAAGGAATCTGAACCATTCTTTTTATAAAAGGAGTCCAGCTTTGTCTGCTTTTCATCGTAAATCTCCCTGTCACATGTGATGCTGTCATTTATGAGCCATGCTGCCTTGGCAAAGTGATCTGACAGATGATTGGGAGACTTAAGGGTGTCAATCATCTCATTGACAAGGTTTAAAACATGCCATAGACACTTAACTGCATGACCCTTGTGGTGTTCCTGTATCCCATTGTTGTCATCCAGTTTCTTTATCAAAAACTTGTTTATCAAGCTCTGCCAAATCTTTGTTAGTGAGAGGCTGTGAGTGGGACTCTACTAACTCTGAAGTTTTCTTCAACCTCAGCAAAGCCCAACTCCCTTGCTAGCCTCACTAACTCGCTATGTTTGGTAGTGTCATCAAAGCTAACAAAGTGTTCACAGCAGCAGAGTACAATTTATTCCAAGCATTGTTCATATAAAGAACATACATTTCATCCCTTGAAGCACCAATCATATTAACAGCATCCATTATGTTCAACATTTTTCAATACTCTTGCACTGTAGATATCGTGGAGGAGTTTCCAAAGTGTCTTTCTCAAATAATAAGCCTTGAAGTTAGCTATTACGCCCTGGTCCATCGGCTGTACGACTGACATTATCCTTGGTGGCAGGAAAAAAACTTTAATGTTGAAACAAAGCTTCATAATCCAAATCGTGGCACTGGTGTTGTTCAAAATAAAGAGAATTTTTAAGTGCATATTTTAACTCTTCACAGCATTTCTTCATCTCTAATTTGTTCCAGTCAATGTACCAGTCACAGAAAATTGATCTCATTGTCCAGACCTTTTTTTTTTTTTTTTGTGATTTCCAGGTGAAGGAGATAAGACTGACAATTTTTCATGATCAAGAATTCTCTCTATGATACACAAGCAATGGATTCAGCTTATTATCCCCATTAGCAATCCTGTTAGGCAGTCTTTTGAAGCCTTAAAGCCAGGATCACTTTTTTCATTGACAGAATGGTAGGTTCGTCGTGGTAACCATATCCAATATGCTCCTGTCTCATCTGCGATGAAAAACTGGCGAGGATTGTACTTGATTAATTCCCACAATGTGACCAGGGACATAACATATTGCCTGCATCAATATCCACACTCGCAAACTCACTTTGCACTCTCACATTTTTAGAATCAGCCAAAGCTTGCACTAAATGTTTCTTGTTTAGCACTATCAGAGCTCTCTTCCTCGATGTCCTCATACAAGCTGAGATCCTTCTGCTGGATATGGGCAAGGCTGACTGGCACATTTTTCTTGCAGAGATTTCATGCTTAGCTTTTATTTAATCTCATCCATCTTCTTCACAATGGAACACACTGCTGTTGGAAGCAAATAAAGATGCCGAGTGATATCTACAGCCCTATCGTGTTTTTCACTTTGCCTTACTACATCTTGTTTCACATTGAGAGTCACAGTGGAACGTTTCCTCTTACATTCAGTTTCCAACTTCAAACTAACAATACATTTCCCAGTCATGATTACAAGATTCCTTGGGTACAACATGATAAAAATCACAAATGCCCTTGCAACATAACCACACACACACACACACACAGAGAGAGAGACAACTTGGGATACCAAATAGGAGGAAGATACGACAAGCTATGCTGTGACATCACACCAACAGCCACATGGAGGTACTTTACCATAAACTTTGCCTTCATCAATCCCCTAGCCTTCCATCAGAGAACAATGTAAGTGCAGAACGATTCTATCCGAAAAGTGTTCCCTAATAGATTAGCGACAAATATGCAAAACAATGGAAAGCAATGTGATGAATAATGGGGACCCTTTGTATATGGATTGCTACATCATAAGTTGTTGGCAATTTATTTTAAAAAGGCAAAAACTGAATCCATCCTCCATATTTCTTTAGAAAAAATTGCAAGAAAATGCAAAGTAATTTCTAATTACAGAATTTTCCAGTGGAGCCTAATTATGAGCACAAAATAAATTAAGTGATGGGCTCTTAAAAAAAATAAAACCCACAATCAGACATGTGAAAATAAACAGCTTTGATTGGCTTGCATGAGGTTAGCAGGTGAGCTGTGCACTCAGGATGTGGTTAACACTATATGATAGTGCTATAGGTGGTCATTATAAAATGTAGGAACATTCCTCCAGGAAAGAGTGTTACATGGAATGGACTTACAAGTGAAAAATCCCTGAGAGAGATTGCTTTGTCACCATTTCGAGAAGATAGGTTTCTGGAAGTTACTGACGACCCACATAATTATCTTCAATGAGTGTAATCATGTTCACACCTTTGCAATAAACTTTTTATGCCAAGTTTAAAGTGAATTTAACTGATATAAATAAAGTTACAGGTGAAAACCTCCGAAAGAAAAAAAAGATGATTTTAGACCATTTCAAGGAGTAGGGTATTGATTTTCAGTCTGGATTTTCATCAAATTATGCACTTGTTTTTTTTTATAATATTTGCATGACAACCAATCGAAGAAATAAAAGGTTCACCTGTACAGCCCACTCTTTTTACCAGCTCAAATTTCAGAAAATTTCTTTGAAGGAAGCATTCTGGTATTCTGCAGAAAACATGGTATATAGCCCAACAGAAACAAAAACAAGTATCACTCACCTGTACCAGAAAATGGCTAAAGCCTTAATATTTAAAGGTATCAGCAGAGCCAATAAACAGATACCATATATATATAATCAAAACTTCTGCAAATCTGAAATGACACAAATAATCTTAATTAAATGTGCAAAATAGATACTATTATTGACTTAAAAGACCCTTAAGTTGTGGTGCACATAAATATATGCAGTGTTTTTCCTGCCATCGAATTTCCCTGCAAGGGGAGCATCCTCTTGGATTACAATCAGCACAGCTTAAGGGTTAACAAACCATATCAGAGGGCATTCTTTTGGTTTTATTCCGTTTTACATTCATGACAGTTTTTACAGTTCACCTTCCTTTACCGTGTATCACCACTGCCATAACAGTAGCATCTGCGTACTTTCCAGCTGGCAGAATTCTGAACGTGAAAAGTGGGTACGTGCACAGTTTTACTGGAGAAAAGAAGCTCAACATCTGAAATCAGACAGTTGGACAATGTGTATGCTCAGTTTTAATTTTGGGGAGCTGTGATTGCAATAAAACTTTTTTGTTCGTTTAATTACATTTTTAAAATACAGTTAAGACTCTGCAACTGCAGCCATGAAAATTCATGAACAGTTTAGCGCGTGTTCAGTCATTCAATTACATTTGTGTTCCTGCCACTTTTTACTTTTTTCCCTGAAGTAGCAAATAAACTTGTCCTGGTTTCCCAACCACACAAAAGATAATTTAATAAAGTCGTCTAGATCTGACGGGCTATACAGTAGTTTAAAATTATAGCAACAAAAATTAGATTGTTTAATTTTAAAAAAAAAAAAAAAATTAGCAAAAATTTAACTTCTTTATATAATTTGTCATCATCCATTCCCAAATAACAATAAATTAATTATCACCAGCATTGAAATGTTAGCATTTAACAGTTTGCCTCCATTTTTTGTCAGCTTGACCACACGAATGTTGCAGGGTTTTTTTTAAATTAAAAATTAAATTAGAAGATAATAAAGAGAAATCATTTCAACTGAACCCATTTTTAGAAGATAATGGAACATCTACAGGGGCCAAAAGCATGTGTAGATTCAGAGTGGTTTGTTCTTTCTCATTATTATTAATTTAGAGTAATTTATAAAATATAAACTAATACCGAGACAGTCTTTCGTAGAATTTTTCAAGGCTAGTTTTTTTTTTTAGAAAAACAGGTAAAAAAAACTCAAGATGTCAGCTAATGCAACATCCACAGTTGCCATACACATCGTAAATGCCCAAATGTTGATAAATTTGTAGAAAATTTTAAGTTTAACAAATATTTTACTTTGGCATGTTTAAATAAGATTAGAAGTGTGCATACAAATCATCTATCCATTTATATCCAACAAGAGAATGCTTGCTTTGATGACTGGGCTACTTTGAAACTCAAAATGTTGTGTTTACCAACAATGTAAAAACAGGTTACTTTGTCTTAGTTAACACTTATTTTCTTCTCTTCTTTACAAAAGATTCTAGTATGCAAGTCAATGAATTTAAACTAGCAGTGGCACATTCTAACCTGACCTATCATCATGTATTGCAATTTGCAATGCCTTCCACCTTTTGCCTACTCGTTTTGAATTTTACCACAAAGAAAACAATGCATAAAATGTAATTGAAAATAATTAGCTTGTAAACATCCTATCAAACTCCCTGATTCATGTGCATGAACAACTGTATGAAAAGTAATTTTATAACTTTCATGGTGACAAAATGAAATTACGCCAATTATTCCATTTCTGAATATTTCATGCAAAATTCATTTTACTCTATAATACTCTTGCAAATTATGAATAAGGTTTCTTCAAGAAAACCATAAACAAGAACAAGACTTTAGACAAAGAGCAGGATTCCACACTATTTAGATGTTTATATGCAGTATTAGGCAAGAAATAAACCTTTAAAATTTCAGCTTATATTCCTTCAAGATGAAAATTACATTAATTTCTCTAGTTACATACTGATATACACCAAACACTTGACAATAACTATATTACTAAAGATCCTCTGTCCAAGGGGGAGGTAACAGAGTAGACAACAGCAAGGATTATTTATTTCACCCGAAAGAAATTCTTCAAATATGCAGAGAGAGTTTCAGAACATTAAACCAAAAAATTACTTAAGAAAAAATACGACTTACAGTGTGTCTCAGGGATTAGGGGCAGGCTTATTATAATCGCATTACTACAGATGATCAAAAATTAATTATTGGAAAACATCACTAAAATGTTTTGCAAACATAGATACAGAGAGGGGTGATGATTTTACTCAATTTATTGTAAAATGAAAATTCCAAAATTGGAAATGAAGCAAACTATGCAGCCAATTTCTCTGGAGTTGTTGTTTCTTTTTTTAACCCTTTAAAAAGCATGTCCATATGTATACAGGAATGGGGATTGATTCTGTGCATTTCTCAGACTGTGCAGGCTGCAGAAAGCCCATGAAACACATAATTACAGGATTACTCTCTCTCAGGATCAATATCCACTCCCCAAAGGGTTAAATCTGGCCTAGCAGAATAAGGAGAATTCTTCCAATTGGCCATCAGAAATAAATGGGCTAAGCAGCACATGTTTGGCGGAAATGGAAGCAAGAAATTATTTAGTTGGTTGAAATCATAATTCTCCATATAATTATTAGTAAAGGAACCTAATGAATGATTATTTGGCAATGTATAATGGCTACAGTCAGGGTCTGCCATCAGTGAGGGTTGTAAACTAATGACCCATTGAGGGAGACTTCATTTATCCTGCCTGCTGATGGGAGCAGGGCTGAATGAGTTAGAACCACAATAAGTGTGATTTATAAGATGTTAGCTAAGCAGAACAAAAAATTACGTTCATTGATTTTATTTATCATAGCTGCCACAATTCTTGTTGTCACCAGTGTCATTTGAAAGAAGTATTAAGTACTTTCTGCACATGCACAGAGTTAATCCATTACTACTACAACAACAAAAAAATTACATAAAAGATTCTAATATATACATGCACATATACTACAATGAAATGGACAAGTAGTATTAAAATGTTTACTAAATATTTAAATTAAATATGCAAACTGAATAAATTTAATCCAACTGATTTTTAGGCTTAATTATTAAATCTAAAATTTTATGCCATTATAAACAGTAATTTTACATTGAAGAATACTGTTTTCTTATAAGAGTCAGTTTTGCAAATTTGACAAGACTAGTTCTTGAATGCATTTGCACCTGCTATCCTTTAAGCTTATTACACAGCGCAGGTTGAACCATGGAGGCTGTGACAGTAACTTCCCCATTAATATAATCCTTTGTAACAAATCCATAATGCTTCAGCCCCATGTTTTTTTGCATCCAGTTCAACAAATACCAGTGCCACTAGACTAGGGTGTAAATACACCCAAGGTGAAAATAAAATAGATATGGTATACAACAGAGTTAAAGCCATGAGATTGGTGTGTTGCTTTATACCAGTGGTTCCCAACCAGGGGTGGGGGGGGTCACAGAACCCTATGACCGAGTCAAGAAACTGTTCGTGAGTATGTATTTGTTTTGTTTATATGTACCGTATTTGAGGCTTATAAGACACTTTTTTCCCAGTAAAAAGTATACAAAAATTACCCTGCATCCAATACACTGGTGTCACCAATGGAAGGCCAAGTGCCGAAGGTGTCAGGCTTGTCTCTCACAGCAGGCACTCTGGGTTGCATCACAGGCCTCTGCGGTAACACTTGCATCACCAGTCCCCATGGTTTCCTGTCGCTCTGCCACCCTCATAGAAACACGGACAATACATGTTGGCGACAAAGACCGGAACTCGAACTGTTACCACAGGAGGACTGATGCAATTGAGCCACGCTCCCATTGGCTAATGCCATTTGGGCCTGCAACTAAAAGACTGACCACGATGCCTGGGGCAGAACACGCTACAAGGACTGGACTGTGACTTCGGCCGGACACACACTAGCCAGCTCGATTTTAGGCAAACTGGCACCAACACGACAGACCACACAGCTGTTCTGATCAGAGTTAGAGTTCACTGATTGATACCAATAGATTTCTGTTTAGCTGTTGTGAATTTACTATGTGTGCAGATGTTGTTCCCTGCTAAAATTCTTTTTTCTGATATAATATATTGTTTCTGTCGCTTTTTAGTTCAAGGAACATCTACATTGATTTTCTCTCAAAACTCAATATATTCAAAAAAAAAATCTTATTTAGTTGATTTTTTTGCTAAATTTATTCTTTGATTTTTTTTCAATTATGGAAGTGTAGCAGGGGGTCGCAGGTCTTTAGAATATTAGAAAAGGGTCCACGAGTCCATAAAGGTTGGGAACCACCACTTTATACTGTATGCATGACTGGTTCTTAAAAGGTTTGTTGAGAATAAGATTTTTCTTCAGCATATTATAAAAAAATGCCAGCAATAATTAGTAGTATAAATTTCCCTACTTGCCAAATGTCAAAAGATTGCAAGCAATGCTGTGATTTTAAATACATAAAATGGTTTAGATGTTGGAACACCAAGTGCTGCTTGTCATTACCTACTCCAGAAGCACTGCAAAATAATGCCAAATGGAAAAGCACAGAATGATCTCTTAAGATAAGATAATTAATCTTTCCCAGGTATATAGTGAACAGGACAAAAAGTTATGTACCTAAGATAGAGGAAAATGCATTTTTCAAAAATCTTTTCCAAAATTTGAAGAGGCATAGATAGACGACTACAACTTATCATCATGCAAAGCAGAAAGCCCATGATGTGGCTGACATTTTGTACCATAAATAGCTAGAAAAAGTTAAAATTTAAAATACTACCTTGAAGAGTCAGCGCTTTTGTTAGTCAGTTTTTTGTTTTAATTGTTTCTTTTATTATTCACTATCAGTTTGAGTGATTTCTTTTATTCTGCATAAAATGCCATGCAAAATTCACAACTTAAGGGTAGGCAAAGGAATTTGTGCCTTCTCAAGAGAAGGAATTTCAAAACAATGTTCTAGATTTTTTGTTGTTTTTAATTGAAAATGTCTTCTCTTTAAAACGAAAAAATTAAGCAAATCCTGCATCTCAATCATGAAACAAGTAGCGAAATGAAAATTCACTTTACTTCAGAACATTAAAATCAAATGAATGTGTTAAGAAATGGCAAGTTATTGTTTAAAATAACGTGGGTAAAAAAATGTTTTGACCTCATCTGAAATAACTAAGTAAAAATACTGTCAGATTTTTTTCAGTAATGAAAATAAATACAAATTTCCATTCAAAAGAATGGTTCCGCTGATAGTATTGAAATAACTCAAGATTCACATCATGTAACGTTATCATTCAACCTCTGAAGTCCACATTGAAAATTGTGGACAAAACTGAAGCAAACTTCAAAATCAATGTTATTAGATTTAATAGCAGCAGCAATTCAATGTCTCTTGCTAATACAATAATCCGCAAAACCTTTACTGATTTCAGGTAATAAAGCATTTTGAAAAAATGAGAGACCATTATTAAAGGGCATTACAAGATTTTTCTAATCATTATGAATATAAATGGCATAAAAGGATACAACACAAGATCTGCAACCTTGATCTGAGAAATAAATGGTTAATTCGGATAGGCATGTTTACCATGATCAAACCAAATCCAATAATGTAATCTCCTCCAAAACTTGCAATTTTAAGCTTCTTATTTCCTATAGATAATAAATAAGCAATAGTTTAACTCTCTAGAAAAAGCCTAATCTTTCACATGGCAATCTAAAATTTAGGTTATTTTATACTGAAAAACTATTAATGGCGGAATGTGATAACTTTTTTTTTTTTTTTACACTAAATTTGAAAAGGAAAATTACAGACAGGATAAATTTGTTTTAAAACCTACACGCAGTTGGTGCACTACCAAAAGCATTTAATGAGCACGCACACACCCCACCAAAGGCAGCAATCATATAAGAAAACTTTAACCGTTAGTTCGCAAATTAAACAAAAATAAAAATTTTCTTTTTAAATTCTCTGCTTGCCGTTGTCAGACTCCTGTTCACTCAGCATAATTCACAATTCAGAAAAATATACTGAAGATAACTCAATTCACTCAAGACATTACTTTGGGCAAGCAACGAATTATATGGAGGGCATCTCTACAGTGCCATGCCAATTAGGAAATGAAGCTGAGCATAGATTTTAATGTACATTATCCAAGCATCTACGTACTGAATACAGTGCAGACAATCTCCTAACCCTGAACAATAAAGGTTTTATGTATATTAGATATGGTCAGCTGTGGTTCTTTTCCTGGGGTTTGATCTCATTTCATACATTAATAAACCCACTACAAATAAAGCATTAAACTGAATTAGATGATTGCAGAAGTACTTAGAAGTATTTACCATAAAAATCAATAACAACATTTCTTAATATTTAATAAAATAAGCTGTACACAGTAAATGTCACAAAATATGCTTAGACAGAATGGTAAATGTTAAAAGATTCAGCACACATCATTTAGATGCATACAATTTTTGTTTTATGCTGTATAATCTATCGCAATATTAATAAAACGGAAATAAATTATTAGCTCCAGATAAAATGCACCTCCTTAATACAAAATGATCATTTCTATACTGATAGATTTAATCGCAAAATTTTATCCAATAGAAATTGACAGGAAAAACACAAAAGTACACGATATTACTGTTAATGAAAACACAAATGGAATCAGACACTTTCTTATTGCCATCTGATCACCATAGCAAAGTGTCCACTGTCCAATTAATGAATTTGATATGAAGCACTTTTTAAATGCTTTCATCAACCACCTAAGCATCTGTCACCAATTTTGCTATCTCACTTAGTGAGGTGCACTTAATTTTCTGTTGATGTGAACTTGTGTCCATCAATGCCCATTTTGCTTGAATAGCTTATTGATACAAAATCTGAGGATTGCAATTGTGAAGTCAACTCACCTAGAAGGATAACAAGATCAGTCTTATAGAGACAACCTCATTTTATCAGTAAGAGGCTCTCTGAACCCACCAAACTGGCTCAGAATGTAGATTTAAATGAGCTCCAGGGTAATAAAACCACGCTGCTAAATAGAGTTTCTGTGACTGACTATTCCCAAACAAAAATCAAAACTCTTGCAATGACAACTTTCAAAACATTTTCATTCTTTTGTATAATTCTCCATAAAAATACTATGGATAGAGCAAATTAAATCTATTAGTAATGCAACACATCACCATTGTGTTGCTTGGCATAACCATATAGATGGATAAGGAGATCACCCTGATCACCTAGAAAGGCTAATCTGTTCAAAGAACACCAATATTTATTCTAATTTTCCAATTACATAGTTAACTGAGCAAAGCTCCAAAATCTGTTGACAGTAGTTAACACAAATATCCTTCAATGTAAGAAAAAGTTCTTCACTTTAGAAACTTTTGTAGTAAATTCTGATGCCAAAACTAATTTTTATGAAATCCCACAGACTCATTATTTCACAAGTTTCAATAAGCGTTTTTTATGCAGATCACACACAAATACAACCCTTCTGCCAATTAGGGGGTATCATCCACTCTTTGACCCACCAATACTTGTGCACATACAAAATAATGCTGATAGTGCTTTCTTCTGTTTACACCATGAAATATCTGCTTGATTGATGGTGGAATCACAACCGCATTCCCATTGCCAATTTCTGCAGTAAATAAGATAACCTTTAAGGTGAAAGTTTCTGCACAGTAAAATCATCTATCAACCACAAAATGGCCTGGTCTGACCTACATTCAGTGATAACCAATGATGATACAATGGATGAAAATGCTCAGCCAAAGAGAAGAAACAAAGACCAGTGTTGATAGCAAAAGTAGAATCCACATCATGTTTAGACTTTTAAAAAAAAAAAAAAAACATGCAGGTTATATAACTGAATAAATAGGGTAACCCTTTCATGTCAAAGTAAATTTACACGTGCCACCACAAGCAACCTACTTATTACATTTTGAGACCATCCCTTTACTGTTTACTAAAAAGGCAAAATGTTACCTAGCTTTTCTGAGGGGGGGGTCAATTTTACTTTCTTGCTACTGAAAGCCAAAGGTTTAATACCCAAGAAAAAATATTTTTTTAAAGACGACAACAGGTATGACATTTTGCAATTTATTTATAAGCATATAGATATTTAGATAGGTTTATGAACATTACTTTTACTTGATGCTAATAGCACAGAAGTTAAGTTAATTAAGCAAAATTGCCAGATTGTCGATTTCTTCAGCAAGTGCGTACTTAGGAGCAAGGCATGAGAAATGCATTTTCCCCAGATCTACCTTTTTGGTAGTATCATTTTAGGCTTTTTCTGCCACCATATTATCAGTAGATCTGGCTGTTAAATCTACACTTCAATGATCACTTTATGGTGCCATCATTGAGGTTAGTCCTCAACTCGGTCCATGCCAAGTTCTGAAGGTTTATATGGTGGGCCCAATCTCAAAACCCTGACCTCTTGGTTGCTGCATTTTTTATTTTTTTTAAACCAAACTAATGATTGAGCCACAGGGTCCCTCTTATTTCTTGGGTCACTTACATTTCATTTTGTTAAACCATTGTTCAATAAAACCGTGAAATATTTGAAGAATTCATTTTGAATAAATACACTGGAAATATTTGAGACAGCAAGAATTTATGTACATAGAATTGTTTGGTATTTATTTGCTATTGAGAAAAAAGTGTAAATATCACATGACCAATGATATTAGACAATGTAAACTCACAAATGTGTGAATCTACCAGACTTTTTAGTTAATTCATTACAGATTATACAAGAAGCCTTAATAATTCTACGTTTTTTTTTTAAAATAATTCATAAAACTAAAAATTAAAAGCAGTACTCCAAATATGTATTTCATTTTTAATTAATCACAATTTACTGTAAGCAACATTTAAATGTTAAATAAGACTATTTTTATCTACAGTAGTTTAGCATCAGAGATAAAGGGAATTAAGATTACTTACTTACATCCTTGGGCAAAGGTTTTGCATCTCCCTAGAAATAACAACAACAACAATCTATCTTCCAATGATATGCATAGCTCATCACTGTACCCATGAGGACTTCCCATCGGATCATGAATCTTCAGAAATTATCTATTTGCATGGTAGATTTCAAATTGCTAATGTTTATTTTTTTAAATTTTCAACATTTTATTTAAACATGGAAAATTTAAAATGTGGCATTCATTTCAATAAGTTAATCATTATTATTCAAAATTAAGCAGCTTTAATTAAACTTTATTAAGCAAAATGAGAAACCTTGGCTGATACAAAATCCATACCCATAGCTATAGACTAAATTTTGGAAGAGCGATCATAATTTAAAGACTAAATGGAGTTGTTACATTAAGTGTCACAAGAAACAGCATTCTAAGAACCAGGACAATTATCAGTAACAAATACTGAATGCAGCAGCAGCTGCCTTACCATATTACAATAAGCCCTTTACAACTGTGGAATCTGATGGTATTGTTACAAAGATCTGATTCTGAGAGAGAGCAAGCTGGAGACACCAAGGATATTCTGCCATTTACTTAATGTCATGCAACTGATGTTCATTCTGTTCGAAGTGAGAACTTGGTCACCAGATGCCTAAGACTACAAATGGCTGTATGCATGCTAAGTAGCAGCCTGAACAGTTAACAACTGTCACAATGAACTGTAGTCCATACCAATTCTTGACCTGCAATACTTTATTCAAAAAGAGCTGTTCTCTATAAACTTTGGTACCATGGCTGGCAACCTGCAGAAACTCTAAATTAAATATTGATTTTTGTAGGATAATTGGGTATAAAATCAAATTTCCTTGAGGTTTCTATAACAATGAAAAGAACTTTAGAATCCTTGGAGTGGAAGTTCAATCAACAAAGAGTAGCTTTATGAAATGGGGGTCTATCCAATGATGACCAATAGTTTCAAAACTTACAAAGGGCGATCCTTCAACAACAAAAAAAGGTTCAAAACCATATATGGCATAGGTTTTACACAGTAAGATTAGTATTTGGGATGCAAACTACAAAAGCACCAGGTACTACAAAAACAGTTAAAATTAAAAAAAATAAAACTATTTTTTATTTCACTGCGCATTTAATAAAATGTGTTGGTAAAGATTCAGCGTCTTAAGCATCTATCTGCACCTGTACTAGATTTATGCTGTTGTAGAGTTGATTTAAAGAGCCCTTATGACCAATAAACACATTTTAAGCTACATAAATAACACTATCTCGACATCCCCAGAGGAGGACTGACAAGATAGAGACATGTATGGAGAAAGGCCAAGTTACTTGACTTATTGCTACTGGGAATCTGGAAAGCAAACAACCATGGTCATATACCTGACAGCCTGTCACTGTATTTCTTTTACCCACACCTGAGAAACACGCCTGCACAACATCAAAACTTCTCCCAAGATCAACCCCTGGAAATCCTGATAGAATCCAGTTCCTTTAAATCTTCATCTAACAGGTTCCCTAGTGGCACTATCATGTAGATATGGTTTCTTCTTTGATGGTGCTTCTGCCATATTTACTTGAACAAATACACACTGATTTAAAAAACAAATTACTGTTTAAAGAAATACAAATAAAAGTTTGAGTAGGAAAGAAATTCTAAAATCCCATTTACTATAGTCTCAAGACGAGAGCTTATTGATGAGGGATTCCTTTTTATTGCCTTTCACAGAGAAAAAGCACATTTCAAATAAAAATGAGACCCAACATGAAAAGTTACCCATCAGTGTTCAAGATTAAATTAAGACTTTGATGCCTTAAACAATCACAAATGTTCAAAGAACAGCTACAGCAGAACTCTTAGCAATCAGGAAAAGATCAATATGTCGCTCAGACAATAGGATAGTCACCAGCCACACATTTCTTAAAAAACAACAAAACGCATCAAATGTTTGAAAATCAAACATTCCACACAGCATCTGAAAACAAAGCAATTCATATTTCTTTCTTACAAATTCTTATAAAATATTTATAGATAAATACATTATTTTTTCTTCTTCTTGAATTCTGAAGAATTTTCACAAGATATCTATAAACACATTGTGAGTTCGAATGTAACTAATGTACGTAGACTTAACAAGTTACATAGATGTTGTGTTGCTTGGTCAACAAAAGATGATTTCAATTTTGCATTTCTCACTTCTATTGGATGTGCAACAAAAATTCTTCTGTCAAGATATAGATATAACCACCAGAATAAAGACAAGGTGATTATTCATAGAATTAACAGCACCATGGGAACAAAATAGAATAAAGTATGAAAACAAGCGCCAAGAAATCAGGGTAGAAGATGCAAAGAAAGATGGTACCAGTGGAATGCTGGGAAGATCAGTGGGTAAAACCACCAAAAACCCAAAGTGAATGTGCCAAAAGGGAATGAATATGGCTATGAAATTTGTACATGGGATGGGGAGAGCCTACCTAAGCAGATGTATGGTGAAAGACTAAGCACACCACCTGCTATCCAAAAGGTCCTATGAATGGCAAGCAGAAACCAGTTAGATTATAGTACACAGCTGAGAAGTCCAGAAGCATTAAGTGTACTTGAAAGTCACTGTTTTTGGTATTTAACCCTTTCAATACCATGAAGTAAATTTGACCTTAGTATCTAAATTGAATAACTTTTTTGTAACCGAGATCAATAAGACAGGATTGAAGCAGTAGTGTGCTTGTTTTTAATGTTACAATTGCATATAGGACAATAACAAGGACAGGGTTTGAAAGCAGCTGCCTTCCAATTTTTGTAGCATCTTTTTACACTCACATGAAAATATGTAAGAGGATTTCCATTCCTCCTTTATCATTTCAATATTTTGCTAAATTTCCTCTGCCTCAAATATAAAAAGTAAAATCGCACTTACAGTTAGGACAGGCATTCACAGGAGCCTGAGCATACAAGAGAATGGCTGTTCTAGAAGCTGATGACAAGGGCAAATGGAACAGTTCAGAATCTCCAAAGATCATGCAAGAAAAGGGGGTCTATATTCATTAAATATGGAAGCACAATAGTCCAATTGTTAACTAATAGAATGCTATGGTCAGAGGTATGAGTTTAGTCCCAGAGGGGCACTGCCTTGGTTGTGTGTACCTGCCTGGTACAGTTGGTAATGAATGGAAAGGCTGTAACCACACATTTATCTGAAGATTTCAAATGTAAACCACCCAGACATTAACCACAGACCACACTAACCAGTCATAAGACCACCATCCAGCCTGCCACTTATCAACTGCTCTGCAATTTTAATGTCATCAGACAGCCTGAGATTTAACGTATTAGGACATTATTTTCCATCTCTTCAGTTGGACAAAGAACATATTCAAAACATCTGACATCCTCTTATTCAATTAAAAACTATCTCAATGGTTATTGAACTGGATATGGCAACTCGTTTTATGAAAGTTTCCTCGCTTATGCATTTTTGTTTTAATTATGAAACAAAATTCACTTGAAGATAATGTAAATACTTGAAAACTCAAAAGACTAACCCTCTCCCAAATAGTTTTCTTGATTTTTCATTTAGACTCATTTTGTGAAAATAAGTTCCTCCATTCAGTTTACACACCAAGACAAAAATACTCTTGCTCACTATAAATCTTCATAAATATGCAAATAAATTTAGTTGAGAATTGTGTCGCATGACAGCCTCACACAAATTTGATGAACCGTGTCATGTACTGAATACCAATGGCAACAGGTGTGTTGATCTCTCTCTCACACGAAAATAAAGTGTGTTTTCCTTTGTAACAAAAGCTTTGTAATACTATTGTTTTTATTAATAAGCAATTACTTATAATATACAGCGTGTGGCCTTCTGAAATGATTCTATCACCTTTTGATATTGGGGTTGCCATTCAGTTTAAGTCGGATTCTTTTCAGTCATCGAAATCAGATGTGATATCTGTTCTAATTCATGTTTAAGAATTCACAATAAACACTACACCAAGGAAAAGAACTAAAATAATTTCCTTAAATGAACATCTTTCACACAAAACTGCAATAAGAAAAAAAGAAGAAAAAAAAACATAGCTCAATATCCCCATCAAGGAAAGAATACAGAAAGTATCACTCAGTGATGATGCAAAATTAATACAAATAAACAAGTAAAATCTCAAAAAAAAAAAAAAAAAACTATTAACATACTTAATCGGAAATCAGCAGCAGCAGATGCCCAGGTATCATGATCAACTATAAGATGTTGATTGCTAGAGGTGGGGCACCAAACCAAGAAACCTATGAAAAAACTAATGCTAACAATAATAATGACGAGAAAACGGTGTGGGGGGGGACCCAGAAATAGGTTGATTGCACCTGTCTTCTTTTGACCAATGTGTTATTTCCATATGAGTTGTTTTCCCGTTCAAGGTCAATGTTGATTTGGATGCCATTTACCTGGTGAACCCACAGCCAGTTTTCACTATAATAAAACTGAGGCATCCAGAAAAGAATGTTCTGGGATTGTTTTCTTCATGAGGAACTGGCTCAATAGTGCTTATGCAAGGCATGATGAATAGTAGGAAACATATTGAGATTAAAGAACACCGTATCAAACCAGAACTGCTGAAAACACCACCAAATTCCGTAAATTGAAATGTGTTAACTAGCGCTTAGCAACTGTTTCATATGGCCTGCGAACTCACCAGATCTAAACTCATTTGAAAATCTATGGACTATATTTAAGACTACACTTCAAAAACTTGATTGTACAGCTGAAGAAGAAAAAAAAATGATCAGGTCCATCATCCAAGTCTCATTACTGGGGCATTCCATGCTCAAACTTGTTCAAGATGTTAGTATTAAAGTATAGATGGTCATATGAAATATTAAGGTTTGTTCCAGTCTTCAGAATATATGCTATTTACTGGAAACTCTTCTCATTCTGTTCACATCAAGTTGCACAATACTGTATAGCAGTCATGAGCAATCCCGCAGCCCGCAAAATCCTAATATGCGGCCCAAATCTCTTCAAGAAAGCCACTGCAGAGGCAGACATTTCGGTGCATACCGGTTATTTGGTCTCCAAAATCCTGGCAAAATGTATGAAGCCCTTTGGTGATGGCGAGATGGTGAAGGAATGCCTTGAAGCTGTGGCTGATGTAGCATTTCCTGAGAAGGCTATTATTTCAAAAATTAGCCTGTCAAGGTTTACTATGGGTAGCAGGATTGATGATATGTCAAAGAACATTGAAGACATCCTGAAATGCAGAGCATCAAATTTCAAGTGGTTTTCCATAGCAATGGGTGAGCACTGGCATGTCCCATGTAGCTCAACTGGTTGTCTTCATTTCAGGCATTGATGCTGAATTTAACATAACCAAGGAGTTAGCGGGTATGGTGGGAATGATGGGCACAACAACCGAGGCGGATTTGAAAGAAGAGTTGATGAAAGTACTGAAGCGTTTGGGGCTACCTTTAGAGATGCTGAGTGGCATTGCAACTGATGGAGGCCCATCAATGGTTGGAAAGAACAACAGCTTGACAACTCTCATCTCTCAAGAAGCTAGGGCTCTGACTGGCCGAGTTAATTCTGTGCCACTGTTTGTTGCATCAAGAGCACTTAAGTGCAAAATCTCTTGGGGGTGGAAAATGTTGTTGCAGTTATTGTGAAGCTTGTGAATTTCATCAGATCAAATGGATTAAATCATCGCCAATTCAGAATTGCTGAGTGACATGGCATCTGATTATTGAGATGTGGTTTATTTTGCTGAAGTGCGATGGCTAAGCCATGGTCAGATACTCAAGCAAGTTTATGATTTTAAGGAAGAAATAGAACTCTTCTTAGATATGAAGGGGAAGCAGTGAAGGAATTTGGTGATCTTGAGTGGATGTGCGATTTTGCATTTTTGATTGATCTTACTCAGCAATCTCAATAAACTGAATCTGAGGCTCCAAGGAAAGGATCAGCTCATCCACGACGTGTTTGACAAGATCAAGGTGTTTGAATCCGATTTGTCGCTCTTGGAATCATAACTTTGCTCCAATAACCTTGTTCATTTTGAAATGTTGAGGAAGGAGAATCCAGATGATTCTGCAAAATATGCAGAAGAGATTCAGCGAGTCAAAGATAAATTTCACTCCCGTTTTCAAGATTTCAGAAGATGCGAGGACACCTTCAACATCTTTTCCATTCTTTTCGAAGTCAGTGCTGAAAGTGCACCTCCAGAGCTTCAAATGGAGTTTCTTGATCTTCAGTGTAGCACTGAACTGAGAGCAAAGTTCCGCGATGTGCCGCTTCTTGACTTTTACAAGCTCTACCTACCAAGGAAGAGTTTTCCCGAATTGTCAAACCATGCTTTGAAGATGGTAAGCTTGTTCGGCAGCACTTACATCTGTGAGCAATTTTTTTCAAAAATGCAGGTGCTGAAAAACAAGTATCAAAATCAGCTGGGAGGTAAAGGCATGGAAAGCTCCTTGAGCATCGCAATGTTTCAGATTGAGCCAGACATAGAAAAACTTGTGAAAGAAAAAGTAGCAAGCATCGCATTAAGCTGCTTAAAAAGTAGTATAAATAAAAATTGTCCTACAATATATTTTCTCTTTTATTTTGGCATAAAAATAATTTGTGTGTCATAAAAGGGGTGGTTATGGAGTATGTTGGTACTCATCAGGCTTAAAGTCTGCAACTCCGTAAGAAAAAATGCATGCGGTCCGCCAGAAGCCTACGAAGTTCACTTGCGGCCCACATCGAGAAAAGGTTGTCAGACAAACATGCAATCGTTGTTTTACAGAGATATCCAGTCAAAGTAGACTGATGTATTAGTGGAAACTATCCAGCAGCAGTATGTAAAGTACTTTCAAAAAACTAAATTATTCTAAAAAATCTGGTACTAGTAGAAAGTGTTGAGGAGGAAGAAAATAAATGCTGGGGAAAAGGCAGAACAAGTCCAATCTTAATCAGACATCTCCATTGTAGCAAAGCCAGAATGATAAACATAGTAAGCATGCAAATTCTTTGCATTGGTTAAAAAAAAACAAAGAAATATTTCACTTCTATTAAAAGTAAATAAATTATTTTAGTTTTAAAAATGCATCATCAATCATGCATTTCAGAATGATAGCCAAATAGAGAAACTTAATCTTGTTTTCCTAACCCTGGGTAACAAAATTAGCTTTGCACCACATTCCCTTTCCATCAAATGGTGGAAAAAAAATTATTCAGGTTTTATTTTTTAAATAAAACTATTCTGTGTACAGTCATTTTGAACTCCAAATATAAAGTATTGAGCTGTATTTTATCAGTTTTTTTGTTCTTCTTTTAAGTTTAATTTAAAACTATTTCTTAGACCTAATTAATCATAGAAAAGATGTGGACGTTTGTGTTTGTATTCAGCAACTATACAACATCAAATCATAGCTCATCTGCAAATAGATATCCCTACTAAATCACATCCTTGTTTCTTTCCAAAGCAAAACAATTATGAGGCTCATGTCTGCGAAGCATATTCTCAATAATTTCTGTTAATAATTTTCACACAGGGTAGTCCAGTGGTTAGGTTGCTGGACTGCCGAGACCAAAAGCCTAACTTCACTAGCTTGGTTTGTTTGGCATGGCTTCTTTTCTCTCTCCCAGCCGAGTTTCCAGCTCAAGTTCGAAGTGCTGGGTATTCCCTTACCAGCATTACTTCCTGGAAGGCAACCACAGTACTGTGTATGGTCCTTCACCAGGACGGTCTCCCGGCAACATTTTTAAACAAACAAAAGAGTAAAATAAATGTTCGCAATTGTATGAACTAACAAAATGTGCGCAGATGTAAAGAATTTGTAACATACAACCTAAGATGCATGCTATCAGAAAAAAAAAAATCTAATCAAGAACGTGATGTTATTGCTATTCATTCTCATACCAGAAGTCAATTCATTTTCATCATGCCAAGTCTTAAAGGACAAGATTTTTTTTTGATTGTCTTACAACTTTACCTTTTGATGATTACTGCTCATACTTATTGAGTTTTCGCTATATCACTGCTTAGTTAAGTACAAAAAAGCAACAATGAACAACAGACTCAAATTCTGTGGTTTGTGATAGTAACATTGAAAACTACACATGCTTCTATAGTACAGAAATATACTAATGTAAAAGTTGGTGTTCTTAATTCTGAGCCCTATTATATACATTAATGTTAAGCAGTGATGCTCTAGTAGGTTGTTTTTCTCTATCCAAAAGTTCTGATAAAATATCGCCTGGTGCTCTTCTCAGAATATCAATCAAAAAAGTGCAACATCTATGTCAAGAGATAACTATCTCATGATTATCTCCATCCATAAAAATAAGACAAATGGTTAAGGGCTTTTTTCCTTCAAACATGTTTTTTAAGCAAGTACACAAATAGAATTCAGTGTAATATTGTTTTAAATCTTTTGTAACTGATACTAAAATGTTTACACATACAAATGTCAGAATCAGAGCATATGAAGTAGATAGTATAGTTACAAAGCTAAATCTGCTGAAATGTTCCCCTTTCATCACTTAATTAATCTGAGCAGTTTCTTGCTAGATACATGTGCTTGCAACTCTGAAACAGGGGAATACAACATTCAATGCAAAGCCAGCCAGCAGTACTGTTTCCACTTCATTTCAATTAGACATGGTCTGACTATGATCTCCCATACAATTTCAGATTTTTGGGACTGTTTACATAAAAACTGAGGAAAGTAAGACACAAATTCCACTCAGTAGGCCAGTTTTAAGGCATTCAGTTACTTTCAGTTATTAATGCATAGTTCAGTGTGTTTGGTAACCATAGTGACAAAAAAAAAGGTTAAGGTCAGAAATTCAGGGATGAGTATCCATAACAGCTCTTAAGCAAGCTGTCATTTCCCATCCTCCCCAAAGTAAAATGTCTGACCTGGCCATATTACTAGTCTAGACTTACTGAATCAGGTTCTGCAGCGTTCCAAGGCACTTAGCAATGATTCAAACCACTAAAATTCCTCATGACTAAAAGCATTCTTGGTGACGACATTAATACCAATTCCCAGCAAAGTCAACACCAAGGATATTTCTTTATTCATTTATTGTAATTTTTCATCCATTCATGAAAAAAGAGGTGAGAGAGTGAGAGAGATGGATGGTGAGAGGGAATTAACTTTTCACATTCATTGGAAATGATGCAATCACAAAATCTTTAAAAAAGAAAAAAAAATCAGTCAAGAACTATATTTTCAATGAGCATGATTCAACTAAACGGTTAGCAAAATAAAGGAAAAAAATTCGAATAATTTAAAGAATGGCTAACCCTTGTACTACTGTTATTATACTTTCTAATAAAGCATGACTATCAAAAGGGAAAGTGAAAATGGTATTTCTGTAAATATACCATAAGCAGATGATATCTTGTATGATGTGCTTAATGTTGGCATAAGCTAGCTTTAGCGAGAAAAGAACAAACTCCTTCCAACAGGAATATGAGGATGGAAGAGAGAGAAATCATTACATTAGCTAGAAACAAAACATAACCATCACCAAGATCAGCAAGCACATCACACTAACCCATTACTCTTCTTTTGCCAGGTTTCTCATAATTACACAACATGAAAAGATTCATGTATTTGAACTGCTCAATATTTTCCAGCTCCATAGCAACCATTCTGCAATGTTGCTATTCAAATAATGTATCTGAATCAAGTTCTTTTTTAAATAATTAACTTTAACCAGCCATATATTGTGTCAGTGTTTACTTTATACCACCAAACTAAAGCAGTAGTTAGTATTTGTGTTGAAATGGCTGTGTGTTTAGTCAATATAATTGTAATGTAAAGCAGGTGAGTTTGGAGCAGTATTCAGATCTCGTGTTACAAAATGTTGCATAAATGAGGAAAAGGCTGCCTCATCCCTGGCTCAACTGATGCTAAGTAATACAGATTTAAAGGGTAATGGAATACAAATGCATTCTGGGTGGTATATATAGTTTGTTTTTTTAAAAAAATGAATTTAATCCAATGTAATTAAATACTAAATGATTCCATAAAAAGATTCAATATTTGCATTTCAAAGACAAAAAAAATGGGCATTTAAGTCTTTAGATTACATTAATTACAATAATCAATGCCATAAAAGGTAACTATCTCCCGTTACAAAACCACCATATGTTTAATAACAACATGAATCCAGACAATAAAAGTAGCATCCACTTGCGTGCCTATCATTATCAATTAGAAGAACAGTTAACACTAATTGTGCCCTTTGTTACTTTTGGAGGAGATAACTTTTAAATCTAATTTAAAAATTATTTCATCATTCCTATCAATGTCCTGCCTTAATTGTTAAAGTGTGTGTTAATTCTATCAACATAGCCAGAAGCATTCTACACAGTACTTTTATTTAATTTCCAATTACAGTAGACAGAGCCCACTTCTGCCACCCTTTTTAAAGATCATTTAGTTAAAAGACAAACTCATTTTTAAATACCACATTAGAAGAATTGAGTTTTCATTGCAAGTATTTTTGGTTAAAGCTTCGGTAAAAAGAGAAAGTTGCTATGAAATGTCTGATGCATTAAGCCAACTGCGGTCGGTGTAAGTCAGTTTGAGTTTGTGTACTGCAGACAGAAAACCAGCTGGATAAAGAAAGAATTGAGAACGTACCATCCAATCAAAGAAACTAAGCAATTACCACCATAAAAACTATTTATGGAGAAACATAGTTTTGCTTAACTTGCATCAATTATGCACAATGCTTGTCCAATTACCAGTAAAAATTTCAAAAATTGTCTTCAACCTATTATTCTTCGGGTAAACATTTTTCTTTTGTCAACAGCATTTCACTATGCAAATCCAAGTTCTCTCCCTTAATCTATGATAAAAGCATTTAAATTGTTTACTTATAAAAATAATAATTAAATAGATAATGGCATTTAAAGAAAATAAATAAAATTCAATAGCTAATGTGATTGACAAGAGAGTTTAGAAAATAGAAATTTTAGAATTAAAATGTATTATAATAAAATGACAGGCTAGAAATTTAATTGCAATGGAATACTTCCATACAGCAAAATGCTTGTGTGGATGCCACTGCTTTGTAGTCTAGTCTTTCTAAACATTTTAACCCCTTAATTTCTTATACACCAAACAAAAACATCTACATATTCAAAATGACAAATTAATCTCCCCCTCTCTTGTCAAATCTTAATGTTTACATTCTGTAAAAGGTAACAAAAACAGGGATTAACAGGTTATTTCCCCTACAAGTAGGTATCAATGCAGACCAATTTGATAAATTAACATCAAATTCTTAATTCCATCAATGCTTACATTAGATAAGTTATCTAACTCATGAATAATTTTCCTACAATTTAAACTAAAATTTGTAAAATTCTACTTTTTTAAAAAAATTTTTGTTCATAAATTAAAAATAAAAAAGTATTAGTAACAACTCTGAGAAATTACTATATGAAATCCCACCTCACTAGCGCCAGATGGCTTGCCGGCCCTTGATAATGCAGTATATGGAACAGATAAAATGCAATGAATTTTTTCCTCCTTTTTGAAACTGCTGCCAGTACTTCTGCTTACTGAAGGAAAAATAAGCAAGCAAATACAGGACTATTTTCTCTCATCTCATTTTACTAACTCGAAATAGCCACTTCCCTAAAGGATATTTGTCAGTCCTCCTACTGAACAAAGATCTACTACCACACATTTAATGCACTGATCATTATGAACAACAAAACAGTACACTCAGCGAATGGAGCTATTGTTTTTCTGTAACAACAAAAAAAATGTTGAGGCTAGATGTAGCAATTTTCAGAAGATAACATCTCAGACTAGTAGTTTTCTCTAAGCTTAACAGAACCACTACAATTAGCTATTAGGACAACAAAAATATTATAAAAAATACAGTTCAGCCATATCATTAAATAAGGGAGAAGAAAGGAAAGGATTTTAAAATCTTTTGAGTACAATGTTCCATAATTTCTGTGAATGTACCAAGATTAAATACACAGAAACCACAGGATTTAAGAGATCAGACTGCTTAACAGTCAGTTTTTGTCTAAAATAGACAAGACCATGCTTGCTTACATAATAGCATGACTCCATTCTGGGCTTCCCTATCAGAATTTGTAATCATTTAATGCCACTGATTTGTTGGTCTGGTGTGGAAATTTCAATATTAGTAGAGTCAGTCACAATTCTACTGCTAATGTATTGGAAAAGGGACAATTTTTTTTTCTTTCTCAGAAGGTATTGAGACAATTTTATTTGATAATTTAATGAAGACATGGACAAAAGTTATAACAGCATTAGAAACTGTACCTACACTACATGAAAAAAGAGAGGAAGATGAGATCAGTATAGTTTATAACCCTAATAAAATTATGACCAAAGGTTTAATCCTCAAACATATAAAATTGCCTTCCATCTGCAGGACTGATCTTTTTGTGGTGCAAGCGTGTGGGTGCAGGTGTAAAGTTCGTGTATGTGTGGTTATCTCCGAGGAGAAGGGAGTCTGAAACCTTGGGTGGAGCAAAGATGGCCAGGTTGAGGCGCCGAAGCACCTCGTGTAACTGGCAGCCAAAATGGCCAGGGTTAGGGATGCTAGTGTGACCCATGTTAGCTGAAGCCGAAGCTTCTAGTTGGGAGTGATTGCTTCCCCAGCCAAAAACCAATCTTGGGGAAAAAAGGCCTCAGCACATCAAATCCGAAAATCGGTCTCGATATGCCTAACCTTTCCAGCCAGACAGGCAGGACTAAGGCAAAAAGCGCCCTTCGCCTCCACTCTTTTCAGGTAGAGGACTTTCCGTCTACAATAGCCACAAGGCAGAATACTCGCCGCCCCACCCTCCAGGGCCGAACCCAAGTTACCTCGCCCAAAGGGCGTGGTCCTTGGTCAGTACCCCATTCCATTTTTATAACATCTGAACTTAAAGTAGGCAGAAATGAGTCTCTTGGTAATTGTCAGTTTTCTCAAGTTGGCAAGGTTCATGTTTTGCAAGAGACCGCTTAGTTTCTAAGATTATTGAGCTTTATCTCCTGCTGTTTACCTGCATATGGTTGCTCAACCATTCGTGCCTCCATAACACTCTGTAAATCATTGGCTGCTTTATACTTTACTTCTTTTTTTCTTGAAGGCCCTCCTTTGGATGGGAGCTTCACTATATCACATTTATAAATTTCACACCCCCAAAGGCTTTTTTACATCTCTAAAATGGCAACTGCTTACTCAGGTATGTTTGCTTGGGTTTTTCATCTCTTCTGATTATTAAAAATAGTAGTTACAAAGTCTGACATAAAATTCTAATAATTTAGAATCATAAACATCCAAAGGGGAGCTTAAGGATTGTTTGTTGTTTATTTTTAGATGAGTATGGCTGGGATTTTAAACAAAAAAAAACGTTACCACCGTCGACCAAAGATAATAGTGGTCAGTCTCATTAGTAGGGGAAATTTTATCGGTTGTTGCAAATAATTTATGAAGTAAAATACTGTTTCAAAGTTAGAACTAAATTTTATCATTTATCTTGTGGTCGTTATTTTGTGTGGGAATTTGACTAGCTGAAATACAAAATATAGAATAGAATAGTCTAATTAAAACTGAGCAGAAACCAAAACTTACTGACATAGAACTCTTAAATCTGATGAAACTTTTGATGGAAAATAAGCACGACAGAGATACAATGCAGTTGAAGCACTTTGCTGTCTGTCTTTCCAAATTGTACACTCGCTACAAGGTCACTTACTCCTTAATTGATGGCAATGAAACACTAAATCAGATAAGCAATAATGAATGAGAAATTTGTAGTAAACAATTTTGGAAAAACTAATAGTGTATGGGCACTCATTTTTTTACATTAAAAAAGACAAAAAGTTTCACAATTTTGTGCCTTCAGTGAATCCAGCAAATGTACTCATCCTTTTTCCTTGATCTCATTTGGAAAGCAAAACATTTGCATGTGTAACTGATGATTGCAGCGAACCATCCGTGGCCTATCACTTTTGGATCTTCATCATTAAGCAGGTGATGGATGAGTGAAGATTTCACCTTTTTCAACACAGTTTCAACAAGCGAAGCTGATCTTCAATTGAATGGTGATTTTCCTTGAACTGACCTAATCTACAGCAATTTAGCTCTAAACATGTGATCAACAGGTTTGTTTAAAATACAATTTTTAGTTACCATCACACTTTAGTATTCTATTGTCAAACATATCTCAAGATGACCAACATAAAATTAAGCATACATTTTGACAATCTTTCTGTCACCACTATCCGAGTTTAATTCTAAGGAAAACTATTTTGGTAAGCAATGCAGTTTATATACAGTAAGACTAAACCCTCATGGCATCAACAATGAAAGATCACCAAAATAAGTTCATTAATTAGATCAGTAGCCACTAATTATGTGGAGGGAAATTCCCAAACTAATCTGCTACTAAATAACAATCTACGTCCTTAAGCAGATGCCAGTCATTTTATAATTCTTGAGTAGTTCTTTATACAAAAGAATAGGGTCATGTATATGGGTCTGGGCTAGTAGATGGAGACAAGCTATTAAAAGCTATGCCTCACACAAACAAATCAAAGAACCATATTTACATATTCTGAGCCAGACTTAAAACAAATTCATTCTTTGTTTAATATAGTGTACAAAATTTCATTTAAAAAATTCAAGATAATTACATTATTTTTGGAATGGGTGCATTTCTTATACAACCAGATCAATTTGCATGCTTATTTTTAATAGATCTCTTACCTTTTTTTATACAGAACATGCATGCACATAGTAAGTACTCTGCAACTCCTACCATAAATAAATGCATCCGACCAAAATTCACACATTTCAGATATGCATGTATACACACATACATCAAGCAGGTAACCGGCGAGCACTGGCACCAAATCGAAAACTGGCAGATCCCACAATATCTGTTTACATGAGGTAAATTTATAGGCCGCCAGAGTGTGGCCTGGGTTATTATTGACAGATTGCCACTGATAGACATTTTTCCAGGGATCTGTGGAGGATAACAATGCAGAGGCTCCTGGGAAAAACTCACTGCTTCAGAAGAGCATGCCATCACTTTCCAGATCTACCACCACCACCACCTGAATAATTCTTCTCACAATACCCAAGCAGCAGAAATAAACCAAAGAATGGTGCATCATCATCTCTATTCACTTGGTTTCAAATGGTACAAAAGCACATAATAAAAAGTAAAACCAACCAACCCCTATTTCCCTTAGGAATTAAATGCCTTAAAAGGTCTGGCAGGGTCCTCAGTATTTCTAGCATGGTATATACTCTTCTCTAGTGAGTCTAGGTTTCAGACATCTGGTGGTTGCCACTCTAATGTCTGGCCCACCATCTAGTATGGAGGTAAATGACATGGAATATGTTGTAATCTGGCAGAGTAGAAGCACAAGAGTGGTTTGTTGAAAAATGCCAGGCACATACAACACCACAGAATATTTATTGCTGGAGCTGACACATTCTAGTTTGTGCCAGTATCTCTGAGAAGTAAGAAGCCATTCTAATGAGCTGTTCTTAGCTCCAAGATGGAATGTGTCTGAAAGGGCAGATCCCAATAATCTGTCATGAAATGGACACCAGGAAGTATGGAGAGACCTTTAGTCAAGCTACTTGACTACTAATTGCAGCCTCTGGGTGATTTATAAACATACATTTAGGTCACTGTCCAGTTATATCCAGATTACAAATGACCTAGTAATAGCTGTAAAGTTTAGCACTTCAGATCTACCATACATCATCAAAAGTCAATATTAGGCCTGAAATGTAGCAGCACAGACGGACAATTTATAAAACTGAAAACCTACAGATGAGCGCAGCACATTATTCTTTTTTAATGTGTTTCAAATCAAAAGTAGATCAACGAAACCTGATTATCTCTACATTTAAAAGATTAACCAATTTTGCCATGCACAGAACATAAATAATACACATACATTAATCCACTTTGCAAAAAGCAGGGGGAGAAAGAGCAATTCAACAAATACTTCTGTCTATCCAATTAAAAAATTAAAAATCAGGTGGACTTAATACAGCTGAAAATCTTATTTAAGAGATTGATAATTATCATTTTCAGCTAGTCTTAATATATTTACAATGCTAACTTTCAGCCAAAGCCGTGATACCAGCATGTCAAAAAAAATCTGTATACTTATTTTTTCCTCAAATGAACATTCCCCACTCCATTTTGTTTTCAATTTTGGAGAAAGATGCACTGGCATTGAAAAATAGCAACCGCAAACTAATTATCTGAATTTGTTTCTTAATTAAGCATACTGCTTTAGCTGGGTCTAATCAATACATGAAAACATGTCATTATAATATAAGGAGGCCACTTAGTAGAGAAAGATGTTTGTTCATTTATCAAAGTCTTTCAGAGAGGGGAAGGCACTCTTTTTAATGCATGGCAGGGTCACTATCAACAACAGGCAATCAATCTGTTCCACTTGCTTAGAATTCTATTACAAAGGAAATAATACCAATAATGCCAAACCATGCAGGTGGTTAAGCTAATTTATAACTGTTTTAAAGTTTTATTTTCTTTAAATCTATTAATAAATAAAACAGCAGCAGCATCTATCCCCTTAAGAATTCCAAATGTCTTTACAAAATCTCATTTCGATGAACTGAACCAGGCCAACCCACTGGGCAGCCATGCCATGATTTTAAAAACTACTCAGGCTTCTGCTAACATGGGACCCCACGGATACCCCATTTCCTTAAAAGTGCTGTTACACAAAGTCAAAACACACTGACAACTGATGCATCATTACAGATGGAATATGATAAATATCTATACTTAATTTAACCACTTTCTCTTTTGTCACCACCAATACGTAGTCACTTCCCACACCTACAAGTTTATTTTCTGTTTTCGCAGAAAGAGTGAACTTAATGCCCTCCACCCCAACCTTTTTTTTCTTTCTGCTTAACTTTCAATCCTCCAACTTTGATTACCTGGATATCTCAGCAATTACTAAAATTCTTTTGTACGTTAAAATTTATCTTCACTCAGTATCATCCAAAGATAAGTAATTTAAACTAAAGCAAAAATTGATAATTTGTTTAAAGGTCTCGCCTTTAAATTCTACTTATCTGAAACAGTATCAATTTGTGAAATGCTTGACATGGGTATATAGTTAAATTTTGGTATCTATTACCGTCCAAAATTACCACTACTTTCTTTTGCGATGAACCTATGCCAACCATCATCTATAAAAACACCAGAGCCCTCAAATGCCAGTTATTTCCTAACAACATACCGGGGTTACTTACTAATCAGCAAGAATTTACTTCAAGACTGATGTTATATAAAGTATTCTTATACTTTTTCCAATCTATCATTTTTCAAAAAAAATTTTTACTCTGACAGATTCCATTCTTTTCCATTCAATTCTTCTTCGTGAAATTCAATTATTTTATAAAACAATACATAAATACCACATGACAAGGAGCTTCATAAAATAAACACCAGTTCAGTTTGCTAATCATATCCATCCATCATTTTTACAATTCACTAACTTTATTTATCCAAATGGCGCAATATGATATTATCAATCTTTCTACAAACAAGAGATTTGAGAAATAGATGCAAAATTTCTTCTTGTGATATTAGATCATTTGTGTAATCCAGTTTACCATTATTTAACATACTGTATCCCAACATTTAAACAAAACTTCTAAACACATTTAATAGTATATTTACAATTAGAGAAATTTCTCCTCTTTAAAATACGGAATCTTGCTAGAAACACTCCACTTGCTAGTTTACTAAGGCAAAGTACTACAATATAAGTATTGCATCACGAATAACATTATCTTCAAATCATGATATAGCTTAACACTGCATCCATGACAACTTTTAAATGTCTGCTTTTGAACATTCCTACTTTTAATCAAGTTGCATTTGTAATCATGATTTATAGGGTCTTTTTGAAAATCATGCATTTGCATTTAAATTGTCACTTTCCCATTACACATGTGGAAAATGACAAGTAGTATGCACTTCATTATGTTAAAATACCATCACAATACAAATTCAGCAAGCATAATTTCACTTTATCAAGCAAAATCAGAAAATTCTAATGTGAAGAAAAACTTATGGCCATGGCTATATAGTCAAAACTAAAACTATATGAGTCATACAATATCAAAGTCAAGCCCCAATTCCTGCCCAAAAACATCCCAACTAACCACACAGAACAAGTAACCAACTTTGTCCACATTAAACATGCCAGTTAACAAGACACAAAAGCACTTTATCCTCATGCATGACTCATATGTACATCAACCAAATTTCCAATACAATAGTTAGAAAATAAGTCACATCCAAAAATAGGGTTTCCACCTGACATTTTAAAAAAAAATCTGAATTTCCAATCTTAAAGTTAATCATAAAAAAATAAAACCCTATTGGCACTACAGCTGTCTGGTCAGTCAGATGTAAAGCGTGTGCACCATGGAGGATAGCCAAATAGAGAGATGTCTTATATGGCAATCTGGCAAACCATCCACATTCCATTGGGATACTAAAGCTGTATTTTAAAAGGACCTCTGCAACCAAAATTTAGTCTTGGTTTATCAATGTTTCACTGGAATAAAGATGCATTAAATCACCTGGTGTAACGATGAGTGTTGTGGAGACTGCAGCAAATTAAAGGAGGAAAAATTCTGGCTGAAGGATGATAAGCTGAAGAGCCGAAAGTGTGGTTGGTCACCAGTATCAAGCATCCACTGAGAAGCTGCCTTCAAGGTTTCCAAAGACCTACCAGCATATGTACCCAATGTTTTCAGAGATAAACAAAGTACCAATGTTTTGGCCATTGATCATGCGTAGTATAAGATCTAAACTTCAATAATTTTCGGATAGAAGTTTATGAAAAACAGGTGAGTATCAAGTTGATCAAAAAAATATAAATAAATACCACTCTGCACCAAAGTGGTTCATTTTAATATTCTTCTTAAACCATATTTACTACCACCATTCATCATTTCAATAAAATAACAGATTTATGCTCTCTCCAAACTACCTTTGGTCTGACTAGTAACTACAAAGGCATTAGCTTTCATCTAACGTCTCAGGTAAAACGCTTAATGAATGCCTGCAGAATAAAATATAAAAAATCAGAAGTTGATTGGCTTCTCTAAAATTTGTTATTAAACTTGCTTTCTGGACATTAATTTAATCAGATTCAAAAGATCAGATATTCTTTTTAATCTCTAGATGCTATAGCTTTTTTTTTTTTTAACTTTATACTACTAAACCACAGCATAATTAAAACAAATATTAAAGCCACACATGGCAGACATTATTAACCAGTTCAACCTTTTCAGTAATTTCACTTTGTAAGAAAATGTAAAAATTTCCTAATATTATTATTATTATTATTCTATGCCAGGATCCATCAACCAGACCCCAACAAATATAAAATAAATAAATGAAATAAATTTACCTTCAGATGCTGCGGTTAAGCAAGTCCAAGTATCCGGATACATACCAAAGACTGGAAGAAGAAAAGTTTGTTTTTTCTCCTTTCACTCCCATTTGCTAAAGAACAAATTTGTTAGAGATAATGGTTTCCACAACTTTAAAATTCTCTCAATTGTTTGCCTACTATCAAATTTAAAGATTAAATTTTGAAAATCCTATCCTAAAAAAAAACTGGGTTCTGTAGACAAACTGATTTATGAAGCCATTTCTGAGGAGATTATTCTAATATTAGTGTTCTGAATAAACTCAGATCGTGAGTTCCTTGTGGTGGCTTTAAGAGTTAAATGGGTAATAGTTTTACATCGAATTTAATGACTGCAAGTCTCAGGAAAAACATTACCCATACAACATCTGTGCTTCTATTAATTTCAATCCCAATAAAAAGTGGAGTATGCAAATTGAGGAACAGTTAGTATTTTCATTATATCATTCAACAATTTAGAAAGTAATATTGGTCTTTGTCTGAAAAGCTGACAAAGATGCATTCAAAATTAAGATCTTGTTAACTTATCAAGAACAAAACAAAATATTATACTTTGTCCCGTGACAAATAAATGAACAAACAATATAAATTTAAAAGATGATATCGATTTTGCCTTGTATTTCTCATAGAATTTCTATTTTAACTTAATATCTTCATATTCTTCATCTTCCCTTTCCACAACCAGCCACCCACTTTATAGTTCTTGTCCATGCATGGTATCCAAGCATTTGAAAAACATCAAACACAAGCACAAAGGGGAGATTTTAAATGCATGACATCCATGCACTGAAATTAACAGAAAATGTTAGTTCTTTTATCCAGCATACTATTCAAAATGGGAAAGTATACATATTGCAAGTGATCATGAGATGTCATCAAACAGCACTATGAAAATTCTTTTGATACAACAGCAGCATTAAGTGAAAAGACTACAGAGGCTAAATTAGTTCAATTGTGCAAGAGAAACCTCACTGGATAACATGTACAGGCAGATTTACTTTAGTGAAGCAGTTTGCCAAATAAATTCAACCCATACATTAAAATACATAGAAAACTTTCGTGTTGCCCCTTCGGTGAGATTTTATAGGAACAAGGTGCTGAAGGAAACAGTCTCAGCTTGCTCAGTGTCCAACTTTATTAAAAGTGGTTTCACACTATTAAGCAATTCATTGCCCTTTGCCAAAGAAAACAAATTTGTGTGTATACATCACAAGTTGTACCAACGGCTTCTTGAGACCTCATGTATCACAGCTACACTGATCGATCATTCACACAAGAAAGTTCCAAGGAAATAAAATAGAGTTCTTTTATAATCAAGATACAGTGACAGTAAGCATAAAAACGTACTTGGATACACAATATTTCTCTTCCAACTAACAAGGTAATAAGAAACTCAAAAACCAGGTCCTAGTAACATAAAATTACATTGTTTCACTAGAAAAGAATAAATTATACGTTAGGCTCTCTAAAATATCTCTTGTAGCTCAACCTCAAATATATACTAAATGTAAAAATAACAAACAAAAGCAAGACGCCTTTTAAAAGGCGAACTCTCATTTTCTTAAATCTAATTTTCACAATGCCACATTCAAGCAAATCCAGTGAGAAATTCAGAGATGAAATTGTGGCCAGTGAATAGAAAAATACCCTGCATCAGACATCTCTCTCAATCCATTCTGCTATTATTTTAAGTAATAATGTGAAATAAGAAAACTAGCCTTGAGTTTTCAACCATCCATTAAACTTATTTCAGATATCACTTTGATTTTTCCTATTATAAACTACTTCTCAAATTTGATAATAAAAAAGTATAGAAAGACTAGGACTAGGTAGAATAAATTGTCAATATAAAAATCATGATGGGAGATTCCTCTTATGCAACCCGTTATTGCTTTCCTGCCTTCTACATTTACTAAAGACCTGCCCCTCTGTTTGTACTACTAGGCTATAAGACCAGTACTGTTTCAGAGGGATTAACTAGTACGCTCTTAAGCTGAGAAAGTACTGAAACTTACATTTAATTAACAGGTCAGACTCTTAATGTCATGACATGTGTCTATAACAGAATTAGAATTAAACATCACAGCAAAAGTATGTCAAGTCATTCATAACTTTCCCAGATCTTACCTGCCACAAAGTTCTTAGAATAACAGTACCTGCCTGGAAATCAAGCTCCGCATACTTTGCAAGTTGGTAAAACTCCAATTGTACAAACCAAACAAGTTACCAGGACATCCTGAACACATTACGACTTAGGAGTACAAACAAACAAAGTTATCAGGCAATGTTACAACGCCCAGCCTAAGTCACGCAAACTGCTACTTCCTTTCTTAAATCCAAGTCAAAGGTTTAAAGCTGTTTAGCAGTTATCCTCATTTGCACTGAGTGCCCCCTGAAATGACAGGAAGACATTCCCAGTTTGCTGCATATAGACATTTCTATACTAAAAATCAGTATAGTTAATTAGCCACAACAGACGTGGATATACTAACATACTTTGTGAACAAGGAAGAAATGAGCCCATCTAATCAGGGTCATTCAAATGAAATGCAGCTAAAATAGCATCATTGAGATGGAATCCAGCCAGGTTTCATTTGATTGTTCTAATTAAAATAAATGCAGTATCATTATCATAATTAGCGCAATGCAGATTCAGAATTTTATTAATGAATACATTTTACACTATTTTTCAGTGCACTAACATTAATTTAGAATAACTCCTGACTCAACAACAGTAAAAAGGGGTAAAAGTTGTGCATCAGATATTTCTAATTCAGAAAATATCTTCATAATTTCAATTAACTCAAAAGAATGAAAGAAGGATATTTCATTTGATAGAATTCACTAGCTAATATCAACAAAATAAAGACAAGACAACATGCACAAAATCAAAACAAACTGCTATACAGTTCATAGTCTACATCAGTTGCCACTGTCACACTTCTTAAGTACCCAATGAGTGGGGACTAGAACACCAGCAAGGTAGAAAAGGGCCTCAGAAACAACCACAAGTACCCAATGTATACATACATCAACCACCCTTAGAAAAAAACATTTAAAACTCATCTGATTAGTTAGTTTCCATACAAATATAGCAAAGAAAGAAACAATATGCAATAATGTTTAACTGATAAATAAGAATTAGACATTAAATCTGTTCTATATTACACATTCACCCAACCATCTATTTCTTCAACCCTTAGAATTCAACACCCAAATGAAAGTTATAAACATTGATATTCCCCAAACCTTATAGAAAGATCCCTATATTCTATTCATCCAAACCCTCAATAGCAGTGCAGTCATAGCCTAATGCAAATGCCTTCACAGCCCAGCATCATAACAGAAGTACCTCAATCCATGTTAATAACACAAGCTGCACACAACATTTTTGTTTTAAAGGATCCGAAATCCCCTAGAGGAAGAACATTAGATTGGATGAGAGAGTACTTGGTTGAACAACATGAATCATAATCACACTTACAGGATCAAAATGGATGAACAAAAGTTGCAATTCTGCATAAACAATTATGGTCATTGGCTAACCCTTAACCAAATTTAGTCAGGCATATTTATTATTAAAAGTAATAAAACAACAAAAAGCAATATCAGTCAACCAGAAAGTATTTGCAGTACAATTAAAACCCTTGCTGCCATGAACACAAAACAGTTTTTAACAGAATTAATGGCCAACATTATCCAAAGATTGACGATCTGCCCCATTTCATAAAATGGACTGATCCTTTTCAGTTACAAAGAGATTAATTTATTTGGCATAAGCGTACATATATTTTTAATCTTTTAGTCTACCAAAATACAGATTAAGCAGAACAAGTTTTTGTTTCATTTATCATCCTAAGTGTAAAGTCGCCCACACACACAAAACTGAAGAATAAAGAGAGCTGCAGCCTAACAGAGAGCAAAACTAAAAGCAAACTCTTTTACTGTTTTTTCAACAAACAGCAGCGATACACTGGCAAAGGTCTGGTCATTTCCACGATGACCAACTGCTTCTTTTCTATCGCTGTTTCTTCCCACAGTAAACTTGCAGTATCCAGCCAACAACATTTTAAGAAATTTGCTGGCTTTTTTTTTTAAATACGAATAATTCTCTCTGTGCAAGCACAGCATGGCACTTTATTGAATTTAAAATAAAAATTGTATTTAAATAAATAAATACATACGGAAAGTTTACAAAAGATTTCATTTCCTTGATTAGATTTTTTTTCTTTAAATCAATAAACATTTAAGAAAACTCTTTAAACAGCCATGCAGGTTCTTGGGTTACAGAGCTGAATCTTGGGGGGACTGCTTTGCTTATTTGGTACAATAATGTGTTCTTATTGTACAATCAATCAGCCAATTACTTTGCAATTCTTTTTTGAGGGGGGGACCTGAAATATTGTGAATCTTTTTACATTTTTTTTTTATTTTATTTTCTTCACAAAATATCACTTTTCTGTATTTCCAAATAAATACTCTACAAAAATTCACTTGTCCAACTTTACATTACAATCAACCAGCTTAAACAGAAATAATAACTGCATAAGATATTCTTCTATATATGTACTAGCAGCCCCCAGCAGATTTAAACTAAATTAGATTTTAAATCCCTAATATGTTTCAGAAAATCAAATCCATCCAACTGCACTCAAGACAAATACTGGCCTATGCCAGAGGAAACACTGGAGTTTTTAAAATTTTAATCCTCTTTTCCCAATATATGGCCTAAATCCAAACAGCATTTGAAGTATCACCAAAAGATCAATTTTAAATCAAAGAAAATGGACTATATATTCAGTGGAGGTGATTTCATCCAAACAATAAGGTGACAGAACACAGCAGCATCCTTCCTCATTTAGAGAAGAATAATTTGAAAATTTTCAAAATGCAATTTCAATTAACTTCTTCCCCACCCACTACAAACCAGTCCCTAACTACCCCTAATACCTGAAATCAGTGACATCTCACATTCAGCATCTATCACTATACTGTTTTTTTTTTTGGTTTCAAATAAATTGTGCATCATAATAATGATACATTAAAACTGTTTCAATTCTCTAATTAATCACAAACTATCAAATATCAAATCTATATGAAAATTAAATATACTGTGTCATTTTTAGCTCTTAAAACAAATTAGCTCAGAGCCCCCACCTGTTTCATTGGTCACCATATTCAAGGTTCAATCCTAAGGATTTCTTTCTAATGCACAATCTTATATTTGCAGTGTCTCTCCATTTTTGGATGTCTTGCAGAGTTTATTGATGTGGTGATTTGACCAACACTTTCTCCCAACACACCAATGGAGTACATGTATGCCATCTTGCCCAACTGATGCCACAATGCACAGGAAATTGTTTATGATCTACTGACAGGAAAGCTATGATTTCATCAACACATAATTGAAAAGCAATAATTTACTAGAATTTCCTTAAATTTAATGATACATTTATTCCATTATTAGAAGTACTAAACAACAAATGTGAATATCGACAAACTCCAGTCTCTTAGGTTAACCTTTTCTTTAGCATTCTAATGCTCAGATCTTTCTACTGTTCTAATCATTAATGTCAGCCCTTAGGGAGAACATTTTTACAAAGTAATAGCTAATGTCAAAAGGAAAATTTTTAGTGCCCTAAATCTTGGAGAATACGAATTAAATTCGAGAATTTCTTTTAATTTAAAAATCAAGTTTAATTCTGTTAAAAGATTATCTCCAATATGGAACTTTCATGTGATGCTGCTTTTCTTAACTTTTAGTCAATGTTAACATACTAAATATCATTGCTTGAAATTTCAGTTTAAAATTTGACAAACCATTCTTTATCATTAAATAAGAATTTCCCTTACCTTCACTACAGTCAATTGCTTGTTTCCTTTGAAAGTTCAAAATATGGCACTTCCAATTGTAAAGGTCTGCAAATAGCAGCAGAAAGAGAATTAATGAGTATTTTCATGAAAACAAGCAGCCTAGAAGAATCTTCTTGAGGGTCCTGGAAGGTAAGAGAAGTTCCAATGCTGAAAGTTAAATTGTCATGTTAATTACAACTAATTTTATACCAAAACAAAACAAAAAAACCCAAAAGTAGTTTTGATTGATTATTATAATTTTAAATGACATACATTTATAATATACACACAAACAAAATGACCATCTTTTTCTTGTTTTAATTGAAACTGTGCTGTATTGAATATCTATAAAAAAAGCATTATCTAAAAACTATGAGTCTTGTAAGCTTTTGTTAAATTAAATAATTAATATGCATATTCCTACTGCTTTTTTTGGATAAATTTGTTTTTCTTTCTTTAATCTGACCAAAACAGACAGCCATGATGTGCACAGAGATGTGTTTTCATAAACAACTGGTAATAACAGTTAAACGAAAATTAAGAATCTTCCCCTGAATGTCTGCCTTGTATCAAAACCATCATCAAAAAGCTGGGACATCAATTAGAAGTTACCAAAATGTAGTAATTCTTAAAATTCAAAAGATTTATTCATCAGCATTCAAAAGTATGAGCAAACCATATGAAAAATACTATTTCTGATGAAAATGCATTATTCTAGCAAAAAAAAAAAAACATGAAGAGTCAGATAAACCTTAGATCGGAACATAAATCATTAACTTTGAAATTGTTACCACTTCAAACTTTTTTCATCAAAAGAGCCATCTTTCAAGTGAAAATCCGTTTTACATAGTTTGAGCATCCATTCAAAAACTTTCCAAGTCAGTGCTTTGTGAGTAACCCCCATTTCTCTTGCAATTAGTTCCACAGCCGAGTGACAATGGCAGCACCAGTCTCATCACCCTCTAACCTAATTCACCCACACAAGTTTAATGGAGTTCAGATTTACAGACCATAGTTTCTAGAAGGCTTTTTTCTACCAAGATGTATTATACTGAGCTTCATAATATAAATTCCTCATAAAAAATGATCTAATTAAGCTTATGGCTATTGTGACTTCTCTATTATGAACATCCCATTAGTTTTTATCAGCAACACAACCTCCTCATTTTCACATCACCACCAAGCTCAAATGTAGCTCAAACAAAACTCTTCTTAACAATGTTGTCACATGAAACCAAATATTTCTTACTTACTCTTATCTCGTCACAGTATATTGGAACTATACTTTTGAAACAAGTGTGCAATGTCTTTTTGTTTTTGTTTTTTTTTAGTCTAATCAAATCACTTTTCCATGTTGCGTCTAAGCAGAAAGTTTCTGGCCAATAATCAGCCAATTAACCCTAGCCCTCTTAACTGCCTTTTGGTGATAGCGGTTTAGATACCAACTTTTACAGAGGAAATGTAGTCAGCAGCTAACTACCTACCTGTCAGGAAAGATTGCTGATGATTTGAAAAAATAGACTAAACCATATTTTCCTGCTCCAGTTTTTCCTTTTCTTCCTTAATCCTTTAAGCTCATGGATAATCCAGTTGACTTGCTAATTTTATATTATTTGGAATTTTGTTTTTAGGTGCCTTTTTCATCTGCCAAACACAGGAATAGTAATCAGCAGTAATGTGATTAATTAGTTCATACTATGCTTTTATATAATTATTATTCACCTTAGTGGTAAGAAATGATATCAAATGAATGTTTTTGATATAAAAATAAGTATACAGAAATAATTTGCAGGTCCATAATTATGCACACAACTTAAAGTGATAGCATCCCAATGGTTTGTGCTGATTTAAGATTAAAAGATTTTCTTTATCGTTAAAAGAAATGCATTATTCAAGCAAAAAACAGTGTTAAAAAAATCAGAAGCATTTTAGTAAGATAGGCATAATTGTGAACACTACTGCATACATCAAGGGTGGTCAAACGCATTAACCTTCCAAGCAAAATATGATAACCTTCAGAAGTTAAAAAGCCACAAGACAACACTTTACACCTGGATTTTTATAACTGACATCCACCTTATAAATTGTATAATTATTTTTATACTATGAAAATATTAGCACCTTAGTAATAACTGTATCATAGCCAATTACTGCTAAAAGCCTTGTGGGTCTCCATCTTGGTCATAAATCCTGTCAAGATGTTGTCAGAGCAATATGGGAAAGCTGAGAGAGATACTGATTTGTAAGGATTATACTATTCAGATCTCTTCAACTTCAACACAGAGTAAAACAATTCCCAGCAGTATGTTGTGTAGAAAAGTGAAATGAGTCATGCACTAGTCTTCTTGACATCAAGATACTGTGCTCCTGGCACTAGCTTCCAGAACTTAAGTGTGTGAATCAGTCTACAATCATCTACAAAACCTGGCCTTTCTGAAGGTTCCAATAGTTCCATATCTCCAGTACATATATTTACACCAGAGTTTCAAAATAGGTGAAATAGGATTTCAACCTCTGCAAATCTTCCAACCTGACTCGAAAGTCATCAAGTAGTTCTTATAATTTACCTCTGCATTCCTAGAGTTTGTTCTACTTAATATTCTAGAAGTTGAAGATTGAGTAAGTTCAAAAATAATCCAATCCTTTCTATGAAGTGCCAAGTTAAAAGTTTGCAGATGCTGCATAATATCAGTGAGAAACATCAGATCCTCCATCCAATGCTCAACTTCAGTTGCATTTTGGACTTCCTTTTCTCCAAGCAAAGCACTGATAAACTCCAAAATATTTGACAAGCCTGTTTGAGATATTACTGGTGGATAACTAACCTCACAATAGAATAAGAGGCAACATGATCAGGTTTGTTTTAGAGATCCAGCTCTTCAATGAAATTGTTGAAATATCAAAGAGTTTTCGCATTTGAGTGGATGAAATTGATGATTTCTAGGACAGTTTTCATAACATTTTTATACTTGAAGTATCTGCCTACAAGATGTTTATGGTAGATGATGCAATGAACAGGGAGAAACTGAAAATTTCCGAGGCTTACATTTGTACACCTGGCAAGTTTATAAGCAACACATTGGTACTTGTCAGTGCTCTGTCAAGTGCATTCTTTGTCAATACCACAAGCTGTTTCTTGTAGCAAAGTCCAACATTTCTTTCATAATTACATCCATGGAAACAAAAATAAATATTGCTAGTTGTGGCTTGTCTCCTATCTGTGGATTTACCAGGACGTAAGGACACTTCTCTGTAGTATAGCACAAAACTGGAATTTGGCTTATTTATCAGTGAAGTTGAGATTTAAATCTAAAATTGCAACCACTTCAACAATATTCTCCTTAAATTCTCCATCAGACTATAAACATTTAACATGAGCAAAATTCCATGACAAAGTCAGCTTAGTCATTACACCAACTTTCTTACCAAGCACCAAAAATAGTATTTGCTAGCTGTTTAGGCAGAATTCCAATGTGGTTTCCCTTAATTCTGATCCAGGAGGGTATTCGGATGAAAAATTGAGATCAAATTTGCAGTAGAATTTTAGGTTGCTTGCTTTGTAGAGAGCAAGCAATGTACTACAGATTACACACACACACACGTTTGCCAACTTTAACAATAAATGAAAAAGAAACTCTCTCTCCAATTCTGGTTCAAAACTTTGGGTTTTCTTCTTTATACTTGTATTTCTTACAAGTTGACAGTGCCATTGTTTCTACAAAATTAACGTAGGGTTAACTCTGAAATCAGAACAATTCAACTGCAACTCATGAACATTAAACCTTGGAAGTCTTGATGAGCATGTCTATCCACCTTATCACACTAGAAGATGAATCACTGCATGTATACAAGTGTACGTGTGTTAACTGTCCAATGCACAAGCGGCAAGGCCAAAGTATTTTTTTAGGTGGTGAGGCACCTACTACTCTTGTAGTCATTTACCCATATCCTAAACCAAATACGTTAACAAACTTGACTAAAAGCACCATACTTACCACGTGCATAGATGTTGCAATGCATATACTATCTTGACAGAATCTTCATTTTGAGTTTCAGGCAGGTGCTCCAGAGTTACCTGCTGTGGATGGAAATTCTAAGGGACATTTCAATCTGCATTCAACTAAAGTAGAACCTCTATCCAGAAATCCAAACAACAGAAACACCCATCACATTGGGGGGGGGGACATAAATCAATTACAGGTGAAAAACTATCTAGAAAAGTCTATCATCATTCAAAATATTCACCGTAATTCCAGTGTTAAAGTAAAAACTGCAGTAATCAATAGAATATTGACAACGTGTGCTTGCTTCACTTCAGTTTCTAAACTATCTTATCTATGTGGCAAATGTTGGAGCGGCGACATTATATTGATTGGTGCAGTTTTTGTACCAAATTAATTTTTAATCCAACAATGATTGTCACTGCTCTAATATGCAGCGCTGCAGTTGATAGTGGGCCCCATTCCAGTTGTTTACAAGCCACATGAGCCAAGTGATGCATTTAGAGTATTTCACAATAACAGCCAATCCAAATTTTTGTTCTGCCCCAATTACAGGTGCTAGTGATGGCAGCAATAGCAGTAAGAGTGATAAAAAACCCTTATCTGCCAATAAGAGTAAAAGAGATGCATCCTGGAAAATCAAGTGGTGGCACAAAACTTCAGAAAAATATGCAAAGCATCTAGCAAAAAAAGGGGAAGTTATTGAAAAAAAACTATCATGGTTTAAGTGTCACTTAGCTCAAAAAGACTAGTGTTTGTTGTTGTTTTTTATTTCTAATAATTACATGCTATAATATAATACAAAATACAATGCTTTATTAGGCTGTACAACATATTTGATTTGATTTTATGTTTGTTTTCATATAAATTACATATACATAAAGTGCATAATACCTGTTTATTCACCACTAATGGAGAAAGAAATTAGGCTTCGAGGTATCCATTAACCAGAAATATCATTTATTCAAACATCTTGGTCCCAACCATTCCATATAAGGTTCTCCTGTAGCTCGGGCCTTTAGCAGAGAGAGAGAGAGACAGACAGACCCTGGTTTCCTGTGTTTAATGTACGGTTTGTAAACACGAACTATTGTGGTTGTGATTAGCATGTAGAATTACAGAGACGTTCCCCAATACTGTTGTAAATACTGGAATTTTTAAATTTTGTAAAATAAAAATTATAAATTCTAAGATTTGAGTAATGTATTCTTAAATAAATGTTTGAGAGAAACAACTTTTAAAATTTGAACTTATTCAAAAAGAAAGAAAACTATTTGTATAATACATTATTCTGTGACGGTGCTGTACAAGGAAAAAAATCGAGATTAAGACAAATCCAGAAAAGCAATTAATTTTTTTCCATGAAATTTTAAATTAGAATGTGCATGAAATAAATAATGTAAACATGTATATCCATGCGAGTAAAAAGGAACTCGGTTGTTTCTTATGTAACCACACATTGTTTGCCTAAGAGGTTATATATAGTTGACAATACATCAGCTGCTAGCCGTAAACTCACCCAGGATCAAACTATAATAAATCCGGGTAAACAAGATCTACATAAAGAAATTAAATCCCTAAGAACTTTTACTGATAAATAAAATATTATAACAAACTTAAACCAGTAAGATAATTTTAAAAATAAAAACATTTTGGCATGACACCGAATATCGTATATATTTTCTGCTGTACATCATTACAAAAATCTACCAGCAGTCTAAGAAGTGTACCATAACATACTCATTGACGACGCGTAGTTTCCCCTTAACAGTTTTCATTTTATTATAACCTGCTACTTACCAAATATAAGAACTAGTCAAGTCCAATACTAAATGCAAAAACTATTTTGCATTACAGCTGTGTGTCAGTCTAAACTTGCCCTTTGAATTCAGCTTACATTAAGCAAGAGGTCTAGATGTTATGAACAGTATCACTCATGAGAGAAATTCTAAGGTTAGCAATTGTCTACCATGTTTTCTGATTTTGTATTCTGAATCAATACTGCTTGTACAATAAAGAGATATAGTTCTAATAGTGTAATTCAAAAGTGTATTTAATGTAAAGAATTTAAATTCTAACATTTTCAATAAATTCTAAGGTAAAAATTGTAGAGTTCTTGATATATTTAATAGAATTTACAAAGTAATGTTTAAGAAAGAATTAATGCCATGTAAATTCCTTAGTTCTTTTTAAAAAAATGTAACTGATATTTTAAACCAAGACAACAACAGATCTTACTGTAAAACGAAGTGATAGGAATGCAGCACTGTCATTAATTGTTTTGGTAGGATAATTCCTAAATGTTTTCCTTTAATTACAATCCAGGGTTGAAATTGTTAAATATGCAATAACTGTAAAGAAATGATTATGATCTTCCTAATAGGAAGGGTTATCACTCAACTTTCCTATTGGTCAAAGCATATAATACATGTACAGATGTTGCATATTTTTTAATTATGCATGAATAGGTAGTTGATAATATGGAAAACATACAAGAGGTAGCACTTAAATGTGCAACTCAGTTTGTAGCTCTAAGTCTACACAGCTGCAATGTTTTAAGAAATGAATGGCACTAACAAGGTGTAGCTCTGAAACTCCTCGATTTTTCAACTCTAGGCACCAGTCAAGATACAAATTATTGCCAGTTTTACTAATTCTCAGCATAAGAAACAACATTCAGTAATTCCCATCTCACCCAAAGTAGCTAATAAACCACAGCCTATGTAATATTCTTTGGTAATTGCTTATTTCAGTCATGATTTTAAACAAATTCTTAATTTTTCCAATGATAAAAACTAGTCATAACTGTCAAGGGAGATAAATGAGGTGGGGGTGGTAAAACTTTACATTATTCCTTTGTGGAAAGCTTCAAATATCCGTGTTAGTTTTCAGTATGCAATGCTTTAGTAGTCATGACAATTAAATATTCACAAAGGTAACATAACCTAACCATCTTCTAGATTTGACTCGCTCCCTAGCAGAAATGTCCCAGTGTATGCAGCTTCATTTTCTATAGTAAAAATTCCTAAAGAAAAAGAAAAAAAATTTTTTTTGGATGCAAGTTGCTCCATACTTTGGCTAAACAAGCAAAATTGAGGAATGAAAGTGGAAACTACATGCTCATGCAAACCTGAGTATGAAAATCATCAAGTCTACATATGGAAGAAATATAGTTATTTAACCCTAACGCTCATTTTCATTCAGTATTAACAAATATATTATAACCATAAATGGAATGCAGAGTACAAATGAGCTTCTTATAAACAAGAAATTAATTTAACATTACCCAATCAGTTTGTTCTTACCGTTCATTTCTAATTTTAATTATCAATGTATATTTTAATCTTGATTACATCTTTCACAACCACTGGATGTATACAGAATGTGGTCATCTGTCTGTTATCAAATTAGTAAAATCCATTTGAATGGATAGCTTAAGAATCAGAAATTAAATTAAAACAATAGCAAATATACAGTACATTAACCTCAATAATAAATGAGAGCATTTTAAAAAATATAATGGCTAATCAAAATGTTAAATCCACAACTGTTATCAATTTATGTACACAGTCCATGCATTCACATCATTAAAAAAGGGGGGGGTGCACTCTTGCTTTAGCCAAATAACTTCATGCCTATTTACTCCAATTGGATAGAAGCTAATAACTCGAAAACTGACAAAAATCTTATTACCACTTTGTCCGAATAAGCTCATTCAAATATTCACTCCACCAATAAATTACAAACTAGTGTCCAAGACAAAAGGCTGATGGATTGGTGTCATCTGTCAACCAGAAATAATGCTTATAACTGAAAGAGCAACATGGTTACCTCTATTTAAAACATACAGAACTAGTTTGGAATGATATTGGAAAAACATCAAAAACAAATTTGGCAGCCATTTCACTTTTGGTCAATTTAAAAAGAACAACAACAACAACAAAAAGCTTAGCAAAGGAGGGCTACTCTGTATCCTAATCAAGAGAAAAGCCATTGTTTTTCTCTCTTAACTTGGAAGCAGTATTTCTGAGTGATCTCACGGTTCCTATTTTGACTGGTCTATATGAAATGCAATTAGCTAGGACTGATATTAATGATGTATTTGTGTCTACAAGATTTGAAATTATAGATTATGAAACGTAATGAAGCTAACAATAAGTGTATTTGGTTCCTTAACTATATACTGATGTAGCATCCAAACAAAGCACTTGTATTATGAGGAATTTTGATGTCTTCATTTTCTTGAAAGCTATCGTACTGTAAAAGCTAAGATTAGCACCTGCATCAGACTAGCACACAGCCACTAATTTTGTAGTTGTGTTAGAAATTGTGATTACATGGTCATCCAACTGTAAATACTGCAATGTCTATACTACATCTATAAATACAGTTTATGTAATTACCATTTCTCATTCTCCAGAAGAAAAAGGTTATGACATAGTTTAAGAAATAAAAAACTGGAAATTATGTTTTTTTAATCCAAAATGCATCATACAAAGTATATAGCGCACTTCTAGAATTTTTTAAAAAACAAAAACTAGAGACATTAAATAAATATGGTTTATTCTTGCACTTATCAAGCCGACGACTGCATTGATTTTGCAAGGGAACTCCATTTTAAATCAACATCTGAAACTGAAGCAAGTAAGAACTTTTGTATTTTTATCATAGTGACTCATCTGTAATTCTAACAAAACAGCAGTATTTAGATTAGATGAGATTTAAAAATGTTCAACTAAAAGTCAGAACAGTCTCCAAACAGATCTTTCGCACAAGCAGCATGGTTAACTGAATTCTATGTACTAACACCTGAAAACTAAATCACTTATAAAATGTTCTCTTGTTTCATTAAGCGATCATGAAACTACCGTTTTTCCATTTTTTGTTGCTGAAATTCAAGTACTACAAACAATTTGGCAGCTTTACCATAAAAATGGACCATGCGTCTTTGTAATTAGATTTGTGGAACAAAATTTAATGCCTGCCGTTCTCATTTAAAGACTTTCCAAAAAAAAATAATTTGAAAATACAACATTCTTAGAAGCTAAATAGAAAAAAGCAAAACTGACATCAAAAGTTGCATACTTTGCATGCACAACTCTAAATTTTACAATTTGAATATAAAAAACATTAAACATTTTCCATCCGAGCAAATGCACACGTTTATGCATTAAACAAATCTTTTGTTACAAATATTCACATAGTGTTCAATTATAGTTTTGATAAATGTTCGTGCTCTTCTTATAAAAAAGATAAGTTATCTTTACGAAGACCATAATTTAATACCATCACTTTCCCCAAATTATTTCACCTTTTTATTTTTTATTTTAATATAAATACAGCTGAGTTCTGTATAAGGTGGCAGAAATTCTGACAGGTAAACACCCCCACTGGGCACTACTAATTGTTCTGTGATAGTACAGAGAATTTAAAATGCTTTTTGCTTTAGCTTGTTGACTTTACCAATCCAAATAAATATTTGCATTTGTCATTCATGGCCTGACAAACCCAATGTTCTCTTACAAAGTTTTACTAGTCTTTGCCTAAATGGCTTGATTCCATGTCATGTTTTCCCCATCAAGATTCACATTACTAAATAAGCACAATTCCATACTGAAAAACTGTGCATATAACTTAATACATGCATCAGCCTATGTCTGTCTCTCAAACTTCATAGAAAAGAAAATTTATTTTCAACTAATTTTAGCAAATATTCCGAAATGCATAAACATAATTTACCTTCTACATAACCAGAGAGAAAAGGAAAAGGGGTAGAGAAAGAACTATAGCACCATGTTACCAATTTATCAGCTGAGCAACACCACTAGATATACAGGTGCTTGAAACAGCAATAAATTTCTGGAATTCCTATATCCCCTAGTGTGTGGATGTCTCCAGTTCACACCTGCTTACTAAAAGTCATTTGTTCCTGGCCAGCTACACCAGCTCTTCCAGGTGTATGAAAATTGAAATTTGTGGTTGAGAGTAATTGAATAAAGCAATGCCGCTGTAAATCATGAAAAGAGAGATCTACCACACCACCAAAAGCTACTGTAATCCTTTCTAAAAGAGTCACACCATTGGGAAAGTTCTTGACATTCCTTTCAGGTAGGAAATCAGAAAATCACCAGTTAAAAACCTTAATTCAGAATAACTCGTGTACTGTGCTATGCCAGTAAAGCTTACCTGACAAACACCAGCAATAAAAACCATTAAAATTCTAACTTTGTTCATTTTAATTGCTTGACAAGTCTAGACGTACACAAGCACCAACCATTTCACTATAGTTTAATCACATGAGAAACTTAATAGCTCCCTGCTGTGTGCATGCATGGAACGAAATTATTATTATTATTTGTTGTTATCCACAGCACTGTGTGTACAGCCATTACTTTATGCCAAACAATTTTTTTTTTTAATTCACTGAAATCAATTAGCAGTGAACTAGAATTATGAGAATCCAAGACTCAAGAATTAATGGCAGCATAATTCAAATGATATGCTTTGTACTAGTCCATAAACAGAGGAATTGCTGCACAATTTGAATAGGATTTCCATGAACCTAAACTTTATGTATCAAATTAAGCATCTCTTCAGTCAAGACAAAATTTTAAAAATCTTATACATTTAGTTATCCAATTATTGCTTTGGTGCTCTTACTTCATAACAGTTTCTAAACAACAATTAAAGTGCAAAGTACCTTACTCCCTGCTAACAGTTTTAGCAATAAACAAGAGAAAAATCTATGCATTCCTAACCTTCATTTTTTTTTTCTGATTTTAAAAGTGAAAATATTAAAAGATGAAAAATTACATCTATGCACAAATTTAATGCCTCAAACAAGCCACGACGGTTTCCTGCATCTTTGAATCGCTTATGCTATATTAAACAGTCTAAATGAATAAGAATTATCACTACTAATTTTTAATCTTTAGCAATACAAATATTGGCCATTTAGAAAGTATTTGGGTTAAAGGCCAAGTATCTACTATTTGTACTCATTATTTAACTGATTTTTAAAAACAAATATAAAATAAAAATGAAGGAAGACAAACTGTTTGGTAAAACCAACACTCCTTTGTTGTCTGTCTTTGCACAAAACTCATTTTGTAGCTAGTTGCTTCATTTTGCTCAAAGCTGTCAACTGTTTCAAAATATAATTTAATGTTACTGTGTATGACGATTACTCAGATTGTTCGAAATGAACATTAAAATTTTGTCTGTAGAAGTATTTACTGAGGTTACATGCACAACACAGCTAGAACTGTTTTCACACAAAAGTATAAATGTTTCGCCCATATCCTTTGCTAGAAGTAATAAATAACATCTAGATTTTCAGTTTTGCCTAAAAGGCATTAATTTTAATGTCTCTTCTGCATAATTAAGACATGAATGAATGGCTCATAAGGTGGAATGCTATATTTTGAACATATTTGTGGATGTATTTATCTTAAGTTAATAAATAAAATGGTCATTCACTTTAAGACGTAACCATGCAATCAGTGAAACCTAAAGCCAATTTGTTTTGCAGATAAATCAGAAACCAAATCCAATTTATACACTTTGGATCTTTTTTAAAAAGATCTCGGTAATTAATTGGATAAAAGCAGTAGATGGAAACTACCATCCTCAGTAAGATGAGCTATTTTATAGCAGTCAATTCCAGTTACACTGATTAATGAGACTAAACATTTTTAAATTTGCAACATTTCCAGCAGTTTTTTTTTTGTTTTTATTAGTTGGTATAATTTTGTCAACAGATTTGCTTCCATAAAATCACTACTATCCACAAAACCTGCTCATTGTATATTTCAGACATTTCTATTATTCTATCTATACATTATACCTGAATGTAAGATTTGAAATCTCACAGACGGAACTAGAGATATACTGATAAGTAAGATAGTAGCTTTAGTCCAAATACAAAAATGAAGTTTCTCAAAAATAACTGCAGAATGAAGCTATGATATATTGATCTAGCTACCTGATAACATTAGGAAATATCCTATACGCACAACATGTATGTCAAATTGGACCGTAAAATAAAATGGTTGAAGTCAGTCACCATATACACATCTCCTTTGATGTGGTTCACTAGGCACTTTCAGATAAGTGTTATGGTTACCATCTTCTTTTAAATATTTTAAGGCACACATCTCAGAACAGTTGAAAAAGGAAGAAAAAAAAGGTATTTTTCAGTTATATCATAGTCAAAGCCATGCAGTATTTTGTTCATATGGTAGGAATGTGAAATATGATGCATAAACTAAAATATAAAAAATGTTGATAATTAGAACTTATTCTTTCGCTAATTGTCAATTATCTGAATGTTACAACTTTACATCTAGCTATGTTCAGTTAATAGGTATGAACTTTCACAGCTACAATCAGTGCGGCTGGCCAGTTTTAGAGCTAAAATTCAGGCCAATGAAGACTATTCCATGTCATTATAATGCTCAAGTTCAACGGTAGCCAAGCTACATGATTATTCTTATATAAATCTCCTCCCTTGAGCAAACATTTGCCTTGTAGTATTAACAAGGCTAAATTTGGCTTGGATGTTAATTTAACAAAAACCGAAGCACATACAACATCTGTAATTCTAATCAGTTTAACTTGTGCTTAAGAAAAGCTTGTACAAACAAAGCAAGAGTTTAAGAGATAACCCATTCTTGATGCACATAAATCATTCAAATTCACAAAAATGCATTACCTAGTGGGACAATTTATACAGGACAAAAAGTCTAACCTAAAGTCAATGTTTGTAGAAACTAGACATGAAAATTCTACAAACAGAATTAAACTACAGCACATTAATGGGTGGTGCTTCCACAGAAAAAGGCATGTAAACAAATTCCTATATTCCCAATTCTGAAAATATAAACAGCAATTCACAGCTGAGCTTCAGAGAAAATACTCCAGTCTTAGTTTAAAGAAATGAATGGCATGTTTATTCTTTTAATCGTTTTTTGTTTAGTGTGTAAGCAGAACCAAAACAAATTTTAAAATGACTAACATTAATAGAATATCCTCGATTCTTAAAGTGCTAACACAATTTTAGATGACATCTTGAAAATATGCACTCAATCATTTCTAGTCTTCGCTTTGACATTTACAAATCGCTGGATTGTATTTTTTTTTTTTAATTGTTAATGTTTTGCTTTTCTCTATGCCAAACATAACTAGATACAAAAATACTTCTCTGCTAATGCAATCTTTTTTTTTAAGTTGTTAATTTTAAATATCAAGTGTTAAATGCTCCAGCACATGGTACCTGAAGAGAGATCCCCAAGTCAAAGAGCTGCTAGCTAGAATGTATCAAAGGGCTCATGAATGGAAGATAAACTGCTGTATCTGGAACAAATATGCAAGAGATGAGGACCTTCACCTGTTTCTTTCCTAAAACAGATGTTAAATGCTGTACCATGTTCTTATATATGCAGCAGGTGGACATAAAAACACACACACACACACCTGTCCCCTTTCATTTATATTTATAAAAGAGCATACCAACCAAGATTACACTTTAAATTTACAAAATAGATAAATGAACTGAGTTTTCACTAAAACTTCAGTTTTAATTAAATAATAGTAATAAAATAATGGAAAATGAATTCCAAAAGAATATATGATATACACACCCATCCATCCCAAACAATAGCAGTACATAACAGAATGTTTCCAAAGAGCAGATCTTCTGCCATGTTCTTCTTCGCTAGGAGTCTGTTGTTATTTAAAGAGAATAGCTGACATTATTTCTAAGGCCCTTTTGTGTATAAT